>CM072096.1:35484309-36694309 GCA_036850905.1 Luffa acutangula
GACCATGATGGAACCTACTGAGCAAGTCATTTGAAAATGATTCAAACAAATAGAAAGAACAACATCCTCCCTAACACCCAACATTAAAATGTATATCACCTCAATCATCAACTATATGAACGAGATCTTTATTCTCTTTTCATCTTTGACTTACCTGGAAATGCTAGAAGATCCTATACTAGTTCAAATGTCAACTCACTTCTAGATGCAATAAGATATGTTCCCACAATTTGATGAAACATACTAATTTCTACACATCAAAACATAGAAATATCAGAGCTTAGTTTCAATGAAGTTCTAACCTTGTTGAACTGGTTTGTTGCTAGCAATGTCCGAGCATGACGAAAACTAGCCTCTGTTTTCTGCTCCAAATCAACACCGGTAACAGATGAGGCTAAAACTCCAAGTTTATTACAAGCCTGCTGGGCAAGCTTCAAACAACCTCTAATGAAAGTATACGAGAAACTTAGCAAAGGTAATGAGCAAAGCATAAATATTCGTCATATCACTAGAGATTACCGGTGTAGAGCATGCTCATGAACCAGCTGTAACTTTAATAGTAAAATTCTTGACTTTGAGAGAAATAGAAACCTCTCTTTTGCTATTTTAAGTGCACTAAAGGCCTCTGTAAAAGGAAAATGAGAGTTAAATATCATTGACAACCATATGCACTTCCAGGTGAGGGAATGCATGTTCAAACATATGAGATTACATGTTCATGTTTAAAAAAAATATTTTAAAGGTTCCTCTTTTCTTTTTCTTTTACGAAAGATAGGTTCCTTGTTATTTTACCCCTATAAAAAGTTTAGAATGTAAATTTTGACCTTCCATTTAAAAATTAAATGATTCACACCTTGAAGAGAGAGATAGAACCCCTTGATGAGAGGGATAGAGATTTACAGTAAAGTCATATTAAAAAAATGATATCCTAAACAACCCAAAAGAATTGAAGTTAGCTTATGAAAATATGAGTGCATGCATTGAGCACTTCTAAACTTTCAAGGTATAAAACTATTAGCTCATAGTACACACAATAAGATCTTGTTCAAATATAATAATCCAAAGATATAATAAATAAATCTGGAAATTTTCAATCAAGGGCCACTTTTTACATCATCAAGTAGAGATATGTCGATATATTTTAGTTGTGCGTGAGAGAGGGAGAAGAACAAAACATGTAGTCTATTGTCAAAGTATATGTTATTGATCAAGACAACCAATCTCAATCCAACATGTACATAACAAAGTTGACAACCCGACTTATTGATTGGAGTTTAAGTAGCTTGCTTCTCCTAAATGGACTAAGAAAACTTCTATCTTAACAGTTAACACCATCTTAAAAAGTTGAAGCGTTGAACAAAAGCAGAAATTCCACACACCAAAAACAAAGGTAAAAAAACGTTGAAGAAACATCTTGCAAAATGTGATTTTACAGAACTCCTTGACAACAAAAGAATGATGAGAGACATCATATATAAAGTCACATAGAAAAGAATAATTAAAGTTAAATATAATGATCACAAAATCAATAAAGAATGAAATCATAAGTGGTTAGGGTGAGAAGCTACCATTGCCAACATAATGGTAACTCGATGCCATATTAAGGGCTAAGAAATAGTAAATGAAATGTCAATTGAAGCATCTTCCCTAACCTTTGTATCTTTTAAAATTTGCCAAATGTTGTTTTCTATTAAGTGCAAGATTTCAGCGTTTATAGTACTAGTGTCTCCATCTCCCTGCTTAAAATACTTCATTCTCATTCACTTTAATTGACACTAACCAACTAACTCTAACATTTGCTACAATAGCAACTCTAGAAGTTTAGGCTCAATCGACATCTCTAAATTAACAACATATAAAAGGGTTGCAAACAAACAAATTTATGTTGAGAGATAGGTTTATCCACTACTGTAATCTAAGTTTCTCACCTTGAACAAAGGTTCTCAAAGGTAGAACAAGTATTATTGATGGGATATTGTCAAGATCATTTAAGCTATCCAGTAAACTCTTATTAACAGTAGAAATGATTAAATAAATTAAAGTAAACAAGGTAAATAAGCAATTTATAGATAGCTTATAATGGAGGAACACTAATATAGTTTCCATAATCAAACTTTGAACCTCAAATACCCTAATGTGTTGGACCTAGTAGAGGAAATGGTTTGTGTTGAGTTAAGTGTGGCTATTTAACTTTCATAGCGATACTGTGAATTATAAAGGCAAAACCCTAACACGTTATAGTTTTAGAAAAGAAGATTTGAGACTACAAGCTTGAGCAGACCATCAAAACAATATTAAAAAGAAAAAAAAAACAAACAAAAGTAATTTCCTCTTCCACATTTCCACAAACACCTTACTTGCATATCAAACACTTTTATGCTTCAATGACGATTACAACAGATAAAATGCCAAGAACAAATATCAGCGATGCCTGAAAATAAATCAAATAGACGACTGAATTCCATACGATATTTTTTAAAAATCAAGAATGAGAATGAAAAACCTAGAGAGAGAGAGAGACAAAGTACCTACTGTAGACACCGTATTTGGTCCGACTTGATTTTTTTTGGTTTATACTATGCTTTTACCTTATCATTTGTTTTTTATGTATATATATCATGATTAATTTTATTTTTGATATTTGTCATTTGTTAAAAATATAAGAATAGAAATAAAATAATGCAAATTAAATGAAATCTCCCAACCACTTTTTTTTAACGTTTTTTTTCCTAACCTTATTTTTCTCATTCTTCCCCACTACCATATCTTTCTCCCCAATAATCTCAATCCTCTCTCCCACATTTCCACGATTTTTCATTCTTCAATTTACTATTTAGAGTGTGTGGGTGGCTTATAAAAAAGGAGGCCAAAAACAAGAAAGAAAGGAGGGAGGTGGGGAGATAAAAGATCAAAGGAAAGATTGTAAAGGTGGAAATGAGAGGAAATTTGGGCATATCTTCATTTTGAACCCCCGCTTTCTCTCTCCAACCCTCTCTCTCCTCTCTTCCACTTCTTCCATGGAAATTGTCTTCTTCCTCCACCCTAACCCATTTTCTTCTTCCTCCATGGAAACTTCTTTCCCTCCATAAAAGTATCATTCTTCATCCACCCAAACCCATTTTCTTCTTCCTCCAAAAAACCCACATTGATTTTTCCTTTAACCACCACGATTCCGGTGAGCACACATTAACTCGAATACCCACAAACGTTGCTGCGTGAATGCTGCCAATCAGTCACCGCTCCAACCAAACGTGTCGTCACAGCCGCTGTGAACCAGTAACTCCCGAACACCACCTGCACGCCGCCGCTCGAGCACAACCCACTGACGACCAAACTCAGACATTACGCTGTACTTCCAGCCGCACATACCCTGGCCAAAACCATCCAGAAGTTCCAACACTGTGCACGTAAAAATTCGGCAGCTTGTGAACGACGACACTCCGGCGACTCCAACATTCAATGATGTTCCGTTGAGCAAGGCCCATTAGGTGAGAGAATGATGGGGGGAGAAAGAAGAAAAAAAAAAGGAAGAAGAAAGGATCGGAGAAGAGAAGGAGAAAGAGAAAGAGAAAAAGATAAAAGAAAGAAGGTGGGCCCCATTACTCTTTTAAAATTTCCAATTCTCCAGATTTTTTATTCCTATACTTTTTTTCCTTTTCTTATTTCTTCTGGAAGAAACTCAAAACAAAAGTTTTTTTTTTTTTTATTTCTATTACTATTTCTATTATTATTATTTTTTTGTTTATTTATAAATCTCTTTTCATTAGAGTCTTATTTTAAAATTGTCATTTGGTTCTAAATTGAAATTGCCAAATCAATGACAATTTGTTTCGAATTGGAACATTAATAGCTATTTGGTTCCAATTGAAACTTCCAAATCAATTTTAAATTAGACTTCAATTTGAATATCTCAAGCCAATTCCAATTAATTTTAATTTGAAATATTGGTTTTAATTCTATTTTGTTCTTAAACTTGGATTTTCAAATCAATTTCATTTTGGTCTTAAATTGGCTCAATTTCAATTTTGTTTCGATTTGAAATTTTCAAATAGAATTTCAAATTTCATTTGGTTGATTTTAATTTGAATAAAATTTCAAATTGGTTAAGTTTGAGAATTCTTGGATAGATGTCAATTGGATCCTAATTTGATATTCTCAAATGAATTTCAATTTGAATTTAATTTAGATTTCTAAAATCAATTTCAATTTGATTGGAAAGTTCTTTTTTTTTTCTTCAAATAAATTTCAAAATAGGTTTTGACCTAAATTCCGAAATTAATTTTAATTTGGAATTAGCATTTCAATTTTCCTCTTCAAATTGATTTTTATATTAAAATCTCCAAATAATTTCAATTTTGATTTTAAGATAGAATTTTTTGAAATCAATTTCGGTTGGTCTTAATTTGAAATTTAATTTGGGATTTGAACTTTTGTTTTTTTTAATTTGATTTCATTTTGACATTTACAAATGAATTTCAATTTGGAATTGCCCAAATGAATTTCAATTGGAATTTTATTTGAATTTTCACTTTCCCCTCAATTGGTTTTAATCTCGAATTCAATGAGTTTCAAAGTGATTTGAAATTTTTCAATAAATGTCAATTTGGTTCTAAATTAAAGTTTCCAAGTCAATGTCTTTTGGTTTTATATTGAAAATCAATTTCAATTTTAAACTAAATTGGAAATCAATTTCAATTTTGGAATGGTTAAATCAAATTTCAAAAACATTATTTAATATTTTGAATGGTTAAAATAGATTGATTATGAAAACTTTGATGCTAATTTTGTCTAAGAATGAGTACTTAAGCTGACCGAAAGGGAACACCCTGCCTGGAAATTAGCCTAAAGTTTAACTAGTCAATTATTTTGACAATCAAAATTTCAATTTGATTTTAATTTAGAATTTTCCAAATCAACTTCAATATGATTCTAAATTAGATTTTCCAAATGAATTTCAAAATAGTTTTACTTTAGTAATTCCAAATGAATTTCTAATTGAATTTGGTTTAAAAATGAAAAATATTTTTCCATTGAATGGTATCATTCCGCTCATAATTATTAATTCACATTTTATTCCTAAAATGTGAAATAATAGACATGAGACAAATAATATCATGTAAAACCTATGACGGAGTTGAGATAATTTCTCAAATTCTTGAGGTGATAAATTTTCTTATAGTTGAAAGAAAATTTTAACATGACAAGCAATTATTGGGAATAACCCCACTCACTATATCAGATCCTTACTTTAATTTTTAAAGCTAAGGTAAGATCAAGTGGGACATTTGTTATTTGATTTTTTTTCCTCTTCGAAATAAAGGACCTTTCATGTTATAAAAGGATAATTTTAAAATAAAATGTGGTAACCGTTTTTAAATGGGTGTTGTAGGGGTGCTAACTCCTTCCCTACACTCAATCGACTCCCGAGCCTATTTTTTGGTTTTCAAAGATTGGTTTTTTCTTTAAAACGGGTGACCAATCACACGCCAAGATGATTGGTGACGACTCCAAACCTCTCACCTCGAAAGAGACCCTTAGGAAAGGATGTCGGCCGCTCCGCGTCGCGATGACGTTGTGACACCTACCTCTTCAAGAGAGAACACAAAACAAAGAGATATCTGGGGCAATGAAATGGAAAAGAAACCCAGAGATGAATTTTCGACGACGATGGAGAATTTCCAGTAGTACAAGCAAGTGGCAGTGGCGGCAAGAGTGGAAGAGTCGGCCTGTGTGTAATATTGAGTGAGTGTTGGGAGGAAAGAGAGAAAGGGGAGAAAACAATGATGAAAAAGAAAAAGAAAAATGGGTGTCAATGGGAAAGAGAGAATGGGACTTACTGGTAGTGGCGGTGACGACTTCCCTACGATAACACCGGCGATTTTCTAGCAACCCAAGTAGACCTGAGAAATTGTTCTTCTGTTGAGGGAAAAAAGAGATATATCGAGGGAAAGAGAGGAATGAGAGATGTGGGTGGGGAAAAGAGAGGGAAAGGGAAAAGGGGAAAATCGTGAAGTGATGATTTCCCTCTTCTAATTTTTCTCTCTTTTTCTTCTTTTTTCTTTATAATGAAATAAAAAATTGTTAATGACAGTTAAACAATGTCATAGATTTATGACATTGAAAAAATGTCATAAATTTCCGAAAAATGAAAATCTCCGCCTTTTCCCGCCAAAAATGCGCCCTCAGCCATTTATGACATTTTTTTTCTCCCTTTCCTTTATTTGGTTTTGTTATGGTGTCATAGAATGTCATTTTTGTAGTAGTGGCAAAATTTTAAAAATTTGATTTTTCGTTTTTTTATTATTTCAGTTTTACCCTTGCCGGTATATCAACAAGTATATTAGTAGTTGTTCACATGTAACTTTGGAGATGGAGACACGTGGAATAAACAATATATTGTATTGATGTAATATACGTGTGGGTGTACAATCTCTAACTTTAATCCTCTGATTCTCTCTCTTGTGTGTGAATGTGTTTCACTCGAGGGCTGGAACGCTTGATCTCGAGTCTGAAGCTTCAATGGATTCTTGTAGCTTGAAGTCTTTCAGTCTTGAAGGAGTCTTCAATCTTCAAGAAACGTTGATGTCCCGAAGAGTCTTTGATCTTCAAGGAGTGTTGAAGTCTTGAAGAATGCTTGGTCTTCAAGAAGTGTTGATGTCCTGAAGAGTCTTTGATCTTCAAGGAGTGTTGAAGTCTTAAAGAGTGTTTGGTCTTCAAGAAGTGTTCAACACTTGAACTTATGAATTGTAGAGAGTCTTCGGTCTTTAGACTTGGTGGAGTCTCTCTGAATTCTCTGGTTCTGCTTGAGAGCTTTAAAATTCTAAACTCTTGTCTTTGTGAGAGTCTAGAATTTCTGAACCCTTGAAATGGAGGAGAACCCGTCTATTTATAGAGTTCTCACTGGATGGGCCCTCATGACTTTTGGGCCTAATAACTTGGACTTGGGTCTGGTTTATATTTGACCCAAAACCATATGACCCAAATATTTAAAAGACCCAATTTTGATCCAATTAATTATTTTGTTAATTAATTGGTCAAATTAATTAATTTGATCAAAATAATTTATTTTCTAATTAATTGATCAAATAGAAATTTGGCTCTTTAAATTTATAATTGGCTAACTTTGTCTTCAAATTAAATTTGGGACACATGTCAATTTATAATTGGTCCCTAATTTAATTATTCGTAATTTTGTCATTAATTTTAGATAATGACGTGGAAATTTGTGATTGGACAAAATTTATCCTTCAACAAATGCCCTCTTTTCGAGATTTAGGCACAAGTTATGTGGGAGTGAATCTCGAAAAAGATATTCTGGAAAAACAATGCAAGGTATTTGTTCTTGACTTTGACTCCATTTGGTGTGTCAATTTAATCAAAATATGAATTTTGATCAAAATTTTGATTTTCCTTATTTGCCAGCAAACTTTGATTTAAACTTAAGTTTGGGCAAAATTTGGCTTATGTGGACTAGGAGCAAAATTTGCACTCACCTTTTAAGCTCGTGTGGGCTAGGAGCATTATGCAGTTTAGGCTCTTGCGATAAGGAGCTTTTACATTTTAAAAGCCCTTATCTTCATCATGGTCTTGATCAGATCCTTGACTTGTAAGATTGGTCACGATAATGAAATTTGGTTTCACCTTCAAGGAACCTTCTGTATTTATGAGAATAGAGAACTTCCTCTTCATACGTGATGGGACGCTACTTTGAAGCTTCTTGTCGCTGTTTACTTCATCGAAAAGTTTCACCTCCAAGTTATCCATCTTTCTTTTAGGTTGATCGCTTGTCGACAAAAAATAGATGTCAAAGACTGACTTTTCCTCAATGTGGAGACACTTAGCCTTTTGAAAGATGAAGGTCGAGTGGAGGTGGACGCCAAACATTGATTTTCTTCTTTTGATGTGGCCATACTCATTCTTTGGAATACTGAAGGACGAGTAGTTGGAGGCTTAATGCGATCGAAGACGGAAGTCTTTTTTTCACCCTTCTCTGAATTGTAAACTTCTTCTACGTCGTTGCAGTAGGAAGTTGCTGTTGGGTTTTATGCCCTAAAACTCGTAGATAGTGAATGTAACCGTTGACCGGATATTAATGAAATAATATTGATATATTTTTCCATTAGTTGTTATTAGTTATTTTATATTTGTCTTTGCCTAATAATAACCCTAATCCAATAAACTAGACATCCAAGGTTGTAATATGAGTCTTGAACTATATGTAGCGACGTATGGGATCATTGTTCAAGAAACAGCCTAAAGGGTCTATAGTATAGGGATAAGACTGGGTGCCTTATCCTGGTGACACTATGGATACGACCCACTTTGTATTTGATACAAACGCTGCGATCCAACGCGTTCGTGTAGGAGACATGCGAGTGGAGGTATCCTATGCAATGAGTTTACATAAGACCGAACCGCGAAATATTAACCATTGGTTATAACACCGTTAACTAGTTGGTTTTCTATTTCACTAGGACGACCTAGACAACTTAGTCTTAATCCTGAGTTGATTATGAACTCCTGCTCATGAGAGATTGTCCTTTGATTTGTATGGGTGAGAGTGGCCAATACGCCGACTCAATAAGCCTACCACTTTGGGGACAAGACCGAATGGGGAGCTGGGAACATAATCGTACAAGATGGAATTCACTCCTTCCCGACTTTAGGGAAGCAGATGAGTGTTCCCTTAAGTGGTTACTCCGAGTCTTGAACAAAGGACCCTACCCTCTCAATGGCACGAGAGGGTTTTCTGTTTGATGGTTGGACCACAAACAGGTTGTTCATTAGAGGAGAATTGGTACTTAAGGAAATAGAGGTAACCCAGGGGTAAAACGGTAATTTGACCCAGCTGGTGTTACAAACACTCGTGAAGGACTAACTAGTCGATATTGGTCTAGATCCGTGGACACAGAAAATATGTCTGTAGTGAGAAGAGTGCAACTGCGAGTCTATAGTGGAATGTACACACAGTTAACGAATATTGATTAATATGGTTAATGAGTTTGACCAATTAATCTCACATCGTTGGAGCTTCTGATCTGCAGGTCCATTAGGTCCCACTGGTAGCTCGTAAAGTAATTTGAGGCAACTAAGTAATAAAAGTAAATTGAAAATGTTCAATTTATTAAGGGAAACAAATATAATATATATTGATATATTATTATGAGAGAAATTAATATTTGAAAAGTTCAAATATAAATTTATGGAAGTTTGAAAGAGTTCAAAATAATGAATTTATTAATTTAAGGCCTAAAATGTGTTTGGGCAAATTAATTAATTCTAGGCCGGGAATTAAATATGTGATATTTAATTGGTGGTTAATTAATTAAAGAATTCATTAACCGGGAATTAATCAATTATGGAAATAATTAATCACTTAAGGAAGTGATTAATCATTTATGGAAATGATCTAATCACTTATGGAAGTAATTAGTCATTTGTGGAAAAGATTAATCAATTATGGAATTGATTGATCATGATTGATTAATTAAGGAATAAGATTGAATCAATTTTGGAAAAGATTGATTTAATTGAATATTTTATTCATGGTCTCTCTTCTATAAATAGAATACTAGACCTAATTGGTCATGACACTTGACATTCTTGGTCTTTCTCAAAGACAAGACCTAGAATTCTCTCTAGCCTCCCTCTTAGAGAAAGACTCCCACAAGTCTTTTGCCTCCTAGACTTAGAGACATACCGGTGTAACCTCTGTGGTTATTGTGTCATTCAAAGAAGGAATTTCCAGCGAAGAAAATCAAAGGCGACTGCTGCGTTTTCGTTCGTGGAGCGTCGTTGGCGAAGAACGGTCAAGTCTTCAATGGAGGTTTGTAACGGTTCTTCCATTTTTCTTTAGAAAAGCATGAAAATAAATTTAGATTTATTTTTAAACATGTTTAAACCAATTTTACAGCAGCTTTAAAGTTTGTTTAAAGTTAGTTTGAGTTTTCGTAACGGTATTTTAATGTTAATTAATATACGGCGTAAGGTCCAATCGATGCGCTTCCGCTGCGTGGGGACTTTTATTCCCTTCAGTTGCAAAGTTTCTTTTTCCTTTTTGTGGAACGTTTTGGAGAAGAGTTCCTTCGCAGTCACCGATTGTCGAGGTTGAGAAAACCCTTTACTTCTCTGCCTCTTGGGTTGAAGTTTCTTAAGATCTTTCTTTCTTTAATGCTTACTCTTTTCTTTGATTGTAGCAAAATTTGATTGAGCTACTTCATCAAGGCCGAGCTCAATTTTTCCTTCCATAGCTAGCTTTAGAATTAAGTCCTTTAGGACAAAACATCTTTCCACTGGATGACCAATAACTCGATGATACTTGCAATACTTGAGATCATCGACTTTCTCCATCTCTTTTGGTCGTTTACACTTAGTAAGTTCTATCAGTTACGCTTCCAATAGTTGTTCCAACATATCAGGGACGTCGGCATCAGGGAAAGGATAGATTTTCTTTTGTCTTTCCTTTAAAGTTAAGTGATGCGCTCCATTTATTTGTCGCTTTTGTTTCGAAGACGACTTGGGAAGGGTTGTGTTGATAACCATAGATTCTTCTATAGTCTCTTCGTCGTTCCTTCCTTCTTTTCTCATGTTAGGGAGGAGAAGGTCTTGGTTTTCTCGACTAGAAATACTTAGCTCCATATCGTGGACGCGAGTTGCTAGTTCCTCAAAGGTGTGAGGCTTTATACCTTTAAGGATGTAGATGAGTTCCCAGTGCATGCCTTGAATGCACATCTCAACGCAAGAGAGTTCAGTGAGGCGATCTTTGCAATCTAGACTCATAGCTCTCCAGCGATTTATATAGTTAACAACGAGTTCACCTTTTCGTTGTTTAGTGTTTGTGAGCTCGAACATGCTAACTGTTTGTCTAGTGCTGTAGAAGCGATTCAAAAACTTTCTTTCGAGTTCCTCCCAACTGTCTATAGACTCAGGTTCTAAATCAATGTACCAGTCAAAAACATTTCTTTTAAGTGTTCGAACGAACTGTTTAACTAGTAGGTCCCCTCGAGTACCAGCGTTCTCACATGTCTCAACGATGTGGGCAATATGTTGTTTAGGATTGCTCTTTCTATCAAACTGCTGAAATTTCGGTGGCTAATACCCGATTGGCGTCCTCAAGTTATCAATCCTCTTAGTATAAGGTTTGGAATACAAGAGGGAATCTTGAGTAGGTCCACCGTACTGAGCTCTGATACAGTTTGTGATCATATCTTGGAGTTGTTGGATGGATAGTGAAGCGATCGAAGTAGAACACCGTGGTTGATCATCTTGCACTATAGTCTTTCCTTTGTCGTGATTTTTTACGACTTGGGTTGACTTGATTCGGCGATATGTTGGTTCTCAATTTGGCTCTTTAGTTGCTCGATTTGAGAATTTTTTTCTTCAATCGCCTTCATCTAGGTGTTGATGTGCTCCTGCATCTCAATCATTCTTTCTTCCATAGTTCTTGTCTCAGTCATCATGACAGTCACTACGTCAGAATCAGGTTCAAACAAAGGGTTATACATAACAAGAAACTTGTCATTAGTATAAGGTTATTTCTTGGCCTGCAACGATAGAAGCTTTATCTTCTTGCAACGTCAGTCCGTTGAAGCAACAATGGGAAGTAGAACCCATGTATGACTTGTTCATGACAACGACCATTGAAGAAGTCTTGAACGACATGTTTATACTTGTGTTTTGAGATAAGAGAGAGATGAGAGGTAGATATGGTCCCACTAGGCGTGCCAATTTGTTCACACGTAACTTCGGAGATGGAGACACGTGGAATAAACAATATATTGTATTGATGTAATATACGTGTGGGTGTACAATCTCTAACTTTAATCCTCTGATTCTCTCTCTTGTGTGTGAATGTATTTCACTCAAGGGCTGGAACGCTTGATCTCGAGTCTGAAGCTTCAATGGATTCTTGTAGCTTGAAGTCTTTCAATCTTGAAGGAGTCTTCAGTCTTCAAGAAGCGTTGATGTCCTGAAGAGTTTTTTATCTTCAAGGAGTGTTGAAGTCTTGAAGAGTGCTTGGTCTTCAAGAAGTGTTGATGTTCTGAAGAGTCTTTGATCTTCAAGGAGTGTTGAAGTCTTGAAGAGTGTTTGGTCTTCAAGAAGTGTTCAACACTTGAACTTATGAATTGTAGAGAGTCTTCGGTCTTCAGACTTGGTGGAGTCTCTCTGAATTCTCTGGTTCTACTTGAGAGCTTTAAAATTCTGAACTCTTGTCTTTGTGAGAGTCTAAAATTTCTAAACCCTTGAAATGGAGGAGAACCCGTCTATTTATAGAGTTCCTGGATGGGCCCTCATGACTTTTGGGCCTAATAACTTGGACTTGGACTTTATTGGTCTTGGGTTCGACTATTTGGTCTTTGGTCTGATTTATATTTGACCCAAAACCATATGACCCAAATATTTAAAAGACCCAATTTTGATCCAATTAATTATTTTGTTAATTAATTGGTCAAATTAATTAATTTGATCAAAATAATTTATTTTCTAATTAATTGATCAAATAGAAATGTGGCTCTTTAAATTTATAATTGGCCAACTTTGTCTTCAAATTAAATTTGGGCACATGTCAATTTATAATTGGTCCCAAATTTAATTATTCGTAATTTTTGTCATTATTTTTAGATGATGTGGCAATTTGTGATTGGACAAAATTTCTCCTTCAACAGTAGTATATCTTATATATTTTATATTTACTGATATACGAAATATAAAGTATATCAGTTAACTAATATACCAAATTTGATATACTCGAATGAATACAATGATATTGTAATACTTATTTCTTTCTGTAGTAGTAGTAATAATAATAATAATAATAATAAAAAGAAAAAGAAAACAAGCTTCCAGCGGAAGCTTTAGAAAGTTAAAAAAAAATATATATATATATAAAATAAGAAAAGAAAGGTAAAGCTTCCAGTGGAAGCTTTACTTAAAATTAAAAAAAAAAAGAAAAAAAAAGGAGAAGTCAGACGTGGGAAGTGGGAAGTGAAAAAAAGAAAAAAAGAAAAAAAAGAAAAGAAAAACAGAGAGAGGGAACAAAGGAGACGAAAATGAAGGGGAAGCAAAACCTAGGGCATTCTTGAGCGATTTTTGCAAGGAAAAACAAATCAAGAAGCACACAACCTTGGATTCAAGTATTGGGTAAGTTTTTGTTCTTAGTTTAAGCTTTTGCACGAGTTGAGAAGCTAAAGAAATGAGTTTTATTTGTTGGGTTTTCTTCTTTGACTTGAATACTCCATGGATTAGTTTGAAAACTAAAAGGGACAAAATGGGTTGAGTTCAAAGAGAGGAAAACTTGATAAAAACCCATAGTTTAAATCAAAAGGGAAATTGATAGTGGTTATTCATAGGTTGTTGATATGTAAGCTTTTAAGGGATAAAGTTCTTGGAGAACAAAGAGATAATGTTCATGGGGAGAAAGAGAAAGAATAAAAAGAATTAAGCTAGTTATGGAGACGGGCATAACGAAGCTATTTGAAACTTTATTCGGAAAGTATGGTCATAGCTACAAGCTATTTAGAGTTTAAATCCATGAGAATTATGGCCTAACTCAAGTGTTAAGTAAATATTGCGGGCTTGTATAATTTAGAGGTTTTGTGTTCAAATTTGGAGAGGTAAGCATTGCTAATGCTTGGTAAAATAATTGTTTCAGGTCAAGCGGAGATCGGGAAGGCCTACGACCCGAGTTTCTCTTGCCAATAGTACTGTGAGTGGTTATTTTACAAATTAATTGATTTCCACATTAAAAAAAAAAAATGATCCGGTTTTACCGAATGATTTTACAAGTTAGAAGCATGAGTTTTGGAGAAATTTATGATTATGTATTATGTCGGATTTTGTGGTTGGATTCGAAATTAACGGAATTTGAGAAACCTCTTGATTTAGTTCCTCCTATTTTTTTTTCCTTTCAAGCTTTGTGTTTATCTATTTAAAATTCTGGTGGATGTTTAGAAGTGGTTAGTTTCTAAATCCTGATTTTAATTAACTGTTTTATAAATTGCTTGAGGCATAACTCAAGTTGTGATTGTTGGAAATTGGTTATGGCAATTGAACTTTGATTTATGACTAATAGTTTATGAGGCTTAGTTTCGATAAGAATCATGATTGTAGCATGGATGAAAATTATGTGTAGTATTGAAAAGAAAATAAAATTGTTTTTAAGTCATTGGATGGTGTACCCATGGATATTTCTCGATACACTTACGTGAATGTGTTTCCGAAGTGTATGTATGAGATGATATATGTATATGAGGTATTTGGAACCCACTATGGCACACACATAGGCCTTGAGATGTGTGTTGGGGGTGTTTTCCCTTTAGGGGTTGCTCTGCGCGCGTATGACTAGCTGCTCTGCTATACATCTTGAGACTACTCGGTGTATAGTATGACTAGATTCACTCTGCTATGTGCCTTGAGATCACTCGGTACATAGTATGACTAGTTGCTTTGCTGTGCGTATCGAGATTACTCTACGACAGTATGACTAGTTTGGGTACATGTTCAGTGGTGTGTTTGTTTAGCCATGTTATTACGTTTTAAAAATTCTGTTTTACTGAACTCTTGGTGTGACTACCTTCAAGTAAGTTAAATGAAAGAGGTTCTTACTAAAATGTTTTTAAAAGCTCTTACAAAGTGTTTAGTATGTTATAGCTTTTAGCAAATATTTTTCTTTTATGAACTCTTACCACTCATTGGGCTTGTTAGCTCACCCATTTTTCTTCCTAAATTTTTTCTTCCACCAGGTAACGTTTGAGTTCCCGACGAGCCTACCAGAGTTGATATCTGCCACCGGACTCGATAGGTTGCATGTCATTCGCATTACTTATAGATGCATTTTTTTTGTAACTAGGATGGCTAGCATCATACATGGCAATGTATAATCATGGTTGTTGTGAGGGTTTTGGTGATTGAACTTCTATGTCGTTTTGTTGTTGTACGACTAGGCCATGATTGTCAATTTCATAACTGATTTGGGTATTAGTGCTGGAGTATTTGATCGTATTGTTATCTGGAAGTGTTAAATTTTGATTTCAGGTGGGTTTATATCCAAATTTCAGAGGAAACTCTGCCGAAATTTTTATGGTTTCTTTTTATTTAATAAACTAGTGCTAGCCACGTTTTAAATTTTTTTTTTTGGTCAAACTAGTTCAGATACAGTTTACAATGAAGTTCATAGTTATGTTGGAATTACATTGTCGACACGTCACGTCCTAGGTTGGTTAGGATAATCTGGGGCGGGTCGTGTCAGATATACCTAATATACTAATGATATACCTAATATATACTTGATTTGATAAGCATAACATTTGATATGTCTGATTAAATATTGATATACCAATGATATATTTGATATGTTACTTTCTTTACTTATATTTGTTATGTTTTCTTTTCTCTTTATTGAATTATGTTGTGTTATTTGCATATTTTAAATGAAATTTTTCTCTTTTATAACATAAATGTTTGTCTTCTATACCTGTTGTCACAACGTCATCGCGACGCGGAGCGGCCGACATCCTTTCCTGGGGTTTTAAGAGAAAATTGGAGTCGCCACCAATCATCGAGGGTGTGATTGGTCACCTTTTAAAAAAAAAACCAGTCTTAGAAAACCAGGAATTAGGTTCGGGAGTCGTTTGAGTGTAGGGAAGGTATTAGCACCCTACAACACCCGTTTTTAAAAAAACAATTACCACATTATCTTAAATTGTCCAATTAAGTGAATAAAAACAGTCCTTCATTTTTATTTCTCTTTAAAAAAATGATAAATATGAAAATAAAAACCCAAAATGCAATAATGAACACAAGATGTCTCATTCGTTTTTACCTTAACTTTAGAAATAAAGTAAGGATTAACATTATGAGTTGGATATCAAATTTAATATAAATCATGTCTAATTAGTTGAACTCCACGAAAACACATTACTCAGTTCTCATAATCCCTTTCAAAGAAAATCAAAACAATAACAATAATTGAAATTAACCAAGCAGAATTAAAGATTAGATTAAAGCAATTTCGAGAATGAAAGAGAGAAAAAAAATAAATTAGAAAGTTTAAAAAAATGAAGTTGGCAAAGTGCAAAAGTGAACTAAAAGGAGAGAGAAATTAAAAATGATAATCATAATGACAATAATAATAATAATAATAATAATAATAATAATAATAATAATAATAATAATAATAATAATAATAATAATAATAACAACAAAAAAAAAAAAAAACACAAAAGAAATAGAAAAACAAAACCCCACCTTTTTTACCTTTCTCTTTCTTCTTTTTTCCTTCTTTCTTACCCAATGTTTTCTCTCCCCGTGTACTCCTTCCTCCCCCTCTCTTTTCCTTTTTTCCTCTTCCACTTTCTTTTCTCTTCTTCTATCACTCTCTAAGCTAAGCTCACTTCCTAAACAACTCTCTCAACTAGGCTTATGCTCAAATCTTCTTCTTCTCCTTTCTCCCTCAAAAGAAATTCTTCTAAACTTTCTCTAAACTAAACTCTTGCTCCAATGCCTAAACTCTCTCAAGCTCACTTTTTTCTAAACTTCCTCTCTCTTTTTTTTTTGTCTTTCATCCTCCATCTCCCCCTTTTATACTTGAAGGGTTACTAAATTAGGGGGAGGATGGATGAGAAAATGGTGGAAAAAAAATAAAAAATAAAAAAAATAAAAAAATGAGAGCCATGGAAAAGCTTTTGAATAGGTAAGCTTCCCCTTGAATAGGAATGGGGAAGACAAAAAAAAAAAAAAAAAAAATAAATAAATAAATTAAAAATTAAAAAAAAAACGAATTTTTGATAAAAATATGTGAGAAAGGGGGATTGAACCACAGACCTTGAAATTATCAGTACAACCTTATGCCAATTGAGCTATGCTCTTGTTGACATACAAGAAAAAACAAATTGACCACCAAATATTGGAAACCTTCAAACATTATTACTGAAAATCAAGCCGGACCAAATACGGTGTCTACAGTTTGCCCCCCTTTGTGTATCCTTGAAGGATTGAAAGGGTAGACAAAGGAAAGAGACTAAGTACTGGGGAGGCAAAGATTTGTTTGGTAAGAATATGAATCAGGTATCGACCACAATTCAATAGTCAGGTTTGGTTCAACCGAGAGAAAAACTTAAAATAGACATGGATTGACACAAGCTTCGACCTCGACTGAATAATCGGGTTCGATTTAACCGAGATAAAATTGAAAACGGACCTGGATTGACACAGGCTTCGACCTCACTGAATAGTCGGGTTCGATTTAACCAAAAAAAAAATGAAAATGGACCTGGATTGACACAGACTTCGACCTCGACTGAATAGTCGGATTCGATTTAACCGAAAGAAAAAATGAAAATGGACCTGGATTGACACAGGCTTCGACCTCGACTGAATAGTCGGGTTCGATTTAACCGAAAGAAAAAATGAAAATGGACCTGGATTGACACAGGCTTCGACCTCGACTGAATAGTCGAGTTTGATTTAATCGAAAGAAAAAAAAACTGGAAATGGACCTGGATTGACACAGGCTTCGACCTCGACTGAATAGTCGGGTTCGATTTAACAGAGAGAAAAACTGAAAACGGACCTGGATTGACACAGGCTTCGACCTCGACTGAATAGTCGGATTTGTTTTAATAAAAAAAAAAGAAAAAAAACTGGAAATGGACCTGGATTGACACAGGCTTCGACCTCGACTGAATAGTTGGGTTCGATTTAACCGAAAATAAATTTTCTTTGCAATGCACGCTAAACTTGAATGCTTGAATGCATGGGATGAAGATTTAGCATTATTCGAAAACTATGATACAGATTTCTTTAAAAGATATTTGATAGCTCGGGCACCCCATTCACATCACCCTTGGTAATAGACCTTAATTGGATCATGAACTCACTAAACAACTTGCTATTTGTTTGATGACCAAAAATGTATCCAGAACGACTTTGCTCCTGTGATAATAATGGTTTTGCCCCAGTTTGAGAAGACGAAAAATAATAGTTTTGCCCCAGTTTAAGACTTTGTCATGTTGAAATGACGGTTTTGTCCTCCATGATGACATTCCATCAACCTTCATGATCACGGCGCTCTTGGAAAAATATTGTCTTTGGATTCTTTCTTTTGACATATGTATTTCACATCGAATCGTTTAAGTTACCACCATTGATTTGAAATATCGCGTTTATGTAACTTTGTGTTCATTCAATAGTAATGATAATAAAGGTAAACATGCCAAACATTCATAGTTGAGGAAATATTATGGAGAGTGAGGGAGAAAAATGGGCAAGATATGCCATGCTTCGAGAAGGGAACTTCGATTTATAACTAAAATTCAATAGACATATGTGTCAATGTTAAGGTTCTAGAACTTGAGACAAAAGTAACCTCTTAAACATGATATAGAAATTGAAGCGTAATTCTCCTATACACTTGTTGAATTCCCGCAACTTTGCCGAATCCTTTGATACACAAGTAGCCTTTGCGTAATATCTTCGAACTTGATCTGAATTAACTGGACTTGGCAGCTCATTACCATCCATGTTAGTCAAGACTAAAGCTCCTCCAGAGAAAGCTTTCTTCACCACGAATGGTCCTTCATAGTTTGGGGTCCACTTTCCTCGGTGATCTTTTAGAAAAGGAAGAATTCGTTTTAAGACTAAATCCCCTTCTCTGAATACTCTAGGACGCACTTTTTTATCATAGGCTTTCATCATTCATCTTTGGTAAAGTTGACCTCTGCACAATGCTGTCAATCTCTTTTCTTCAACAAAGTTGAGCTGCTCATAGCGGTTTTGGACCCATTCAACCTCTTCTAAATTAGTCTCCATGAGGACTCTTAATGATGGAATTTCCACTTCAATAGAAAGAACAACTTCCATACCATAAACTAATGAAAATGGTGTTGCCCCAGTTGAAGTGCGAACCGATGTGCGATATCCATGTAATGCAAAAGGAAGCATTTCATGCCAATCTTTATATGTCACCGTCATTTTTTGCACAATCCTTTTTATGTTTTTATTAGCAGCTTCCACTGCTTCATTCATCTTTGGTCTATACGGAGTTGAGTTGACATGCTTGATCTTGAATTGCTCACATAACTCAGTCATCAATTTATTGTTCAGATTTCATGCATTATCAGATACTATGGTCTCAGGAAGACCATAACGACATATAATCTCCTTCTTGATGAATTTGATCACAACTCCTTTCGTCACCTCTCGATAGGACATTGCTTCTACCCATTTGGTAAAATAATCTATTGCCACCAAGATGAATCGATGTCCGTTTGAGGCTTTTGGGTCAATAGGGCCTATAACGTCCATTCCCCACATGGAAAATGGCCATGGTGTCGTCATAACGTGCAACTGAGATGCTGGAGCATGAGCTTTATCTGCGTAAATCTGACATTTGTGGCATTTTTGGGCATATTTGATACAATCAGCTTCCATGGTTAACCAGTAATAGCCAGCCCTTAATGCCTGTCTGGCCATCATGTGTCCATTTGCATGGGTGCCGCAAATTCCCTCATGAATTTCTTTCATAATCGTGTTGGCTTCATTTGTATCTACACACCTTAGAAGAACCATATCATGATTTCTTTTGTAAAGTATTTCTCCATTTAGGAAGAACTTCATTGCTAACTTTCTAAGTGTGCGCTTGTCATTTTCTGAGGCATTCAGAGGATAGGTTCCGCATTTCAAATAATGTTTGATGTCTTGAAACCACGGCTTGTCACCAAACTCTTCTTATATATTCATGCAGGAGGCTGAAACATCTACCCTTCCCATCTTAATAGGTTGTACCTCATGATTGGGGTCTATGTTGAATATGACTGCAAGCGTAGCCAAGGCGTCTGCTATCTGATTACTCTCCCTTGGTAAATAGTCAAAAGTGATTTCTTCAAATTTATGAGACAAATCTAATATAAGCTTTTTATAAGGTAGTAGTTTAGTGTCTCTTGTTTCCCATTCTCCTCTCAATTGGTGAATCACCTGTTGGGTTTTATGCCCTAAAACTCGTAGATAGTAAATGTACTTTTGACCGAACATTAATAAAGTGATGTATTATTTAATGTTTGTATTATATATTGTCTTGCTAACCCTAATCCAATAAACTAAACATCCATGGCTAATAGAATGAGACTTGAACTAGTATGTAGGGACATGCGGGGATCAATGTTCAAGTTTTAGCCTAAAGGGTCTGTAGTATAGGGATAAGGCTGGGTACCTTATCCTGGTGACACTATGGATACGGCCCGCTTTGTATATTGATACAAACGTAGTGATCCAACACGTTCATGTGGTTGACATGCGAGTGGGGGTATCCTGTGCAATGAGTTTGCACAAAGACCGGACCGCGAAATAGTTAACCACTAACTATAACACCGTTGGTTAGCTCGGTTTCTATTTCACTAGGATGACCTAGGCAACTTGGCCTTAATCCTGAGTGGATTATGGACTCCTGTCCATAAGGGATTGTCCTTTGATTTGTACGGGTGAGAGTGGCCAGTTCGCCGACTCAATAAGCCTACCACTTTGGGGACAAGACCGAATGGGGAGCTGGGAACGTAGTCTTACAAGATGGAATTCACTCCTTCCTGATATGAGGGTAAGTAGAGGTGTGTTCCCTTAAGTGGTGTCTCCGGGTCTTGAACAAAGGGCCCTACCCTCTTTATGGCACGAGAGGGTTTTCTGTTTGATGGTTGGACCACAAACAGGTTGTTCATTAGAGGAGCACTGGTACTTAAGGACCAAGAGGTAGCCCAGGGGTAAAACGGTAATTTGACCTAGCTGGGGTACGAACACACGTGAAGGGCTAACTTGCTGCTGACGGTCAATATCCGTGGACACAGAAATATATCTGCAGTGAGAAGAGTGCAGCTGTGGTTCTTTAGTGGAGTGAACCACAGTTAACGAATATTGATTAACTTGGTTAATGAGTTTAACCAACTAATCTCATATCGTTGGAGCTTCTGATCTGTAGGTCCATTAGGTCCCACCGGTAGCTCATTTAGGGCGTTGAGGTAAAATTCTAAGGATGGATTGAATATTCAAAGGTGTTTGAATATTATACTAAAATATGAAGTGGTTCATATTAAAACTATAGGTTATAATTAATATGCATTGGATGTATATTAATACTATAGTGTTTGAGAGAGAAAATAGTAATTGAATATGTGATGTTCAATTTTATTTTATTTTATTAATTAATTTCGAATTAATTAATTAATTTAGTTTAATTAAATTTGATTTAATTAAACTATAAGATAAGAGGGATATTAATTTAAATTGGATTTAAATTAAAGTTATTTTAATTAATTTAGATTAATTAAAAGATAATTAATTATAATTTGAATTTAGGTTTTTCAAATTATAATTAATTAAAATATCAGATAACTGAAATATCAGTTATCTGATATTTTAAATATTTAGACGTGGTCAGGGGAGTTGCGAATTAAACGCCCCAGTCCCACGCCTAACTCCCAATCAATCGCTCTCTCCCTCTCTCTCAATCTGCAGAGAATTCTCAGAGGAAAAAAAAAAAGATCCAGAGAAAATCCTTAGAGTCTGTTGAGTTCCCACAAGCTCCCAACGCAAATCCTGCTGAGATTACTGGTGAAACCGCGTGGTGGTGTTCGTGGGAAAATTTTCCAGCGAAAAAGGAATTACAAGTTGCTGTATTTTGGAGGAGAATTTTCAGAGAATTCGGCGAAAAGTTCAAGAATTTCTAAAAAGGTAAGGTTGTTCTTGAACTAGGGTCAATAGGACCCAATTCTAGATTAGATCTAGAACTATTTTCATATTGTTATATGCATGCCTATATCCGTTTTACAGCAGTTTTAATCCATTATTTTACTGCTGTAATTTTTATTATTTTGCCAAACGTATTGGTATTTTATTCCAAATTAAATTTGAGTAAAGGTTCTGTAAGTTTTCGCTGCGCAAGGGCTTTTATCCCTGCAATTGGTATCAGAGCCATCTCTGTATTTTAATTTGTGAATTAAAATTTGCGTTGGTTATAGGTGGGATTTAATTGCATTATGAATGTTAATTTGCTGTGAACTGGAGATTAATTGGCCTTAGATTTACAATTTTTTGATGTGATCAAATGTAAAGGCCCCTGCGTTTTTGGGCAATTAAATTGTAAATCGAGTCTCTGTAAGTCCAAGTCTAGTTTAGGCTGAAGAACGATGAAGATCGGGACCAAAATTGGCCAAAAACGGCGGAAAACGGCGAGGAATTGCGGCTGGAACAGTGCAGGATTTTCCAGAAATTTCGAAAAAAAAAAAAAAAAAAAAAAAAAAAAAATCGAAATTCAGACGAGGGCTGACGTCAGCATGGAGGACGCTGACGTCATGAGGCGCGGTCCAGGGAGCGGTCCAGTTTGCGTCGCCCGGTTCTTCGGATCCGCGTGGTTCGTTGACTGGTCCGCGTGGTTCGTTGACTGGTTCGCCTGGTTCGTTGACTGGGCGGTTTTTGACGCTGGTTTCGTGTTTTTCCGGTCCGGTTCGAGCGGTTTTGAGCTGGTTCGAGCGGTTTTGGCGATTTTAAAGCGGTTTTGGTCCGGTTCGGGGCTGCAGAAGGCTGAAATAGGATAGAATTTTGCTTTATTATTGTAATTTAGCTTTAATTTTGTCCTAGAGGCCAATTAATCGGTTCATATGCTATTTTATATGCTTTATGGATGTCATATAAAATTAGAAATCCCACCTTAGGTTATAAAGCATGCTCATGCATTTATGTATGTTATAATTAGATTATAATATATGATTGAAATGCATGGTCTGATTTTCATGAGTTATTAATATATAATTGAGTTATATTAAATTCATGAAAATGGAAAAGTATGATGCATGAAATTACATAGTTTTAATGTAAGAGTTATATTAAAAATAATTTGTTTGCAGCATGCTAAGTTGATTTTCCATCTTTTGGCTATAATAAAATTGTTTATTATTTAAAATGGAAATCAAGTTGCATTGAGCATGATACATCCATAGGTTAATATAAAGGTTATATTAATTTTCATGCAATGCAAAATACTATAGTTTGAATTTCATTAACTTGAATATGATTGTTAATTGTTTTAAAACTATAGTATGCATGATTATAGGGCTAATCATTAAAATTTTGAAATAGTTTAAAATTTTATGATTAGAAACCGTCAATCTATAATCAAGATATGCATGTTCACATAGGATCTTAGGTTAAATTGAATTAATTTTAATGGGTTAAAATTAATTAGACCTAAGATCATTCTCTAATAGGATTAGAATATCTTACTTAGTTTTAAAATAGTTTTAATGAACTAAGTAGGACGAACATTCCTAAGATTATAAGGGAACTCTACCAGTGAAGTTCTGTCTAAGGATTGGGGGTATTTAAGTTGACGGTAAACGGAACACCTCCTACCTGGGAACGGATCTGGAACACCGGAGTTGAATTAATCTCAGGTTAATGTTAGAATAATGTCACTAGGTTAATTAAATTGGTTTAATACACCTAGACATTAGGTCTTATTATAATAGTTATAATAGGACTAGACTTAGATAAATGACTTAGCCGGATTTATCTAGGTTTAATCAAACCCTAAAATTAATATTCAGTTACTTTAGTGGGAGGAAAATTACAAAACTTAATTTAAATTGAGTTTTGCTCCTACGTCCCCGTGACGTTCACACCGTGAGATCCATGCTCGGCTTCGTGTCGTCGTAGAGCGGCCTCCCTTCGGAGAGTGTTTGCATGGGTCAATACCAAGGTGAATGGGGAAAGTGACTATAGTAAGTGGGAGCGGGACACGTGTCAACGTATCCTTCGGTCTCCACCCCTAGGTCACAACGTGAGATTCCTATGATCCGCCTGCGTGTTGCCCTGGAGCAACCACCCCTTCGGAGGGCCTGATCATAGGATTCGGAACACCGTGAACTCCTGAAAAGGATAGGATCACTTAGGCTAATTACCAACAGTTGTCTTTCCTAACGGTAGCCTGTTGGTGCGTGCCTCTGGGATCTGAAAGTGGGAGGGTTACACTTACGGGGAGGAGTTAATTTGTTAACAAATCCTTGACCGAACAACGGTGGTTAATCTCTAATGGAATATGAGTTATTCTGGTATTAGAAATTGACTGAGAAGAGTCTCATTTTAGAGGAGGAACAACTGATCACCCTTCGGTGGCTGTTCTTCTAAACCTCTAAAGCATCGTTGCGAAACACAATCATAGTTTTATTAGGGTTCTTTGATTGTCTGTTTGCAAAATTGATTGGATATATGCAATTGTTTGTATTGCTTGTGTAATGGGTTAAGGCAAAGATAACTAATACGGTCACTTGTTTGTTTTTCAGCAATGTCTTCCTCTATCATATCTCTGCTTAAAAATGAACAACTAACCGGCGAGAATTTTCCACAATGGAAATCAAACCTCAATACAATACTCGTGGTTGAGGATTTAAGATTCGTCTTAACGGAGGAATGTCCTCCCGTTCCCCCTCGCACTGCCTCTCAGGCAGTTAAAGACGCCTATGAACGCTGGACCAAGGCCAATGAAAAGGTCAAGGTCTATATATTGGTCAGCTTGTCTGAAGTTTTGGCCAAGCGTTATGAGAACGTGGCAACTGCCAGGGAAATTATGAATTCCCTGCAGGAGATGTTTGGACTTCCGTCCTACCAGCTCCACCACGACGCCTTGAAGAATGTCTTCAATGCCAAGATGTTGGAAGGTCAATCTGTTCGGGAACATGTCCTGGACATGGTTAACCAGTTCAACATAGCTGAGGCAAATGGCGGGGTAGTCTGCGAGCGCAGTCAGGTTGCGTTCATCCTTCACTCGCTCCCGGCGAGCTATCTGTCTTTCAGGACGAACGCGAGCATGAATAAGATTCAGTTCAACCTGACTACCCTCCTCTCGGAGTTACAGATTTACGAATCCCTGCAAAAGAGCAAGGGAAAGAATGTGGTGAAAGGAGAGGCCAATGTGGCCCATTCCAAGAAAAAGTTCCTGAAGGGTTCATCCTCAGGGACTAAATCTGTACCCCAGGCTTCTTCATCGAAGCAGATCCAGAAGAGGAAGGGAGACAAGGGGAAGGCTCCTGCACAGGCTGTGCAAGGGAAGGGGAAGGCCAAGGTCGTGGCCGACAAAGGTAGATGCTTCCACTGCAATGCAGATGGTCACTGGAAGCGCAACTGTCCCCGCTACCTTGCTGAGAAGAGAAGAGAAAAAGAAGGTAAATTTGATTTACTTGTGTTAGAGACTTGTCTCGTTGAACATGATGAGTTTGCCTGGATACTAGATTCGGGAGCTACTAATCATGTTTGTTCTTCTTTTCAGGGAAATAATTTCCAGCAGCTGGCAGAGGGTGAAATGACGCTCAAGGTCGGAACGGGAGACGTCGTTTCAGCTCGTGCAGTGGGAGCTGCAAAATTATTCTTTAGAAATAGGTTTTTAATTTTAGAGGACTTGTACTTGGTTCCTAGAATTAAAAGGAACCTTATTTCTGTTTCAGCTTTGTTAGAACAATGTTATTCAATTTCCTTCTTGCTTAATGAAGCTTTAATTTCAAAGAATGGAGTTTACATTTGTTCAGCTAAGCGTGAGAATAATTTATTTGTGTTAAGACCAAATGATGCAAAGGCCATTTTAAGTCATGAAATGTTTAAAACGGCTGAAACGCAAAACAAAAGGCAAAAAGTTTCTCATTTAAGTAACAACACGTATCTTTGGCATCTTCGTCTTGGTCATATTAACATCGATCGGATCGATCGTTTGGTTAAAAATGGGCTTCTAAGTGACATAGAAGATACATCTTTACCACCCTGTGAATCGTGTCTCGAGGGTAAAATGACCAAGAGGCCTTTTACTGGAAAAGGTTATAGGGCCAAAGAACCACTTGAACTAATACATTCGGATCTTTGTGGTCCAATGAATGTAAAGGCTCGAGGTGGTTATGAATATTTCATCTCTTTCATAGATGATTATTCTCGATACGGTTACTTATACCTGATGGACCATAAGTCTGAAGCTCTTGAAAAGTTCAAAGAGTTTAAGGCTGAGGTAGAAAATCTGTTAGGTAAAACAATTAAGACACTTCGATCAGATCGAGGTGGAGAGTATTTAGATCAGCGATTCCAGGACTATATGATAGAACATGGAATCCAATCACAACTCTCAGCACCTGGTACACCTCAGCAAAATGGTGTATCAGAAAGGAGAAACAGAACCTTGTTAGACATGGTTCGATCTATGATGAGCTATGCTCAATTGCCTAGCTCGTTTTGGGGGTATGCAGTAGCGACTGCAGTACATATTCTTAACAATGTTCCCTCAAAAAGTGTTTCTGAAACTCCTTTTGAGTTATGGAAGGGACGTAAACCTAGTTTGTGTTACTTCCGTATCTGGGGTTGTCCTGCACATGTGCTAGTGACAAATCCTAAGAAATTGGAACCACGTACGAGATTATGCCAATTTGTTGGGTACCCGAAAGAAACGAGAGGTGGTCTTTTCTATGACCCTCAAGATAATAAAGTATTTGTATCGACAAATGCAACTTTCTTGGAGGAAGATCACATACGAAATCATCAACCACGAAGTAAGTTAGTATTAGGAGAAGCTACAGAAGGATCAACAAGGGTTGTTGATGAACCTGGTCCTTCAACAAGAGTTGTTGGAGAATGCAGTTCTTCTCGTCAATCTAGTCCTCCTCACGTAGTGGGAGAGCTTCGACGCAGTGGGAGGGTTGTGATACAACCTAACCGCTACTTGGGTTTAACAGAAACACAAGTAGTCATACCTGATGACGGCGTAGAAGATCCATTGTCTTATCGTCAGGCAATGAATGATGTAGATAAGGACGAGTGGGCCAAAGCCATGGACCTTGAGATGGAGTCGATGTACTTCAATCAAGTTTGGGAACTTGTAGATCTGCCTGAAGGGGTCAAACCCATTGGGTGTAAATGGATCTATAAGAGAAAAAGAGATGCTGCTGGGAAAGTACAGACTTTCAAAGCAAGACTTGTAGCAAAGGGTTATACCCAACGAGAAGGAGTGGACTATGAAGAAACTTTTTCTCCAGTTGCTATGCTAAAGTCCATAAGAATCCTCTTATCCATTGCCACATTTTATGATTATGAAATTTGGCAAATGGATGTCAAGACAGCTTTTCTGAATGGCAATCTTGACGAGAGTATTTTTATGTCTCAACCCGAAGGGTTCATATCCCAAGGTAATGAGCAAAAGGTTTGCAAACTGAATCGATCCATTTATGGGTTGAAACAGGCTTCTAGATCTTGGAATATTAGGTTTGATACTGCGATCAAATCTTATGGTTTTGACCAGAATGTTGATGAGCCTTGTGTATACAAGAAGATCAACAAGAATAAAGTAGCTTTCCTCGTACTTTATGTAGACGACATCCTACTCATTGGGAATGATGTAGGGTATCTGTCTGACGTAAAAGAATGGCTAGCAGCTCAATTCCAAATGAAAGATTTGGGTGAGGCTCAGTATGTTCTTGGGATCCAGATCATTCGGGATAGAAAGAACAAATCGCTAGCTCTGTCTCAGGCAACGTATATCGACAAGATGTTGGCTCGATATTCGATGCAGAATTCCAAGAAGGGCTTGTTGCCTTTCAGGCATGGGGTTCACTTGTCTAAGGAACAGTCTCCTAAGACACCTCAAGAGGTTGAGGATATGAGACGGATTCCCTACGCCTCAGCCGTGGGTAGCTTAATGTATGCCATGCTATGCACGAGGCCTGACATTTGTTATGCTGTAGGGATTGTCAGCAGATACCAGTCGAATCCAGGGTTGGACCATTGGACCGCCGTTAAAGGAATCCTCAAGTATCTTAGGAGAACGAGAGATTACATGTTGGTGTTTGGGGCTAAGGAGTTAGTTCTCACAGGTTACACCGACTCTGATTTCCAAACTGACAAGGATTCTAGGAAATCTACGTCAGGGTCAGTTTTCACCCTTAACGGGGGAGCTGTAGTTTGGAGGAGCATAAAGCAGGGATGTATAGCAGACTCCACGATGGAGGCTGTGTATGTAGCTGCTTGTGAAGCAGCTAAGGAAGCTGTTTGGCTAAGGAAGTTCTTGACAGATTTGGAAGTTGTTCCAAATATGAACTTGCCCATTACGTTATACTGTGACAACAGTGGGGCAGTAGCCAATTCAAAGGAACCTCGCAGCCACAAAAGAGGTAAACACATAGAGAGGAAGTACCATCTAATTCGAGAAATTGTGCAAAGAGGAGATGTGGTCGTGACCAAGATCGCTTCCGAGCACAACATTGCTGATCCGTTTACGAAGGCCCTCTCGGCTAAAGTGTTCGAGGGTCATCTAGAGAGTCTAGGTCTGCGAGACATGTATATAGCCTAATCTAGGGCAAGTGGGAGATGTGTAATGGGTGTAAGGATGCCCTAGTTTATTGTATTTTGTATATTTACCTTTTATGTAATGTACAATATACATGTACCATTTCCAGCTTTGGATTATATTGTATATATATTTTCCCCGTAACTTGAGTTTTAGTTCAAGTGGGAGTTTGTTGGGTTTTATGCCCTAAAACTCGTAGATAGTAAATGTACTTTTGACCGAACATTAATAAAGTGATGTATTATTTAATGTTTGTATTATATATTGTCTTGCTAACCCTAATCCAATAAACTAAACATCCATGGCTAATAGAATGAGACTTGAACTAGTATGTAGGGACATGCGGGGATCAATGTTCAAGTTTTAGCCTAAAGGGTCTGTAGTATAGGGATAAGGCTGGGTACCTTATCCTGGTGACACTATGGATACGGCCCGCTTTGTATATTGATACAAACGTAGTGATCCAACACGTTCATGTGGTTGACATGCGAGTGGGGGTATCCTGTGCAATGAGTTTGCACAAAGACCGGACCGCGAAATAGTTAACCACTAACTATAACACCGTTGGTTAGCTCGGTTTCTATTTCACTAGGATGACCTAGGCAACTTGGCCTTAATCCTGAGTGGATTATGGACTCCTGTCCATAAGGGATTGTCCTTTGATTTGTACGGGTGAGAGTGGCCAGTTCGCCGACTCAATAAGCCTACCACTTTGGGGACAAGACCGAATGGGGAGCTGGGAACGTAGTCTTACAAGATGGAATTCACTCCTTCCTGATATGAGGGTAAGTAGAGGTGTGTTCCCTTAAGTGGTGTCTCCGGGTCTTGAACAAAGGGCCCTACCCTCTTTATGGCACGAGAGGGTTTTCTGTTTGATGGTTGGACCACAAACAGGTTGTTCATTAGAGGAGCACTGGTACTTAAGGACCAAGAGGTAGCCCAGGGGTAAAACGGTAATTTGACCTAGCTGGGGTACGAACACACGTGAAGGGCTAACTTGCTGCTGACGGTCAATATCCGTGGACACAGAAATATATCTGCAGTGAGAAGAGTGCAGCTGTGGTTCTTTAGTGGAGTGAACCACAGTTAACGAATATTGATTAACTTGGTTAATGAGTTTAACCAACTAATCTCATATCGTTGGAGCTTCTGATCTGTAGGTCCATTAGGTCCCACCGGTAGCTCATTTAGGGCGTTGAGGTAAAATTCTAAGGATGGATTGAATATTCAAAGGTGTTTGAATATTATACTAAAATATGAAGTGGTTCATATTAAAACTATAGGTTATAATTAATATGCATTGGATGTATATTAATACTATAGTGTTTGAGAGAGAAAATAGTAATTGAATATGTGATGTTCAATTTTATTTTATTTTATTAATTAATTTCGAATTAATTAATTAATTTAGTTTAATTAAATTTGATTTAATTAAACTATAAGATAAGAGGGATATTAATTTAAATTGGATTTAAATTAAAGTTATTTTAATTAATTTAGATTAATTAAAAGATAATTAATTATAATTTGAATTTAGGTTTTTCAAATTATAATTAATTAAAATATCAGATAACTGAAATATCAGTTATCTGATATTTTAAATATTTAGACGTGGTCAGGGGAGTTGCGAATTAAACGCCCCAGTCCCACGCCTAACTCCCAATCAATCGCTCTCTCCCTCTCTCTCAATCTGCAGAGAATTCTCAGAGGAAAAAAAAAAAGATCCAGAGAAAATCCTTAGAGTCTGTTGAGTTCCCACAAGCTCCCAACGCAAATCCTGCTGAGATTACTGGTGAAACCGCGTGGTGGTGTTCGTGGGAAAATTTTCCAGCGAAAAAGGAATTACAAGTTGCTGTATTTTGGAGGAGAATTTTCAGAGAATTCGGCGAAAAGTTCAAGAATTTCTAAAAAGGTAAGGTTGTTCTTGAACTAGGGTCAATAGGACCCAATTCTAGATTAGATCTAGAACTATTTTCATATTGTTATATGCATGCCTATATCCGTTTTACAGCAGTTTTAATCCATTATTTTACTGCTGTAATTTTTATTATTTTGCCAAACGTATTGGTATTTTATTCCAAATTAAATTTGAGTAAAGGTTCTGTAAGTTTTCGCTGCGCAAGGGCTTTTATCCCTGCATCACCAACATAGAATCTCCCAAGACTCGAAGTTTCTTTATCTTCATATCCAATGCAGTTTGGATACCCATAGAACAAGCTTCATATTCAGCCATGTTATGAGTACAATCAAAACTTAGTTTGGCGGTGAGAGGGAACGACTTTCCTTCAGGCGATATTATTACAACACCTATCCCATGACCTAACTCAGTGGAGGCCCCATCAAACAACATGGTCCATGTTTCCAAGTCTGATATTTCTTTTTCCACCATTATAGTGGAGACAAATTCATCAGGAAAATCAAATTTCATTGGTTCATAATCGTCTATAGGTTGCTCAGCCAAATGATCGGCTAGTGCAGTTCCTTTTATTGACTTTCGAGTAACATAGATAATATCATACTCAGATAAAAGAACCTGCCATCTAGCAATTCTACCAGACAAAGACGGCTTTTCAAAGATGTATTTGATAGGATCCATCTTTGAGATAAGCCATGTTGTGTAGTACAACATATATGGTCTCAAACGGCGAGCGGCCCAAGCTAGAGCACAACAAGTTCTTTCTAAAAGAGAATATCTGGTTTCACAATCAGTGAACTTTTTGCTTAAATAATATATGGCTTGCTCTTTTCTGCCTGAACTGTCATGTTGTCCCAGTACACACCCCATTGAATTTTCTGTCACTGTAAGATATAGGATAAGTGGACGATTTGGAGTTGGAGGTACAAGAACAGGAGGGTTTTGTAGGTATTGCTTGATCTTTTCAAATGCTTTTTGACAGTCGTCATTCCATATGCATGTATTGTTCTTACGAAGTAGCTTGAAGATTGGTTCACATGTTGCTGTAAGATGTGATATGAATCTTGCAATATAATTCAATCTTCCCAAGAAACCTCTGACTTCTTTTTGAGTACGTGGTGGTTGCATTTCTAGAATGGCTTTGACTTTGTCTGGGTCAACTCTAATTCCCTCCTGGCTTACGACGAAACCCAACAACTTGCCAGAAGTGACCTCAAATGTGCATTTACTCGGATTCAGTTTCAACTTGAATTTTCTCAATCGCTCGAATAACTTTCGAAGAATGGTTGCATGTTCTTCCCCTGGTTTTGACTTAGCAATCATGTCATCAACATACACTTCGATCTCCTTATGCATTAGGTCATGGAAGAGAGTAACCATGGCCCGTTGGTAGGTTGCCCCAGCATTTTTCAATCCGAACGACATGAACTTATAACAAAAGGTTCCCCATAATGTGATGAATGTAGTTTTCTCTTGATCTTCAGGTGCCATTTTGATTTGATTGTAACCTGAGAATCCATCCATAAAGGAAAAAGTTGAGAATCCAGCTGTGTTATCTACTAGTACATCAATATGAGGAAGTGGGAAGTTATCCTTTGGGCTTGCTCGATTCAAATCTCTATAATCAACACACATTCGGACCTGTCCATTTTTTTTAGGTACTGGCACAATGTTAGCTACCCATTCTGGATAATTAGCAACTGTTAAGAATCCTGCATCAATTTGTTTCATGACTTCCTCTTTTATTTTGATTAACATGCCTGGCTTCATCTTGCGTAACTTTTGTCTCACTGGCTTGCATTCAGGCTTAAGTGGCAAAGGATGCACCACAATACTTGTGTCTAAACCAGACATATCTTGATAAGACCAGGCAAAAACATCAATGTATTCATGAAGCAATGTTATTAACCCTTGACGGCTTTCAGCAAACATGTTGGTCCCTATTTTAACTTCTTTAACCTCTACTTGAGATCCCAAGTTAATTGTCTCTATCAACTCTTCATGTGGTCCCAATATCCTCTCTTCTTCTTCAATCATTCTCAACAATTCAGGAGTAAGTTCTAGATCTTCCTCATTACCACTTGTTCTCTCATCGGACTCAACATCGTATGTAGGAGAATCAAGTTCGTATTTAAGATCATTATCGCTTTCAATCCCAATATCGCTGTTTAAGAGAGCGATTATTCAGTGTGATGAAAGAAGACAAAAAGAAGGAATGGAATAAATGAAATCAATGCTGAGAGAAGTAGACACAAGAGAGATTCATTGGATGATAGGAAAGAAAGGAAAAAAATGCTTCTTCATTAACAAATGAAATATTGACATAGAACACATAAATCATCAAAACAAAAAGTTTAAAAAATTACTTTGATATCTCATTAACAAATGATGGTAGCTCCATTACAGTCCAATTATTGAGTTCAAAGTCTTCTGGCACAGATAAACCAAGGGACCAACTTCTTTCTTCTGTTCGATTATAGCCATGACCGCACGGTCTTGAGATTCTGGATGAATTATTCCAGCAAAGATGAAGGTATCATGAAGATGAGGAATGATATTCATTTGATACTTCGGCTCACGGTTCTCCAATCTAGCCAGTCGTTTTTCTTTCTCCTGCCTGTGTGCTTTAATCATATCTTTTTTGCTTGGTTATATCCCAAACCAAACCTCTTCATATTTTTCGACATATTCAACAAAATTTTGAGGCTTTGGTTGCTTCCTGTTAAGGAGAGTTTTGAAAGTTGCAGCTCCATTTTCCCTATCTCTCCGTATAAAGTTGTGGCATTTGCAATCTCAAAAGCTTGAAATGATGACTCAAAAACCTCTTCTCCTGCTTCTATGAAGGGCATTGAAGAGGGTCTTGACACTAAGATATCCTCTTGTCCAGATATGATTACTAGTTTGCGGTCAACCACAAATTTAAGTTTTTGGTGTAATGATGATGGGACCACTCCAGCTGAGTGAATCCAGGGACGCCCTAACAAAAAGCTCTAGGCCGAATTAATGTTCATAACCTGAAAGGTTATATCGAAGGTGCATGGACCTATCTGGATGGGCACTTCTATGTCTCCAACAACTTCACTACGTGCCCCATCAAAAGCTCGTACGATCATAGTGCTGGGCCTTACATGAGACATATCAACAGGCAATTTCTCCAACGTGGATTTAGGCATTATGTTCAAGGAGGAACCATTATCAACTAGAACTTTTGCCACAACAAAATTTTGCACTTAACTGTAATGTGCAAGGCTTTAGTGTGTCCGGTGCCTTCTGGTGGTAACTTATCATCTGTGAAAGTTACTGAACTGGATGCAGTTATGTTTCCAACGATGTTGTCCAAGTTGTCCACCGTAATATCCTGCGGAACATAAGTTTGATTCAATATGTCCAACAAGGTCTTACGATGCGTATCTGAAGCCAATAGCAAAGCCAGTATGGAAATCTTTGCAGGGGTTCGACCTAACTGTTCGACCACTTTATAATCACTTTGCTTAACCAACTTAAAAAATTCTTGGATGTCCTCTTCAGATGCTGGTTGTTTAACATCTAGGTTCTTCGCTACAATGGGTTCTTCTATTTTTTCCTTGATATCTTCAGTGATCTTGGCTTTTCCTTTTTCTTTACCCTTGGGTTTCAATAGGTCTTCTGGTCTATAACACTTCCCGCTTCGTGTTAGACCTCCTATCCCACTGACATTATGGATTGGAAGGGGTTCAGAATCAACAGTTACCTTATATTCATAGTTCCAAGGTACTGCTTTTGAACTTTTATATTCAAAGGGAGTTGGAATCTGGATGGTAATCGGTCTTGGCTTGGAATTTGGGGTACTGGGCTTCTCGCGATAAGAAATTGTTAACGGTTTTGGCTTGAGAGACAACCTTGAGCATTCTTCTATAATATCAACTTCCCCATACTGAGGGAGCTTAACCATCTTTTGAGAAACTGTTAAAAAATGTGAATCTAACAACTCCTGGACTTTCAGACGAAAATGAGGACATTGGTCGATAGAATGCCCTTTTGCCCCAGTGTGATAAGAACACATCAAACTGTCATCGTATGCTCTGACACTCAAATCTAATTGGAGGCGTTCTACTCCAATGTATCCATTACTCAATAATATTTCGAATAGTTCTCCCATGGGAGTAACTATGCTCTCAACATTGGTTTTCAAATCAGCTCCATGAACCTGATCTATCGCATTTACTTGTGCATTCTGATGGTTTGGCAGAGGATTGTTGTTGACATCTGGACCATTTTCTTTCTTAAAGTTCAACCATCCTACCTTGATCAATGCTTGCACCCTATGCTTGAGTGCAATACAGTTTTCAGTAGAATGTCCAATTGCTCCTGCATGGTAGTCGCAACGGGCATTTGGGTCATACCACTTTGGGTAAGGTGGCTTTACTGGGTCTATTGGCACGGGTGCCAGCTGATTATTCTGGAAGAGTTGGGGAAGAAGTTCAGTATATGTCATCGGAATCGGATCAAAATGAGTCTATCTACGGACGCCTTTATTGTTTTGGTGTCCTAGGACATAAGGAGTGTTCTGTTGATTCCGAGATTGGTAGCCTTGAGTAGGACGAGGATTTGGGACGTAAGGGGATGAGTATTGGGCTGACGTATTATTGATATATGGTTGAGGGTAAACATATGGAGGTGGATAGTGATATTGTGGCACTCCGACATTAGGGTATGGTTGTCTTCAATTGAAACCAATCATCTGAACTTCTCCCTCTTTTTTTTCGATCGAACCCCCTTTTTCGCTGTCGATGATCCAGCCGTATCAATTATCTTTCCATGCTTAATTCCGTACTCGATTCTCTCTCTAATTGTCATTATGTCAGAGAAATTGGTAGAGGCACTCCCAATCATCTTATCATAGAAAGGAGATTTGAGAGTATTAATACACATGGTTGACAACTCCTTATCTGCTAAAGGTGGTTGCACCTGAGCAGCAGTATCCCTCCACCTTTGGGCATACTCTTTAAAGCTTTCTGTGCTCTTCTTTTCCATCCTCTGGAGGTCTAGGCGGTCAGGAGCCATATCTATGTTGTGCTTATATTGCTTTAAAAATGAATCGGCTAGATTCTTCCATGAACATATATGAGTGCTGTCTAACTGCATATACCATCGAGATGTTGGACCAATAAGACTATCCTGGAAGCAGTGAATTAACAGTTTGTCATTTTGGACGTATGCTGCCATCTTTCTGCAATACATGATGAGATGGTTTTTAGGGCAGGATGCTCCATCATACTTTTCAAACTCGGGCACCTTGAATTTTGGAGGGAGGATTACATCTGGTACCAAGCATAACTTGGTCGCATCTATATTTCCGAAGACGTCTGTTCCTTCTACTGCCCTTAATCTTTCCTCCAGGACTTCAAGTTTTTCACTAGAAGAGACTTTCTCACCTCCCGTTAGCTCTTTTCTGATTTCAGGATCATCTAAATTGGGAACTATAATGGTCATCTTGGGAGGTACCTTTGTGGGTAGTGAAAATCCAGGTTGATTGTGTACATGCACTTGCTCATTCTTGAAAAATGGAAATGGGTGCTGCTCTACTGGAATATTGTACAATGGATGATATTTTGGAGTAGTACCCTCTGTTGATTGCCTGATTGGAGGGTCATTCATTGTACTGCTGGACTGAGCAATATCAGGTATTATTTTGCCTCTTTCTAGGGCGACAAGAATGGCATCCATTTTTTCTCGTAACTCCTCAATATCTTTCTTTGTTTTCTCCATCTCAGTACTTTGCTCTTCCATGATCCTTGTCCTGTATCTTGTGACGTAGGTGCGGTGGATTTGAGGTGACCGAGCTATCTTATGATTCTGTTTATATTTTTAATGAAAAGAGATTTTAGTGTAAGAAAAGAGAAAGACAAAACGAAACATTTAAACAATTGAAGAGGAAAAGAAAAATGAAAAAAAAATGGCCTTGATATTAAATTGAAAAATGATAAAACAATGTAGCAGCAAAATTTGTGCAAAATTGAATTACAAGATATTTCAACTATCTAAATAAATATAAACTAAAGTAAAAAGTTAATAAAATTGACCCCAATACTCTAAACTTATACGAAGCTTTCCCAAAAACTTGAGCACATTCTTGCTATTCGGTTGTGTAGGTGCTATGACTTTAGAGAGAGTACGTGCATCTTCTGCTAGTTCATCTGCCCTTCGAGTGACTCTCCTAATCTGAGTGAGCATATGTTTCGCTTTACTTCGCAGTGTCGCATGATTCTGTCTCACAAACCCAAAATCATCGCTCAATCTATCGTACTGCTCCTTTAGATAGGTATAGTCCTTCATTAATCTGTCAGTGGCATCCTGATACTTACCGAGGCGTACATTGAGTGACTGAACGGACTCTCTTAGACCCTTTGTTGTCGTTGATGAGCTCCCCTAGTTGATCTTCTCTAATCTTGAGCGTTAATTGCATGTCGTCAATTGTTCGACATAGCGTTTCATTCTTTTCCTCTACCTCAGTAATCGTTTGGTTCCTCAAACTAATGCAATCTTCGAGCTCTTTCATCAACTCATGGAGTGAGGCAATCTCAGATTGTTGCTTCAAAACTTGGTCATTCCTTGACTTGAGAGTTACTTGGGAGACTTCATTATCCCTTCTTAATCGATGCATTCTTCTGTTTAGGTCGCGGGCCTCTGTGTCTAATGCTGAAATTTCCTTTTCTAACTGTTCTTGTTTGCTGACACTTCCCTTTAATCGGTTCAACTCTTTTTCTAGTTCAGCATTGCGCAACAAACCTTGCTTTATTTCTAATTGCAGCCTTTCATTTTCTTGAACCAATGATGAATTCGCTTTTCTCAATTCATCACATTCCTTTTCGCATGCTACTTGTTTTGTCTGTTGATCTGGTATCACCTTTGCATTAAGTTTTATCTTGGTTTTCATTTTTGGTGACACAAGCACGGTTTTAGCTCTGTTCGCATGCCATGTTTTGTACGCCTCTGTGGTATCATCATGAAACTGACCACTCTGGATTTTAGTGATCATTTTCCATGCTTTCACAATTTTCTGAATTCTATCTTTACAGAAGCCTTTATCATAAGCAAATTCGAAATCCTTCAACTCATGCGTAGCGGGGATGAATTGTCGGACCCAAATTTGGCGTACTACCAATAAAGGAGCATAGGCTATACATCCCCAAGGGCCCAAAAGAGGTAAACTTTGAAATTTACCACATTTATAGATCATTGGCCTAGTTGACATCCAAGGGGCTCTCCATATTACATCTTCTACCTTTAGTTCGGAGAAAAAGGCTTCCCAAGCGCTCCTTTCAGGGGAGGATGAACTCCAACCTGATTGCACGAACTCTGAAATGGGATTTTGCAGCTTATTCCAGGAACTTGAAAATTTGATCTCTGGACATTTGAATTCTGGTGGACATTTCACATGACTAAGGATCCAAATGTACAATAATTGGTGTCCACCCTATAAATCTTCCTATTCCTTTGGTTCTGCAATAATTTAATGAACGAAAAGTTTCTGCCAATACAGGAATAATGGGATCAACTCCTATTTCTATCTTAGCAAACAACTTGACCATGCGTTCCTCAACATATCCACATACTTTAGGAAACAAAACAACATTAAAGATACACAATGCCAGTAAAGTTAATTCCTTGTCTTCATTTGCAAATTTTTGTTGAAGAGTAAAAATGTAGTCCAGGGGTAGACATGTGTTCTCTCCTTTTATCTTTACTTGTTTCTCAATGTCGCTTGTACGAATCTTGCCCAAAAGAGTAGATAATGCTCTTTTCATTGTAAGCTCTTGATCGTAAGAATAAGCTTCAACCTCTGTTCGTGCTGGCATATGCAGAAGGGACTTATATTCCTCTATTGTAGGAGTCATGTCGATTGAGCCAAATGTGAAACATCTGTAGGCTGGATCCCAATGTCGAATCAAAGCTTTTAATACAGAATAATTGACTTGTACATACATGAGCTGAGCTAGATGGCCATATTTGCTTGTAAATTTAGCCTTTCTATCTATAGTTAATTTTTCCCAAGCCTGTTTCACTGTTTCTAATTGACTTTCTGGAAAACTGACATCCTTAAATTGAGAAATAACATCTTCTACTAAAGAATCTCCGTGGATTTGTTGTACATTTTTTGACCATTGACGTACTGTTGCTTGATCTTCTATACCCATTTCTTGTATTGGAGGGGGTGATTTTATTTTACTCATACTTTAGTTTCTGCCAATGTAAATAATCGAAAAATCTTGTTAATTTAATTTGCACAATTTTCTTAACTACATTAAAAGAGATTGGAAATGATATTTTCAATGAATGAAAATTGAAAATTGATATAAGATACAAGGGAAAGAAGAAAAATAAATAAATAAACTTTGACAATAATGCATGTAATAAGTCAAATCCTAGAACTATATGAGTGGAGTTTAACTCTAAGGCATCCTAGAAAAGGTCCTCAAGCTTACCCACCGATTTAACGATGTAGTAGGCTTGAGTGGAGAATTTCATGCGCCTGCACGGGAATCGAAATTCCACGAAGGTCACACTACTCAGTCTCCTACTCTAGTCCTAAGGTAGAGCCCGGGTAGGAGGCTAGTGAAAGTGTGTGAAATGCATGATTAATAAGATGACATGCAAATTAATGACATAACTAAGATAAAGTACAATTACAACATAAAAAAAAATGATAATAACAAGATGGCATGCAAATGAATGACATAACTAAGATAAAGTATAATTACAACATAACAAGATAGTAATAGACAAGTGAATAACAATATGCAAGACAAATCATATTATAAAGTAAGGAAAAAATAAATAAATAAAATAACAAAAATAATAACGAAGGGACCTAAAGGAAAAAACAATCAAAGGACAATAAAGATATCAATGACGTGACCCTCAAAAGTCCCCAGTGGAGTCGCCAAGCTGTCGCAACGTCATCGCGACGCGGAGCGGCCGACATCCTTTCCTGGGTTTTTAAGAGAAAATTTGAGTCGCCACCAATCATCGAGGGTGTGATTGGTCACCTTTAAAAAAAAAAAAAAACCAGTCTTAGAAAACCAGGAATTAGGTTCGGGAGTCGTTTGAGTGTAGGGAAGGTATTAGCACCCTACAACACCCGTTTTTAAAAAACAATTACCACATTATCTTAAATTGTCCAATTAAGTGAATAAAAACAGTCCTTCATTTTTATTTTTCTTTAAAAAATGATAAATATGAAAATAAAAACTCAAAATGCAATAATGAACACAAGATGTCTCGTTCGTTTTTACCTTAACTTTAGAAATAAAGTAAGGATTAAACATTATGAGTTGGATATCCAATTTAATATAAATCTTGCCTAATTTCCCTTTTAATTAAAGGAAACATGGGTGTACATCATTATGTTTATTAAAAATAATTTATTTTTTTTTTTAAAAAATATAGTTGTAAAAGAAGAAAATTATTCAAAGAGTAAAATCTTTTAAAAGGGAAAATGAGAATTTTCATACGCCTACACGGGAGTTGAACTCCACGAAGACACATTACTCAGTTCCCATAATCCCTTTCAAAAGAAAATCAAAACAATAACAATAATTGAAATTAACCAAGCAGAATTAAAGATTAGATTAAAGCAATTTCGAGAATGAAAGAGAAAAAAAAATAAATAAATTAGAAAGTTTAAGAAAATGAAGTTGGCAAAGTGCAAAAGTGAACTAAAAGGAGAGAGAAATTAAAAATGATAACCATAATGACAATAATAATAATAATAATAATAATAATAATAATAATAATAATAACAAAACAAAAAACACAAAAGAAATAGAAAAACAAAACCCCACTTTTTTTACCTTTCTCTTTCTTCTTTTTTCCTTCTTTCTTACCCAATGTTTTCTCTCCCCGTGTAATCCTTCCTCCCCCTCTCTTTTCCTTTTTTCCTCTTCCACTTTCTTTTCTCTTCTTCTATCACTCTCTAAGCTAAGCTCACTTCCTAAACAACTCTCTCAACTAGGCTTATGCTCAAATCTTCTTCTTCTCCTTTCTCCCTCAGAAGAAATTCTTCTAAACTTTCTCTAAACTAAACTCTTGCTCCAATGCCTAAACTCTCTCAAGCTCACTTTTTTCTAAACTTCCTCTCTCTTTTTTTTTTTTGTCTTTCATCCTCCATCTCCCCCCTTTTATACTTGAAGGGTTACTAAATTAGGGGGAGGATGGATGAGAAAATGGTGAAAAAAATAAAAAAATAAAAAATAAATAAAAAAATGAGAGTCATGGAAAAGCTTTTGAATAGGTAAGCTTCCCCTTGAATAGGAATGGGGAAGACCAAAAAAAAAATAATAATAATAATAAATAAATAAATAAATAAAAATAAATAATTAAAAAAAACGAATTTTTGATAAAAATATGTGAGAAGAGGGGTTTGAACCACAGACCTTGAGATTACCAGTACAACTTTATGCCAATTGAGCTATGCTCTTGTTAACATACAAAAAAAAAAAAAACAAATTGACCACCAAATATTGGAAACCTTCAAACATTATTACTGAAAATCAAGCCGGGCCAAATACGGTGTCTACACCTGTTATGAACCTCATTTGTTTTGTTTTGTTTTTTTAACTTACCTCATTTTTTATACTACTCAAATAATTAATAACATTGATATATCTGATTATGAGTAGCTAAATACATCAATGATAGACTTGTTATTTAAAAAGTCATTGATATATATTTTTAATTGTTTGTGTATTATGAAGGTCGTGGAATGCAAAATTTGTAGTTATAAGTATATCAATAGGTTTAAATTTTAAGTATATCATTAGTGTATTAGTACTAACTAAAAATGTAATTTCAAGTATATCATTAGTGTATTAGTAATATATTACTAAGATGATGTATAGTATATTGATGACATATTTGCCAACATGAGCATAACTCGACTAGCATAAGATATATGCATTCAACCAAGAGGTTAGAGGTTTAAATCCCCTACCACACATATTGTCTCAAAATAAAGCTAATATATCTAATTATTTCTTGATGAAGTATATCAAAGATATCTAAACTAATGAAAGCTCATGTGTATACTTCATAAATGAAGTATATTATATTCACGAAATATACATCTGATATACTATATATTTAATATATCAATTGATTGATATACCAAATATTTAGTATATTAGTACACTAAATAAATGAATGATGTACTTGATATACAATATATCAATAAAACCATTGATATACTTTTTAAACTTCCAACTTCCAGCCTGTTTTAGGGATTTTTTTTTTTACTTTTCAACTTTAATGTTTAGGCAGGCCCACGTTTTTTTTTTGTTGCTATATTTGCAACATTAAAAAACTAATGACATGGTTGCAAATTCCATTTTATTTTTTGATATTCTTTCAACTGCCCCTTTAAAATTTGCATGTGGATCCATTGAAAAAATGACCAAACTTAAACCTCAGTTTAATAACCATTTGGCTTTTGGTTTTTTATTTTTTAAAATTATGTTTGTTTTCTCTCAATTTTCTTAGGATGGTTTTCATCTTTGTTAAAGACACATTTGAATTCCTAGAAAAATTCCAAAAACAAAAACTATTTTTTGAAAACTACTTTTTTTTTTTTAACTTTTCAAAACTTTTTAATTTTTAAATGGGGCCTAAGAATTTCATGTTATGTTTTTCAATTTGTCAATGGTAATCAATATTATTTGATTGTTGGAAACAATTTTCTTATACCATAAATTAAATGCTTAATTTAAAATTCTCTTAAAAATTAATCCAGGTTACACAAGGGGTTTTACAATTAATAAAACATTCACCCAAAAAAAGAAAAAAAAAATAGAAAAGGAAAAAAAAAGTCCAAACCCAGGGTTCAGAACCCAACATCCCAAACACTGCTTCTGATTCCTAGGGTACATAACGCAGCACCCTAAACACTTTTTTTTTATTCTCAGACTTTCAAACATGCCAAAACAAGCCCCCAAGGTTCTGATTCCGAAACCATGGGCCAAACAACCCCAAATTGTATTTTTCTCAAAAATCTTTATTTTAAGGAAAACCGTAATCTCATTAGGAAACATCCTAATCCTATTAGAAAAAGGGGCAGTTGCAAAAATAGAAAAAATAAAAATGGAATTTGCAACCATGTCATTAGTTTTTTAATGTTGCAAATATAGCAAAAAAAAAAGAAAAAAATGGTCCCAACATAAACGTTAAAGTTGAAAAGTAAACAAAAAATCCATAAAAAACACGTTGGAAGTTAAAAGTTTAAAAAGTATATCAACGGTGTTATTGATATATTAGATATCAGGTACATCATTTATTTAGTGTGACTGATATACTGGATATTTGATATGTCAATCAACTAATATACTAAATATATAGTAGATCATATGTATATTTTGTGAATATAATATACTTTATTTATGAAGTATACACATGAGCTTTCATTAGTTTATGATATACTTCATATTTATAAAGAATTAGATATATTAGCTTTATTTTGGGACAATATGTATGGTAGGAGATTTAAACCTATAACCTCTTGGTTGGATGTGTATGTCTTATGCTAGTTGAGCTATGCTCATCGAAAATATATCATCGATATGATATACTATATCATCCTAATAATATAGTATTGATACACTAATGATATACATGAAATTATTATTATTTTTAAGTGAGTATTCATTGTATTCATTTGAGTATATCAAATTTGGTATATCAGTTAATTGATATACTTTATATTTCGTATATCAATAAATATAAAATATATCAGATGTACTACTAATATACCAGTTGATATACCAACAAGGGCAAAATTGGAATAATAAAAAAAACACGAAAATCAGATTTTCAAAATTTTGCTATATTTGAAAATCTCAAAATGCATAGCTAAATTTGCAAATATCATAATATTTTTTGCTATCCATTGCAATTTTCCAAAATTTTATCATATTCCGTCTTGTATTTGACGTTAAGATGCAAGACATATACCTTTGTGCCACGTTATGCGCCCAAATTTACCATTTACGTACTTCTCTTTTTGATTAAGTTCCAAATCTAAACAAAGACTTCTTTATTTACATAAGGGATATTAATAAAATAATTAAGGCCTCGTTTGATGACCATTAGGTTTTTGAAAATTATGCTTGTTTTCTTCCAATTTCCTTGTCATGGTTTTCATGTTTGTCAATGATACAATTGAATTCCTAGCTAAATTCCAAAAACAAAAACAAGTTTTTGAAAACTACTTTTTTTAGTTTTCATAATTTGGCTTGGTTTTTTAAAACATGGAAATGAGATATTAGAAAAAACAAAGAAACTTGTAGGTGGAAGTAGTGTTTATAAGCTTAATTTTCAAAAACAAAAAACAAAAAACCAAATTGGTTATCAAACGGGGCCTAAATTTAATTTTCCATGAACTACCATTATTATTGAGTCACGATTCTTCACAAAATAAAGGAAAAAAATGAAAAGGATGAATTAAAGATGAACATCTGTTTTTTAAGATAACAAGTACTCTTTACCAATGAAGTTAGAGTCCTCAATAATCCAAAATTTGATGTCTTTTGATGGAAATGAATAATCCAATTGAGCAACAACTATATAACTTTAGATGTGAATGATTTGGTTGAATTCACCAAACATGACATCCTCATAGTCTTAGAAAAAATTCTCACATTAAACTCTCAGTTCAGATCGAGTACATGAGATAGTAAAAATATTTTCATTTTCATCCTAATGGTTGCATTTCCTTATCTAAATAGTGAACATTTGGTTTGAATTTAAGATGTGAAGTACATTGACATTCATTGAATCTAAACAACGAATCAAAGTCCATGCAATAGAAGTCTTCGTACTATTATGACATTACACTCTCAAAATAAAATCAAAATCAAAATTTCAAAAATTTTCGAACCAATATAAATTTATAGCCAAGAAATAGAAGTTGAAAAGGGATATATATATAATGAATATTATAACATGATTTTTTTTTCTTTTTTGAATTCAACAATTGTGGAGGCGAGATATCAAATCAAAACATCGATCTTTTGGTTGATAATAAACACTTTAGTTATGAAAAACTTAGATGGACTTAATACGAGCCTTTTAATCAAACTACATTTTAGGATATGAGGGGTCGTTTTCATCTCTAGGAGAGTTTAATGCTCTACTATTCAATTACAGGTTGGCCATATGATATGATATATATATGGCCAACAATCGATCCTTGTTCACATTTTCTTTCCCTTTCTTTTTCTTTGTGCTTTTATTTTTTTCTTTATTATTTCTCTTCATTCTTTAAAATCGAAATTCGTTAAACTTTTACAGCCAACATCAATTCTAAATTAAATTATTAAATGCATTTTGCCGGTGGTTTAAATTTTATTTTGGTACTCAACCTTTTAAGTTTAGTCTATCTTAATCTCTATCAATATATTTAAAATATCTTTTTTTGTTCTTAAACTTTTAAAAGATATTAGTTTTAGTCCTTTCTATTTTATTTCTTATCTAATAGCAATCCACTCCATACTTACTTTAAGTATATATATTCAAAAGAACATTATTTATATATTCACGACACATAATTATGACGATAACGAAATTATAATTTTTTTAAAATTGGGGACTAAAATAAAAATGTTGTTAGTTTAGGAAAAGATAATAAATCAAAACTAAAATATACATTTTAATGGTTTAGTATTTGGGACTAAAATGGTGTTTAAATCTCATATTTTTGTTTAACTTAAAAGTATTTTAAAATATAGAAATAAATATATATCCTTTACTATGCATTAATTTGATGAATAGTACCGTCCAATAATCATGGACGAGTATGGTTTGAGTTCTATTAAACCAAGAGAAGTACTACTTAATGTCATGCATAGTGAAAGGTAGTTTTGAATGTAACGAACTTAAAAAAAAAAAAAAAAAAAAAAAAAAAAAAAAAAAAAAAAAAAAAAAAAAAAGCCACAAACCAAAGTAATAAGATTTTATGATTTTTTTTCCCCTTCAAGCTTAACTAGGTAGACATTGAATTAGGATAGATGCATAATATTTTAACTAATTGTGTTATGTTCACGACATTTCTCTTTTGTGAGTTAAATTAGTCTTAATACTTTTATTTCATTAGCTTTTTGAATAAGTGGTGAAATTAATACTCTAAATTATATTGGTTACAAAGATTCATTATTGACTACAAAGCACAATTTTGTGCCGAACAAGGTTACTTTTGTTGGTATATGTTGATTCTACTAATCGTGGGTTAGAATGTTCTTTTAGTTGGGCTTGAGCGTTTTGTTTGTTGAGTTTCAACACATTTTTCTACCTTTTTACTTGATTGATTTTGTGGTTGGATTCAAATATTTTAAGACAGTTCAAACTTATTTTCATCTTTAGACTTTAATACTCATTCTATTTTACCTTTAGATGTTCTATTTTACTTTCAACTTTCAAATATATTGTGTTTTAAACCATAAAGTTTGCTCGAAAATTACTTCAATCACTACCATCAAACTTTCATCAACACATTTAACAACATTATTATCAAATCTTCAAAACCCAACACCAAATTAAGTACACGTAATTTCTAACATTTATCGATGTAAAATTTATTCATCAAATAAATAGACAAAAGGCCCATATGTATCAGTTCTTCTTATTATTAAATATAAATTGTTTTTAAAAAAAGTTAACAATCAAGATAGTTTTCTATGCAAATTTCAGAGGTTTGTTACAACAAGAAAACCCAATGTGGGGTTTGTTAAATGATTGGGTGTGGTGGGATCAATTAACAATTACATAGGGGAGATCATGTGCAATGCAATGAATTATTAGATCATTATTATTTTATAAGAAAAGTTATTAAAGAAATGTTGGATTAATTAATTAAATGAAATTAAGTTAATTAAAAAGGTGCTCTTTGAGGGATGCCTTTCCTCCTCCTTGAATTGGAATGTGAAGGATGCGTGTGATTTTGGTATATTTCAGCTTCTTGGTTTCTCCCTACACGCAATTCTTCTTCCTCCTCTTCTTCTCCTTCTTCCTTTGATGCCAATCTTCTTCCTATTCTTTCCCTTCTTCCCAAAACTTCCTCATTATTCTTCCCTCTCGAGTAAAAACTCGAATCGTCGTTCTTTATTCCCATGACCTAAATTATCACCCACGTAAATAATTGTTTTATAAGCGTAGATATAATACTAGGAAAAAAGATTCGAACATACAACTTATAAGAAGAGAGAGACTATGTAATGCCTGATCTAGCAATCTAACTAGTTAAACTATGTCATTTGAGTCGATAATATGAATTATGAAATTTTTTTAAGATGCAAGTGTATTAACTTAATTTAGTTTTTAATATGTGTGTCATTTTTTCAATTACGCCACTAATCTTATAATGATTAATTTTTTTTTTTTACTATATGAGTTGATATATTTTGTTTTCAATCAATGTCTTATTGTTACTAAATGTTAAAAGATATATTATGTGTGAATTTAAAACAAGTAGTTTTTAACAAAGGAGATTATTGTCTATTAGTACTTATATAGTAGCATTTTTAATGAGTATTAATTTCCATAATATATAGCAAGTTCCACAAGAAATTAGGTAAGTTGCAACTCCATATAAGGTCATATTAAAGTAGGTAAATTTTCGATTTCATGGACGACAGACATGTCTATTTCATCAAACTAAAATATAAGGTATGTTCAAACTTAATTAAGAAAATATATTTTGACATCATCCTGTCATCATTTTGTCAATAAATTTAAAATGTTTTGTGCCTTTGTGGTAGTTAGAATTTGATTTTTTAAAAATAAAATTTAAAAATCAAGGGAAAAACAAATGAAAAAGGACCCACATTACATTCTAAATTAAATTATATATTTGGCGTTTTAAAAAATATCACATTATTATAATTACATAACTTTTTCTAAAGAAAATTATAAATAAAACAGCACATTGCAAACCAAAAGGGACCACATGAGCCTACCCCTACTTATCTTCCTTGTATATAATTTTTTAAACCATAATCTAATATTTTAGATCCCATTTTTTTTTTTTTTAGTTTTTGATTTTTTTTTAGTTTTCAAAATTTTACTTCATTTTTGAAAGTATAGGAAGAAGGTAGATAAAAAAAATATATAACTGTAGCCAAATTTAAATAAACAAAAACAAATTTTTGATTTTTTTTTTCGTTTTCAAATTTTAACTCCGTTTTTGAAAACATGGAAAGAAAGTAGATAACAAAACAAAAACAAAAAAAAAAACTTTAGGAGTAGTGTATATATATAAGCTTAGTTTTCGAAAACCAAAATCAAAAAACGAAATGGTTATTAAATGGAGTCTTAGTGAAAAAGAAAATCAATTAAGAGAAAGTATTATCAACTTGAGCGTAACTTAATTATCCAAGAATGAATCACGTATTTTTAATTCAACAAAATTTGAACACAAAAAGAATAGGTAGAAAAATGAGAAGAAGAAATTACCTTGCAACCAAGAGAGCAAAAACGAAAAGGATCCAAAAGACTTCTATTACAAATCTCACACACATGAGAGCCTCCTTTACTGGCAGAGCTCTTCGGCTGAGGCCTTTCATTCAGAAACAAAACTCTTGCGCTGTTTATCACATATGTCTGAACTTCACTTATATCTAACACCTTTTCTATTTCTGCCACCCTCACCACATCATGGTACGATGATCTCCGAATCTGCACACAAAAAAAAAAATAATAATAATAATAAATTGAACAGTGACTGACACAGAAAACAAAGCGGTTGCAAATTTAAGAGAGAACCTTTCAAATCTTTTTTTAACTTTTCAATACAATTTTTTATCATAAACTAGGAAACAAACTCCCAGGTGCTGTTCAAATGAACTGGTTAAGACATTATAAATCCGTTTACATCCAACCCACATTGTTAAACTACATAGAAAGAAAGAAAGAGGGCAAATTTTTGGGAAAAAAGAAAAAGGGAGGATGAGAAGAAGAAGAAGAAGAAACCTGAATGACATGATGATGATGGTGTAGGTTGGATCGGCAATAGAAGCAGAAGGAGGGATGGCAGCAATCAAGGCAAAACATGTTGCATTCACTTCTGGGAGCTTCTTTATGCAAAGGACAAACATAGAAAAATGCCGTCGACAGTAAAGATTCAAGCCATCTTGGGATTACCATTATAATTCCCGAGAAAATCCCACCAGAAAATTTGACAGAAACTTTACAACCATTGCTTCCTTAAACCATTGTACAACTGTAAACTGATCTCAAGACAAATAACATGAAATAACAAAGGAAAGTGATCACTGAACTCGTTTCTCATTGGACGCTCACGATTCAGAGATGGTAGGTCAAGTGCGATTGGGGCCCTTCGATTGGATTAGGAAGGGCCGTGTTTCGATCTTACGCTAAAATTTCCTTTTTTTTTTTTTTTTTTTTTTTTTTTTTTTTTTTTTTTTTTGGTGGCCGTTGGTGAATACGCAAAGTCGGCAAATTAATTAATAAAGAAAAAAAAAAAAAGAAAAAGGCTGCGTTTGGTTTGGACGGAGAAAAACGTATTGTATTGTTGCATGCCGGATTGGTTTTGGGTTTTTTTTTTTTTTTCTACTTGATCAATGGATTCATTCTGAGAACAAAATTGGATTTTCTTGATTAAAAGAATAAAATAAAGGGCAAAATTAAAGTTTTTTTTTTTTTTTTTATCCTTTACTTGATAAGTTGAGTTAATTTTGCCGTCAACTTTTAATTTTATCATAGGAGGTCTTAGAATTTTGGATATTTGTAATAACTTTTACTTTTTGTTATATTTTCATTTGAATTTTTGTTAAAGAAAATATATTCTTTCATCTATTTGATTGATCACCTAGCAAAGACTGATATAAAATTAATGACGGTTTAGAAAAAGACATCAATAGAATAGAATTTAATTTTCTTTAATTCATGAGTTTTGAGAGATTTATTCCATCCTCAATTTGTTTTTTCAAACTTGATTTTGTGCATTTGATTTTATTATGATTTGATTTTCAATGAAATTGGTGGAATTTAAGTGTTTTTTTTTTCTTTCTTCTTTAATTAGTGAATATCGTAGAAGAAGAAAGAAATTATATATACCTTTTAATTCGAGTGTTTTCAAAATTCAAATACTCCCCACAATTTATTTATTTCAATATTGACCCTTACAATATAGTTTTTTGATATTTTATTTCAACGTTTCAATACTGCACCAGATTTTTTTTTTTTTTTTTTTGAATCAATAATGCACTAGATTTTGAACTTTAGAATGGTAATAAATTATTAATATGAAAGAGAATGACAAAAATTAACGTTTTTTTTATTTAATATTTGTTAAAAGAAAAAAAAAAAAAAAAAAAAAGAAAGAGGCCAAAATATGAATTATTTTATATCAAGGGATAGTTTTGATAATGAAACAGTAAAAAGGGCTCCCATGAAAATCTAAAAAAATGATGACACTTATCTAAGTTAACGTTTTCAATTTTAGAATAAAAATATATTAATCTAACCAAAATTAGAGTGAAAATTAAAATTTTCTGTTAAATAAATTAAAAGTCTTCCTATTTCCTCACATATCCGTGATTATTTCCTTGTGATCTTAGGCCGCATTTGATAATCCTTTAGGGCCCGTTTGATAACCATTTCAGTTTTTGGTTTTTGATTTTTCTGTTTTTAGTTTTTGGTTTTTTGTTTCCTGTTTTTTAAAAACAAAAACAATATATGTTTGATAACTGTTTTTTGTTTTCTGTTTTTAAAAAATAGAAAACCAACCTTGTTTGATAACTGTTTTTTATTTTCAGTTTTTTTTTTAAATTAGAAAGATGAAAAAATGTTTTAGAGAGAGATGTGTAAAGACGTTGAAACAAAAATTTAGAGACACAAATATAAATGTTTTCAAGAGTTTTGTTTTGTTTTTTTTTTTTTGAAAAGACGAGAGAAAAGTTAAACATAGAAAATTTAGAGAGATGAAAGAAAATGTTTCGAGGAAGAATATTAGTTAGACTCGAGAAAAGATATTAGATAGAGAAAAAATAGAAAACAAGTCAGAGTAAAAGTGATAAATTTTAGATTAAAAAAATTAAATAAAAAAAGAAAATTTAGAGAGATAGTGAGATTAAGAGTAAAAAGATATGCTAAAGAAATAAAGATAAATTAGAAAAATAAAGAAAAGTTGTAGCAATAGAAAATTTTGGTGACTTTTTTTTTCAAAAGAAAAATTAGAACATGTTTATTAAGGAGAGAAAAGTTATTGATAAATTTTTAGAAATAAACAAGTTAGAGAGAAAAAAAAAGTTTTGAGAGAGAAAAATAAATATTATAGAGAGAAAAAAAAATAGAGAAAGGAATTTGTTGGAGGGAGATAGGTAAAAGAAGAGAAAAGTAAGCATTAGAAGAAAATTGAGTTTAAAACAGAAATCTGTTTTTAAAAACTATTTTTTTGGTTTTTGAAATTTACTTGTAATTTCAAAAACGTTTTTGAAAAATAGAAAACAAAAAACAGAAATAGTTATCAAACATCTCTGTTTTTTAAAAATGAAAAACAAAAAACAGAAAACAGAAAACGAAATGGTTATCAAACGACCCCTTAGTTTTTGGTTTTTCAAAATTAAGCTTAAAAACACTACATGCACCTACAAGTTTCTTTGTTTTGTTATCTACCACATTCCCATGTTTTTAAAAACAAGTCAAATTTTGAAAACTAGAAAAAATAGTTTTCAAAAATTTGTTTTTGTTTTTAAAATTTGGCTAGGAACTCAAGTGTGTGATGAAAACCAATATAAGAAAATTGGATGAAAACAAGTATAATTTTTAAAAACCAAATGGTTATCAAACATAGACTTAATAATTTCATTTTCATTTTCATTTTTTTTTTAATTTTTTTAGTACATCAATATTTGAGTGTAGCAGGATTTGAATCTCTAACCTATTAGTCGATGGTACATGTCAATTATCGCTAAGCGAGGCTCGCTTCGGCTTCATTTTTTGGGATATTAAAATTTAAAAAAAAGGGTAGAAAAATATGTGTTTGTTAGTTGTCTTTATTTTTTTTAAAAAAAATTAAAGATAGCATTGCGATTTTGGAGGTGGAATTTGAACCAGGCTACAAATGCCTCAATAATAATAATAATAATAATAATAATAATAATAATAATAATAATAATAATACAAGAGAAAAAGAAGAAAAAATTAAAGAAGATAAAGATATATATATATATATATATATATATAGAAAGTTATTCTTTCCTTTCCTTTTTGTTAAGGGTATGTTTTGTTGTAGAAAAGTTTAATATTATTTAATTATTCTTCAATGGTGTCAAAGACTAGGAAAATATGGATAGAGGATTATTGAGGAAAACACTTATTCTCTCTCTCTTTTTTTTCTTTTCTTTTTTTCCTTCTTTTCTTCATGCATGGTGTTGATGTCTAATTTTGGTATCATTGAGGTCTATTGAAGCTAAACTATCAAGATTCATTGAAGTTCAAAGAAAAGTTTATTCTCCTGTATTTTTTCATATGGTATGATTGTGACCATCAAGATTTATTGAGTACTACCAAGTAAAGTTTATTCTCAATGATAGATTTCTATCACTGATAGAAATTTATCATTAATAAAAATCAATAGTATAGTTGATAAAAACCAATAGTATATTTGATTACGTGATAATTTTGTACATACACTACAACAAATTACACTTTTTATGTCGGACGAAAAAAAATGCGCGGAGCTTTTAATGTCGGACGAAGAAACGCGCATGGTTTTTAATGTCGGATGAGTGAAAATGATGTTTTTAGGCTTTTAATGTCGGGCATTAAAAGACTCATTTTTAATGTCGGTCTAGTGGTATTTTTTAAAACAAAAAGTTACAGCTTTCTCTCTCCCCCAAAAAAGTACTCCTTCAACTCTCTCTCTCCCCCAACATTTCTCCCGTTCGTGTCTTTGCCCTCGAAGCTTCCCCATTCTCTCGACGAAGATTGTAACTCACTGATGGCAACTAAGATCTCACCGGCAACTGAAGCTCTTCAACTCCGACGCGATTTCCCCTCACCTTTGGCGCGATTTTCCCCTTCTCACGACAACGATTGGAACTTTTCTCCTCACCATCGACAACACTGAGTTCTTCATCTCTGGCGCATGGTGGGTTTCTTTTTTTTTGGATTGTTGGGTGCGAGATTTTTTCTTTCGAAAAACCAAAGGAATCCCTTGTTTGCTTGTCCCTGATGTTTTTTTTTCCTATCGATTTTGTTGGGGGTCTATTTTTCTCAATCTTTTGAGTTTTTTTCTTGTGGGTTTTGGATTTGGTGTTGGGGTTTTGGAGGATCTTTTTTGTGCACATGGCAGACGATCTGGGTTGTTGCTTGATTTTGTGATGATGAAATGACTCTTCTTCTTTTGGCACTTTGGTTTGGTGTGTTGATCGTTTCTAGGGTTTGACATTTTCTTGGCTTTGGTTTGAGTAATTTTGAGGTTTGTTTCTGACTCACCTGTTCTTATGGGGTTTCTTCGTGTTTGTTTATTTGGTTGTTCTTCATCAAATGTCTAGCTCTAAATTTGTTAAGATTCTGAGTGTATGCTTTTTGTCATCCGGTGCTGGAAATAGCCTCCATGGAAGTTTTCAAACATTGTTAGTTTTGAAAAGTTGAGTTGTTATGAGTTTTTTTTACTCAAGAATTAACGTTGATTGATTGGTGCTTTTCTTATGTGATAGGAAACTTCTCTTGATAGTTAATTTTTTTTCTTGATTTTGTCATGGAAAATTGCAAGAATTGTTGTGGATCATCGACTTAAGTCCAACTTGCAGCAATTTGTGTAGCTCTGTTAGCATATCTAAGGTAGTTGTTCATGGGCGTGGGTACAGAACCGTGTGTTTGTTCATGGTCATGGTGGTTGTTTGTGGGTTTGGGTATAGTGATATGAGACGTGGGTTGTTTGTTCGTGGTCGTAAGTAGCAGATCTAAACCACATATAGTCATGGGTAGCTTTTCAACTCCCTAAATTGATTAGTAAGTTCATAAGCTTCTGATTTCTAAGATTTTGTTTTCCTTTTGTAAGATTAGAGAGTAACAGAGACTTGATTATTGAGCCATATGAGCCTTCAGAGTAGTCCACAAGTTTTTTTTCTGATATTTTTGTTGCATTTTGTTGATTTTTCTTCTTGAGTTGTTTTTTATGGAGGCTTACCAGTGAGGAACTTTTCTGTTTCGAGTGTTTATTTTAGTAAAGTAAAATGATATTTGTCTTTATGAGAAAAAGGTTCTTTGATGCTCTAAAAGTTTGATTTAGGAAAAATTAGGTACTTATTTCTTTGGGACCATGCATCCGTGTTTGAGAATTTTCATTCCTCGCTTTTGAATAGTCCTTAGACTTAGTTTACGTTTACAAACTAGGAATTATAAGAAAATTGTTCTCTGTTTTAATCCCTAATCCTGTCTTTATCTTTTGCTTGAAGTCCTTAATTTGTTGCCTAGGTTCTTGATTTGTTTGTTAGATTACCTGTGCATTCATCAAGTAACTTACATCATCACTTAGAAACACATAATAAAAATGTTAGACATTATTCACATACCATATTCAAGACCTAACTTGCAGATATGTAAAAGTTTAACTAATATTATACTTCCTTTTCCACACATATTTCAGATGCATATAGATTTCTGTCAATATTTTCTTCCTATTTTGCAATTGATCCTTAGATGCCAAAAGAGAATTTAAAAAAAAAAAAAAACAAAAAAACAAAAAAACCAGACGGGAGCAGTTTTGAAGGACTTGAACCAACAAAATCCATCCATGAACACAGGATTTGAGTAGTTTCTGTCAATATTTTCTTCCCATCTTTTATTCAAAAGTTTATAATCTAAGAACTCATAGTCATTGAATTTTTTAGTCTAGGTAAACTATGTACGTGCTTTCTGTTTTCATTTTTTATTTTTCTTTTGGGGTTAAATAATTGGCTGTTTTATTTTTCTTTTAGTTAATGCTTTCAATAGTTGAATAATATGAAAGCGCCTTCTTCTTCTAAGACGGCATCCTTTGGCAAAGTCGTTGTTGCCTCTTCGACCTTTGACTTCGAAGTTGAAAATTTTTAGAGTTATGCTTATGACTTTGCTACATATTAATAGTTTATTCTTTTTATAATTGTATTGAATTTTTACTTTGAACCTTCTAATATTCAAATGTTGTGTGTGAGAGGGAGAAGAGAAAGAATTATCATTTGAAAAAATATATTTGTATTTAGAATAAAATTGTTGTATTTGTTTTGTAGTTATTCTTCAAGAACGTGCAACGAAGGAAAAGTCATTCTCATATGAGGTACAAATTATCTCTTAAAACTTCTGCAATGATTCAATTTTCTTCTTGATTCAATTTTGGAGAGGTACTGCGCACTTGTATCTCTTTGTGGTTTGTGGCACATTTGAATTGTGGTAATCTATGGGGATCCAAATTATGATGTCCCCCCCCCCTTATTGTGTTTGTAGTTCTCTCTTCTTTAGTTGTTTGAAATCAATTAGTTAGTATACTATTGTTGTTGAGAGATAGTGGTAACCGAGTAATTTTTAGATTACAATAGGGTGTCTTGTTCTCTATCATATTATGGTTATTATCAAATTTCAAATGGGATGAAACTTTTGTATTTTATGCCTTATGCTCTTAAGCTCCCATCAAGAAGTTTTGTTGCAAAATGTAGTTAGGTTGAAGCAGAGATGAATTTCCACTACATGAGGTACTAAAATCAATATCTTGTTTTGTGACTGCATCATTGATTCCATTCTCTTTTGTCTAAATTTCAAGCACTTCACTGATATTAGTTGGTTGGCGAAGTCTACATTTTTTTTTAATCTCTGGATTTGATTTTGTTTGTATTCTTCTATTTTGTTTGATTTTTCTTACTCTTTGAGTGAGATGCAAGATGTTCTAATTGAATTCTCCGATGATTATATATCTCCTCTCCTTTTTTGGCTTAACAACGTAAATTGCCCATACTTTTAGTATAGCAGTGTCTTTTGGTAGTTAGTTGAAAAATGATTTAAGACCTTGTTTTGATTTGAAGTAGTAGGTCATCATCAATAATTTGAACTGCACCGTTGAAGATGTTCTATTTATTGGATGTAATGACTAAATACTCTCTTTAATGTGTTGTTAGTGTTTTAATGTCCATGGTCGTCGTCGAGCGTCACAAGCCACTCGTCGATGTGAAACTCTTCAGCTTGTGTCCACCGATTTGGCAATTAAGGAATACTTCGTCTTCTTCGTCGTCGACTCATAACCTTCACCATAGTGGTCATGACCCTAGCGAAAGAAACTCAACAACGTCGAATAATATCAAATTTCCATCATCTTCCAAGACAGTGTTCTCTATGGCGAAGTCGTTGCCTCCTCGACGTCGGCTTTGAGGTTGAAATATTTTAGAGTTATGTACTTATTTTGTTTAGGAAGTTTACTTTTTCTTTGTAAATTGGATGGATGTGGAAAGTTTTATGTTTTATATACACTATTATATTTTATTAATTAAGTATATGTTCGTTGAGTTAGTTGTGTAAAAATATTTTTGGGACTTTATTTCGTGCATAGGTTGATAAATGGAGAAATATTGTTGGTTAGCCACGTGTGCAACCAATTTTTTTTTTTATTTACTACTTACACTTTTAATGTCAAACACTTTTAATGTCGTTGAGTTAGTTGTGTAAAAATACTTTTGGGACTTTATTTCGTGCATAGGTTGATAAATGGAGAAATATTGTTGGTTAGCACGTGAGCAACCAACAATTTTTTTTTTTTACTACTTACACTTTTAATGTCGGACACATTTAATGTCGCACATTTAATGTCGGACTCTTTTAATGTCACAACTTTTAATGTCGGGCAATGACCGACATAAAAAATTTTTAATGTCAAACAATGAGTGGTTGACTGACATTAAAAAGGTCATTTTAATGTCGGGCAATGACTGACATTAAAAGGGTACTTTTAATGTCGGACAATGCTTTTAATGTCGGTCAATGCCCGACATTAAAAGCGACCGACATTAAAACTTTTAATGTCGGTGTTTTTAATGTCGGTCATGTTGGGTTTTATGCCCTAAAACTCGTAGATAGTAAATGTACATTTGACCGAACATTAATAAAGTGATGTATTATTCAGTGTTTGTATTATATCTTGTCTTATTAAACCTAATCCAATAAACTAAACATCCAAGGCTAATAGATTGAGGCTTGAACTAGTATGTAGGGACATACGAGGATCAATGTTCAAGTTTTAGCCTAAAGGGTTTGTAGTATAGGGATAAGGATGGGTACCTTGTCCTGGTGACACTATGGATACGGGCCGCTTTGTATATTGATACAAACGTAGTGATCCAACGCGTTCATGTAGTTGACATGCGAGTGGGGGTATCCTGTGCAATGAGTTTGCACAAAGACCGGACCGCGAAATAGTTAACCACTAACTGTAACACCGTTAGTTAGCTCGGTTTCTATTTCACTAGGATGACCTAGCAACTTGGCCTTAATCCTGAGTGGATTATGGACTCCTGTCCATGAGGGATTGTCCTTTGATTTGTACGGGTGAGAGTGGCCTGTTCGCCGACTCAATAAGCCTACCATTTTGGGGACAAGACCGAGTGGGGAGCTGGGAACGTAATCTTACAAGAAGGAATTCACTCCTTCCCGATATTAGGGTAAGTAGAGGTGTGTTCTCTTAAGTGGTGTCTCCGGGACTTGAACAATGGGCCCTACCCTCTTTATGGCACGAGAGGGATTTCTGTTTGATGGTTGGACCACAAACAGGTTGTTCATTAGAGGAGCACTGGTACTTAAGGACCAAGAGGTAGCCTAGGGGTAAAACGGTAATTTGACCCAGCTGGGGTATGAACACACGTGAAGGGCTAACTTGCTGTTGATGGTCGATATCCGTGGACACAGAAATATATCTGCAGTGAGAAGAGTGCAACTATTGTTCTTTGGTGGAGTGAACCATAGTTAACGAATATTGATTAATTTGGTTAATGAGTTTAGCCAATTAATCTCACATCGTTGGAGCTCCTGATCTGTAGGTCCATTAGGTCCCACCGATGACTCTAATAAGGTGTTGAGGTCTATTTCTAAGGATGAATTAAATGTTCGAAAGGGTTCGAATGAAAAGTTAAATATGAATTTGATTCATATTAAAACTATAGGTTATAATTAATGTGCATTAGATGCACCTTAATACTATAGTTTATTTGAGAGAATTATAATTATAATTAGATATTTTATATTTAATTATGATATTAATTAATTGGAGAATTAATTAATCATTGTTTTAATTTAATTTAATTAAGTTTTTTTTAATTAAATTGTATTAAAACTATAGGTTAAGTGAAGAATAGTCATTTAAATATAGTTTAAATGGCTTGGATATTTAATTATGAATTAAATATTATTTTAATTTAATTAATTTGTTAATTAAATTGAATTTAATAACTGGTAAGTGGTCAGTTATGAGGGATAGGTGGTTGACCTATTTTTCCTCCCCTTCACGCCTACTAAGGAGAGGGTTACGGGGTTTTTTGTGGGAGTGCACTCAATCCGTATTGTGGCTATTCTATTCAGAGAAAAAAAAAAAAAAAACTCCCAAAAGCTCTCTGCAGACAATCTCCATTCTCTCATTCTACCCTTAGAGAAAGAAGAGTTCCCACTTATTCACTCAACTCAACCTTGTGAGTACATTGGTGTTACTTCTTGGTGGTGTTCGTGGGCGATTTGTGACGACAAAGAGGTAGATCTTGTTGCTGTATTTTTCTGCACTCCACTTGGGAATTTGGCGAAACGGTTCAAGAACTCTACAAAGGTATAGTGTTCTTGATCTAGGATAGATAGGGTCCAATTCTAGATTAGATCTAGAATTTCTTAATCATTTTACAACATGCTTTATACGCTTTTCAGCATGTTTTAAATTTGTTTAAATCGCTGTAAAATTATGATTTGCAAGTTGTAATGGTATTTTAATCGAAAGAAAATACAGTGTGGTTCTATGATAGTTTCCGCTGCCAAGGGCTTTTATCCCTACAATTGGTATCAGAGCCATCTCTGTAATTTTTTCTTATTGATTAAAATTTGCAATTTGCCGTTATGGTGGGATTATTTGCATTTTGAATGTTTGGTTTGCTGTGAACTGTTTAGGTTTAATTGGCCATAAATTTATGATTATTTTGATTTGATCAAATGTAAGGGCCCCTGTGTTTTGGGCAATTGTTCATAAATTTGGAGTCTGTAAGTCCGGGTCTAGCTTAGGATGAAGATTTGTGAAGAACACGATAAAATTCAAGGCCAATTGGGAGAAATCAGCTGCTGATCTGCCCAGAAAATTGCTCCAGACGCGTTAGCGTTAAGCGTCTCGACGCTATCTCGATTTCACGCTGCGGACGAGTTGAAATCGCGTCAGCGTCGGGACGCTGTTGCTTAAGCGTCTCGACGCTGTCACGATTTCGTGCGACAATTCGATTTTACGGGAGACGTGGGAGAAACCCTAACCGTTCGGTTTGGTTCGCGTGAATAGGGTGAACTGGGACCGGTTTGGTCCGGTTCAACCCGGTTTTGGTTTGGTTCGGGTTCTTCAAGGTCGGTTCGTGCTTGTTGGTCTGGTTTTGGAGCTGCAGACTCTTGTAATATGATAGATTATTTGCTTTTTTAGTGTAATTAAGTTTTATTCTATCCTAGGGGTCAATTAGACCGGTTCATTAGCTATTTAAATGCTTTGTGGATGTCATTTAAATTTTAATCCCACCTTAGGATATAAAGCATGCTCATGCATTATGAATGTTATAATATGATTATAATTTTGGGTGATAATGCATGGATTTTCATGATTTATTTAATATATAGTTGAGTTATATTAAACTCATGAAAATGGTATAGTATGATGCATGCAATTACATAGTTTTAACATAAGAGTTATATTAAAAATAGATTGTTTGCAGCATGCTAAGGTGATTTTCCATTTTTGGCTATAATAAAATTGTTTATTAATTAAAAATGGAAATCAAGTTGCATTGAGCATGATACATCCATAGGTTAATATAAGAGTTATATTAATTTCATGCCATGCAAAGTTATATAGTTTAAATTTGATTAATTAGAATATGATTGTTAATTGATTTAAACTATAGTATGCATGATTATAGGGCTAATCATTAAAATTTTGAAATAGTTTAAAATTTATGATTAGAAACCGTCAATCTATAATCAAGATATGCATGCTCACATAGGATCTTAGGTTAAAATGAATTAATTTTAAATGAGTTAAAATTAATTAGACCTAAGATCATTTTTCTAATAGGATTAGAAATTCTTACTTAGTTTTAAAATAGTTTTAATGAACTAAGTAGGACAAACATTCCTGAGATTATAAGGGAACTCTACCAGTGAAGTTCTGTCTAAGGATTGGAGGTATTTAAGTTGACGGTATACAGAACACCTCCTACCTGGGAACTGATCTGGAACACCGGAGTTGAATTAATCACAGGTTAATGTTAGAATAATGTCGCTAGGTAAATTAAATTTGTTTAATACACCTAGACATTAGGTCTTATTATAATAGTTATAATAGGACTAGACTTAGATAAATGACTTAGCCGGATTTATCTAGGTTTAATCAAACCCTAAAATACCCAATAGGTTACTTTAGTGGGAGGAAAATTACAAAACTTGATTTAAATCGAGTTTTGCTCCTGCGTCCTTGTATAGTTCACACCGTGAGATCCATGCTCGGCTTCGTGTCGTCGTAGAGCGGCCTCCCTTTGGAGAGTGTTTGCATGGGTCAATACCAAGGTGAATGGGGAAAGTGACTATAGTAAGTGGGAGCGGGACACGTGTCAACGTATCCTTCGGTCTCCACCCCTAGGTCACAACGTGAGATTCCTATGATCCGCCTGCGTGTTGCCCTGGAGCAACCACCCCTTCGGAGGGCCTGATCATAGGATTCAGAACACTGTGAACTCCTGAATAGGATAGGATCGCTTAGGCTAATTACCAACAGTTGTCTTTCCTAACGGTAACCTGTTGGTTCGTGCCTCTGAGATCTGAAAGTGGGAGGGTTACACTTACGGGGAGGAGTTAATTTGTTAACAAATCCTTGACCGAACAACGGTGGTTAATATCTAATGGAATATGAGTTATTCTGGTATTAGAAATTGACTGAGAAGAGTCTCATTTTAGAGGAGGAACAACTGATCACCCTTCGGTGGCTGTTCTTCTAAACCTCTAAAGCATCGTTGCGAAACACAATCATAGTTTTATTAGGGTTCTTTGATTGTTTGTTTGCAAAATTGATTGGATGTATGCAATTGTTTGTATTGCTTGTGTGATGGGTTAAGGCAAAGATAACTAATACGGTCACTTGTTTGTTTTTCCAGCAATGTCTTCCTCTATTATTTCCTTGCTTAAAAACGAACAACTTACTGGCAAAAATTTTCCACAAGGGAAATCCAATCTCAACACTATACTCGGGGTAGAAGATCTTAGGTTCGCCTTAACGGAGGAATGTCCTCCCGTTCCCCCTCGCACTGCCGCTCAGGCAGTTAAGGACGCCTATGAACGCTGGACTAAGGCCAACAAGAAGGTCAAAGTCTACATACTGGTCAGCTTATCTGAAGTATTGGCCAAGCGTTATGAAAACGTGGAAACTGCCAGGGAGATTATGAATTCCCTGCAGGAGATGTTTGGACTTCCGTCCTACCAGCTCCACCACGACGCCTTGAAGAACGTCTTCAATGCCAAGATGCTGGAAGGTCAATCTGTTCGGGAACACGTCCTGAACATGATTAACCAGTTCAACATAGCTGAGGCAAATGGCGGGGTTGTTTGCGAGCGCAGTCAGGTTGCGTTCATCCTTCACTCGCTCCCGGCGAGCTATCTGTCTTTCAGGACGAACGCGAGCATGAATAAGATTCAGTTCAACCTGACTACCCTTCTTTCGGAGTTACAGATTTATGAGTCCTTGCAGAAAAGCAAGGGCAAAAATGTGGTTAAAGGAGAGGCCAATGTGGCCCATTCCAAAAAGAAGTTCCTAAAGGGTTCATCGTCAGGGACTAAATCTGTACCCCAGGCTTCTTCATCGAAGCAAATACAGAAGAGGAAGGGAGACAAGGGGAAGGCTCCTGCACAGGCTGTGCAAGGGAAGGGAAAGGCCAAGTGTTGGATTGGTATGACAACCCTAGAGGGGGGTGAATAGGGTTTAATGAAATTTTATAAACTTTTTAGTACAGTGGGCCCGATTTAAACAAATAAGTGAACTTTTTAGAAATAATTAATTCTAACACAAATCAGTCAACAAATTAGAAATAGATTTTAAACACCCAAATTAATTCCAATGTAAATGTTGTTCAAAAACATTAACGATAAATTATAGGAATTCATATCATGCAAATAACGATAAAGAAAATTAATTACAAAAATTAAATAGTAGAGGGTTAAAGAAAATAACACCGGAAATTTATAGTGGTTCGGCAAACGACCTACTCCACTCCCCAAGCTCCTCTTGGGTATTCGATTGAGGAACACGACTCTTTCCACGGCTTAGAGTCCAACCGGTACAATGTTCTTTTTGCGGGAGCAAGAACAAACCCGATCCTTTCCACGGTTTAGGATCAAACCGTTACAACCGCTCTTTTTAGGGCTCAAGAGCAACCCTTACAAGATTTGGAAATTTCGAGAACAAGATTACAAACTCTCTCAAAGAGTGGATACACAAATTTTCGCTCACAAATTTGTAAGAAAAATTCTTACAAATTAATGCCCTCAAATGGCTAAGAAAATAAAATTGAATAGCTCAAGAATCTCTCAAAATAAAACTCTCACAATAAATTTAAAGCAACATTGAAGAATTGGAGAGAAAAAATATGTAGAAATTGGAGAGAATTTAGAGAGAAAAAATCGTTGTTCAATTTTGAAAGAATGGATGTATAAATAGGAAGAAGATGAAGTTGAAAAGAATTTGAAATTAAGCTTAATTTGGACAATTGGATTGGAGTTAAAGAAAAATGAAGGGTGGAGATTAAAAGAAGTGAAAAGTAAAAAGAAATTTAAAATAATAATATAAATATAAAAAAAACTTTTTAAACTTATAACAATCCAACGGTCAAAACTTTTAAAACATATAATAATAATAATAATAATAATAATATATAAAAATAATAAAAAATATATATGTGTGTAAACGGTTAAAAAATATTTTATATATATATGAATTCTGGCAAAGCATTAAATGCAATTTGATTTTTTTTTTTCAAACTTACAAACCGTTACTCACATTTCTTTTTAAATAAAAATATATATATATATAATTTAAATAACCAAAAGCCCATGTGTCACTCTCTCATTGTTTCACGTGTCAGCGCCGGATTGGTCAATTTGATGCTGATTCAACTGCCACGTCATCATCACGGGTATTTTCGTTAAAGCTTGTTTCGGCTATAACTTCTTCGTTTTAGCTCCGATTTGAGTGATTCAAGAGGCATTGGAATCGTTGTTCCGAGCTCTACACTATGGGCACATTAAAACACTAAAATTTTCAGTAATTAAAAATTGGGTTTGTTATCATCAAAATATTGATTAATTAATTAATTTGAGATTAAGGGCCAAAAAGCCAACAATCTCCCCCTTTTTGATGATGACAAACCATTCAAGAAAAATAACATATAAACCATATATATCAAGAGATAATTTCAATATGAAGTCCAACATATCATCATAATGATCATTCTTAAATTTTACTCAAAAATAAATTCTCCCCCTAATAAATACAATCAAAATCACTGTTGAGTCTCAATGTTCTTTATAGCTGCACTGTGGCCATTCACTGTTGAGTTGATGGCAATGACTGCCTCCTCTAATTTGGTTGTCCTGTTACTAGACTCTGCAATGAAAGCTCCAACAAGATCTTCTAACTTTTTATTTTCTTGAGTTTGAGGGGCAAACCCAGGAGGATTAAGAACATTCTTAGTTTTAGCATAAGAGAAATTTTCATGGTTCCTTTGTTAGGGTGATAATGTGTAGGTGTGGAATTATTATTATATCCCCTAAAATTAGAATTTGATACATACTGAACCTGTTCAATGGTCTCTTCCTAAGGTCTGGATGCTAAAGCAGCAGCTGATTCAATTGATTGTGCACTCCCTGTACCTGAAAATTTCATAAAAGCATTAGCGAGGGAAGTCATTTGGGCCTGGAGTGCACTTACTTTATCAACCTCAAACACTCCAGTAGCAATCTTTTTAGGTGTAGATCGCTCAGATGGCCACTGATAGCTGTTGGTGGCCATATCCTCTAGAAGTATGCGAGCATTTTCCACGGTCTTAGACAACAGAGTCCCACCTGCAGCTGCATCAACAATCGTTTTCGTACTAGAAGTTAAACCATTATAAAACAATTGTACCTGGAGCCAGTCGGGCTAACCATGCTGAGGACACTTCCTCAACAACTCTTTGAATCGCTCCCTGATGACATGCAAAAATGTCATCATTTTCCTATTAAATTAAGCTAGTTTTATGCTTGAATTGTGTGCTTTAATGCTATTTTCTGTTTAAATTTCAAAAAACCAAGTCAAGGAAGCAAAACCGGAATTTTGAGAGATTTTGGATGATTTAGAAAGCTTTTTGGAGCAATTTGAAGAATTACATTAAAAGATCCAAGTCCAAAAGGCCAAGAAGAATGAATTAGAAGCCCAAATTCATGAATTTTAAGTCTTAAAGTATCAAGTTGGGTAAAAAAAAGTCCAAAATCCATTACAAGAAGTATTTGGGACAAAAGAAAATTGGAGGCCCAAGAATTGAGTCAAAATCGGGCCATTATTGAAAATTCAGGGCCTAGCGTCTCGACGCTAAGCCTGGAGCGTCTCGACGCTAGGCAGCCGTGTGGAAAAATCTGGAATCGCGGTAGCGTTGCGACGCTGTCCAAGTAGCGTCTCGACGCTGCGACATCTTGGAGCCCAAGAAAAGATGACGTCAGAGCGTCTCGACGCTGTCCTTGTAGCGTCTCGACGTTGTGCCTGCTGGGAGCCTATAAAAGGAGCCTTTTGCATCCATATTTTGTGTGCCAATTTGTGGGTTTTCACCCCATTCTAGAGTCTACACTAAAATTTGGGATTTTTGGGAGAGTTTTGGAGCTTTGTTGAAGATCTTTGGAGCTCGGGATCGAAGGAGGTCGGCGCGGGATCGAGGAGATCGACACTTTTATGAGCATTTCTCTTCCCTTTTCCTTTATGTTTTAGTTTCTAGAATTGTTGTGATTAGGAATTATTGAATTTTTGTGATTATGAGTAGCAAATTCCTAAATTCTATGAGATTGATTTAAATGTTGAACCTCTGCTGAATTAATGAATTGATGTGGTTTAATTGTCATTATTGTTCATTTGTGCATTTTGTCCGTAATGCTTTTAATCAACTGATCACTGATTAAATGAATCGTTACTAAGTGGAAACTCGACGGAGAGAAGCTTAGACTAGAACTGAATGCATGACTAACGGTTATTTACCCGGGTGACACGGGATAAAATAAATAACGTTAGAGGTTATACTGAAGGGTCGTAATGCCATACTAAGTAAATAAAGATGAGACTGAACGGAGATTCTTTATTGAAAGGTATGAGATGGGAGGAGACCGACAGGAGAATCCTTGTCATTAGGCTTCTAGACTTATGAATCAAATGATTTGTTAATCCATATTGGTTAATTGATTACGCATTAAAGGTCCAATTGATAAAATCAACAACTCTCTTAGAATTATCCCTCCAAATTGTGTCACCATTTATCTTTTGTTTTCTAGATTAGCTTTTTGTTATTCTTTCCGGCATTAGATTTTGTTCTCTAAATAAAGCTAAGCAAGATTATTCGTGGTACTTAATTGAATAAATCCAATCCCTGTGGAGACGATACTCTATACTCAAAATCACTATATTACTTGTGACGACCCGTTCGCTTGCGAATTAAAATCGTGCAACACTCCCACGCCTCGAACAACTGCTCATCATATTGTTGTTGGAATGTCCCAATTTCGGTCCTCAGCTTGACCGTCTTTGCAGGAGGGAAAAATTTCTTCAAAAAGGCCTGGACCAAAGCATCCCAAGTGGTGATGCTCCCAGGGGGAATAGACTGCAACCAATCTCGTGCTTTATCCTGCAAAGAAAAAGGAAATAAACGTAAGCAAATAACATCCTCAGACACTCCATTAATTTTTACCGTCCCACAAATATCCAGAAATGATTTAAGATGAGAATTTGGATCCTCGGTGGGCGATCCTCTATATGCACAGTCTCGAGCCATCTGAATGAGACCGGTCTTCAGCTCAAAGTTGTTGGCATTAATCGGGGCATAGACAATCTCCGATTGTTGCCCCTGAAACACGGGCTGAAAGTAGTCTCTAATAGGCCTAGGCTCCTCAGGTTGATTTTGGTCAGCCATGTGAATAATTTCTCTAGTTTCCCTTCGAATCCTAAGAATTATTCTTTCGATCTCGGGATCCAACGGTATCAATTCTCTACTACTACGCAGACAAAAACAAATCTACCTTAAAAAGGAAAGAAAACTATTATGGAAAGAAATAAAGAAAGAAAACAAATAATCTAAATATGAAAAATAAAATCTAGAAAAGGAAACAAAATAACCTAATATGGAATGCAAAAACAAATATGACAAAAATCAAATAGGAAACTAACAATTAAGGAAAAACTAATCAAAAAAAAAAAAAAAAACAAGAAAACAAATAAGGAAAATATTACACAACTAAAAGAAAAACTAAAAATAGAAAGCAAATTTGGAAAGAAAAACAAATAAGGAAAAAGAAATGCAAACAACCTAAAAAAGTAAAAATACACCCTAAATTAAGATCAAGCAATTTTTTTCACAATATCAATCTAGCTAAATGTGTCAATCCCCGGCAACGGCGCCGAAAACTTGATGTGGAATTTTCCTTACCGCAAGCGCACGGGTCAAGTAATAATAAAGTGTTCGTAAAAACGAGTGTCGTCCTCTGGATTGGATTTTTAAGCAAATCAAGCATTGTGAATTATCTTCCTCAATTTTATTTAGGGATCAAAAAGTGATGAGTGATTAATGGAAAACTAAATTAAAGCAAGTAAAAAGTGTGGAAATTCAATTGGGAAAAATACTTAGGGAATTGATTTCGCCGATTTAGTCTAGGATTGATTTTAAGGAGTAAGTTATTATGCACAATGAAATTATGAGCCAAAGACCCTTTAATCACAACTACCTCTCCCGAGTATAATTGATTCTCATGCAAATTAATCTACTTGATATCCCTATCTAAGTTTATTAACATGCAAGACAATAAGATCTTTTGACTAATTCCAAAGTTAATCTAAAACCGTCACGAATTAGAAAATAAACCTTAGTCATGCAATCTTGAGTAAGTCTACATTTAATTCCCTCTCCCGAGCAAGAATAAAAACTCAAATCATTCAACTAATGGCCAATTAATTGAAAGCATTAAATCAAGATTACAAACATAATAACCATTGCACAACTTAAACCATAAATTCAATCCATAAACTTAACCAACTACATCAATCCCTAAGCTATGAGTTTAGCTACTCATGAATAGAATTACAAGCTCAACTAAACATGTAAAAGCCATAAATCTAGCTAAAGAAAAGGAAAGGGAAAAGAAAACTCAATGTAGGCCGAGTCCGACGTCCCCGTCACGATCCCCACGAACAATGGGTTGATTTCTGATTTTCTCCCTTAGCTTCAGCCTTCAAATCCTCTGTTTTAGCTCTGTTTTCGACCCCAAGAAGTCCCAAAATCGAATCCCCCAAAAACCTAGCCGAAAGGATGCTTAAATAGCAAAATTTCGTCGTAGCGTCGAGACGCTGTCGCGATCCGAGATTTTGGAAAATTTTTCTATAGCGTGGCGACGCTATTTTTTTTTTTTTTAGGTAGAAAACTCCATTTGACTCCAATTGCTGAATTAAGCTTCAAACACGTACTTCCTACAAATAAAACATAAAAATGCATAAATTTGGGCAAATAATTATAAAAGACTAGCTTAATTAATCAGAGAAAAATAGCTAGCTATACTCGCTATCACCACCGAAAAGGAAGGTGCACCTTGTTGGTATAGGTAGTATCTATCAATTCTTTTAAGCTTATCTTAACTATACTTTCATGTCCTCAAGATCCCTCTCATTCGGATGTGACCTCGTTTCATTCATGTACCCCTCCTAACTCGGGTGTTACAAGGAAACATCTAAATTGGTGCTTAGATATGTTAAAGGATCGGTTGGTAAATGTTTGTTGTACACAAAACTTGAGAATTTTGATGATTATATTGTTGGTTATGTGGATTCTGACTATGCTGCAGACTTAGATAAAAGGCGTTCACTTTCTGGTTATGTTTTTACCTTGTTTGAAATGTTATAAGCTGGAGATCGACGCTTCAATCGGTGGTTGCATTATCATCTACTGAAGCAGAGTATATTGCTCTAGCTGATTCGGTAAAAGAGTCCATGTGGTTTAAATGTTTGATTAATGAAATGTGTTCTTCCTCTTATTCTGTTAAGATATTCTGTGATAATCAGAGCGCGCTTGCTTTATCAAAAAATCGGAGCTTCCATGACCGAACTAAGCACATTGATGTGCGTTTTCATTATGTTCGGGAAGCACTTGAAGGAAGAAAGCGTGTTTTGTGTAAAATAAACACATCACACAACTCAGCTGATTTATTAACTAAAGTTCTTTATGGAGACAGGTTTGAGTATCTTTGTGAGTTTCTTAAGCTCGAGTATGGCTTATGGCATTATGAATTTTGGTGACTTGTAAATCAGGGATGGTGATCTTTTCTTTGATGCAAAGATGTTCTTCAAGAGGGAGATTTGTTGATGGTGAATTACATCTACTACTCCCTATTTGGCCATTTAGGGCAGTAATTCCTCTGAAGTAAATATTTGTATCATTGGGGGCATTTATATAATTTCGACTATATAAGCCTCTCTTTCACGATTGCTTCAATATGAGTGATTTAGGGTTTTTTGTGAGCTGGTATTATGAGAGCTTGTAATCGGCGACTTCTTCCTCGATTTGTTCTTCACATGGTAATGAAAAGATCTCTCCTCTCTGATTCCTACTGTGGATGTACACCTAACGGTGGAACCACTATAATCCGGTGTGTTTGTTGATTTCTCTCTTCCATTTCTCTTTATTTTGTTCCATTTGTTTCGAGTTTGTGGTTCGAGTTTGTGGTTCGACTTTGCGATCCTGGATTTTGTTAAAACAATAGTTTAACTCACAAATGCATACTTGTTTGATTTATTTTTTTTTATTTTTTTATTTTTTTTTATTTTATTTTTTTTTTGGAGATGGAGAAATAAACAATGTTTGATTAAACCATGTCAAAGAAAATTTATAAAAATTTTAATGAGAAAGAGCAACCAAATATTCTAAACCATTTTTATAGAAATATTAAAAAAAAAAAAAAAGAAAAAGAAATCTTCACAGAAAGTGTTCCAAATGGACCCAGGTCCCTGCTCGTTTTTCTAATTTCCTTGGTAGAAGCCAACTGTTATAATGTAAGATATATAATGTATCTGTCGTACAAATGTTATGTATGAATGAATTTAATCAGAATTCTAGTCCTCATCTACTTTTTAGGAAGAAATAATTTTTTTTTAAGTCCTAAAATATCAATGAGTTTGATTGATATTAATTTTTCAATCAAACACTATGTATTTGTTTAGCATTTAATTTAAATTCATGTACTTTCTTCAAAAAAAAAAAAAAAAAAAAAAAAATTCTAAAAAGAGTGCGCGAATCATTTTGTAAATGTTATAGGGATTGGATCGTATTCAATTTGAAGTTAAAATAATTTTTTTGTTATTTACTAAAAAAAAAGTATAATTTACTTAAAAAAAAGTATTTTTAAAACAATGTTTAAAAAAAAAAAAAAAAAAAAAAAGAGAGAAGAAAAGTTTCTAGAAGACTAGGAGTAATTAATTAGTATAGAAAAGGATTAAAAACAAAGAAGAAACATTGTAATATACAAAATACAAAATTATAATTAAGAAGGTAATTATGGTTGGGTTCTCCTAAGATCATAAGAGACATAAGTCGAGACAGCTTTGGTTCCCTCAGCAATGGCGTGCTTCCCTAGCTCTCCGGGCAACACTAGCCTCACCGCCCCCTGTATTTCCCTCGATGACAGCGTCATTCCACCTATCACCCACAAAATACCAAAATCCAAAACATCATTATATTAAAAAGAAATAATAATAAATAAACTTATCTCTAACCTTATCTTATATTTAATTTTGGTTAATCTTTCTTTCATTTTAATTCTTCTTTAAAATTAGAAAACGTTCAATTTTACTCCTGTACCCCAAAAACCTTAAATTTGATTCTTCTTAATTTTCTAAAATGAAACTAGTCACTATTAACCTTTTTTTTTTTTATATATAAATTCTTGAAAATTTAGAAACATATTTACATGGTTTCCTTCTTGTTTTGAAAATAATATTCAACATAAAAGTTTACTTTAAAAAGAACCCATAGCCTTGTAGGAGTAACAGACAAGATTTGAAAACAACCTAATAGTTATTTACATAAAAGTGAGAGTTGGGTATTTTGATTCTTGCCTGTGTATTTGGAGAGTTTTGTTGCTTCTTCTGCCAGCCTTTCGAACATGTCGTTCATCAAATTGTTCAGAATCACCATCGCTTGGCCCGATATCCCCATCTCCGGATGCACCTGCTTCAACACCCTAAACACGTACCTTTTGTACCCTTCTCTTCCGCTTCCACTTCTTCTCCTTTTTCCTTGACTAACTTCTCCCTTCTTCTTCACATTTCTCCTCCTGCTTCCCTTGCTTTCTTTATCTGTTAAATCACCCTTCAACTCAAAAGTTCAAATCAATAAGTTTACTTTGATATCATCTTAAATTACCTTTTCTGATTTCGGGTTCCATCTTCGGAGTCAAATCAGTGTCCTCCGTCACCTGTGAGGTGGAATCCGCAGGCTTTTTCACCTCGGAGTCTTCCCACACCGGCATAGTTTGGGGCTCTTCCGGTGGCGGAGTCTTCTCTTCCACCGGAATAGTCCTCCGGAGCACTTCGCCGTCACCGGATTCCGCCGTTTCGGGTTCTTGAGTCAGATCCTGGCTCTCTCTCTCCATGACGGCCACTTGCACGGTTTCTTCCACTACCTTCATCGTCGTCCGGACGACAGAACCAACGATTCTACGGGATCGCCTCGGCGGCATAGCTTTCACTTTCTTTTTTCTGCGTAGGACAGTGTTTCCAAATTGGGTCTAACTGCCCTGGCGGGTCTCTTTAATTTAAATGGCCGTTATAATAATTTAGATTGGCAAAAATCAGAGATTCTGCACGAATCGGCCGAGTGGACACGTGGATTACACGTTTCGATCTTGTTGTCAACTTGTCGCCGCGTGGATGGTAAAAACCATTTGTGAACTTTAAAAGAGGTGTTTCTGTTTTCAAGCGGTCGTTCTATGGATTATCCTTCTACTTATAATTACTTTAAGTAAAGAAAATGATTTATAATTGGGTTAAATAGATGTTTCTTATTTGTTTGTTTTTCAACTCTCAATTTTGGATATTTATATTTGTCAATACTTTTAATTATTTTTATTTTTTTAACAAATATGTGAGGGTTGGTGTCTTATGTCAATCAAGCTATACTAATGTTGATACTTTTATCTTTAATGTAATAAACATTTTCAATTATATGCTACAAAATAATTGTTTAAATTTTTTAACAAATTAAAAATTGATCTACTACCCCGTCATATTCTTTTTTTACCATATGTGGAGGTGCGAGATTTGAACCACAAATCTTTTGGACATTAATACAAATTTTATGTCCAATTATATTCATGTTGGTTAATATATTAGACTTTTGAACTATAGAATGATAATAAATTATTAATATGAAACAGAATAATATAAATAACAATTTGTTTCATTTAATATTTGTGAACAAAAATGAAAAAGGTTAATGTGAAATCTTTTATATGCAAGGGATACATGATAGTTTAGATAATGAAACACTTATATGCAGTCTAAATTTTAAGTTTCAATTCAATGGAATTGAAACTTTAGCATAAAAATATATTAACCTAACCAAAATTAGAAAAGTAGAAGTTAATGTTCCGTTTGATAACCTTCTTTTTTCCATTTCTCTTTTCTCGTTTCTTGTTTTTTAAGAACTAAAAACAAAAAACATGTATAATAACAACTATTTTTGTTTCTTGTTTCTCTTAAAAAAAAAAAAAATAGAAATGTGTTTGATAATTGTTTCTCGTTTTTTGTTTTTTAGTTGAAACAAAATTTAGTACATATAATATAAAAAATATATACAACATACAATAAAATAAATATAAACTATTATATATAGAGAGAGTTTATAGTATTTATTCAGCCCCAACACAAAATAAAAATAATAAATAATAAATTTTATCTGTCAAATGTGGTTTAAAATTTGATTTGTAATGTCATCTCTCACTCCAACCAATTTATCTTTAACATGTTGGCTTACACAAGTTAGTTCAATGAGACTAATTTATTATTTACAAACATTGTAAATTTTTAGCGATCATTAATTTATTGCACAACATGCTATTAATTTATATATATTTTTTGTGTGTTTTTTAGGGAGAGGGAAAGAGGAGATGAGTGTAGGAAGGGGGAGAGAGAGATAAGTACATGCATGAAAAATGAAAAAAAAAAAAAAACAGAATTTGAGAAACTACTTTCGGGTAGTTACTCAAAATTTGCCTCTTTTAATTTCTAGAAACGTTTCTAGAAATTTAGAAACAAGAAACATGATGAGTTACCAAATATGTGTTTCTTAAAAAATGACAAATATGAACAAGAAACCGGAAATAAGAACGTTATAAAATGAGCCTTAAAATTTTTTTGTTAATGTTAATCTTGCATAGTCCCGATAATCAGAGAGAATACAAAGCAAGCATGGATGTAACTCGAAAACACTACAACAAATATGACATACGATAGCATTAAAAAACGCTATCGTAGGCTTTCTATAGCGTTTTTTTAAACGCTGTCATAGCCGATGTTATTGAAAGTCTGACTCTTCATAGGATTTTTTTAATGTTATAAAAAACTGTAACGACTCGACTTCTTAAATAGTCTTTTCGAGACCGTTAAGACAATTCATGCTTTGGAGGCTTTTTTAAAATAAAAACATTTCAAAACATAAACACTAATTTAAGTAAAAAACCTCAAAACAAAACTTTTATTCGGGATCCCTAATTTTAAAGGTTTTAAATATTCTTAAATAATTTCTAAAATATAAATGTACATGGTTGTTGAAGGAGAAATTTCGGCCAATCACAAATTGCCACGTCATTAATATAAATTAATGATAAAATAAATTTGGGACCAATTAAACATTTACACGTGTGCCTAAATTAAATTAATAGACACTAAAATTCGGCAAATCAAAGAATGCCACTTGTCTATTAGTGATCCATCAGATAACATCAGCAGGTTCAATCAAATTATGCCACGTGGCAATTGAACCCAAGCCCAAGCCCATATGAGGTCCATCAAACTCTATAAATAGAAGAGGCCACCATTCATTTTGGGGGGATTCAGATTCGGAGATTCAGATCAGAGAACTCAGAGTCCAGAGAATTCTGCCAGAGTCCAGAGTCATCAGAAGTGAGAGTCTAGAGAATTCAGAAGATCCAAGATTCATAATTCAACCAACTCAAGACTCAAAATGTTTGAAGACTAGAAGACTCTAAGAAGAGATTAATAAACCAATCGACCGATCAAGAAGATCAACAAGTCAGCAGGCCGATCATCCAAGAGGATCAACAAGCTAACAAGCCGATTCGACAGATCATCAGGCCAATCGACCGATCAAGAAGATCAACAAGTCAGCAGACCGATCATCCAAGAAGATCAACAAGCCAACAGGCCGATCATCCAAGAAGATCAACAAATCAGCAGACTGATCATCAAACCGATCATCCGAGAAGATCAATAAGTCAGCAGATCGATCATCCAAAAAGATCAACAAGCCAACAGGCCGATCATCCAAGAAGATCAACAAGTCACTACAGGCCGATCCAAGAGATCATTAAGCCAGCAGCCCGATCATCCAAGAGGATCAACAAGCTAACAAGCCGATTCGACAGATCATTAGGCCAATCGACCGATCAAGAAGATCAACAAGTCAGCAGACCGATCATCTAAGAAGATCAACAAGCCAACATGCTGATCATCCAAAGCAGACCGATCATCAAACCGATCATCCGAGAAGATCAATAAGTCAGCAGACCGATCATCCAAGAAGATTCAACAAGCCAACAGGCTGATCATCCAAGAAGATCAACAAGTCAGCAGACCGATCATCAAACCGATCATCCGAGAAGATCAACAAGTCAGCAGACCAATCATCCAAGAAGATCAACAAGCCAACAGGCCGATCATCCAAGAAGATCAACAAGTCACAACAGGCCGATCCAAGAGATCATTAAGCCAGCAGGCCGATCATCCAAGAAGATCATCAAGCCAACATGTCGATCCAAGAGATCATCAACCTAGCAAGACGATCATCCAAGAAGCTCAACAAACCAGTCCAAGAAGATCAAGAAGCTAGAGACCAAAGTTTATATATTTAAGAGAGAGAATCAGAGGATTAAAGTTAGAGATTGTACACCCACACGCATACAACATTAATACAATATATTATTTATTCCACGTGTCTCCATCCCTGAAGTTACGTGTGAACAAATTGGCACGCCCAGTGGGACAATATCTACCTCTCATCTCTCTCTCTTATCTAAAAACATAAAAGTAAACATGTCATTCAAGACTTCTTCGATGACCGCTGTCAAGAACAAGTCTTACATCAGTTCTACTGCCCATTGTTGCTTCAATGAACTGAGGTTGCAAGAAGATAAAGCTTCTATCATTGCAAGCGAAGAAACAACCTTACAGGGGGCATATACCAATGACAAGTTTCTTGTTAAGTATAACCCTCTGTTTGAACCTGATTCTGACGTAGTGACTGTCATGATGACTGAGACAAGAACTACGGAAGAAAGAATGACTGAGATGCAAGAACACATCAACAATTTGATGAAGGCGATTGAAGAAAAAGATTCTCAAATCGCGCAACTAAAGTGCCAAATTGAGAACCAACATATCGCCGAATCAAGTCAAACCCAAGTCATAAAAAATCATGACAAAGGAAAGACTACAGTGCAAGATGATCAGCCACATTGTTCTGCTTCGGTCGCTTCACTATCCATCCAACAGCTCCAAGATATGATCACAAACTGTATCAGAGCTCAGTACGGTGGACCTACTCAAGATTCCCTCTTATATTCCAAACCTTATACTAAGAGGATTGATAACTTGAGAATGTCAATCGGGTATCAGCCACCAAAATTTCAGCAGTTTGATGGAAGGGGCAATCCTAAACAACATATTGCTCACTTCGTTGAGATATGCGAGAACGCTGGTACTTGAGGGGACCTACTAGTCAAACAGTTCGTTCGAACACTTAAAGGAAATGCTTTTGACTGGTACACTGATCTAGAACCTGAGTCAATAGACAGTTGAGAGGAACTCGAAAGAGAGTTTTTGAATCGCTTCTACAGCACTAGAAGAACCGTTAGCATGTTCGAGCTCACCAACACTAAACAACGAAAAGGTGAACTCGTTGTTAACTATATAAATCGTTGGAGAGCTATGAGTCTAGATTGCAAAGATCGTCTCACTGAACTCTCTTCTGTTGAAATGTGCATTCAAGGCATGCACTGGGAACTCCTCTACATCCTTAAAGGTATAAAGCCTCGCACCTTTGAGGAACTAGCAACTCGCGCCCACGATATGGAGCCAAGTACTGCTAGTCGAGAAAACCAAGACCTTCTCCTCCCTGACATGAGAAAAGAAGAAAGGAACGACGAAGAGACTATAGAAGAATCTATGGTTGTCAACACAACCCTTCCCAAGTCGTCTTCGAAAGAAAAGCGACAAACGAATGGAACGCATCGCTTAACTTTAAAGGAAAGACATAAGAAAATCTATCCTTTCCCTGATGCCGACATCCCTGATATGTTGGAACAACTACTGAAAGCGCAACTGATAGAGCTTCCTAAGTGTAAACGACCAGAAGAGATGGAGAAAGTCGATGATTCCAAGTATTGCAAGTATCATCGAGTTATTGGTCATCCAGTGGAAAGATGTTTCGTTCTAAAGGACTTAATTTTAAAGCTGGCTAAGGAAGGCAAAATCGAGCTCGACCTTGATGAAGTAGCCTAATCAAATCTTGCTACAATCAAAGGAAATAACAAACATCAAAGAAAGAAGGATCCTAAGAAACTTCAACCCAAGAGGAAGAGAAGTAAAAAGTTTTCTCAACCTCAACAACTGATGACTGCGAAGGAGATCTTCTCCAAAAATTTCCACAAGAAGGAAAAAGAGAACTTTGCAACTTCCTACTGGATCGACGTAGAAGAAGTTGACAATTCCAAGAAGGGTGAACAAAGGACATCCGTCTTTGATCGCATCAAGCCTTCAAATACTCGTCCTTCGGTATTTCAAAGAATGAGTATGGCCGCGACAAAAGAAGAAAATCAATGTTCGACGTCCACCTTCACTCGACCTTCAGCTTTCCAAAGGCTAAGTGTCTCCACATCGAAGAAAAGTCGATCTTCAACATCTGTCTTTGATCGCCTCAAAGTAACAAACGATCAACCTAAAAGAAAGATGAACAACTTGAAGTTGAAACTTTTCGATGAAGTAAACAGTGACGAGAAGCTTCATAGTAGCATTCCGTCACGTATGAAGAGGAAGTTTTCTGTTCTCATAAATACGGAAGGTTCCTTGAAGGTGAAGCCAAATCTCATTATCTTGACCAATCCTGCAAATGAAGGATATGATCAAGACCATGACAAAGATAAGAGCTTTTAAATGTAAAAGCTCCTTATCGCAAGAGCCTAAACTGCATGATGCTCCTAGCCCACACGAGCTTAAAAGGTGAGTGCAAAAATTTTGAACTACGTTATGACTTGATCCCTTTTCTTTAAAGGGTACGTAAGCAGCTTAAAGAAAACTTTAAGTTCAGTCTCTGCAAACAAAAAAAAAAGTGCAACAAACATTGAAACACGACAATACAAATTGAAGAAGTTAATCACTACTGGGGGCAACACAACAAATTGAAGTTGTGCACCGTTATGAATATGAAGCTACGAGTTGGATGAATAAAAGAAGATTTCATTCCTCCAAATTCAATGCCTCGCTAGCCTCAAGTTCGATGTTTCACTCACCCTAAGTAAGTGCATTCCTTCTCTTCAAGTTCGAAGGTTCTCACGTGTTTCGCTGCAGTTCCTTTTCTCCAAGTACGAAGGTGCTCTTTCTCCAAGTTCGAAGGCTCTTACATTGCTGCGATGCAGTTCCTTCTCTCCAAGTTCAAAGGTTCTCACGCGTTCCGCTACAATTCCTTCTCTCCAAGTACGAAGGTTCTCTCCTCCAAGTCGAAGGTTCTCACGTTGCTTCACTGCAGTTCCTTCCTCCAAGTTCGAAGGTTCTCACGTTGCTTCGCCGTAGTTCCTTCTCTCACGGTACGAAGGTTCTCTCCTCCAAGTCGAAGGTTCTCTCACGTTGCTTCGCTGAAGTTCCTTCCTCCAAGTTCGAAGGTTTTCATGCGCTTTGCTGCAGTTCCTTCTCTCCAAGTTCAAAGGTTCTCACGCATTTCGCTACAGTTCATTTCCTCCAAGTTCGAAGGTTCTCACGTTGCTTCGCCGTAGTTCCTTCTCTACAAGTACGAAAGTTCTCTCCTCCAAGTCGAAGGTTCTCTCACGTTGCTTCGCTGCAGTTCCTTCCTCCAAGTTCGAAGGTTTTCATGCGCTTTGTTGCAGTTCCTTCTCTCCAAGTTCAAAGGTTCTCACGGATTTCGCTACAGTTCATTTCCTCCAAGTTCAAAGGTTCTCACGCGCTTCGGTGAAGTTTCTTCCTACAAGTCTGAAGGTTCTCACGTGCTTCGGTGAAGTTCCTTCCTCCCAAGTTCGAAGGTTCTTACGTGCTTCGCTGCAGTTCCTTCCTCCAAGTTCAAAGGTTCTCACGCGCTTCGCTGCAGTTTCTTCTCCCTAAGTTCGAAGGTTCTCACGCGCTTCGATGCAGTTCCTTCCTCCCTAAGTTCGAAGGTTCTCACTCGATTCGCTGCAGTTCCTTCCTCCAAATTCGAAGGTTTCGAAGGTTCTCACGGGATGTGCTTCGTTGCAGTTCCTTCCTCCAAGTTCGAAGGTTCTCTCACGCGCTGCTGCAGTTCCTTCCTCCAAGTTCGAAGGTTCCCTCACGCGCTTTCTCTTCGCTGCTCCTTCTCCAAGTTCGAAGGCGCTTCTCTCCACTGCTCATTCTCCAAGTTCGAAGGCGCTTCTCTTCGCTGCTCCTTCTCCAAGTTCGAAGGCGCTTCTCTCCGTTGCTACTTCTCCAAGTTCGAAGGCGCTTCTCTCCGTTGCTACTTCTCCAAGTTCGAAGGCGCTTCTCTCCACTGCTCCTTCTCCAAGTTCGAAGGCGCTTCTCTCCACTACTCCTTCTCCAAGTTCGAAGGCGCTTCTCTCCGCTGCTCCTTCTCCAAGTTCGAAGGCGCTTCTCTCCGCTGCTCCTACTCCAAGTTCGAAGGTGCTTCTCTCCACGACTCCTTCTCCAAGTTCGAAGGCGCTTCTCTATACTACTCCTTCTCCAAGTTCGAAGGTGTTTCTCTCCACCCCTCCTTTTGAAGGTTCGCCACTGAGGTTCTCCTTCTCCAAGTTCGAAGGTTCACCGTTGCTCCTTTTCAAATGTTTGGCGACGGTTGATGGCCTCGTTCCGCTTCATCTTCAAATGTTGGCAGTTGACGGCGTCCGTTGCACTTCATCTTCAAATGTTGGCAGTTGACGGCGTCCGCTTCGCTTCATCTTCAAAAATTGACTGTTGATAACTTCACTTCATATTCAAAAGTTGACGGTTGAAGTCTTCGCTACATCTGCAAAGATGAACAACTTTAGTGTTGCCTTTATCTTGAAAGTGTCTAGACTGGAAGATGCATCTTAGCTGCAAGTTAAAAAAATGTTTGATATCAAACCACAAAAAAAAAAAAAAAAAGAAAAAAAAAAAGAAAGAAAGACAATAAAGGTGTTGTTAAAAAACGGTGACCACCCCTGCGGGAAACTACAGTCATCAAAGTGACTGGTCTAGATTGGTGGTGAAGTCATTGCAATTGAATCTGATGACGACCGTTGTAGGCGAGTCTGGTGATCACCCCTTCAAGATACTACAATCATCAAAGTGACTAGTCTAGACAGGTGATGAAGTCACTGCAAGTGAATCTGATGACGACCGTTGTAGGCGAGTCGAGTATGGTGACCACCCTTGCAGGTTACTCATATCACCCAATAAAATGGGGACTGGTCTAACAGGAGTGCATCACTAAAGGCGAATCTGGTGACTACCCCTGCAGGTTACTCAGATCACCCAATAAAATGGGGACTGGTCTAACAGGAGTGCATCACTAAAGGCGAATCTGGTGACTACCCCTGCAGGTTACTCAAATCACCCAATAAAATGGGGACTGGTCTAGCAGGAGTGCATCACTGTAGGCAAATCTGGTGACTACCCCTGCAGGTTACTCAGATCACCCAGTAAAATGGGGACTGGACTAGCAGGAGTGCATCACTGAAGGCGAATCTGGTGACTACCCCTGCAGGTTACTCAAATCACCCAATAAAATAGGGACTGGTCTAGTAGAAATGCATCACTGAAGGCGAATCTAGTGACTACCCCTGCGGGTTACTCAGATCACCCAATAAAATGGGGACTGGTCTAGCAGGAGTGCATCACTGTAGGCAAATCTGGTGACTACCCCTGCAGGTTACTCAGATCACCCAATAAAATGGGGACTGGTCTAGTAGGAATGCATCACTGTAGGCGAATCTGGTGACTACCCGTGCAGGTTACTCAGATCACCCAATAAAATGGGGACTGGTCTAGCAGGAGTGCATCACTGTAGGCAAATCTGGTGACTACCCCTGCAGGTTACTCAGATCACCCAATAAAATGGGGACTGGTCTAGCAGGAGTGCATCACTGAAGGCGAATCTGGTGACTACCCCTGCAGGTTACTCAGATCACCCAATAAAATGAGGACTGGTCTAGCAGGAGTGCATCACTGAAGGCGAATCTGGTGACTACCTCTGCAGGTTACTCAGATCACCAAATAAAATGGGGACTGGTCTAGCAGGAGTGAAATCACTGCAAGCGAATTTGGTGACGACTGTTGCACGAAGCTTACACATTCAAGGAAGAAAGAAACAAATTGCAAAAAAAAAAAAAAAAAACAAAAAAAACAAAAAAACAAAAAAAAAAACGAAAAATAAAAAAAAATAAAAAAACGAAAAGTATAAAAAAAAACCAAAATAAAAAAAAAAGAAAAAAAAAAAGAAAAGAAAGTTTCCTACTTGGATCTCTTCTTGAATGCTCTCTGCAATTGATGTGTGCTCTCCCCTACTGAGGTTCAGTCTTATTTATAGGGGGAGTTTTAAGTTCAAATCAAAGGTTTAGATAAAGATTTGACTCAAATGAAATCCTATCTCCGATTCAAAATTTTATGAGATAATCTTTATCTTTATCTGAACCAACTTAATTAAATTGAAATTCCTAAAAGATAAGTGTTTCAATTCAAATCAATTTGGGAATTCAAATTTTATCTAAATAATTTTATTTGCGCATACTCCAAATTTTTCTTCCAAATCAAAATTTGAGATTCAAACATCAAATTCTATTCCAAATGCAAGTTTGAATTTGGTAAAATTTTACCTCAAATTATATTTTGGGCATAATCCAAATTTTATCCCAAATGGACCAAAGTCCAAACCTCAAGTTATATTCCATATGCAAGTTAAAATTGGGTAGGATTTTACCTCAAATCAAAATTTGGGTATAAACCAAATTTTGTCCAAACTTGAAATCAAAGTTTGCTGCCAAACAAGGAAAATCAAAATTTTGACCAAACCCCAAATTTTGATTAAATGGCGATAAAAGTGTGTCAAATAAAAAAATCAAAATTTTGACCAAAATTCATATTTTGATTAAATTGACGCACCAAATGGAGTCAAAGTCAAGAACAAATACCTTGCATTTTAATTCAAAAATATATTTTTCGAGATTCACTCACACATAACTTGTGCCTAAATCTCGAAAAGGGGGCATTTGTTGAAGGAGAAATTTCGGCCAATCACAAATTGCCACGTCATTAATATAAATTAATGATAAAATAAATTTGGGACCAATTACACATTTACACGTATGCCTAAATTAAATCAATAGACATTAAAATTCGGCAAATCAAAGAATGCCACTTGTCTATTAGTGATCCATTAGATAACACCAGCCATGTTCAATCAAATTATGCCACGTGGAAATTGAACCCAAGCCCAAGCCCATATGAGGTCCATCAAACTCTATAAATAGAGGAGGCCACCATTCATTTTGGGGGGATTCAGATTCGGAGATTCAGATCAGAGAACTCAGAGTCCAGAGAATTATGCCAGAGTCCAGAGTCATTAGAAGTGAGAGTCTAGAGAATTCAGAAGATCCAAGATTCAGAATTCAACCAACTCAAGACTCAGAATGTTTGAAGACTAGAAGACTCTAAGAAGAGATCAATAAGCCAATCGACCGATCAAGAAGATCAACAAGTCAGTAGGCCGATCATCCAAGAGGATCAACAAGCTAACAAGTCGATTCGACAGATCATCAGGCCAATCGACCGATCAAGAAGATCAACAAGTCAGCAAACCGATCATCCAAGAAGATCAACAAGCCAACAGGCCGATCATCCAAGAAGATCAACGAATCAGCAGACCGAACATCAAACCGATCATCCGAGAAGATCAATAAGTCAGCAGACCGATCATCCAAGAAGATCAACAAGTCAACAGACCAATCATCCAAGAAGATCAACAAGTCAGCAGACCGATCATCCAAGAAGATCAACAAGCCAACAGGCCGATCATCCAAGAAGATCAACAAGTCACAACAGGCCGATCCAAGAGATCATTAAACCAGCAGACCGATCAATCAAGAAGATCATCAAGCCAACAGGCCGATCCAAGAGATCATCAACCTAGCAAGACGATCATCCAAAAAGCTCAACAAACCAGCCCAAGAAGATCAAGAAGCTAGAGACCAAAGTTTATATATTTAAGAGAGAGTATCAGAGGATTAAAGTTAGAGATTGTACACCCACACACATACAACATTAATACAATATATTATTTATTCCACGTGTCTCCATCCCTGAAGTTACGTGTGAACAATGGCCTCTAGAAAATTTCTCAAATAAATTTACAAATCAAATAAAGTAAAACAGAGTCCTTAAAGCGGAAGAAAATAACATATGAAATTCATAGTCCTTTCATGGCTCCCTAACGGATTCTCATCAATCGTCTTTTCACCTGCCCTTGCCTTTACCTGAAAAAAAAATATTTTTGAAAAGAATGAGTATTTAAAATACTTAGTAAGTGACCCTACTGTTGAGGTTGGGTCACGCTTAAACACGTTTTAAAAATCAACAACCAATATCTTTTTGATGGCTCTAAACTTTATTTTAAACTTATTAATTAGAGGATATACATCAATTTCATGCATATCATAGACACATCAATTTCATGTGTCTCCTACGGAGTTCGTCAATTTCGCGAACCTCGACTTAGGTACATCAATTTCATGTCTCTAAGTCCTATATAGGCATCTCTTCATGTACATCAATTTCATGTATACTTTCGAATATTTAAGAAAAACTCATAAATAATTTAAACTCATACATATAATAAAATTTTGAGAGACCACTAACTCAAATATTTCAAACATCAACAAATGCAAGCAATAATAATAAATTTCATGCTTTCAACAATTTTATTATAAACGAAAACATAATCAAACAATTCACAGAGGCACATAAATTTTGAAAAATCAAACAAGCGCTTCCAACTAAAAAGGTTCAATAGTAAAGGCAGCTACTTACTTATCAACCCAAGCAACCAACAACCAAGCCCTTAACAAAAATCTCTTTTCGAATCTACAAGATACCATAACTCATGAACTAAATTATCACTCAAGTTTGCAAACTTGAAAGTAGGCCCAAACGATCAACTTACCCAACTTAGGCAAGAATAACTCACTAAGACTTCGTTTGGGATTGCAGTAGCTTATAAAATAATTGATGGTAACTTTGCTTTTAGAAAAATCAGCTTTGAAATGGAGTAAAATAGTGTTTGGTAAATTTCAATTTTAAATAAAAAAAAACTAGTTCTAGTGTTTGATAAATTAATACTAAATTGTTGAGATTTAATTATAATTTATAAGGATCATAGTAGACTTATTATTTCAAATATTTTTTTTTTTATTAATACTTAATTTATAATTTATTATAAGATAATTATTTAAAAGTTTGTATGATTTAGATTGCATCTAATGATGTTTAATTAATCTAAAATATTTGATAAAAATGCAAGAAAAATAATTATTATAAAAATTGAATCAATCAAAATTTTATTCATACGAAAGAGAGCATATGTAAAAATATATATAAGAATGATAAATGTGAAATTTAAAAACAGTTAGAAAATATGATAGATTTTTAGAAAAGCTAAATCTAAAAGCTGGTATCTGAGAGCTTTTGCACGGTAGAGTAAACTGAGAAGTGATTCTCTATAGATTAATTAATAATCTATTTTACCAAACAGTCTAGACGGTTAAAATTCTCCCATAATAGCTTTTTAAGCTGGCAAACGCAACCCCAAACGGGGCCTAAGTCCTCCCTTAAATCCTCTTCTAGATTTTAGCCCAAAATCAAGCACACTCCACCTAGCATCCAAATCTTAGGAAGTTAAATTCGAAGGCCTTAATCTCCATAATAAAGAAACTCAACAAATAAGCCTTACCCACCAGTCCTCACGTAAAATAACCAAATGCTCGTTTGGTGGTACTTCTAAGAACACAACTTTGCAACTATGAACCTGAAATCGAGTGGGTATTGCTAAAACAGTTTCAAAACATAATGGGTTAACTCCAATAAACCTGAAACCTCAACTGAAACACAAACAGATAAGAAAACTCACCCACCTAGAAATCTCTTCGCTGGACAGTATCTTAAACAACCGAGAATTCAAGTTTGAATGTTGGAACCGAGCGAGCAAGACTGAAATCAAAGTGCCATAACAGTGGGTTAACTTAAATCTCCAACAAAAACTCATTCCAACGCCAACCAAAAGCGAAAATCACAACGAAAAACTCACCCAAACAAGCTAAATCTAGTTTAGCGCTGTTGTAGCTCCACGAACCGGCGGTGGCGACACCAAATTGCGACAGCGGTAGCAGAACACGCGAGGAAGACTTCGGTGAGTGACTGAGATGAACGCGGCTTTAGCGGCAACGTGTGTTTTTCAGCAGCTGCGATGGAACGAGCTTCAGCGGTGGTGAACTGCTACAACCGGCGACTTGAAGGCGGCGCGGCGTCTGGGTGCAGCTTGTCGGTGAGCAAGCTTCAGCGACAATGACTAGAGAAGGGAGAAGGCAACGATTGGGGGAGAAGACAAACGCGAGGAAGAAGAAGGGGAGGGGTGCGTGCAGGGGCAATAAGGATTTTTGGGCCCATTTCAATGTTGGGTTGTAAAAATGAGCCCAATTTTGAATTCACTTATTTGGGGACCCCTGATGTTGAGAAAAGACTAAAATGTCCTTGCTCCTAAAAATTTTTCTTCTTCCTTCAATTCAGCTAAATCAAGCTCTCGACCGTTGGGTTCTTCTCCTTCTCACGACGACTGCTCCATTGCCTCACGCTCGACTACGTTTTTCCTTGCAAATCTTCAGCGAAATCAAGCTTACAGCAACACGAGGTAAGTAACTACTATCATTTTCCATTTTATTAGGGTTTTAATCGCGTGATTTTATCCTTCGGTAGTTGCATATTTGGGTTTCTGAATAGGTTTTAGGGTTTATTTAAGTGTGTCGGCGGTTTTTGAGGAGGGTAGAGGGAAGAAGAAGACGATTCTGTGGTGTTTATGACTTTGGTTTCTGGAATCGTGATGAATCCCGACCGGGATTCATCCTCTGTAATTTCTCGGTCAACCAAGAAATATGGCAGACATCGAAGCCTTTCACGGTTGGCCGAGAAATTACAGAGGATGAATCTCAGCCCTTGATTTCGACCGGGACTTTCTCGATCAACCGGGAAATATGGCCGACCTCGAATCCTTTCTCGGTTGGCCGAGAAAGTACACATACCAATCCCAACCCTCGATTTCGACCGGGAATTTCTCGGTCAATCGGGAATTATGGCAGAAGCCTTTCTCGGTGGACCGAGAAACTACACATACCAATCCCAACCCTCGATTTCGATCGGGAATTCCTGCAGAGTGCTTGTTTTTAGTTTTTTTTTAGTTTTTTTACTTTGTATATATATTTTAAATGTTGAATATGTATTGTTGTAATTTGATAGGTCTAGTATGGAAATCACCGAGAAAATCCCCATCGCTGACCATTTTCCTGCTGCGTTGACATGTTGCTCACACCTAATCAAAACCATTAGCAATATTAAGTCAACCCTAAGTCCTACCCAATTAAACCTTTTTAGGCAAACATGTTTCGGGCCTTTAATAGATGTGAATGTTATTTTTAATGGCCAATTAGTACACTACATCCTCCTTAGGGAAGTAGAGGAGAATAGGGCAAATGTGATGAGTTTTAAATTGTTAGGTCATAAGGTCTCCTTTGGTAAGAGAGAGTTTGACCTCATAACCGGCCTTCGTCATTCATTTAGACCAATGAGGAGAGATATAGAGGGCCCTCCCAATAGACTCCTAAGATTATATTTTAGGGAGAATGTAGGTATGAAGGTGGAGGAGTTAGATAAGTCGTTTCCGACCCTTCAGTTTGAGAACGACGAAGATGCAGTTAAGATCGCAACGTTTTATTTTTTTGAGTTGGCTTTGATGGGGAGGGAACACAAACAACAAGTAGATGCCAGCACTCTAAACTTGATGGATGATTGGGTTGCATTCTGCAACGAGGACTGGAGTACCATCGTGTTTGACAAGACAATAAAAAGTCTAAAAAAGGCACTGAAGGGGAAGGCTGAGTCGTACAAGCGCAAGGGCGGTGGTCCAAAGAAATAGGAGACATACAGTCTGTACGGTTTCCCGTTTGCTTTTAAGGTTAGTAGATAATTAAACTTTTGAAATGTAATCTTCATATAGTTTGGTACGGTTTCCCATTTTTTTCTTTTATTGTTTATTTACATAGATATGGGCTTACGAGACCGTTTCATCTCTCACTAGACGTGTTACCAATCGTATAAGTGAGACGACCATCCCACGCATTCATCGATGGTCTTGCTCCCACTCCCCATCATACACAATCATTGCTGATGAGGTTTTTGGATCCCGAGCGGTTAGTTATTTTATTTTTTTAAATGTTTTGTCTTCATTATTATTTGTAAACTTTTGATGGTAACTAAGTCATTTTTTTCAGGAAAGAGTTAGGTTGAGTCTTGTTTCTTCTGCAGAGGAGAGTCAATTCATGAATCGAGTGATGGAGCCTCCACGTGCACTGGAGCCGGTGCCTGAGCCAATACTAGAGCCGGAGCAAGAACCAGATCAAGAAACAGAGAGACAACCTACTGTATCTGAGGCTATACTCCCTGTTGTAGAGGAGGCTACTGTAGCCGATACTGAGATGTTGGATGTCACTGAAGCTTCTCCAGAAGTTTCAAATAAAAAAGGAAGGGAGCAAGATGACAAAAACAAAGGGAAAGAGAAAGAGATTGAAGTAGAAAAAGAGGATGAGAGCACGAAGGAGAAGAAAAAGAAAAAAAAAGAAAAAAACAAAGCAGACTTGTGAATGTAGCCAGTGGCTACAACTTATGGATAGCAGGATGGAGAGAATGGATGCTCGCATGTCTGAAATGGAGACATGCCTCAAGTCTATTACCAAGTTCTTGCGTCGTCTATCTAAGGTATTTTGGTAGTTGATCATTGTTACTGTATTGGTTGATTTTATTTCTTCTAACATTTGTAAACTTTCAGGGTAAATTCGTGGACCCTGAGAAGTATTTTGGACCCAAAGATGGTCCGAATGATGAGGGTGGTCCATCAAAAGGACCAGATGACGTCGGTGGTCCATCGAAAGGACTCGATGACAAGGGTGGTCCATCGAAAGGACCGAATGACGATGGTAGACCAGATGACAATAAGGAAGGACATGAAGGAGGAGTAAGCGGCAGAGGAGAGGACAGGAAGGAGAAGGACGTTGATGAAGCGCACGACATAGAACATATTACGGTAATAATATTTCTTACCCTATCATATTTTAAATTTAACATTTCCATAAATAAATGTACCGGGATTTACAGGAGTTGGAGTCTCAACCAACCACTTACGTATCGTCTCACTCCATTACTGACGTGGAGTATCAACCAAGTACAAACCCAGTCGAGTTCATTGTACCTAAGGCTGAGGTAATTATTTGTCTTAATATAAACAATATTATATAAATCTCACTAATGTATTAAATGTATGTTTGTAGCCTGTTGAGTTAAGTGATGAGGAGGTTGAGGAGGTTAAAGTTATTGGGCCGCATGAATTGGTAAAAAGACGGGAAAGCGGACCCGACAAATTTCTTGGAAGCTTCGGTCTCCATGGGCTGACACCAGATCGGACGGCAAAAGGAGGAAAGTTAAGCGATACGATCCCATGCGTGCCATTCCTGAGGAGTACGAGACCAAGTTCCAGAAATGGTTGGATGACCCATTGTCTGATGGGTCGGAGCGCAAGACAGTCTATGCATACAGAAGTAAACAATGGTTCAAGACGTTACTCACATCGTCTCATTGGATGGGTGATGAGGTACAACCCATTTTATCACTGCTGTTGATTTGTAAATGTTATGGTTATTATTCTACAATTCACTATTCTTCTGATTCTATAGGTGATTAACTCTCTCTTCCTCTTTGTTCGAAAGAAGATGGATACCCGTCCTGACTTATGCCATCGAAAGTTCGTCACGCCTGATGTATTTGTAACAGTACGTATTTTCATCTTTATAGGATGTAAATTAATCTGAATTGTACTAATATTGGATGTTGGGCAGGAATTTTTGAGGTGCGAGGATGTGTACGAAGAACTCCTTCATAGTGACCATTGGAACGACACGTTCGATTGGAGTAGATTCAAGACGGTCACTAAATACGTAAAGGGAGAACACACAGACTATAATGTTCATTGGAGTTCGGTTGATGCTGTCTACATGCTCTTCAACTTAGGTAGAAACCATTGGGTTCTACTGTGCGCTGACTTTGAAATGGGCGAATTTGTGTTGACAGACTCCCTAACGACACTGAATTCAGATGCAGACATAGCGAAGCAAATGAATACGGTATGCACCATTTTCCCTAGGCTTCTACTGAGGTGCAACGTTATGAAGGAGAAGCCGTCTCTTCCAAGACATCCATGGCGATTCAGAAGGAAGACCCAAGTGCCACAACAACAAGATAGTGGAGATTGTGGGGTTTTCACTATAAAGTTTTTAGAATATGATGTAACTAAATCAGATTTAGGTAGTCTTAGTCAAGAGAAAATGGAGTTTTGTAGGCGTCAATTTGCTGTACAACTTTGGGCCAATAGGCCTTTCTTTTAGTAAAACATGATTTAGTTTACATTTCAATACCCTTGTAGTTAAAATGTCACTTATATACTTATCGTATACGTTAATAAACAGACTATGCAACGTAGTTTTTTTTCCAGTATTTTTTTTAATTTGATGTACGCTATATAAAGTAAATGATGAACGGAGAAAATAGATACTTCAAAATATAGAAATGTAATAAAATTCATGTCTAAAACATCTCCATGATACAAATATTCATGTCAAAATAGAGAAATGTACTAAAATTTTCTAAAACATCAAGAATTGTTCAATGGTTGTCTGCATGTTTTTCTGTTATGACCCCTATTCTCGTACCGACTGCATTTGCAGACATGCCGCACTTCTCCCGTAGACGGTATTCTCAACGTCTGACGACGACCAACTCTAGGCACTCTTCGAGGAGGCAAGACTTCCACATCGACAAATTGAGGTGACCTCTTCCACTCCGACTCATGCCCAAGAGGTTGTATGGGCTGTGCATATGCATCTATCAAAGAGTCCACATGGTAGACTCTGGAACAAAGTGTATGATATTCTATATGTTGATAAGTGCATGCAGCGATCGCATGGGAGCATGGAAGTTCGTAATACTCAAATTCACGACATGTGCATGTTCTAGCGTGAAGGTTGACACGTCCACCCAAATGTCCGTTCTCGACATCAAACTCATATCGAGCAATAGGTTTGACAACGTGCCTCCGTGACTTCTCCTCTGCTTTTTCCAAAACTTCCATTGCAAACTTCGACCACTGACTCGGGTTACTAGAGTGCTTATTCCTGCGTTTGTAGTATTTTGCTTGGAGCCACCCTCTGATATGATTCATGAATGCGGTGATTGGTAGCTCTCGTGCTTCTTTCAACACCGAGTTAGTGCACTCCGCAAGATTGGTGGTCATTTGGTTATACCGACGACCACACTGGTATGCTCGAGCCCACCTCTCAACTTCGACCCCTTGTAGGTATGTCCTGACATTTTCTGGGAGTTGCTGCCAATACTCATTGAATTCAACCACGCGAAATGCCCTTGCAGCTCCGTCAAATAGTTGCAAAAAGTTCCCGGTCTTGAAATGCGTCTTCAGGTTCTCCCCTAAGTGCCGGATACACACGCAGTGAAATGCATTAGGAAATACAGTTTTGATTACCTTACCAATGCTGGCATGTCTGTCAGACACGATGACCAGACCAGGAACTTGTCCAACTGCACGTTCCATCTGTCGAAAAAAGTACGTCCATGACTGATCAGTTTCTCCCCCAGCCAAGGCCCACCCTACAGGATATAACTGGTTGTTACCATCAACACCGGTCGCAATAAGGAGCTTCCCAAAGAATTTTCCTCGTAAGTGTGTTCCATCAACCACTAAAATTGGACGAATAGAGCTTTTGAACCCTCCAATAGAAGCACCTAGTGCCATAAACACATGCTTAAAGTGTCCATCTTCTTCAAGTTCTAAGTCGAACATTGTACCGGGGTTTTCAATTTTCAATGCTTCACCAAATTTTGGTAACAATCTGTAAGATTCTTCTGGAGATCTTCTAGCAAGAATAAAAGCTTCTTCTCTAGCCCGCCAAGCCTTGTCATAGCTTAAATTCACACCGAAATCTTGTCTAATATCGTTCACAATATCCTTTGGCCTATAAGTATGACCGACATCTTGGAACCTCGACTTGTTCAAATTTCCAATAACCCAACTCTTCCCTTGCCTATGATCATGGGTTAACATTTCACGTACACAGGTGTGCATATTACAGTACTTCGTGATCTTAAATATTTCACACCCCTTAGTAACAGTCATAGCTCGAACCCTCCATTTGCATTCTTCAATTACACACTCAGCGACCCATATGTTCTTCTTTGACTTTTTAACCCTAAATTGGAAGTTCCTTCTCATTGCAATCACAGACATCCTCATGTACAAGTCTCTCTTACACATGAATACTTCTCCAACTTCTACATCTTCAGAAGAGGAAGACTGAGTTGTCATGATGATTGCCTTGGATGAAGAACTCGGAACGGAAGAGCATGTCGCCACTTGTTCAGGCGCAGAAGGATCCTCATTGTACTGTACGTGAATCTCTTCCTCATTGACTCCCACAGCTACATCAACCTCTGTGTCCATGTCCTCATCATCTGCGTACTCCTCATAATCTCCGTAGTCCCCCCAATCTTGGCCACCATAAAGTTCACTACCATAGTCTTCATCATCCCCCAAGTTATACGAAGGAATATTTTTGGATTCATCGCATGGGAAGGATGTAGATGCCGATGGTATATTGTTTGGGACTGATGTTGATGATAAATTCGGCTCTACCTTATTTGGCATGACACATGGGATGGGAAATGGTCGTGAGGCTTGGTTACTAGGACACTTTGGGATTGTGGATATGTATATGAGTACATCAGAGACCTTATTCCACGTCAAAAAGGTGTTAAGGCCTTCATCGTTCCTAATAACAAATGCAGGGGCCCTAGACATCAATTGGACTACACATCTTATTCTAAGGTCAAATTCCTCTGAACTTATACTGGTTAATCTATATAATCGACTTAAGAAGTCACTGTATGTAGTACCAATGTCTATGTCGAAACCTGTTAACTCTCCACCCTCATATTCATTTTCCCTCTCATTCCACATGCCACCATAACAAACCCACACACGAGGCATTATCTGCACGAACAGGAAAAAATGAAAAAAAATAAATTAATGAAACTGCCAAAATTCCCGGTCGAAATTGAGTTTCTCGGTCTCGGTAGCTTTTCCCAGTCTTGGTGGCGTATGATTCCCGGCCGGGAAACTCGATTTCGACCGAGAAATCGATCAGCGCGACGCAAAAATAAGTCCCAACCCACGAACGTACTCTTAAACGTAAAAAATTGAACGATCAAAACTTGAAAGTGTAGTAATCACGTACCTCCTTCAGAAACTTGAATGTCGGAAGTGTTTTGAGTGTGATTGGCCAATCCAAAACGTGATGATGTGGTGAAATCGTGTTGGGACCAAAGAATATTGTATGAGGACAAAAGGACTAGAATAATTAAGAATGAAAATGCGAATGGGAATGGGAATGAGAATAGGAATTTTTTTGACATTCCAAATTCCTTATTCATTAAGGAAAATAATGGAAAATTGGTGGGAAATCTATTTTGGTGGTGTAGAAAATTAATTTCCTTTTTTGAAAATTGAAGAAAGGCTATAATGGTCATTTATACCATTGCTGACCTCATTAAAATCAACAAAGGGTCCCCAAATAATAGATTTAAAAAAGGGGCCCTTTTTTACAAAACAACAATGAAAAGGGCCTATAAGTACAAATTGCCCGTGCGTGCAGCTGAGAAAGGAAAAAAAAAATTTCAAATCCCTATTCTATTCTATTCTTTTCTTTTCTTTTCTTTTTTTTAAGGCCTTACTCAAATTAGGGTTTCCCAAAAGCCACAAAGAGGCAAGCCCAACTTATTCAAGAATAAACCTAAAATTAAGCACTAAAATAAATTAATTTTCCACTCTAAATTCTCTAAACTGAAGAATTTAGGAAGTAAAATAAACCTTGGGAAAATTTCCATATATTGCAATACGAATAATAAATTTAATTGAACCTGGAAATTAACTTAAAACTTGAAAAGATCTTTTACCTGTAATTTGGGGCGTTACAAAAACTCTATAAAAAGTTCACTTACTATTGCGTAACTTTAATGTTTTGGAAAACTTTTCATAGCGATAGAAAAAAAACGTTATGATTGCTCGTTAATATCGTTTTCAGTAGCAGCTAAAAAACACTATAGAAAACATATGATAGCATTTGTTATAGCAATTAAAAAACGTTATAGAAAACATATTATAAAATTTTTAAGCATGTTGTCATAGTCGATGTTATTAAAAGTATCTGACTTTTCATTAAGTTTTTTCAATGCAATAGAAAAAGCTATAAAAAGGTACATTTTTTATTGCATAATTTTAATATTATAAAAAATTTTTATAGCTTTAACAAAAAATGCTATGATTTACCTTTAATAGCATTTTTTTATAATAGTGAAAGATATTATAAAAAACAAATCTTAACATTTTTAACCTGGTTGTGATAGCCAATGGCGTGGATAATGATGAACTTCGAGTAATATGTAACAACTTCTATAGCAATTTATATAAGTAACAAATTGTTTCAAATGTTATTCTAAAATTAACTAAATTATATAAACATTTAATATATTTAAGTGCATTTACATTAAAAACAAATCAAGAAATATAAAACATATAGTACCAAGAGTTCATAATCTCAAAGTGTTCTACTAATACATGTATAATATCCTTAATCCAAAAGTAAAAATGAAAATGAAAATGAAAATGAAAATAAGTTCATAATTCCAAAACACATTCATTTTAAATAACAAGTATACATGATTTAAAAGATTGAGATGGACATATCCTCCTATACGTTATGTCGGTGTGTCATCGTTTCATTCACCTATAAAACAATCAAAACAAAATATGTTCATAAGATCAATATGTATTTACAACTAAATCAATATTTAATTCAAAGAAACCCTTAAAAAAAATAAAAAATCAAAGAAACTAAATCACACTTCAAAGTAAATTTGTTATATATTTACTTTACCGACCTATTATGTAATTGTAGTATCTACAACACCATTAATAAACAACAATTATGGCACGATAAACAAATTAAAATAAAATAAATACAAAAAAACTCCATAAGTTTGAAAGTTACTTAACTTTCAAATTTACATCAAGAGAGTCATACAAAAATGTATCATATATAAAAAATTATTTATCTAACATTGTATATAATATATCCAACCATTCAAAAACCATATATAAAGTATATTTCTTAATTTTTCCAACAAGCTTCATATATCAACATATTTCTAACCTTTGCACACAACACCTGAAAGAGAAAACAAAAGGAAAGATTAGAGAACACTCAAACCAAATGTAAAGTTCAAAAGCAACTCTCTTTGTAAAGACTTAAGGACATAGATTAAGGCTCTGATGCATGCAAATGAAGCTAATTTCCCTTGTTCCCTACTTTGATCGATTGAAATTCTTTCCCTTATTCCCTATTGCATACACATTCCGCATCGTTTCTGAGTAATCAATACAAAAAGAATCGAAGAGAATACCTCTTTGTGTGTATGCTCTTGCTTGAGAGGAGGAGAAAGTTGAAGATAAAGCCCTAACTTGAGACGAGAAAATGTAAAAAAAAAAAAAAAAGAAGAGAAAGAAAACAGAGAAGAGAGCAACTACTGGAGACTAGTGAAAATGGCATCAAACGACAACTAGACTGATGCAAACGATGGTGACTAGTGTGAACGCCGCCGAACGGTGGTGACTAGTGAGAATGTTGTAAAGGGAGACACCGCCGAACGGTGTTGTTGTTTGAAAGGGAGACATGTGAGGGAGATGATAGGGGGCGAGGGAAACGAGAGGGATGATTAGGTTTTTTAATTTTAAGTTTATTTTGTAAATAAAAAATACACAAATCAAAATAAATTATTTTTAGTTAACGACAGTTAATCAAAGTCATAAATTTTTTACATTGAAAAAATGTCATACATTTTCGAAAATATGAAAATCTCCGTTTTTTCCTGCCAAAAACGCGCCCCTAGTCTTTTATAACATTTTTTTCATCTCTTCCCTTTATTTTGTTTAACTATAGTGTCATAGAAAGTGAAAATTATAGTAGTCATTAAATGCAAATGGTATAGTGCAATAACATAACCATCAAAAGGCAATACAATGTACATGTTATTGGTGAATTTGGACCTAGCTCTAAGAAAGTCACAATGACGAGAGCAATGACGAGAGCCTAGAGAAGAAACAAGCCCACGAAGGCCCATTGGACCCGAATCAATCTCTAGGGCTATTCCCAATCCTAAAAGGAAGAGGAAAACCCTAATTTCAACTATAAATAGAAAGAATAACCCCAAAGTAAAGGGACTCGCCTTTGTATCTATTCTCTTCCTCTATATTATTTAATTGCTTCACTTGTGATCTCCCAATTGAATTAAGCATCGAAGTCGGTGTGGCAAGCACCACACCGGTGCACAGTTTTCTCTTGTTTTGTAGGCCACGTCTTTCCCCTTCAAATAAATTCACCGTTGATGTCTCGTGAAGGTCAGGTGAGTTGCTTGGCCAAATTTTTCCATCAACAGTTGGCACCGTCTTTGGAGAAGAAATCGATTAGAGGAGCAGAGATGATGATGGAAATTCTGCTACGAATCTTCATTCTTTCCCGTCTTCTTTCCAAATATGAGTACCAAAAATTGTTAAAGTCACAGAGTTGCTTGATTTATTAGTGCTTAAGTTTGCTGCTTCATGGCAGAATGAGCGATTGACTAAACACCTCAATATAAGGATGAACAGTAGGCTTGAAATTATTTTAGAAATTAATTTTCTACACCTTACAGCAAAAATATTTTTATTTTCGATTCCTGTTAGAAATTTTAGTAATAATCTTATTTACTCATTAATCTGAGATGTTGATGCGAAAGAAATGTGGCTAAAAAAAACATTGCACATTGGATTTTTTGTTTGCATTCAACATGAGAATCAATATTTTAAGTTTTTCAACATCGTTTTATGTACATTAAGGAAACAAAGAAAGAGGTCTTTGAGGCGCAAAAGAGTTAGCTTTAGGGCTTCAATCAAACCAAATATTTTGATGATAACAAACTCAGATTTTTTGTACTAACATTTCCAGTGTTTTAAGGTCACTATCTTTTAGAGCTCGAAAAGATGATTCAAGAAGTACTTCTAGCATTATGGTGGTTTGTCATCATCAAAAAGGGGAAGATTGGTAGCTTTAGGGCTTCAATCAAACCAAATATTTTGATGATAACAAACTCAAATTTTTTGTACTAACATTTCCAGTGTTTTAAAGTTACTATCTTGTAGAGCTCGGAAAGACGATTCCAACACAATTTGAATCGCTCAAATTGGAGTTCAAACGAGAAAGTTATAAGCAAAAGAAGATTGGAGAGGGAAATCCAACGTGGCAGTGACACGTGGCACCTTGCTGACGTGGCATCCGACGTGGCAGCTGACGTGGCACATAACGGTCAAAATTTTATGACGCGGCACTCCAACGGTAAAGTTTTGCTGACGTGGCGATGACGTGACAACTAACGTGGTTGACGTGGACCAATACAATAGTGACGCGTGGCGAGCTGATGTTACGTGGCGAGCTGACGTTTAAAAAAAAAGGGAGGAATCGTTGATTGACTCGTGGCCCTACCAGATGGTGACACGTTGTGCAATTTCAAAATTTTCAGCTTTATTTATTTATTATTTAAAAAAAAACAAAAAAAAAAGGAAAAAGGAAAAAGTCCGGTTGCAGCCTTTCTCATGCGCGAACGCGCGCGTGCAGGGCACGCGCCTAACGCTTACCTTCAAACTCGCGCATGTGACCGTCTCTCTCATCCATGTGCGCATGGCATTTTGTCATCCGTTTATTTCTTTTAATTTTCTTTTAATTTTCTCATTTTCCTTCTCTTTCCTTCATCCAAAATTTTCCCCAAATTTCACCAAAATTCCACCAATTCAAATTTTATTCTTTCCAAATTTTCATTCCTTAAAATCCTTGATTTATTCTCAAATCTAAAAAATTCAAATCTTTCAAAATTCTCTCTTAATTTCAAAATCCATTCATTTTCTATTTTAAATTTAATCTCCACCCTCCATCTTTAATTTGATCTAACGGCCAATATTTATCCTCCTCGCCTATAAATTCGACTTGATTTTACTCTTCATTAACACACCAAAAAGCTATCAAGTCTTATTCTCTCAAGTCTCTCTACTCTCAAATTCTTGTACTCCCTTGCTCCTAAATTGGCCTAGAGTTATTTTTGTGAGGTTTTCTATTAGAGTGCTCAACTTGTGTACTTAGCCTTCAAGAGGTAATATTGTGAGGTTTTATTTTATTTTTTTGGGAATTGTATTAAGGTGTGGGTACACCTTGGGTTGTGAGAAAAAGAAATTGGTTTGATCCTGAACCAGTTAAAAGGATATTGGGTTTCTCTTTAGCCTAGAAAAAAAAAGGGTTGTGTGTCGGTTTGGTTCTCACTTGCAAGAGGATCACCTAGTGAAAAATACCCAAGAAGGTGTCTTGGGGAGTGGAGTAGGCAATTTGCCGAACCACTATAATTCCGAGTGTTTTCTCTTCCTCTCTCTCTTTTATTTCTTGTTCTTTAATTCTTTTTGCTTTCTTGTGTTAGTTTTTTTAATCTTTCTTGATTGCATAATTTAGTATTTATTGTGTCATTTAAATTTATACCTGATTAAATTATTTAATTTTGAAGTTATCTTAGTGTGCATGCTTTAGGTTCTATCTTGATTAAATTTTCTTAAATCATATTGGTGTGTTAATTTTATTGAACATATTTTAAAGATGAAATTAATTTTAAAAATTGGTAGTCAACCCTATTCACCCCTCTAGTGTTGCCTTTAGACCTTACAAAAAGCTTGTGCCGCCATTCATGGGTGTGATCACCGTCACAACTGGTTAAGGAGAGAGAGGGAGAGAGGCATCACCGCTCGTGAAACTCCAGGTCGCCACAACTTCAGGTTGCTCGCCAGAGAAGAGAAAAAGTCACACATCAAGCTTCTTAAGCCACTGCCGCTTGTTGGAGAAGGAGAAACATCGAGGGAAGGGCTGATGGCGTGCAAGCCGTGAGGCTGAAATTTTTCACAGGGCATGGAAAGGTGGTGCAATTGAAAATCTTCTTCAATTTTGAAACACCAAACTGGCTGACAAAACCCAAAAGAACCAGAACTAAAATATGATTTTCTTTCGTCTTCTTTAGTCAGGGAGTTTAATGACGCCATGTTCAACTTCAACCTAAACAAGGTGCCATGGCGCCGCCGCAGGACAGACCGTCAGAAGACGAAAAGCAACCACTGTACCGCCGCCAGAAAAGGCCTCAATCATCAAAAGTTGCATTTGTCTCAAGCTTCAAGATTCTTCGATTCCTTTGTTTACATATTTTTCTGTTGCTACGTGTAGAAATCGGCAAGAAAATACGAAAAGAAATCCACAAATTGTACTCGAAATCATTTAAATATGGCGACACACTTCTCATTTAATGACTGTTTTATTTCTTTGATTGTCTCGCAGAAAGTTCGTCTCCATGTGGCATTTTCCTCTTGGCTCTATGTGGACGAATTGGAAGAGTTCGTCCAGCTCCCACCGTTTTCCCCTAGTTTTCTATTTGCACAATACTCTGCATTTATTTCTATCTCTATGGTTCTAAATCCTTCTCGAAATTGAGATTTTGAATGAGAGACATGGAATCAGTGGATGAGGGGTTTAACCACTTCAAAGTTGGGCATCTATTTCATATTCCCAACTTCATAAGAGACGACGATGAGATATTGCTTATGGATAATATTTATAAAGCGCCTGCATCAAAATGGAAATCCTTGAAAAGTATAAGGCTGCAGAATTGGGGCGGTGCTGTACATGAAAAAAAATCTTCTACCCCAAGAAGGTAAGGTTTGGAAAGAACTATCTCTAGATAATCTTTGTTAATTTAATTTTATATATTTTGGATTGTGGAAAAAATTGCATATCAAGTTTACACTTAGTTAATGGACTGAGTTGAGGCACACTCCTTATTGAATATTGACTTGGTTACATAATTCTAGCGCTATGTTTAAGGAAATAGTTCATTTTTGTGTCTCTTGTGGTGTGACTTTTACTGAGAAATTTACTTAAAATGAGAGAATAAGACAATGTATGGGCACTATGGAGGATTGGAATGCTGGACATTTCATTTTTGTTCCTCGGTGGGCTTAAATACCAAATTGAACTTTAGCTTTTTGCAATGAGGAATCGATACTTTTGGTTATTAGGAAAGACTTCACACTGTCATCTGTTGGGTTTTATGCCCTAAAACTCGTCGATAGTGAACGTAACCGTTGACCGGATATTAATGAAATAATATTGATATATTTTTCCATTAATTGTTATTAGTTATTTTATATTTGTCTTTGCCTAATAATAACCCTAATCCAATAAACTAGACATCCAAGGCTGTAATATGAGTCTTGAACTATATGTAGCGACATATGGGATCATTGTTCGAGAAACAGCCTAAAGGGTCTATAGTATAGGGATAAGACTTGGTGCCTTATCCTGGTAACACTATGGATACGGCCCACTTTGTATTTGATACAAACGCTGCAATCCAACGTGTTCGTGTAGGAGACATGCGAGTGGGGGTATCCTATGCAATGAGTTTGCATAAGACCGGACCGCGAAATAGTAACCACTGGTTATAACACCGTTAACTAGTTGGTTTTCTATTTCACTAGGACGACCTAGACAACTTAGTCTTAATCCTGAGTTGATTATGGACTCCTGCTCATGAGAGATTGTCCTTTGATTTGTATGGGTGAGAGTAGCCAATACGCCGACTCAATAAGCCTACCACTTTGGGGACAAGACCGAATGGGGAGCTGGGAACATAACCGTACAAGATGAAATTCACTCTTTCCCGACTTTAGGGAAGCAGATGAGTGTTCCCTTAAGTGGTTACTCCGAGTCTTGAACAAAGGGCCCTACCCTCTCAATGGCACGAGAGAGTTTTCTGTTTGATGGTTGGACCACAAACAGGTTGTTCATTCGAGGAGAATTGGAACTTAAGGAAATAGAGGTAACCTACGAGTAAAACGGTAATTTGACCCAGCTGGTGTTACGGACACTCGTGAAGGACTAACTAGTCGATATTGGTTTATATCCATGGACACGGAAAATATGTCTGCAGTGAGAAGAGTGCAACTGTGAGTCTATAGTGGAATGAACACACAGTTAACGAATATTGATTAATGTGGTTAATGAGTTTGACCAATTAATCTCACATCGTTGGAGCTTCTGATCTGCAGGTCCATTAGGTCCCACTGGTAGCTCATAAAGTAATTTGAGGCAACTAAGTAATAAATGTAAATTGAAAATGTTCAATTTACTAAGGGAAACAAATATAATATATATTGATATATTATTATGAGAGAAATTAATATTTGAAGAAGTTCAAATATAAATTTATGGAACTTTGAAAAAGTTAAAATAATGAATTAATTTAAGGCCTAAAATGTGTTTGGGCAAATTAATTCTAGGCCGGAAATTAAATATGTGATATTTAATTGGTGGTTATTGTTGGGGTTTGTGCCCTAAAACTCGTAGATAGTGAATGAAACAAATTATTATATACTTGTTCGATAAAGTCGTTATGGAGTTTTGGTTCACTCAAGATTATTAAATGAGTGAAATGCATGATAAATAACCTTAAATCCAATAAACTAGTATCCTTGGCTATGACATGAGTACTTGAACTATATGTTGTGACATAAACGTGGATCAAGTTCAAGTAATAGCCTAAACAGGTCTATAGTATAGGGATAAGGCTGAGTACCTTAATCCTAAGAAAACTAAGTGACGCGACCCACTTTGTTTGAGTACAAATGATGTGATCCTAAATCATTCATGTAGAGACATGCAAGTGGGGGCGTTCTATGCAAATGAGTTTGCATAAGACCAGGACCAAGAAATAAGTCACTCTTGCTTTATAACGTCGTTTACTGACAAGACTGACTATTCCAAATGCGATGACCTAGGTAACTCGATCTTAATCTTGAGCTAACTATAAACTCCTGTTTATTCGGGTTTATCCTTAGATTTGCATGGGTGAGAGTGGCTCAACATCGCCGACTCAATAAACCCCCCATTTCAGGGATAGGAACGAGTAGATAGCTGGGGACATAGTCTTGCAAAATGGAATTCACTCCTACCTAATTGAAGGATAGTAGAGAGGTTGTTCTCTTAAGTGACTGACTCAGGAACATGAACAAAGGGATCCCGCCCTCTCATTGGCTCGAGAGGTTTTAGGTCTAGTGGTGGGACCACAAACCAATTGTTCATTAGGGACTCAGCTAGAGACTTAAGGAACAAGATGTAACTTCAGGGGTAAAACGGACATTTGACCCAGCTTTAGTTATGAACAACCTGTGAAGGGTCGACTTACTAATCATGGATATATCGAGTGGACAGAAATATATCTACAGTGAGGGGAGATCAACTATCAGGCTATAGTGGAGTGTCCTGGTAGTTAACGAATGTTGGTTAATTGACTTAAAAGAGTTTAATCAGTTAATCTCGGATCGTTGGAGCCCATGATCTGTAGGTCCATTAGGTCCCCCTGCTAGCTCATACGAAATAAACCTTAGAACATTAGTGATGAGAAAGTTTGGAACGTTCAAACTCGAATTAGGAAAATAGTCGTTAAATTATGTTTAATATATTTAACGGTAAAGTTTAATATGTGAATTAAACTAATAGTAGAGAGAGTCGAAAATATTTAAATAAGATTTAAATATTTAGTATTATGCATTCGATACATATTGAGGTTTGAATATGGATAGGGATTCGTATTCAAATGCTCGGGTTTTAAAAAGGCAATGAGTTTTGTGTAATTATTTAATATTGATTAAATAATTATTTAATTAAATTAAAGTGTTTAATTTAAATATAAATAAAAACTAATTTTGAATTAGTTATATGAAAGAAGAAATTAAAATGAAATTTATTCATTGAATTTCATGTAATTTTGGCAAAACACATTTTGTGTATCTTTGGTGTAATGACACCTAATTTGATGAGTAATTCCATTAACCTTCAGCTGTCTTCTTCATGTGAGTTTAATGTGCATGTTACTTTGCTATATAAGAGGAATTTAGCTGATGAGAAAGATGATGGTTGTTGAATTTTAAAACCAAAAGGCTCAAAAACTCTCTCTCGGATGGTTATATTTCACCATTTTTTCTTCTTCATTTCCATCACAAATTCGAGTCCCACAACTCGTTCTAAGGCCGGAGATTAGTAGGGAAGACTCACATGGTTGTCTACAACAAGATTAAGCAAAGATTTCATCCACGGATTGCTTCAATTTTGTCCAAAAGGTTGGTATTCGAATTGCTCTGTTTTTCGGGTTCAAGATTGCATGTTTTTCTAAACTAAAATTAAAGGAAATTTGAATGTTTAGATCCAAATTGCTTCCGCTCGTGTATTGTACACTCCTTCAGGTTAATTAATTAAAGAATTCATTAATCGGGAATTAATCAATTATGGAAATAATTAATCACTTAAGGAAGTGATTAATCATTTATGAAAATGATCTAATCACTTATGGAAGTAATTAGTCATTTGTAGAAAAGATTAATCAATTATGGAATTGATTGATCATGATTGATTAATTAAGGAATAAGATTGAATCAATTTTGGAAAAGATTTATTTAATTGAATATTTTATTCATGGCCTCTCTTCTATAAATAGAACACTAGACCTAATTGGTCATGACACTTGAAACTTTGCTCTTGCTCTTAGACTCTCAAAAGACAAGACCTAGAATTCTCTCTAGCCTCCTGTTGGGTTCCTAGAGTGAGTAAAAATGTAGTATAAAATACTCTAGAATTCCTGTGCAAGTATACACAGTCTGCAGCAAGTAATATTATCAATCCAAGGTCTGAATGAGCTTCCACTTTATCTATTTTGCGTAACTACCTAATGGTTTCAAAGATAATAAAATGATTGGGTTTTATCGGAATTATGCTGAAGCAAAATAAATGACAGAACAACGAGTAAACAAATAGATAGACAGATTAAAGACAGGCGTTGGTTAGGCTTTAGTGATTGTTCTAAGATATGCTCTGGCAATATTATTGATCATGCATTTCTCGCAGTATTATTAGCGGATTCCTCCTGGAACTCCGGATCTTTTGGGATATGTTTCAACCCCAATGAAGAGCGACCGATCAAGCACTAGGCAACTGGCTATCCCTAGCTCAGTCACTGACGTTCACCAATACACAATGATCGTAGTGTGGATAATTGCCACACACTCTCTAAATCATCCCTGAAACTAGAGAGAGCTATCCATACCGGCTGGCCAGGCGGGCATAAAATGAGTTTAAACACAACAATGAACCAAAATGTGATAGTCAATATATTACTAGAGATGAAGCACAGTAATCACATTATTCCTAACCAACACCTTAAGCTACTTAGTTCATAATAAGCATAGGAATACGAATTACAATCTGAGTATGCATGTCCGTAACTACAAGTTAATAAAGAAGGTAAACTCCCTAATCAGCTTGCGGTTGATGGTGTTCTTGATGATCTTCAATCTCCCTATCCTATTCGGCTTCCAAGGGAAAACATGGAATGACTTTGACTTTGACGGCTACTTCCTTTTATAGAAGGATGGGAGGCTTGAATTAGGTCAACTAGGACACGTGTAAGGCTCTCCTTGATCCTTTATCACGAAAATAACTCAACAAAAGTTGGTTCATGAAGTTGGCTAACGAGCTGTGATGTGGCAGTTTCTGCTCCCAGTTTTGCTGCAGCATAGAATCTGCTCCCTCCAGTCGCTCAGCAGCATAATCTGCACAAAATAATTTCCAATGCTTCCATTCTTCCAAATGGGTTAAAACATGTAATATCTATCCAAAACCAACCCTAATAAGCATAGAGGACACACAAATCTCTATATAATTGAGGCCTAAATAACTACCTTTTGGGCAGTTATCACCTCCCTCTTAGAGAAAGACTCCCACAAGTCTTTTGCCTCCTAGACCTAGAGTCATACCGGTGTAACCTTTGTGGTTATTGTGTCAATCAAGAAGAAAATTCCAGCGATCAAGAGGTGAGGAGGCTGCTGCGTTTTCGTTCGTTGGAGCGTCGTTGGCGAAGAACGGTCAAGTCTACAACGAAGGTATGTGACGGTTCTTCCCCTTTTCTTTAGAAAAACATGAAAATAAATTTAGATTTATTTTTAAAAGCATGTTTAAACTGAATTTCCAGCAACTTTAAAATAGTTTAAAGTTTGATTGAGCTTTCGTAACGGTATTTTAATGTTAATTAATATACGGCGTAAGGTCCAATCGATGCGCTTCCGCTGCGTGGGGACTTTTATTCCCTTCATCATCATGCTTGGAATTCGATATCAGTGTAGTTTTCTTACCCATCTACACGGGCTATCATATTTTAATCCCTCCATATGCAGAGCTTCGATATTTTAGTATTGGTTACTTCAATTGGATATACGATGTAAACGATATGGATGTTAATTCATATCATTTACCAAATTTTGTTTTTTCTAAAAAAATTAATTAATGTTAGCATCAATTTTATATTTTGTTAAAGTGATGGTTGGTTTGGGATTTTACATAAAAGTCTTTGTTTGTTTGTTTATTTTTATCTTTGAAATTCAAATTGTTTGAAGATAGCTCATTTTAGCCCAACAAAGGTCTTTACCCTTTCATAAGGCTTAACATTCTAGGTAAGTTCTCTACCTACCCCTATTTACTAAATGTCTATTGCTCAATTCGTAATTATGAATTTCGATACATTTTCAACACATTACTTGTTTCCATTGATTTATTAACTGTTCATAAGTTGCAAGCTACTCACAACATATTTATATTTTTTATCAATGACTGGATTTTTTTTCCATATCTACATAATATTATCTACTAACGTTATTTAACGAGGAGACAAAATGGAGCTCCTGAAAGCCCGAGTAGCTGAGCCAACAAAATGTCCTTGGAAGGGTGGAAAAACCTATACTCTCAAAGACACTCGACTTATGAAATGACCTTAGCCGAGTCAACAAACGCTCAAGAATAATGATGTTGAAGGTCTCAGTGACAATGACAGAACTGACATGCAAGGAGCTGAGGCTGACCCGTAGGAGGCCAATGCCCACAAATGCCAATAAGGGAGAATTATGCGACTTGAAAACGCTAAGGTATGTCAACATCGATTACTCAAGCATAACTTTTACTTCGAGAAAAACCTTGCTTGAGTAGGGGTTGCACAGGGAATATGCTTCCTTAATTAAGTAAAAAATAGTCAGAAAGGCAGCAAATTTGGCCTCGTGACTTTGTGGTCATAAAAGCCCATACTCAGTTCCATAAAGAACTTGATCCAGGTATTTATGTCATATGCATCTCAAAAGATTTAGCATTTTTGTTCATAAGCTACTTGACTCTGTTCTTATGTCTAGAATATTCTTGAGCAAAGGTAGTACTTTTTTTTAGTATGTGCTCTTATTATAGTTTGATTGGCTAGAAGCTTGATGATACACTCGCTTATGAAAAGGCTATGTGCAGACTGATCCTAGCAAAGGTTGGGTCGTCCATATTTTCAACCTAGCTCTCCAAGCCCTCGACTGAGTGTACGCACCGTCGATGTGAGATTGCAAGCCCTCGACTGAGTGTACGCACCGTCAAGATGAGATTCCAAGACCTCGACTGAGTGTATGCACGGTCGAGATGAGATTAATTCTTGTCGGGGTTGACATATCTTCTCAACCTCTGCAAGTCTCTGACGGAGTGTACCCACGGTCAGGATGAGACTAATTTCTGCAGCGGGGACATATCTTTCCAACCTCTCCAAGTCCCTGAAGGAGTGTACGCACGGTCAGGATGAGACTAATTCTTGCAGGGGTTGACATATCTTCTCAACCTCTCCAAGTCCTCGACGGACTGTACGCACGGTTGAGATGAAATTAATTCTTGCAGGGATTGACATATCTTCTCAACCTCTCCAAGTCCCTAACGGAATGTGTACGTACGGTCAGGATGAGACTAATTCTCGCAGGGATTGACATATGAGACAGAACGGAGGTGATAGCGGAATATAGCGGAATATAACACAAAAATAATGACCATCGTCAACCAATTGAGACGAAACGATGAAGAAATTGTCGATGTTCGCATCATGGAGAAGGTTAATGTGCAATTTGCTTACAGCAAGTGTACGTGTCAAGTAATAATATAGTGTTTTCGTGATTAAACGAGTGTCGTCCTCTGGTTTTGGTTTTCTAGCAAATTAAGTACTGTGAATAATCTTGTCCAATTTTATTTAGGGAGCAAAACTTAATGCAAAACAAAATTCTAAAGACAAAAGTATAAAATAAAAGGTAGAGACTCAAATGGAAAGACTCTTAGGGAATTGATTTCATTGATTAAGAATGAGGATTGATTAATTGAAATGAATTTATCGTGCAATTATTTTACAAGCCAAGAAATCTTTTATCACAATTATCTTTCCTGAGCATAATTGATTCTCATGCATACAATAAACCCAATATCCCTATCTAAGTTTATTAGCATGCAAGGCATTATTTGGTTTAGTCCTTGTTATACTTCTAAAGGAAATCTAAATTCCGTCACAAACTTAGAATCTCAACTTTAGTCATGCAATTAAATAAGTAAGTCTAGGCCAAACCCCCTCTCTTGAGCAAGATTCAACACTCAAATCATCCAATTAGTGATCAAGTAATTGAAAACATTAAACAAAGTTGCATGAATAAAATAAAAACACATTCATACACAGAATCAATCCAACAAACTAAAACAACTGCATCAAACCGTAAGACATTCAAGCTAGCTACTCATAGTCAAAGAACTACAAATAAAACTTGAAAGAAAAGCCATAAAAACAACAAGAGGTAAGGGAAAGAAAAGGAAAACTCTTGAATCCGTTGAAATCGACACGTCCCTGTGACGATCTCTCCATGTCTTCAAGCTTGGTTCACACTCCTTGGCCTTGCTTCAGCTCTCACAGAAGGTCTCAAAATCTAACCAAATGGACTCCCTTAATTCGTAGCACAAAGTGAGGAATATATAAGAAAATTGTCTGTAGCGTCGCGACGCTGCCCCTGCTACCGCCAAAAATAGGAAAGGAAAACCAGCGTCGAGATTCCCAGAAAGCAGCGTTGAGATGCTAGCTCTCAGGTTTGCTTCAAACTTAAGCCTCCTCCAACTTTGATTCTTTTAGCTTCTTTTGCTCTTCTTTTGGTCCTGAGCACCCGATCAACTTCTTAATTCAACATTTTCTCCAAGAATTCATTTCCTACAAAATAAACATTAAAGTGCATAAAAATGGCCAAAATTACTCAAAGACTAACTATAATATATCGGGAAACATAGCTCACTATGCGCGCTATCAAATACCCCCAAACTTAAGCTTTTGCTAGTCCTCGAGCAAACTAAAAATTAGACATCATTTGTAGAAGGATGCAACAACACACAACTTAATCCTCAAGGCTCAAAATTCAATAAACAAGCAATCAAGAGACATGCACATAAGGCCCAATGAAGGAGACAAATCGAAAATTTTCCAAAATTAATTTGCATAAGCGAGATCTAACTTAATTAGATTAGACTCTAATAACTCGGGATTAGATTATTAAACTCTCAACTCATCTTCCCCCTACACTGGCATTAAGGAATTACTAATGAGCCAATGGAACAAATTAGTTTGTTTTTATCCATACCTAAGTGCTTTTGAATTACAATTGAATCAAACATTTATAAGTGGCACTAGCTTTCACACGTCTATTGTAGAGACCCATAACCTGAGTTTAACCCTTGGTTGGCCTAACTGATCACAACAGGGGTAACTCTTTTTGCCTAAAACATTATTATTCATTGCATAGCGTGCATAAGTCATGTCTTTATTTTTATTTCAATAGTAAAGACAAGAATGATTTTTCTTTTATGATCAGATAAGCATATGTTCTTTTCTTTCCTCCTAGGCACGATTAAACATGCTAATTTGCAAAAAAATTAACTCTTAAGCTCTTCCCTACACCTATCGAGGTGACAACAAGCATATGAACCTAATAATTCGCTCCTAAGCATTCAAATCTAATTCTAACCAAGGAAAATACTCTACTAATGCAAGACATCTCCTAGAAAAAGTTTAAGAAGTCTCCCTTTTTGGGCACTCATGCTTACAACTCATCGAAAGCTTGAAAATTGCCAAGAAAGCCTATCCTAGGAAATCATAATCATGCAAAAGTAGCATCCAAAAACAACCATATGCCATCATCAAAATAAGCTAAAAAAAATTATAGCCTGAACTCAGATGCTCAAGGGGTCAACAAGCAACGCATTCCACCCCCAAACTTAAAACATGCATTGTCCTTAATGTATAGAAATCTAAAGCATACATAAGCATGAGAACAAGAAAAAAATGGAAGGGGTGAATAATATTGCCCTAGAATGACCAACTTCTCATGAAAGCAAGCAAAGGCAAGAACATGGGAACTCCTACAAAACAAAACCAACAAAAACATCAAAGACAAAAAATCAAAATCTAATTAACTTGGGTTGCTGATAACTGCCCAAAAGGTAGTTATTTAGGCCTCAATTATATAGAGATTTGTGTGTCCTCAATGCTTATTAGGGTTGGTTTTGGATAGATATTACATGTTTTAACCCATTTGGAAGAATGGAAGCATTGGAAATTATTTTGTGCAGATTATGCTGCTGAGCGACTGGAGGGAGCAGATTCTATGCTGCAGCAAAACTGGGAGCAGAAACTGCCACATCACAGCTCGTTAGCCAACTTCATGAACCGACTTCTGTTGAGTTATTTTCGTGATAAAGGATCAAGGAGAGCCTTACACGTGTCCTAGTTGACCTAATTCAAGCCTCCCATCCTTCTATAAAAGGAAGTAGCCGTCAAAGTCAAAGTCATTCCATGTTTTCCCTTGGAAGCCGAATAGTATAGGGAGATTGAAGATCATCAAGAACACCATCAACCGCAAGCTGATTAGGGAGTTTACCTTCTTTATTAACTTGTAGTTATGGACATGCATACTCAGATTGTAATTCGTATTCCTATGCTTATTATGAACTAAGTAGCTTAAGGTGTTGGTTAGGAATAATGTGATTACTGTGCTTCATCTCTAGTAATATATTGACTATCACATTTTGGTTAATTGTTGTGCTTAAACTCATTTTATGCCCGCCTGGCCAGCCGGTATGGATAGCTCTCTCTAGTTTTAGGGATGATTTAGAGAGTGTGTGGCAATTATCCACACTACGATCATTGTGTATTGGTGAACGCCAGTGACTGAGCTAGGGATAGCCAGTTGCCTAGTGCTTGATCGGTCGCTCTTCATTGGGGTTGAAACATATCCCAAAAGATCCGGAGTTCCGGGAGGAATCCGCTAATAATACTGCGAGAAATGCATGATCAATAATATTGCCAGAGCATATCTTAGAACAATCACTAAAGCCTAAACAGCGCCTGTCTTTAATCTGTCTATCTATTTGTTTACTTATTGTTCTATCATTTATTTTGCTTCAGCATAATTCCGATAAAACCCAATCATTTTATTATTCTTGAAACCATTAAAAAGTTACACAAAAATAGGTAGAGTGGAAACTCATTCAGGGCTCGGATTGATAATATTACTTGCTGCAGACTGTGTATACTTGCACAGGAATTCTAGAGTATTTTATACTATATTTTTACTCACTCTAGGAACCCAACAGTTGCCTCCCATAAGTGCTTGTTCAACGTCTTTAGCTTGACGTGCTCGTGCGAATTGTCAAGGCACATAAAATTCTCATATTTCTTTGGGCCCTTCTTCCTTGAATCGATATAACTAATGATTGCTAGTAAGCTCATTAGCTTCTCATGGGCCTCTGAAACAAAAATATTTTTGGTATTTTTTATTAAAATAATCATAAAAGGAGAAAGATCAAAATAAAGGGACTCTGACTCTAAAACTGACTCGTGAGAATAGAAAAAGGAACAATCATATTCTACCAAGGATGGGGAAGATAAAATAGATGAAGGCTTTTCAACCTCAAACTCTACCTCCTGAACTTACTCTGACACTACAAGCTCATTTTCTTTTTCCTCACTAACATGATCTTGATTGGTGCTACAACTCTCCAATTCTTCCCCACTATTTAAGCAACTCACCCCTAAATGCTTATCCTTAGCAAGATCGAAAGAACTAAGCTCCTGAATGGGTGCCAATGAATCATCGGCCACATGACTCACTAGGAATCCTATAGAAGTGGATCCCACCTCACTAACTTCCTTTGGGGTTTGAAGTCCTTTTATAATTTCATTAATTTTTAGACTCCTCAATATAATTTTGAACTATGCTTTCTAAGGAAGAGTTTTCTTTTAAAGGGGTATAACTTGAAGATGAAAAATTGGAATATGTTGTTGATTCTTCGAGCACAGATTTCCTAACGAGCCACCCAAAATTATAAAAAGCCATTCAAATTAATTAAAGCATCAATGATAATTAGGCTTTCAATTAAATACAAACACCAAATAATAGCCCAATAAGAAAAAATGACTAAGACTCAAACAAAAAATGGAAGGAAAAAAATAAAAAAGGAAAAACAAAAACAAATAAGGAAAACAATCAAACAAATAAGGAAACAACTAAAATAGGAAACTAACAAATATGGAAAGAAATAAAATAAGGAAAAAAAATGCAATCTACCTAAAAAATAAAAATACACCCTAAATTAAGACCAAACAATTTTTTCACAGTATTAATTTAACTAAATATGCCAATCTCCGACAATGACGCCAAGAACTTAATGCGCAATTTGCTTACTGCAAGTGTACGTGTCAAATAATAATATAGTGTTTTCGTGATTAAATGACAGTCGTCCTTTGGATTGGTTTTCTAGCAAATTAAGTACAGTGAATAATCTTGTCCAATTTTATTGAGGGAGCAAAACTTAATGCAAAAGATAAATCTAAAGACGAAAGCATAAAATAAAAGGTGGAGACTCAAATGGAAAGACTCTTAGGGGCCGTTTGGGGCGTTGGGTTGGTTATAATAGCTGGAGGTTATAATAGTGGGGAGATTATAATAGTCTGGGGGTTATAATAGTCTGTGTTTGGGGTGTAGATTATTATAGTCTGAAATAAAATAGTTTGTGTTTGGGGTGCAGATTATTATAGTCTGGGATAAAATAGTCTGTGTTTGGGATGCAGATTATTTTAGTATGGGTTAAAATAGTCTGTGTTTGCAATGTTGATATGTTTAACATTAGGTTCTGAATCAAAGGTTCAAGTTAATTATTTTTTTTCCTGAATTTTTTGTTTATTTTCCTCATGCAACTTTGTACGTCAAATACCATATTTTGCAAATATTAATAAGAAAAATGTTTGAGTTTAGCGGTAAAAAAATAATAATAATAAAGTTATAGGTATAGGGTTAAATTATGCCCTTAACTTAAAAGGAAACAAGAATAACTTAAGATAAAGGTTGATTTTCTTTGTTTCAGAGTCATGGTTTTTTCCACAAAATAAGTAATTTTATGATTTCATATAGAAAAACCATATTTGTTTCATTTCTGTATTTCCAACATAAAAATGGTAAAGACTTATTCAAAACTCATTTTACCTTCATTATCAAAAGAATCAAATAAAATAGAAATCACATGAAATAAAAATATGAGTAGTATTTTTTTAAAAAAATATTATTATCACGGTAAACTTAAATACGATAAGTATAATTTGGAATGAAAAATATGGTACGATGAAGGTAAACATTCATATACTTCATTATCAAAAGTAATTATGTAATAAAACTCCATATTTATACAAAGACAACCTAGTATCTAACTCTCTATAATTTTTTCGATTTTTTCGACGACCACCAACAAATTTTTCGGCGATTGAATTTTTTTCCCTTTTTTTTCCTTTCATTTCTCCTACCTTTTTTTATTTATTTTTTTTTTCTTTTCTTTATTTTCGTTTTTTATATTTTTCGAAATGAAAACGAGAAGAGAATAAAAAAAAAAAAAGTCGTCGGTGATCGCCGGAAAAGTGATCGGAAAGTCGACGCCGATCGCCGAAAAAGTCGTCGGTAGGAAAGTCAATGAGTCACATGGAAGAGAGAGAAAAGAGTTACTGTAGAGAATGGATAGAATAATTGGGGTGGGTTGAATAGTGTTACTGTAGCAACATGGAGCGGAAAAATAACCAACTCCACCCCTTATTTTTGTTGGTGCCCCAAACATTGGGTTGGTTATAATAGCCCCCACTATTATAACCAACACAGTGGGCCAAACAACCCCTTAGGGAATTGAAATTTCATTGATTAAGAATGGGGATTGATTAATTGAAATGAATTTATCGTGCAATTATTTGACAAGCCAAGAAATCTTTTATCACAATTATCTCTCCCGAGCATAATTGATTCTCATGCATACAATAAACCCAATATCCATATCTAAGTTTATTAGCATGCAAGACATTATTTGATTTAGTCCTTGTTATACTTCTAAGGGAAATCTAAATTCCGTCACAAACTTAGAATCTCAACTTTAGTCATGCAATTAAATAAGTGAGTCTAGGCCAAACCCCCTATCCCGAGCAAGATTCAACACCCAAATCATCCAATTAGTGATCAAGTAATTGAAAGCATTAAACAAAATTGCATGAATAAAATAAAAACACATTCATACCAAGAACCAATCGAACAAACAAAACAACTACATCAAACCCTAAGACAATCAAGCTAACTCATAGTCAAAGAACTACAAATAAAACTTGAAAGAAAAGCCATAAATACAACAAGAGGTAAGGGAAAGAAAAGAAAAACTCTTGAATCCATTGAAACCGACACGTCCCCGTGACGATCTCCACGTCTTCCAGCTTGGTTCTCACTCCTTGGCCTTGCTTCAGCTCCCACAGAAGGTCTCTAATCGAAATTAGGGCTAAAATCTAACCAAATGGACTCCCCTAATCCTTAGCACAAAGCGAGGAATATATAGGAAAATTGTCTGTAGCGTTGCGATGCTGTGCATAGCATCGCGACGCTCTCCCTACTACCGCCAAAAACAGAAAAGGAAAACCAGTGTCGAGACGCCCAGAAAGCAGCGTTTCGACGCTGGCTCTCGGGTTTGCCTCAAACTTAAGCCTCCAACTTTGATTCTTTTAGTTTCTTTTGCTCTTCTTTTGGTCCCGAACACCCGATCAACTTCCTAATTCAAAATTTCCTCCAAGAATTCATTTCCTACAAAATAAACATTAAAGTGCATTAAAATGGCCAAAATTACTCAAAGACTAACTATAATATATCGGGAAACATTGCTCACTATGTGCACTATCAAAGGTTCTACGTAGCCTAAATACAAAGTTCAAGTTTATTGCCACAACAATCGAGGAGACACAGGATCTCGAGAATATGACGATTGAACAATTTATATGCTCATTGCAAGCCTATGAGGAGAAAAAGGAAAGGAGGATGGAGCAAACAGAGACCGTTGAACAACTTCTCAAACTCAAACTCAAGAAGAAGAATAGTCGTGGACGTAGAAGAGGTCACAGTTGGTGCGTCGTCAGCTTAATGGATGGAATGTGAGATAAGATGAATAATAATAATAAAGAATAATTCAGATAACACTTAAGTGCAAGTATACACTGTCGCACGTAGTAATAAAAAAAAACCTTAGAAGTATTCCAAGGGTATTGATCCCACGAGGACTAAACTGGAAATTCAGATTTGAGGAAGAAACTGCTCAAATGATTTCTTTTGAAAAGGTAACCAAAGAAAAATAAGTTGATTGATTGGGTTTTTTTAAAGAATAAAACATGCAAATAACTAATAAAGAATAACAATAATAAACAAACGAGGTATTCAACATGGATTCATCCCTAAGGTAACAACCATTCTCATGCAATATCTAACTTAAGCGTATTCAATGCATTGGGTCAGATTTAACTTCTATTTGGCCCTTGTTCCAAAAAACCGTTAGAAGGCTAAGCGAGTACCATTATGCACATTTCTGTGACTCGACTCCAACATAGATAATTCCCGAATGCAACCTATAACCCTATAGTCGATATAGGGTGCCTTAGGCAGCTTGCCCTATACCGTCGAACAATCTCTTTCGAGCTTTTTCTCCTTTATCACCTTTATGAGAACCAATATCGTTTGTCCCTTTCGAGATCAAACTCACATAGCATGCAAAGTCTAAGTGATCGAGTTAAACTCAACAAGATTAGAGTAATAATCAATAAAGAATGACATGCATTAAACACAACTTAAGCAAATAAAACACTTTCAAGCCATTAAACCATAAGGGAATTCACCACATTGAACTCCTCAACGGGATTTAGCTACTCATGATGGAATAAAAAGCAAATTAACACATTTTCATTGAAATAAGAATGTAAATAATACAGAATAATGAAAAGATTCAAGAGCTGGAAATAAAGGAGATAGCTAAATATTATGGGTTTTTCTATTTACTCAATCCTTCTAGAGTTCGCTAAGACACTCCACTCTCTCGCTTTTACAAGTGAGAATGGGTGAAAATCTCTACAAACCACAAGGTTTGATGTCTAACTCAGGTTAGAATTTGGTCATCTAAGAAGGACGTCGAGCATCCCTACTCATTGGCGTCGAGCCAGGGTTCTGTCACCACCATTTTCTTCCAAGTGAGTTATGCTTGAATTTGACTTCGAATCTCGAGCTTATATAGTGTAGAAAGTGGTTGAGGAGCTGTGAAATAGGTGCTAGAAGGTTGCCCAGTCAGTTTCGGGGTCAAAACAGCCAGTTAGGTGCGAAGAAGACTCGTCAACAACGACCCGCGAACGACTCGGAACGGCTTCAGATTTTTCTAGAATTGCGGTCGCATTTCAATTTTGCCTTCCCAGAATTGTGGTCGCATTTCTGGGGAATTCCAGCTTTTCCTCTGTTTTTCTGCACAGTAACAAACTAAGTCAAATTCTCTTAAAATCAAGTCTTTTTAAGCACAAATGAGTTGAATTTTACAAAAGTGATTCTCAACACCCTAATAGATCAAATGAAACATAATTTGAGCTCAGGAACAGTAAATTGATCACAACATACAACATTTAACCAAGAAATGAGCTAAATATAAGGGTAAAATAGGTATACTTTTTACCCTTATCATACCCCCAAACTTAACTCATTGCTTGTCCTCAAGCAATTGCCAATCAAAATGTTAGAGATCAATTCCTTAATATCCAATCAAAATGTTAGAGATCATGTATAGTAATGAATCATGGTACTAGTATCAGCTTTTCATTTCAAATCAAGTGACATGGAATCAAGTAAACATGTTTTTCAAGCTCGTTTTATAAAAAGTTTGCCTTTTAGGAGAGGGTTCTACTCTAGTGCCAGTCACAACGTCTGAGTTTCCTAGGCATGAAGATTTCTATTGTTCTTTTTCAAAGCAAATCTCTCTCTAATCCATCCTAACCAACATGCTTAAACTACCTAACTTCTACTCATAGAGCCTAGTGTAGTGTAGTCCTTTTAGTTTAAGAAAACAATCTTGAGGAAAACAAAAGCATATATGAATTACTAGACCTTTTCCATCTCTCCCCCAAACTTATTTGACTGTTGGTGCTCCTTTTATTCAACTTCTTTTTCTCCCAAGAGTATCCTTGTTGTCATCTTTACCTTCGTTCTAGCTTATCAACACTTTGTGGTGAAGATATCTAGCTACGAGCAAAGTTCACAAGCTCGGAGTGATACTCACTTTCCTAGGTAAACCTTTCATGCAGTGGCAAACCATGAGTGTCATGAATGCCCCTGGTTACTCAGTAAACCCTAGGAAGGAGGAGTAACTCTCGGTTCTTCTTTTTTTCATTTTTTTTCATATATATTGAGCACTTATTCTTTTCCAACAGTACAAATTTACAAAAGATATTTACATAAAGCATAAAGCACCCCCCCAAACTTAAATGTAGACAATGTCCTCATTGGCTTGTTTTTTAGGCATGTGCTTAACATGAGGCGTTTTGTTTTCAAAACATCAAGGCTAAACTCTCCTCGAGTGTTAGAAAGGTTAAACACAAGGAAGTTTAGACTCTAAGAAAATTTTGTAAAGAAAAAGACTAACGGAAAGCCTATGACTAGAAAACAATCCAGTTGAGACGGTGGCACTTTGGAGATAGAACAAAGTTCTAGTTTTCATCAACAAGGGCTTAAAAGAAAACTCCTTTGAACACACTCTTTTTCTTACAAAACATTTTAAAGCAATTTTTTCTTAAAGTTGATTTTTTCTTTCAAAAAGTTCATAGGTAAAGCTCAAAAAACAGCAAGCAGATTTTTCAGGAAAAGATCTAAAAACCCAAGTTTTTCTAACCTAAATTATACACAAACTATCTAAACTACCCTACGATCAAAACTACTTACAACTAAACAATTTAAAGTAATCAAAACAGAAACTAAGCAACTAAAACATAATTTAAAACATGTTAAAACTAAAAAACAGCAAGCAACAAAAACAGTAAACAATATTATTCACATAAAAAGTTCAGTCAAAGGGGATCAGAAAACTCCCATATTCCTCGTCCGTAGACCATGCCCAAGGCTTCCGATGCTGGTGAAGGCCCTGTAAAAGGAGTGTGCTGGGATGGAGAGGCTACATTCTGTTAGGATTTGGAATTCCACAATTCCGATAAAGTGGAAGCGTAATTGGGACCGATTCGTAGTTAATTTTGTTTATCCAAAAATCCTATTACATTTGCAAAAAACATAGAACAAATTCTATACAAACTTAAGGCTAAGCATACAAAAATGATTAGATCTAAATCTAAAGGGGAGAAGCAAACATACCGTCGTTGTCGTCTCTGAGATATCAAGAATGCCTTTATTGCTTTCATAGGGACCAAACGTCAACAATTGGGACACCACCAATTGATCTTCCCTACTATGACTCTGAGATTAGGAACGTAGTTGTGGGACTACCTAATCTTGAATGGGAAAAACTCTAGAGAGAAAATTCTCCCTAGAGTTCTTGGGTTGAGGGAATAGGAGAGGGAGGCTAGAGAGAGAATGCAAGAGTGCATTCTTGTGGCTTTCTGTTGTAGTACCTAAACCCTAGGGTTAGTCTTCTATTTATAGGAGAAAGGCCATGAATAAAATATTCATTTAAAATCAATTATTTCCATAACTGATTTAATCTTTTCCATAATTAATCAATTCTATAACCAATCAATTCCATAATTGATTAGTTTTTTCCATAAATGATTGATCACTTCCATAAGTGATTAAGTGATCAATCATTTATGGAAATGATTGATCACTTCCATAAGTGATTAAATCATTTCCATAAATGATTAATTACTTCCATAAGTGATTAATTATTTCCATAATTGATTAATTTCAAATTAATTAATTCTTTAATTAATTCTTTAATTAATTAATCACCAATTAAATATCACATATTTAATTTCAGACCTTCTATTAGTTAATTAATTAATTACCCACTTAAATATCATATATTTAATTTCAGACCTTCAATTAATTAATTCTATAATATGAATCAAATTCATATTAAAACTTGAACTGCTTCCAATTCTCTTATATCTTATAGATTTAAAATATTTATTTCTCTCATAATAATAAAGTTTAATTTCAAATTAGACTTTACATTTTAATGTATCATTATACATTATATTAATTTGTATCTCATACAATTAACTTAATTCCCAATATGAATTTGAACTATTCAAATTCTCTCAAGACATAATTGTTCCTAATTACTCTTTACGAGCTAGCAGGAGGACCTAATGGACCTATAGATCAGAAGCCCCAGTGATATGAGGTTAACCGATTAAACTCATTAATCAGGTTAACCAATATTCATTAATTGTGGGTCATTCCACTAAAGATCCACAACTGAACTCTTACCACTGTAGAATATTTTTGTGTCCACGAATATAGACCTATACCGGTAAGTCAATCCTTCACGAGTGTTCGTAACTACAGTTGGGTCAAATTACCGTTTTACCCCTGTGTTACCTCTGGCTCCTTAAGTACCTGTGCTCCTTTAATGAACAACCTGTTTATGGTCCAACCAGTAAACAGAAAGTCCCTCTCGGGCTAGTGAGATGGCGGGATCCCTTTGTTCAAGACTCGGAGTCACCAATTAAGGGAACACTCATCTACTTCTCCTAGAAGCGGGAAGGAGTGAATTCCATCTTATGTTGTCATGTCCCCAACCCCCACTCGGTCTTGTCCCCAAGAAGGTAGGCTTATTGAGTCGGCAGACCACTCTCACCCATACTAATCAAAGGACAATCTCTCATGAGAAGGAGTTCATGACACACTCAGGATTAAGACTGAGTTACCTAGTCATCCTATTGAAACAGTAACCTAACTAGTTAACAGTGTTACATCTAGTGGTTTACTATTTCATGGTTCGGTCTTATGCAAACTCGTTGGATAGGATACCCCCGCTCGCATGTCTCCTACATGGACGCCTTGGATTAATATGTCTGTATCGAATACAAAGTGGGTCGTATCACATAGTGTTACTAGGATAAGGTACCCAACCTTATCCCTGTACTATAGACCTTTTAGGTTGTTACTTGAACACCGATCCCCGTATGTCCCCACATACTAGTTCAAGTCACATATAAACAACCTTGGATCTTAGTTTATTGGATTTGGATCAAATTGTGCAATATTTAACAATAACACTTTATTGAAACAAGTATACAATTTGTTTACATTCACTATCTACGAGTTTTAGGGCATAAAACCCAACACAGTCGACCTTGTAGGTGGAGTAGCCTGAGATGTAGAGGCTTTGTCTTTCCTCTGGATACTGTTCTGCTGGAGCTTCCCGACCAAGGACAGGTCAATGGTCGGCTTGAAGAAGTGACGCTCCTCGTCTTTGCCCGACACGATCTTCACCCTTTGGCAAAGTTGGGTGATGAGTGATCCAAAGAAAAGCTTTCCTGCTCGCTTTCTCCCACAGGCTAAAATCTCATCTTTGATAATGCTCCCCACGTTGATCTCCAACCCCTTCATAAGGCCATAGAGTATCATCATCCTATCCACTGAAATTGTGCTGTCGTGGGTGGTTGGCATCAAGCGGTTCTTGATGAAGTGAAGCCAAACTGCCGATTCATGCTTTAGGTCACTTGGCACTAGAGACTTCACCTTCGTCTGTGATTCTTTCCACTAAACCCCCTTATTGGCCACAAGTTTCAGAGCTTCCTTCATTTGCTTAGCCGAAGGGTTCCCGATCACATCATTCCCTCTTGGGTTCAAGGGTGCCTTGATCCTGTACACCCTGTTAATGTCGACTGAGGAGAAACTGATCATCTTCCCCCTCACCACTACTATGCTAATGCTCCCCTCCCTGAGGCCGACGTAGAATTCACGAACTAAAGGCACAACAACCTCCTGCGGGTGAGCACAGAACTCCTACCACTTGTATTGAGATATGATCCTGCTCACGAACTCTGGCAGTGCTCCTGCTCTGTTAGAGAATCCTTTCTCATTGAGGAAATCTCTCTTCTTCATTATCTCCATCCGTTCCTGAAAATTAACATCTCTAAATACCTCATGGAATGGATTTCTTGGAGATGCAGCCTTGGGTGATTTGGCCTTTGGCTTGGCGGGTGAGACAATGGGAGGAACTATAGGAGAGGCGTCCATGGACCTTGTCCTCGGCCTCTTGGAAAATATCGGGTCATTTTTGTTCTTTGTCCTCCTTTCATCCTTAATCTCTCTCTTCCTCTTTCTTCTTAATGCTGTAGAGATAGGGACTTGGTCATCATCTAGCTCCCTTATCTCTGAATCAGATTCTGTATCAGAGTCAGAATCACTGGAGGTCTCGGCCTCCTTGTCTTCTTTTTCCTCTTCATCCCTCTTCTCTCCCGAAGAGGTGCTATCAGCAGCTGGTGGGTCATTCATGAATAGAGGCTCAAAAACCTCTTCAGCTAGCTGATTAATGGTGGCCTCGACTAGGCCTTCCTTAGAATGCGGCCGCATTTTTCGGTGTTTGGAGAGTCTTTTCAGAGTTGTTTAGATAATTTAGGTAAGGTATTAAAGAGATGTGAGGATACCCATCTAATTCTGAATTGGGAAAAATGTCACTTCATGGTGAAAGAGGGCATAGTGTTAGGTCATAGGATTTCTAAGAATGGTCTAGAAGTTGATAGAGCAAAAATAGAGGTGATTGGAAGATTAGAACCACCGAATTCAGTGAAGGGAATTTGGAGTTTTTTAGGTCATGCTGGATTTTATAGGAGGTTCATAAAGGATTTTTCCAAAATCAGTAAACCTCTTTGTAACTTATTGTGTACTGATCATGTTTTTTACTTTAATGCAGATTGTAGGAAGGCTTTTGAGACTTTAAAAGCTGCTTTAATCTCAACACCCATTCTTTGTGCACCTAATTTGAATTTACCATTTGAGGTAATGTGTGATGCAAGTGATGTTGTAGTAGGTGCTATGCTGGGACAAAAGCAGGGCAAATTTATCCATCCTATATATTATGCAAGCAGGGTTTTAAATGAAGCACAAGTCAACTATACAACTACTCAAAAGGAGTTGTTAGTTGTTGTGTTCGCTTTTGAGAAATTCTGACCATATTTGGTTGGATCCAAAGTCACTGTGTTCACGGATCATGCAGCCATAAGGTATTTAATGGCTAAGAAAGATGCAAAGCCTAGACTAATTCGTTGGGTTTTATTATTGCAGGAGTTCGACTTAGAGATAAAGGATAAGAAGGGATCAGAAAATGTCATTGCAGATCACTTGTCTCGTCTTGGTCCATCATCATCTTTGTTGAAGCAATCTACTATTTCGGATGCTTTTCTGGATGAACAGCTTTTTGCTGTTGAGGTAAAGGTAGTTAGGGATGTCCCTTGGTATGCTGATATTGCCAACTTTTTGGTAAAGGGAGTCACTCCTATTGACATGGATTGGAGGCAGAAGAAAAAGTTTAAGCATGATGCAAAACTTTACTATTGGGATGAGCCATTTATATATAAGCAATGCTCTGACGGTATTATTCGTAGGTGTGTTTCAGGTGATGAAGCAAAGGAAATCCTGGAGCAATGTCATTCTTTGTCGTATGGAGGTCATTTCAGCGGTCAGAGGACAACTATGAGGATTTTGCAGTGTGGATTCTTTTGGCCTACATTATTTAAGGATGCCCATTGGTTTTACAAGCAATGTGATGCTTGCCAAAGGAGAGGAAACTTAGGGCCTAGAGATGAAATGCCTCTTACTTACATTTTAGAAGTTGAATTATTCGATGTATGGGGTATTGATTTTATGGGGCCATTTCCTCCTTCTAATGGCAATGTTTTTATCTTATTGGCAGTTGATTATGTGTCCAAGTGGGTGGAGGCCATTGCGTGCCATCAGAGTGATGCCAAGACAGTAGCAAGGTTTCTTCAATCGCACATCTTTGCGCGGTTTGGGACACCTAGAGCTCTAATGAGTGATGAGGGTACACATTTTGTTAATAATATCTTAACTAAGCTTTTAGCTAAGTATGAGATTAAGCATAGGATAGCTACCCCTTATCACCCACAAGCAAATGGTCAAGCTGAAATTAGTAATAGGGAAATTAAATCTATTCTAGAGAAAGTAGTCCATCCATCTAGAAAGGATTGGTCTTTTAGGTTGGATGAGGCTCTTTGGGCTCATAGGACAACCTATAAGACTCCTCTAGATATGTCTCCCTATAGGTTAGTATATGGGAAAGCTTGTCATTTACCATTAGAGCTAGAGCATAAAACATTTTGGGCTTTGAAAAAGTTAAATTTTGATATGAGTCGTGCAGGAGCAATAAGAATGCTGCAGCTTAATGAATTAGAGGAATTTCGCCAATTTTCTTATGAGAATGCAAAAATTTATAAAGAAAAGACGAAGTTGTGGCATGACAAGAAAATTAAAACTAAAGAGTTTGTCAAGGGTCAGAAAGTTTTGCTTTATAATTCTAGATTAAAGTTATTTCCTGGGAAACTAAAATCTAAATGGTCAGGACCGTTTGTTGTGATTGAGGTTTTTTCCCATGGAGCAATTACTTTGCAGGATGAAAAAGATGGGAGAGTGTTCAAGGTGAATGGTCAACGTGTGAAACACTATTGGAGTGAGGAGTTTTAGTCGAAATATCCTTACCTAAGGTTGATTGATGATTGAGAGAGCAAGATGTTTGCGGGAGCATTTTATAGAGAAATATTTTAAGCTCCCAGTTTTTGTTTTTATTTTCTTGCTGATTCGATGTATTTTTAATTTCGAGTATTGTAGATTTAGTTTATTTGAATTTTGCATGATTTATTTTCAGTCCGTTGGTATTTTTAATTCCGTAGAATTTATTTTAGATTTTATCTATGTCGATTTGAATTTTATTTGATTTCGTTAGATTTTATTTTCGGTTTATTTATTGAATTATCTTTTAATTAGTTTAGATTAGATTTTATTAGATTAGGGTTGAATAAGATTTTCTCTAATTTATTCGGCTTCAAATACGAGATAAAGATTTGACATTTGAATTTCCGGATTTGATTTTTTCAATTTTGAATTTAAATTTAAATTCGATTTGAATTTTGTATCCAAGATTTTTTTTGCTCAGGAGTTTCAACTTTATGGCTGAAGCAAATCGTCCGAGTAGGAAGAGTGTTGTTGAGAATTAATTACTTTTTTATCGTTTGGATTTTTGAATTTTCTGTGGGCAGGAAAATGGCATGGATGCTGCCACGTGTCGCATAGTGGTGATCCAATGGCTTAGCATTGTAGGGAATAAAAGTCCCCACGCAGCGGAAGCGCATCGATTGGACCTTACGCCATATATTAATTAACATTAAAATACCGTTACGAAAACTCAATCAAACTTTAAACTCTTTTAAAGTTGCTGGAAATTCAGTTTAAACATGTTTAAAAATAAATCTAAATTTATTTTCATGCTTTTCTAAAGAAAAGGGGAAGAGTCGTCACATACCTTCGTTGTAGACTTGACCGTTCTTCGCAAACTACGCTCCAACGAACGAAAACGCAGCAGCCTCCTCGCCTCTTGATCGCTGGAATTTTCTTCTTGATTGACACAATAACCACAAAGGTTACACCGGTATGACTCTAGGTCTAGGAGGCAAAAGACTTGTGGGAGTCTTTCTCTAAGAGGGAGGCTAGAGAGAATTCTAGGTCTTGTCTTTGAGAGTCTAAGAGCAAGAACAAAGTTTCAAGTATCATGACCAATTAGGTCTAGTGTTCTATTTATAGAAGAGAGGCCATGAATAAAATATTTAATTAAATCAATCTTTTCCAAAATTGATTCAATCTTATTCCTTAATTAATCAATCATGATCAATCAATTCCATAATTGATTAATCTTTTCCACAAATGACTAATTACTTCCATAAGTGATTAGATCATTTCCATAAATGATTAATCACTTCCTTAAGTGATTAATTATTTCCATAATTGATTAATTCCCGGTTAATGAATTCTTTAATTAATTAACCACCAATTTAATATCAAATATTTAATTTCCAGCCTAGAATTAATTAATTTGCCCAAACACATTTTAGGCCTTAAATTAATTCATTATTTGAACTCTTTCAAACTTCCATAAATTTATATTTGAACTTCTTCAAATATTAATTTCTCTCATAATAATATATCAATATATATTATATTTGTTTCCCTTAGTAAATTGAACATTTTCAATTTACATTTATTACTTAGTTGCCTCAAATCACTTTATGAGCTACCAGTGGGACCTAATGGACCTGCAGATCAGAAGCTCCAACGATGTGAGATTAATTGGTCAAACTCATTAACCACATTAATCAATATTCGTTAACTGTGTGTTCATTCCACTATAGACTCACAGTTGCACTCTTCTCACTGCCGACATATTTTCTGTGTCCATGGATCTAGACCAATATCGACTAGTTAGTCCTTCACGAGTGTCCGTAACACCAGTTGGGTTAAATTACCGTTTTACCCCTGGGTTACCTCTATTTCCTTAAGTACCAATTCTCCTCTAATGAACAACCTGTTTGTGGTCCAACCATCAAACAGAAAACCCTCTCGTGCCATTTAGAGGGTAGGGCCCTTTGTTCAAGACTCGGAGTAACCACTTAAGGGAACACTCATCTGCTTCCCTAAAGTCGGGAAGGAGTGAATTCCATCTTGTACGATTATGTTCCCAGCTCCCCATTCGGTCTTGTCCCAAAAGTGGTAGGCTTATTGAGTCGGCGTATTGGCCACTCTCACCCATACAAATCAAAGGACAATCTCTCATGAGCAGGAGTCCATAATCAACTCAGGATTAAGAATAAGTTGTCTAGGTCGTCCTAGTGAAATAGAAAACCAACTAGTTAACGGTGTTATAACCAGTGGTTACTATTTCGCGGTCCGGTCTTATGCAAACTCATTGCATAGGATACCCCCACTCGCATGTCTCCTACACGAACGCGTTGGATCGCAGCGTTTGTATCAAATACAAAGTGGGCCGTATCCATAGTGTCACCATGATAAGGCACCCAGTCTTATCCCTATACTATAGACCCTTTAGGCTGTTTCTTGAACAATGATCCCATATGTCGCTACATATAGTTCAAGACTCATATTACAGCCTTGGATGTCTAGTTTATTGGATTAGGGTTATTATTAGGCAAAGACAAATATAAAATAACTAATAACAATTAATGGAAAAATATATCAATATTATTTCATTAATATCCGGTCAACGGTTACATTCACTATCTACGAGTTTTAGGGCATAAAACCCAACAAGCATGACAGCACATGATTATTTACCATGGGCGATTAACATGCTAGAATTTATCGTTGATGGATTTAAATTTCAGGATTGCATGCGGTTTTGAACGGTAAACTCAATTAATGTGAGCAAAATCTTTCGGTTAGGATTCAATTTTCTGAAGCCCTATTTATTAACAACTTCTGGTAAGTGAGTTTCACTTCATCTTCTTGATTCAAATCTTTGTCGTTTGCATTCTTCTTTCTTAGTTGTTATTCTCTGTCAACCCCTTGCGTCTTCAATGGCCAAAACGAGAGCTAGAAAAAAGAGGGAGAATGAGGAAGAAGAGGTACCCGTTACCGCTGAAGTACAGAAAGCGAAAACGAAAAAGAAGAAGACGCTAGAGGAAAAAGAAGCGAAAAGAAGGAGAATGCAACAAAAGGCCGAGGATCAGGAGGCTCTATAGAAAGCGACGGATGATGTTGCTGCCACAGTGGTTGAAGAAGACCCAAAAGAACCAGAAGAATAGAACCAAGAGCAGACGAAGTAGAGAGTTGCGGAGACAGAAGAAGTTCTAGAGGAGGTTCGAGGAACACAGAACGAGGATGTAAGAGAAGAACGTGCAGAGGTTGTGCCGGAAGGAGATAATGAGGCAGTGCAGGAGGCTTGAGTGGAGGTGGTCATGCCGGAGGTGCCCAAACGTCGCCGCATTAAGCGAAAGGCCAGCCTTGTTCAAGTAGTCTGAACTGACACCCCTTCGCCTCCAACTACTGACTCTGAAAGAGAAAATGCAGAGAAAGAAGAGTGTGAGAAGGAGGCTGAGGAAAAAGTGAGAGAAGAAACAGAGAAAAAGGCTGAGGAGGAGCGGTTGCTCAAGCAAAGGGCGGAAAAGGAAAAAATATTGTTTAAGCATCGAAGGACCACGATGAAATAGAAGAGTTGCAATTGCCGTATGATCGCTTCGTCAACAATTTTTCCAGAGCAAAATACGCTGAGCTTCTGAAAAGAGATTTTTTATTTGAGAGAGGATTCAGCGGTGATCTCCCGCATTTTCTGAGGACCGGTATTGGAGACCACGGCTGTGAGTTGTTTTGTGTGAAGCCTGAGTCTGTAAATGCGCAGGTGGTGCGCGAATTTTATGCTAACATTGACAAAGAAAATGGTTTCCAGGTTATTGTTCGAGGAGTCGAGGTAGACTGGAGTCCTAGTGATATCAACGCACTGAATAACCTTCAGAATTTCCCCCATGCGGCATATAATGAGATGGCTGTAGCACCATCTAATGAGCAGCTGAGTGAGGCCGTGTGGGAGGTAGGTATTGAAGGGGCACAGTGGCAGCTGTCCAAGACTGAGAAGAGGACTTTCTAGTCGGCGTATTTGAAAAGGGAAGCGAACACGTGGATGGGATTTATCAGACAAAGGATGCTTCCAACGACACATGACTCGACAATCTCCAGGGAACGGGTTCTTCTAGCTTTTGCAATTTTGCGGTCTCTCAGTGTTGACGTAGGGAAGATCATTGCTAGTGAAATTCCTGGATGTTGAAAAAAGAAAGTGGGGAAACTGTTTTTTCCGAACACAATCACAATGCTATGCAGCAGGGCAGGAGTGCCCACGGTTCCAGAGGATATAATTTTGCTTGACAAGGGAATTATCGACACGTCTAATTTGGCACGGCTCCAGCGTATGCAGGAGGTACGTCAAGGTGGGCTTGTTTATGGCATCAACACGATTTTAGAACAACTGCAACTTTCGGCCAGCAGGCAGGAGTTTGCTGAAAGGCAAGCTTTAACCTTCTAGAACTATGTTAAGAATCGTGATGCCAGTTTAAAAAAGGCGCTACAAGAGAATTTTTTAAAACCATATCCAGCCCTTCCTGCATTCCCTGAGGATCTGTTGAACCCCTGGATTCCGCCCCCGTCAATTGAAAGAGGAGAAGAGGACAATGAAAATGAACAGGGCCAAGAGGATTGATGGATGAAGTGGCCCTGCGCGAGCATAATTTTTTTTTTCTGACTTTTTGTTTGCTCGAGCATTTTATGACCTCTTCTGTTGATGTTATGTTTGCTTCTTTTAATTTTTCTGCTTCTTGAAAAAAATATATCTGCTTTGTAATTTTTTTTTCATGTTTCTAATGAAATTTCCAGAAGTTTCTGTTCTATAAGCACTGAGTTTCTCTAACCTAACTATTCTCTTCTGAATTTTTTAAGCTTGGACTGGTTAAGCTTAATTAAGTAAAGATATTCTGATCTCCAGAAACCTTTTGCTTGAGCATTTCTTCTCGCATGGTCTTTTGCTGCGGCAAAGAAGATTTTGGCGGTAGTATCGATTTTTATGATCCACTTTACGCTTAGTTCTAGTCCCACGCTTAGTTAAAATTCAGATGGAAAATTTTAAGTTTGGGGGTATAATTTGCAAAATTGATGATTCATTGGGGACAATGAATAATTCAAGTTTGGGGGACTTTTTGCTACTCCAATTGTTTTGCTCGAGCATTCCTCTCCTTCATTTAAAATTTTGTTAGGTGAGCTTCATCATAAAATGTTGTCATTCTTAGGGGCAAGAGATAGAATAACTAAGGATATTTGAGCTTTATAATGAGTATTGAGCCTAGTGGGTGATGAGTTTGAGGCAAGGGTATACTGCACCATAAAGTGGGTCATCCCATGATTAAGAGCTTATGACTGTAGGGCTGCTTAAAGTCTGAAAAAACAAGAATATAAAACCCTTGAAAATGTGTTTTATGTAGAGCTAGGCTGTGGCGAGTTCTTAGAATTGAGTTAAAAAGTGGTGATTATTTGTCCATGCCGGAGGAATTGTTTTGCTGCAGCAGAGCTTGGTTTTGTAGAGTGCTCAGGTAAAGGTTAAAGGCAGTACTGGATTGTCTAGTTTGATTAAGCTAATCTTTGTCTAACGTTTTGAATTCTTAAGGGAAGGTTGGTTAGTATTGCTCGGGACGCGCAATAGTTCAAGTTTGGGGGTGTGATAACTGCCCAAAAGGTAGTTATTTAGGCTTCATTTCTATAGGGATTTGTGTGTCTTTTGTGCTTAATAGGGTTGGTTTTAGATATAAATTATATGTTTTAACCCATTTGGAAGAATGGAAGCATTGGAAGTTATTTTATGCAGAATATGTTGATGGGCGACTGGAGGGAGCAAATTCTGTGCTGCAGCAAAACTGGGAGCAAAACTGCCACGTCGCAGCTCGTTAGCCAAGTTGACAAACCGAATTCTGTTGAGTTATTTTCGTGATAAAGGAGCAAGGAGAGCCCTACACGTGTCCAGGTTGACCTAATTCAAGCCTCCAATCCTTCTATAAAAGGAAGCAGCCGGCCAATTCAAATTCATTCCACTTTTGGGAGAAAACATTCTATCCTTGGAAAGTTCCTTCCACCTTTGGGAGCTGATAGCGAGCACAGCTAGCTATTTTTCTTTGATTAATTAAGCTAGTCTTTTACAATTATTTGCCCAAATTTATGCATTTTTATGTTTTATTTGTAGTAAATATGTGTTTGAAGCTTAATTCAGCAATTGGAGTCAAATGGAGTCTTCAATCTAAAAAAAAAAAAAATTCATAGTGTCGCGACACTATCGACAAATTTTCCAAAATTGCGGATCGCGACAGCGTCGCGACGCTGTCTGTAGCGTCTCGACGCTATCGGCAGATTTTCTATATAATCTTCTTTTCATGCTACGGCCAAGGGGAGTCCAATTGGTTAGATTTTAGTCATAATTTCGACTAGAGACCTTTTGTGGGAGCTAAAGGCAAGGCCAAGGAGCGGGAATCAAGCGAGAAGACGTGGAGATCGTGACGGCAGATAATTTTGAATTTGGAAATTCAAAATTAAATTGATTTTTAGGAGGTGGAGTGCATGGTGACTAAACCCTTGCACTCCCCTCAAATTAGCCACCAAATTACCCACTTAATGTTGGTTAATTTGGTGTCAATCCCTGGTCGCTTTCTTCAGCTACCCTCTATAAAAGGGAAGTGAGTTGCTGAAGAAATTGATCTCCTTCCTTAGGGAATTACTGCCAAAATCACTCCACACCAAAACCCACCTCCATAGCTTGTTCTTCAAGTTTTTTCCATCAAATCCCACAATTCATTCTAAAGGCTTGAGGATAGCAAGGAAGATCAAGTGGTGGTTCGTGATTGATTGGATAAGAAAAACAACAAAAGGATTCAGCCAATTTCACGAAATAAAGAGGTTGGTGTTCATGTCCCTGTTTTTCTTCCATAGAACAACATGCATAGTTTGATTAAATTGAGCCAATTAAGTGCCTAAGATCCAAAATTGCTTCCGCATATTAGATATTAACACTTTCACCAAGGACATCACAACAAAATGGAGTGGTGGAGAGGAAGAACCAGACAATGTTGAACATGGCAAGAAGCACACTAAAGAAAAAGATGTCGAGGGAATTTTGGGCAGAGGTTGCAGCTTGTGCAGTCTATTTGACAAATCGAGCACCAACCAAAATTGTGCTTGACAAGACACCTCAAGAAGCAAGGAATGAAAGAAAGCACGAAATTGGTCATTTCAAGGTGTTTGGGAGTATTGCATATGCTCATGTGTCAGAGGGAAAAAGGACCAAGCTCGATGATCGAAGCGAGAAACTCAACTTCATCAGCTTTGATGCAAGTTTAGAGGGTTATCGCCTCTACCATCCTTTGAATGGGAAGGTAATTATTAGTCGTGATGTTCTTTTTGATGAGAAAGTGATGTGGACTTTTCCTAACCGCAAGCGCACGGGTCAAGTAATAATATAGTGAATAGTAAATTCGAATGTCGTCCTCTGGATTGGATTTTTAAGCAAATCAAGTATTGTGAATTATCTTGCCTAATTTTATTTAGGGATCAAAAACTGATGATAAGATGATAATAAAACCAAATCAAAGCAAGTAAAAGGAATGGGAATTCAATTGGGAAAACTACTTAGGGAATTGATTTCGCCGATTTCGTTTAGGATTGATTTTAAAAAAGTTATTATGCACAATGAAATTATGAGCCAAAGATCCTTTAATCACAACTACCTCTCCCGAGTATAATTGATTCTCATGCAAATTAACCAACTTGATATCCCTATCTAAGTTTATTAATAAGCAAGGCAATGAGATCTTTTAACCAATTCTAAAGTTAATCTAAAACCGTCAAGAATTAGAAAGTAAACTTTATTCATGCACTCTTGAGTAAGTCTATATCAATCCCCTCTCCCGAGCTAGATTCGAAACTTAAATCATCCAACTAATGGCCAATTAATTGAAAGCATTAAATCAAGATTACAAACACAATAATATTGCACAACTTAAACCATAAATCAATCCATAAACTTAATCAACTACATCAATCCCTAAGCTATAAGTTTAGCTACTCATGAATGTAAATACAAGCTCAACTAAACATGTGAAAGCCATAAATCTAACTAAAGGAAGAAAAGGGAAAAGAAAACTCAATGTAGGCCGAGTCCCGACGTCCCCGTCACGATCCCCACGAACAATGGGTTGATTTCCAAGTCTCCCTCTTTGTTTCAGCCTCCAAAGTCCTCTGTTCTGCTCTGTTTACGGCTCCAAAAGGTCCCTAAATCGAACTCCTCAAAAACCTAGCCGAGAATAAGCTTTTATTCTGATTTTTCGTCTTAGCGTCGAGACGCTGTCAAGACAGCGTCGCGACGCTGCCTCTTATACGCGCGTTCTGAATAAGGAAAAACGGTAGCGTCGGGACGCTTCCTATCGTAGCGTCTCGATGCTGTGAGCTTTACGCGCCTAATCTGATATGGAATGTGAGCGTCGAGACGCTCAAGAGCTAGCGTCTCGACGCTAGCCTGCTGTTGACCGAGATTTGACTTTTCTCCACTTTTACTCTTTTCATTCCTTTGCATCTTTTCACGCACCGAGCACCCGATTAACTCTAATATGGCATTATAGCTCCAATCAACCATTTCCTACAAAATAAATAATAAAGCACAATAAAATGGCCCAAACATCATAAAAGACTAGCTAAATTAAATAAGTAAAAGTAGCTAGCTATGCTCGCTATCAAATACCCCCAAACTTAAGCTTTTGCTAGTCCTCGAGCAAACTCTAAATCAGACATACAATGGAAGAATGGATGCAATAATCATAACTCAATCCTCAAGGCTCAAAAGTCAATGACCAAGCAAGCAAGAGACATGCACACAAGGACCAATGAGGGAGACAAATTAAATTTTTTCCAAAATTAACTTGCACAAGCGAGATCTAACTCAACAAGATCAGACTCTACTAGCTCGGGATTGGATTATTAAACTCTCAGCTCATCTTCCCTCTACACTGGCACTAAGGCTTTACTAATGAGTTAATGCAACAAATTAGTTTGTTTATCTCCATACTTAGGTGCTTATAATTAACAATCAAATTAAGCATGTATATGTGGCACTAGCTTTCACACACCCATTGCAGGGACCCTTAACCTGAGATTTCTCTGGTTGGCCTAACTGATCACAACAGGGGTAGCTCTTTTTGCCTAAACTTTATTAAACATTGCAAACTGTGCACAGGCCATGGCATAATAATTTTCTTTTCAACAGTAACAACAAGAATGATTTTTCTTTATGAGCATAAATAGCATATATTCTTTTCTTTCCTCCTAAGCAAGATCAAACATGCTAATTTGCAGAACATTAACTTTTTAGCTCTTCCCTACACCTATCGAGGTGACAACAAGCATATGAACCCAATAATTCGCTCCTAAGCATTCAAATCCAAATCTAGCCAAGACAGATACTCTACTCATGCAAGCCATCTCCTAGAAAAATTTTAAAAAGTCTCCCTTTTTGGGCACTTATGCTTACATCTCATCACAAGCTTGAAAATTGACAAGAAAGCCTATCCTAGGACATCATAATCATGCAAAAGTAGCATCCAGAAAACAACCATATGCATAATTCAAAGAAAGCTCAAAACTATAGCCCGAACTCAGATGCTCAAGGGCTCCACAAACATGCTAATCCACCCCAAACTTAAAATATGCATTGTCCTCAATGTATAAAGAAAATAAGGCATAAACAATCATGAGAACAATAAAAGAATGACAGAAGTGAATAATACTGGCCTGGAATGATGTTGACTTCTTGCTTGAGAGCTTTGAATCTTGAAAGCTTGAAAGCAAAGGAGAGGAAGAAAACAAGACCTACAAAACAAAAACAAACAATAAATCAAAAACAAAAAGAAAACACACTAGCTTACTTGGGTTGCCTCCCATAAGCGCTTGTTTAACGTCATTAGCTCGACGTGTTGCACGTGCTTCAAGGAGGCTTTTGTTCTGTGAATCCAACAGAGGTGCTCTTTCTTGCACCTTTCCTGTAGCCCATATAAAGCACTTCATCTTTGGAGTCTTCAAATGCTTTAAAGATTTCTTTTTCGTTCTTGACTCTAATAGTGAGCTCCCTGCGCTCAATATCTATAATCGCTCGCCCAGTAGCGAGGAATGGTCTTCCTAATATGACAGGCATTGAAGGATTTTCTATCATGTCCATAACATACAAATCAATAGGGAGGAAAAATCTACCTACTCTGATTAACACATTATCTACAATACCAACTGGTCTCACCACAGATTGATCAGCCAATTGGAGCTTTACAGGAGTAGAATTAATCTCACCTATGTCTAACTTCTTACACAAGGACAATGGAATAATATTAATGCTAGCACCTAAATCACATAATGCTCTGAAAGAATAAGTACCAAAACTACAAGGAACAGAAAAACTCCCTGGATCTGCTACTTTTTCAGGTACTTTTTGTTGTACTCTGGTGCTGCATGTGGAAGCAAGATAAACAGTGTCAACCTTCTTTTCTTTTCGCTTCTTTGCTAACCACTCCTTCATAAACCTGTTGTATTGGGGCATCTCTAATGCCTCTGCAAATGGAATATTAATATTCATATTCATAAAAGCATTCATAAATTTATCAAACTGAACCTGATTGTTCTTTTTCTTCTTTTTCTTTTTCTTTTCCTAAGGACCCAACAGTGTGGGAGAAGGAATAGGAAGCTCCGGTTTAGGCTTTTCAGCCTCATCTGCTGATGTGTCCTCCTCAGCTTCCCCTGTAGGCGTTTCATAGTCTTCAGATTCAGGTTCCTCTTCAGATTCCTCCTGGTGCACAGTGATTGCCTTACAGTACTCCATCTGAGGTTTCTCTTGTTCAGCTGGGGCCTTACCTTTGTTCATTGTACTTACAACATTCACCAACTGTCCCAGCTGAGTCTCAATGTTCTTTATGGCTGCACTGTGGCCGTTCACTGTTGAATTGATGGCAATGACTGCCTCCTCTAACTTGGTTGTCCTGTTACTAGACTCTACAATGAAAGCTCCAACAAGATCTTCTAACTTTTTATTATCTTGAGTTTGAGGGGCAAAACTAGGAGGATTAAGAACATTCTTAGTATTAGCATAAGAGAAATTTTCATGGTTCCTATTGTTAGGGTGATAACGTGTAGGTGTAGAACTATTATTATATCCCCTAGAATTAAAATTTGATACATACTGAACCTGCTCAATAGTCTCCTCCTGAGGTCTAGATGCTAAAGCAGCAGCTGATTCACTTGATTGAGCACTCCCTGTACCTGAAAATTTCATAAAAGCATTAGCAAGGGAAGTCATCTGGGCCTGGAGTGCACTTACTTTATCAACCTCAAACACTCCAGCAGCAATCTTTTTAGGTGTAGACCGCTCAGATGGCCACTGATAGCTGTTGGTGGCCATATCCTCTAAAAGTGTGCGAGCGTTTTCCACGGTCTTGGACAACAGAGTCCCACCTGCAGCTGCATCAACAATCGTTTTTGTACTAGGAGTTAAACCATTATAAAACAACTGCACCTGAAGCCAATCGGGGTAACCATGCTGAGGACACTTCCTCAGTAGCTCTTTGAATCGCTCCCAAGCTTCGAACAGCTGCTCATCGTATTGTTGTTGGAATGTCCCAATCTCGGTCCTCAGTTTGACCGTCTTTGCAGGAGGGAAAAATTTCTTTAAAAAGGCCTGGACCAAAGCATCCCAAGTGGTGATGCTCCCAGGATTAATAGACTGCAACCAATCTCGTGCTTTATCCTACAAAGAAAAAGGAAATAAACGTAAGCGAATAGCATCCTCAGACACTCCATTAATCTTTACCGTCCCACAAATATCCAAGAATGATTTAAGATGAGAATTTGGATCGTCGATGGGCGATCCTCTATATGCACAGTCTCGAGCCATCTGAATGAGGCCGGTCTTCAGCTCAAAGTTGTTGGCATTAATCGGTGCATAGACAATCCCCGACTGTTGCCCCTGAAACACAGACTGAAAATAATCTCTAATAGGCCTAGGCTCCTCAGGTAGATTTTGATCTGCCATTTGAATAATTTCTCTATTTTCCCTTCGAAGCCTAAGAATTGTTCTTTCTATCTCGGGATCAAATGGTATCACTTCTCTACTACTACGCATGCAAAATTAAAAATACCTTACAAAGAGAAGAAAAACAAATATGGAAATAAATAAAGAAAAGGAAACAACTAATCTAAATATGGAAAATATAATCAAGAAAAAGGAAACAAACTAACCTAATATGGAATGCAAAAGTAAATACTACAAAATGCAAATAAGGAAACTAACCTAGAAAAGGAAAAAACAAGAACAAATAAGGAAAAGATTACACAACTAAAAGAAAACTAACCTAGAAAATCAAATATGGAAAGAAAAACAAATAAGGAAAAAAATGCAACAAACCTAAAAAAGTAAAAATACACCCTAAATTAAGATCAAGCAATTTTTTCACAATATCAATTTAACTAAATGTGCCAATCCTCGGCAACGGCGCCAAAAACTTGATGTGGACTTTTCCTAACCGCAAGCGCACGGGTCAAGTAATAATATAGTGAATAGTAAATTCGAATGTCGTCCTCTGGATTGGATTTTTAAGCAAATCAAGTATTGTGAATTATCTTGCCCAATTTTATTTAGGGATCAAAAAGTGATGAAAAGATGATAATAAAACCAAATCAAAGCAAGTAAAAGGAATGGGAATTCAATTGGGAAAACTACTTAGGGAATTGATTTCGCCGATTTCGTTTAGGATTGATTTTAAAGAATAAGTTATTATGCACAATGAAATTATGAGCCAAAGACCCTTTAATCACAACTACCTCTCCCGAGTATAATTGATTCTCATGCAAATTAACCAACTTGATATCCCTATCTAAGTTTATTAATAAGCAAGGCAATGAGATCTTTTAACCAATTCTAAAGTTAATCTAAAACCGTCAAGAATTAGAAAGTAAACTTTATTCATGCAATCTTGAGTAAGTCTATATCAAATCCCCTCTCCCGAGCTAGATTCGAAACTTAAATCATCCAACTAATGGCCAATTAATTGAAAGCATTAAATCAAGATTACAAACACAATAACATTGCACAACTTAAACCATAAATCAATCCATAAACTTAATCAACTACATCAATCCCTAAGCTACAAGTTTAGCTACTCATGAATGTAAATACAAGCTCAACTAAACATGTGAAAGCCATAAATCTAACTAAAGGAAGAAAAGGGAAAAGAAAACTCAATGTAGGCCGAGTCCCGACGTCCCCGTCACGATCCCCACGAACAATGGGTTGATTTCCAAGTCTCCCTCTTTGTTTCAGCCTCCAAAGTCCTCTGTTCTACTCTGTTTACGGCTCCAAAAGGTCCCTAAATCGAACTCCTCAAAAACCTAGCCGAGAATAAGCTTTTATTCTGATTTTTCGTCTTAGCGTCGAGACGCTGTCAAGACAGCGTCGCGACGCTGCCTCTTATACGCGCGTTCTGAATAAGGAAAAACGGTAGCGTCGGGACGCTTCCTATCGTAGCGTCTCGACGCTGTGAGCTTTACGCGCCTAATCTGATATGGAATGTGAGCGTCGAGACGCTCAAGAGCTAGCGTCTCGACGCTAGCCTGCTGTTGACCGAGATTTGACTTTTCTCCACTTTTACTCTTTTCATTCCTTTGCATCTTTTCACGCCCCGAGCACCCGATTAACTCTAATATGGCATTATAGCTCCAATCAACCATTTCCTACAAAATAAACAATAAAGCACAATAAAATGACTCAAACATCATAAAAGACTAGCTAAATTAAATAAGTAAAAGTAGCTAGCTATGCTCGCTATCAGATAGCCTCTAGAGATTGAAATATACAAGAGGAGGAGTATGATTTTCTTTCATATTTTGAAGAAGACGATGAAAATGAGCCAACCAGCTAGGATGAAAAGGGTGAACGTTTGCCCAGTCCAGTGCCACCCCATTCGACTGATTGATCATCATCTGAAGGTGTTGGGTTTTATGTCCTAAAACTCGTAGATAGTAAATGTAAACAGTTGATTGTTATCAACAAAGTATTATTGATTATTATTCAATAAAGGTTGTTGAATATTGTTGTATTAGTTTTGTTTTAATAAACCTAAATCCAATAAACTAACATCCTAGGTTGTAGTATATGTCATGAACAGTACGTGGGGACATACGGGGATCAATGTTCAAGAAACAGCCTAAAGGGTCTTTAGTATAGGGATAAGGTTGGGTACCTTATCCTAGTGATACTATATGGATACGACCCACTTTGTATTTGATACAAACGCAATGATCCAACACGTTCATGTAGGTGACATGTGAATGGGGGTATCGTATGCAATGAGTTTGCATAAGACTGGACCACGAAATAGCAAGCACTAGATGTAACTCTGTTGACTAGTTAGGTTTTTATTTCAATATAATGACCTAGGCAACTTAGTATTAATTCTGAGTCTATTATGAACTTTAGTTCACGAGGGATTGTCCTTTTATTTGTATGGGTGAGAGTAGCCAGTTCGCCGACACAATAAGCACACCATTTTGGGGACAAAATTGAGTGGGGAGTTGGGAACATAATAACACAAGATGGAATTCGTTCCTTCTTGACTTTAGGGTAAGTAGATGAAGGGATAAAAGCCCCATGCAGCGGAAAGTATTACCGAACCTACTAAGAGTCTTAGATTCTAATTGAAATACCAATACAATTTGAAAAGTATTACAACAATAAATCTATATTTAATGGGTTGTACATAGGCTATAAACGTGCTAAAAGATCAACTAGATTGATCCTAGTGATCAAGGATTTCATAGAAAACTTACTTTTGTAGAAAGCCTTGATCAATTTGCCTTTTCTTGCCAATAAGATTGAAAAAACAGCAACCCTCTTATGCGCACACCACCAATTGGCTACACCGGTATATCTCTAAGACTTCTTGAAGCAGGAGACTTGTGGGAGTCTTTTGGGAGAGATCTCTGAGAGAAGGAGAGACAATGAGATGCCTTTCACCCCACCCCAGGGGTCCTATATATAGGTAAAGGCCAAGACCTTTTCCTATTAGGAAAATGTCTAGGAATAAGTTCAAATCTATTATCTGAACAATATCTAATTTTAATAAATAAATAATTAATTTCATAATTAATTAATTACCCAATTAAATATCACATATTTAATCTTAGGGATTTTATTAAAATTATAATTAATATGAATCCAATTCATATTAAATTTATTTGAACTTTTCAAATATTTTCTCTCATGAATTAATTTTTGAAATTAATTCAAAAATTATATTATAAAGTTTCATAAACTTTATATTATAATGCATCAATATACATTATACGATTCCCCAAATAAATTGAACACTTTCAATTTACAATTTATATTTGTTTGTTTAAAGTCTTTTTACGAGCTACCGGTGGGACCTAATGGACCTACAGATCAGAAGCTCCAACGATACGAGACTAATCAGCTTAAACTCATTAACCAAGTTAGTCTCCATTCGTTAACTGTGGGGCACTCCACTAAAGACCCTCAGCTGTACTCTTCTCACTGCAGAATATTTTTGTGTCCACGGATATCGACCAATGCTACAAGTCAGTCCTTCACGTGTGTTCGTATCCCAACTGGGTCAAATTACCGTTTTACCCCTGATTTACATCTTTCTCCTTAAGTCCCCAGTGCTCCTCTAATGAACAACCTGTTTGAGGTCCAACCAACAAACAGAAGTCCCTCTCATGCCATAGAGAGGGTTGGGCCCATTGTTCAAGTCCCGGAGACACCACTTAAGGGAACACACCTCTACTTACCCTAGAGTCGGGAAGGAGTGAATTCCATCTTGTGTGATTATGTTCCCAGCTCCCCACTCGGTATTGTCCCCAAAATGGTAGGCTTATTGAGTCGGCATGTTGGCCACTCTCACCCATACAAATCAAAGGACAACTCCTCGTGAACAGGAGTCCATAATCCACTCAGGATATAGACTGAGTTGTCTAGGTCATCCTAGTGAAATAGAAACCAAGCCAACTAACGGTGTTACAGTTAGTGGTTAACTATTTCGTGGTCCGGTCTTATGCAAACTCATTGCATATGATACCCCCACTCACATGTCAACTACATGAACGCGGTTGATCATTGCGTTTGTATCATAATACAAAGCGGGTCGTATCCATAGTGTCACCAGGATAAGGTGTCACCAGGATAAGGTACCCAACCTTATCCCTATACTATATACCTTTTATGTTGTTACTTGAACATCGATCCCCGTATGTCCCTACATACTAGTTCAAGTTACATACAAACAACCTTGGATCTTAGTTTATTGGATTTGGGTCAAATTGTGCAATATTAAACAATAACATTTTATTGCATAAACTAAATAACACTTTATTGAACACAAGTATAAAACTTGTTTACATTCACTATCTACGAGTTTTAGGGCATAGAACCCAACAGTAGATGAGTGTTCCCTAAAGTGGTGTCTCCGAAACTTGAACAAAAGACCCTACCCTCTCAATGGCCTTAATGGGGTTTCTGTTTAATTGTTGGACCTTAAACAAATTGTTCATTAGAGGAGCACTGGTACTTAAGGACATAGAGGTAACCCAGGGGTAAAACGATAATTTGATCTAGCTGGTGTTACGAACACTCGTGGAGGTATAACTTGTTGTTATTTGTCTATATCCATGGACAGAGAAATATATCTACAGTGAGAAGAGTGCAGCTGTTGGTCTTTAGTGTAGTGTACCCAATGTTAAAAAATGTTGATTAATGTGGTTAATGAGTTTAGCCAATTAATCTCGTCTAGTTAGAACTTCTGATTTGTAGGTTCATTAGGTGCCCTTCCTAGCCCGTAAAGAGTATTGAGGTAATTTTGTATTGAATGTCATTTGAAATGTTTAAATTCACGGAGGGAATTAATCTAATGTGTGGTAATACATTCTAATATAAAGTTTATATTTTAATTAAACTTTATAATATAAATTTAACTTTGGATGCAATTCAAAATTAATTTATGAGAGAATTAAATATTTGAAGGAGTTCAAATATTAATTTAATATGACTTGGATTCATATTAAAACTATAGCATAAATTTAATGCGCACATTAAAATAATAGGTTATGAGGGAAATACAATTGAATATGATTCAAATGTAGGTTAAATTAAATATGTGATATTTAATTCGGTAATTAATTAATTGAAGAATTAATTAATTAAATAATTTGATTTTATTTAATTAAATTAATTGAATTAAAACCAAATGTTATGTGAGAGATGATTCATTTAAATATGATTTAAATGAATATATTAATTAAATTGGATTTTATTAATTATTAATTGTTAATTAATTAATGGGAAAAATACACTTTTGGTCCCTGAGGTTTGGGTTAAGTGACACTTTGGTCCCTGAGTTTTCAAACTCAACAAAAATACCCCTGAGGTTTGAGATAAGAAGCACTTTGGTCCCTACCGTCAAATTTTCTGTTAAATTTTAACGGTTGCTGACGTGGCACTATTATTTTAATAAAGAAAATTATTTTTTAAAATTTTTAAATAAAAGAATATTAAAATAATAAAATATTATTATTTTTTAATTATTTAATTATTTCTCATTCTCTCTCCTACTCTTCCTCTTCCCCATCTAACTTCTTCATCTTCTTTCTTCTTCTTTTTCCTATCTCCGGCAGCCGGCGGCCGTCGCTTGCCGCCGGCGACTGAACTTTTTTTTTTTTTTTTTCTTTGTTCTTCTTTTCTTCTTCCCATCTTTTCACTGTTTTTTTAATGAAACACAGAGAACGGGGAGGGAAGAGTCCGTTTCCGGCGCCGAAACAAGAGGAGAAGAGGCCAGAGGTGAAGGCGATCGATATCGCCAGTTAGAGTTTTTGTGTGAATTCTGTGTTGTGTGCTGTGTTGCGGAATGGTTTGTTTGAAGTTTGATAATGTCAAATAACAAGTGTTGTCCTGTGTGTTGTGTAATGTGAATATGGAGTGTGAGTGGGGTTTGTGTTTTGGTTTTCTGATGGATTAAAAACTATAAACAACCCTGTAACATATATTGCATACCGAATCGACTGATCTCTTATTTGAGAAAGTCAATTTTAAATTTCTATTAGTAAATCAAAATTAAAAAGCTTACTCAAATTTATGAATAATGATAACAATCCTCGCTTCAGTAGAGAACTTCGTATTCTCCAAAAAAAAAAAAGAAAAAAAAAGCAGAGACATTCGCAATGGCAGAATCCAAATCACTCCTCAAAAGCGGGTCACCCATGATCAGCCCCATATCCAAGACCCTAAGAGCCTCCTTAAACTCGCCGCCAGCAAAATGGAACCTCTCCATGTAGAGGCAAGCCATGGAGTACGGATCGAGCCAGATTGGGAGAACATAGTGAAGCTGCTCCTAGGCCATCTCGCCGGCGGCCTCGACAGCGCGTGAGTCCCCGACAGCCGCAAGCGCCGCCATGCTGACGTAGGCGTAGCCACCGTGCTCAGAGATGGAGTGGAGCAGCGACAGCGACTTGGCGTCGAGAAGGGGGGTTTCGAAATGGTATGAAGAAGGGTTTTGGTTGGGTTCCGATGAAGACATGGCTGGTGAAGAAAATGGGTTCAGAGGTGCAGAATCCAAGGAAGAAGAAGAAGAAGAACAACTGAATTGCAAATTGATTGAAGAATTTGGGCAGTGGTTAATATTTAGCAGCGATGGTTATCATTATTCATAAAACCCTAGATTTGAGACGAAAGGAAACTCAGCCAGAAATTTCAACAAATTTGACATCGACCTTCTTATCCTTCTCGACTTTGGGGATGGTAACGGTGAGAACTCCATTCTCCATGGCGGCCTTGACATCCTGGACCTTGGCATTCTCCGGTAGCCGGAACATTCTGCAAAATTTGTCACTGCTCCTCTCGACGCGGTGCCACGTTTCGCCTTTCTCCTCTGTTTCCTTACACCGCTCTCTCCTGATCCTCAAAACCCTACCGTCTTTCACTTCGACCTTGACCTCTTCCTTCTTCAGGCCCAACACGTCGGCCTTGAAAATGTGGGCGTTTGGAGTCTCCTTCTAGTCGTGGGGGGACTCTCCTCCCTCCCCGTTCTCTGTTTTCTTTCTTTTAAAAAAAAACAGTGAAAAGAGGGGAAGAAGAGAAGAAGAAGAAAGACAAAAAAAAAAAATTCAGTCGCCGGCGAGCGGTGGCTGTCGGAGATAGGAAGAAGAAGAAAAAAGAGGATGAAGAAGTTAGATGGAGAAGAAGAAGAGTAGGAGAGAGAAGGAGAAATAATTAAATGATTAAAAAAAATAATAATATGTTATTATTTTAATATTTTTTTATTTAAAAATTTTAAAAAATAATTTTCTTTATTAATATAATAGTGCCACGTCAGCAACCGTTAAAATTTAACAGAAAATTTGACGGTAAGGACCAAAGTGCTTCTTATCTCAAACCTCAGGGGTAATTTTGTTGAGTTTGAAAACTCAGGGACCAAAGTGTCACTTAACCCAAACCTCAGGGACCAAAAGTGTATTTTTCCCTTAATTAATTAATTATTAATTGTTTATTAATTAATTTGTATTTAATTTAATTCATTATTAATTTAAAAATAAAATGCATAACACCCAGCAGTTTCTGGGATTTGGATTACACGATTGGGTGGGGAGTTGTAACTCTCCACCTGTCCTCTCTCACACACTAGTATACCTGAGGGAGTAGAGATTTTCTTCAGAGAGGAGATCTGCATTTCTTGCTCTCTACACAAAAGACTTCCCTGAAGATTTTTCTCTCTAAAAAAATCTCTAGTACAATCACCCAATTCTTGTGACTCTACTTCTGATAGCACCAAATTGGTGTTAATTATTCCCGTAAATTTTTCTTATCCTAATGCTATTATTTGTGATAATTGACTAATTTTGAGTCTTATTGATGTATAAGTCATTTTGGTGTTCTCAGGATCAAGAAGGACATATATTCGTTGTCACCTCAATACGCAAGATTTAGCTAGATGATGATTTTGAGCATGATTGCATGTAATGCCTTGCTTAGGAGAAATGATAAGAATATATGTCTGATTGAATATGAAGAGTGCTTAAAAGAAAATTATTAAAAAAAAAATCACCTTGCAATATGTAAAAAGGGTTTATGGCAAAAAGAGTTGCCCCTGTTGTGATCAGTTAGAGTTGTCCAAGGGTTAAACTCGGGATATACGTCCCTACAGTAGGTGTGTGGGAGCTGCGACCTTCATTAAAATGCAAGATATTCGCATGCGACGTGATTTTGGGCGTCTAATAATGTATAACTTGTTTGATTGTTCGAGTTACTTAAAAGTTGTGTCTTTTGTGCCAGTGTAGAGGGAAGATGAATTGAGGCCCTCGTATGGTTGACCCGAGCTAGTAAAAGCTCTTTAGGAAGGCTATGTACACACACACACAAGAGTTATCATGAAAAAGTTTTGATTTGTCTCAATGATTGATTGTATGTGGTAGCTTACCTTTAACAAATTTATGCCATTTTTAGACATGGAAATTTGAGCTGAGTTACTTGCAACCAATGAATCTTCATTATTCTCATTTTTATCTATAAACTTGCTCGAGGACTAGCAAGATTTAGGTTAGGGTAATTTGATAGCACCAAATTGGTGCTAATTATTTCTGTAAATTTTGCTTATCCTAATGCTATTATTTGTTATAATTGACTAATTTTGAGTCTTATTGATGTATAGGTCATTTTGGTGATCTTGGGATCAAGAAGGGCATTTTGGTAATTAGAAAGTCAACAGGAACAAGAATTCAACCATTTTTCCAAAAGCTAGCGTCTCGACGCGACCTCACGACGTCTCGACACTACAGAAATTGAAGGCGGGCCAATTTAGCATCAACGTCTCGATGCCGCCTCGTTATATAAATAGAGATTTTCGTGTTTTAGGCCATTCCCAAGTCCGATTCCCGCCGTTTTTCTTCCATTCTCTCACAATTTCGTTGTACTTTCTAGTTTTCTCTTAGTTTAGGCTTAGTTAGGATGGCTAATCGAGCCCCGATGCTTAGTTGGAGCGTTGCAATGTCTAGCTAAGTGTAGATCGACGTGATTGGGGACTCCGAATGTAAGTGTGACATTCCTTTGAGACCTTCTATCTAAGATTTTAGTGAATTATTGTTAGTTGTGTTCTTAATTTCTATTTGTATTACAATTGATTTGAATGCTTTGATTGATAACCTATGGTGTGTAAATTAATTACTTTGCTAGAATTGGTAGCAAATAAGTTTATTGTGAATTTTGATTAAAAGGCGTTTTATCCCAATTGGTCAAAGTTGCATGATAGAATTAGGAGTTAAGGCTTAGAATTGTATGAATTTAGGTTTTTCCTAGTTTATTCATTCTATCTAACAATCCATCGTCCTTAACGCGATTAAAATATAATTAGTGAGATGTCATTAGTTAAACTTTTAATTAGGTTCTGGCCTCGATGCTTTGGTCGGGTTAGAAATAATTGGGATCATGTCCCTATTTTTCTTCCATAGAACAACATGCATAGTTTGATTAAATTGAGCTAATTAAGTGCCTAAGATCCAAAATTGCTTTCGTATATTAGATATTAACACTTTCAATTCCATCTCAGAGCATGATTTGGGCACCTAATTCGCTTTAATTTGATCATTGTGGGTAGCATTTTGAAAATAAATTTGCATGGGTGCTGGAATGGATATATTACGGTTTTGGCAATTTTTTACTCATCAATTTGATGAAATTGTAATTGCTCACATGTATATGAGCATTAATGTGTTGAGAAGAGTCTGTAATTTTTGGAGAGTCATTAGAGTCCATTTAGATCTGTAATTGATCGAAAGAAGGAGAAGAAGTCAAGCTGGCCGAAGAACAGGGGGCTTCCAGTCGCATCAACGTCGCGATTTTGTTCATCAGCGTCTCGACGCTGATGAGTTTTCAAAGAAGGCGCGTATTTTTTCCAAATTTCGGTCTGGTTTGGTTTTCTTGGTCCGGTTCGCTCGGTTTTGGTTGGTTCAACTCCATTTGGTCCAATTCAATGACATTTCAACCCTTGGAGGCCCGATTCGGTCCATTTTAAGCCGGTTCGAGATTTCTGGGAGCTTCACAACAGATTTGTTTATTATTATTTGTAATAGTTTAGTTAATTGCTTGCTTGAATTTCCAAGATCGGTCCATTTCAGTGTGGTTTAATTATTTATGCTTTATGAATGCATGTTATAATTAGAAAGAATGTTATATGCATAAGAGTATGCCATATAGATTTACAATCTCACCATAGGAAGCATGTTTCATGCATTTAAGTATGTTATAAAGAGTTATAATATAAGTATGCATGATTTAGGTTTCATGTTAGATGCATGCTGAATGAATGGTTCTCGTTAATTATAATCGTTATATAACCTAAACGAAAATGAACGTGCATGCAACATGAAACTTCCTTAGTTCGATATTAAAATGTTAACATCGATTAGAAAGCATGTTATAGGTTGATCTCTTTTATAATCGAGTTATAAACCGTGATGGACGTAAAAGCTATAACAAAAATAAAAACATGCTCACTAATAGCGGGCAGAAATGTCGCTATTTTAGCCATAAATTAATAAGCTTTTGTATGCTTTTATAGTGTTTTTATTTAGAATATTTATTAAATTCATTTATTTTGTCCATAGGAGCTAATTAGGGAAATATGGAGAAAAAAAGCTTAAATTGGAGATATTGAAGCCATAAATCTCAAGTTGGGTTAAGAAGGAAGCCCAAGATTTATCACTTTAAGTGTTGATCCAAAAGGAATGGAGAAAGCCCAAGAAAATAGCCAAAATCTGTGAAGTGAAGGTTCTGGAATAGTCACAGCGTCGCGACGCTGTCCATTTCTTGCCGCCTAAGTCGCAGTGACGTCACAGCGTCGCGACGTTGGTCTGATTCCAGGCCTATATAAGGCGCCTTTTCTTACTCATTTGGGGCATCAATCATTCCACAATTCATTCATTTCCTCTTCTTTAGCATTCTTTGAAGGCTTTTAAGCCTTTTTTAGGGTCGAATGTGAGATTTTTGTGGGAAATTTTGTAACGAGCATTTTAGGAGGCTCGGGAGCATGGTTCGAAGGGACTCCAAGCGCAAGCAACGGGGTTCTCGACGGTTACTTTCCTTACTCTTATTTTGCTCTATTTTATGCTTTATATCATGTACATTTGGGAAATTTTGACATTGTATAGCTAATCCCATTTGGGGGTCATGGAATGAAAGTTTATACATAGTTATTATTCATAATTGCCTATCTCTTGTCCAATTACTAGTTATTTGTATGGATGTTCGTAATGCTTTATATGATCTGGCCAATTATATAATGAATTGATTCCTAATGGAAACTCGATAGAGAGAAGTTAGGATAGATCATAATCCATGCAACTGAGTTTAACTGCTCGTAGTGACAGCGAGATTAGTTGGTTAGACTTGGATTCCGAAAATGAATCAGAGCGTATTAATTAACGAATTTAATAGCGCCAAGGACACTTAGATTATTAATATGAGTTAATTACAATTAAGGGAGAGTGAAAGGAGAACCTATGTGATAGACGGAGATTCTAGGATTATAATTAGTCGAGCATTGAGATAGGATAATTAGAATAATTAATTAGCTATATTCTGATTTTCAAGACCCCGTTTCTCACTCGATTCTTTCCTCGCATCTTTATTTTTGATTGATCACTTAAATTTGTTTAATTGCTTTATTTCTCAATTGGTTTTAGCATGAAGTGTTGGCTCCTAAATAATATTTTTTCTAAGTATTTTTAGTGATCGAATTAATTATCTTGCTTAAATACCGTTCTTCCTCCCTGTGGATTCGATACTCAGAATACTTTCCGTTTTAATATTACTTGGGCAACCGTACGCTTGCGGTAATAGCAACACTCACCTAGGGTTAAACGAACCAAATCGATCAATCTCATAAAATAGGTCAATAACTTGTAAAGCTAAGGTTACAAGAGAACTCACCCGGTTCGATGTTGTCTAAGGCTGGAGGTATTTAAGTTGACGATTTACGAAACACCTCCTACCTGGGGATCAGACCGGTACTTGAGTTAGGTTAACCTAGGTTTTACGAGCATGCACGTGAGAGATGTGAGGTGATAAATCACCTAGACATCGTAGGGCAATTTATAACCTAGACATAGGTAAGTATTCACTTAGTCAGAATATGCCTAAGTGACAATTTAACGCCCCAGGATTTTAAAACTAATCCTAGCGACATTACTAACTCCCAAACCAAACTAACCGATTGCACCGAAAATTTCGACAGCAAAACGACATACGTAGGACTAAACCAAAATTTTTATAACACCTTTTAAGCATAAAAACACACTTCTATATAACAATCAACCACAACTACACATTCACAACACAGATTTGCAATAGAACTCCAACCTCCAATTTCACAACCACAATACGAGTCAGATCTCGCATTCACAACCGACATCAGATTCATAACTTACTAGGTAAAAGCATGCAACTCAATCGCTAGAACAACCCAACTTTATTAAAAATAAGGGTTCGAACTTCAAATGAAACTAAACATGATTAAGTCTAACTTCTAAAAACTAAACAATCCTCTGAAAACATCAAATTTAAAGCCTTTATCCTATCCAAAACAACTCAACAACAACTTAATAACAATTAAGCAAAACTTTCCTCTCTAGACCAACAAAAAGACGATCAATGAAAACTAAACCAGTGGGTCACCCTTCGTGCGCCTCCTCATCCGCATCACTAGACTCTTCGCACTCAAATTCACATGCATCATCTACAAATATTTGGGGGGAGGAAGGGGAGGGGGTCACACCCGGTGAGCCATCAAGCAACAAACAACAAAATCAAAATGCTAGGCACACGCATCCAACATACTTTCAAAACAATGAACTAATCATGCTTCTTAAAGCGAAAACTCAACAACGAGACTCAAGCTAACTCAACAGGATGACTCATGCATACACACAACATGCTATGCAACCCCACATGGTTTCCGCACCATGCTCGCTTTCTTAGCACATGATTTACGCATTATGCCACACACCAATTCACATGAATTCCGCGCCATGCAACCGTAATTAACACGTGATTTTCGCGTCATGTAACGCACTCACACCCAGCACATGAATTACGCGCCATGCGTAGCGCACACTCACACATGATTTACGCGTCATGCTCCTCACTCACAACCCACACGTGATTTACACGTCATGCTCCGCACCAAAAACATGATTTCCGCGTCATGTAGCGCAATCTTAACACGTGATTTCCGCGTCACGCTCCGCTCACACAACCCGACTCACCTCTCAATGAACACACAAGACCATGCAGCTTGGCTCTCATGCAATGTAGTCAAAACGATATACAACATGCTCTAAATGTCCAATAGGTCATCATGCTTCAGAACCAATCAAACAACATGCTTAACACATTGCGAGTTATTAAACAACCAACAATGCATTCTAGAAAAGCAAGTAACAACCAACATTCTCATGCAATCAAATATACTCAATCGTGCAAGAACTACTTACCAAAAGCTTACGAGCGCTCCTAAAGAACTCCTTAAACAGCTCAAAAGATCCAGATAAACTCCTAAACAACAAGGATAACTTCTAAAAATAAGAACCAACCTACTGAATACCAGGGCTCGTGCATCCTAGACAATTTTGGCTAAGAAGTTTCCTCCAGCAGTAGTGTCAAGAATTGTCTTAAAATCCCTATTTAACCCATTATAGAAAAATTGTATCTGAAGCTAGTCAGGGTATCCATGCTGTGGGCATTTCCTTAACATGTCCTTATATCTTTCCCAAGCTTCATACAATTGTTCTTCCTTTAATTATTTAAACATTCCAATTTTAGTTCTCAGCTTGGTAATTTTAGCTAATGGGAAAAACTTTGTAAGGAAAGCTTTAACTAAATCATTCCAACTAAGAATGCTATTTCAGGTTAACGAGTCTAGCCAATCTCTAGCCCTATCTTGTAAAGAAAATGGAAACAATTGCAAACAAATAGCGTCAGGGCTAACTCCTCCCATCTTTACCGTCCCACAGATATCCAAAAATGATCTCAGGTGATGGTGTGGATCCTCTGATGGATAGCCTTTGAAAGCATTTTCTCTTACCATTTGAATGTGACTAGCTTTGAGCTCAAAATTATCGACAGTGATTGACTCATAAGCTATTTCGCAGTAGTTTAATGGCAATTCAGGCAAAAAATAATCTCGGATTGCTTTATCTTCTTGATCTGCCATGATTAAATCTCAAAGAAATAATTTATCCACCTTATATCTTCACAAATTTTTGCCACCACTAAAAATTAAAGTGTAAAAATAAAATTTCTAAATTAATATCAAGCACTTAATTCTCAATATTAATGGAAAAAATAACGATTTCCCTGGCAACGGCGCCAAAAACTTGTTGCACTTTTCCGCTAGCTTACGGTTGCCCAAGTAATATGAAAACGAAAAGTATTCCGAGTATCGAATCCTCAGGAAAATTGAATTAAGTCCATTAATTACCAAGAACCATCATGTTTAATTTTATTTAGAAGCTCCACTCTTAAAAAGATAAAGAACTAAGAAACTAAAGAAATCATGCAATTAAAAAATGAAATATCCTATTAAGGGGACTTGACCTAGGGTGTTATCTAGCTTTTTGGAATGTAATTACTAATCTTCAATTCCATAAATCTAGAAATAATTTTAAGCGAATTTCTCTTTCAAGCTCTTCCACATCTCATACTAACATAAGTAATTCATGTGACCATTTCCTTAGTTAATCATAATATGGCATTAAGCAACTTCATTGTCAATTTCTAACAAATCTCTTTCACTTTCGTGCTCCAAGCAATCGTTAGCCATGCAATTAGGATCTAATCTAATTTCTCTCTATCGAGTATCAATCTAGACCAACACATCAATTAATTCGTGATCAAGAGATTTAAAGCATTAAGCATGAATTGCATAGATGAAATATGAAGAACTTCTTTACAATATCCAAGGATTTAAGCTACCATATCCAATTAGCTAGAATATCGACCCTAGGTCTCAAGATCTACTCACAAATGGAAATAATTTTTCCCAAGTGATCTTGATCCATAGGCCTAGCTCAAACTACAATAAAGAATTACAAAGAAGTAAGGAAGAAATAATCGATAAGTTGATCCAAAGCTCCCGTCACAATGAACTCGAATCCCGAGCCTTGGAATCTCGCTCAATTCCACTTTTTTCTTCACAACTCTACTCTTTTTTTCTCTCTTTTGAGCTAGGGGAGAACTCCCAAAAAATGGGATGATTTGAACCATTGGAAGGGGAGCTATTTATAGGAGCATGGGTTGAGCTTTTCTTGCTGAACAAGTGATAACTGCCCAAAAGGTAGTTATTTAGGCCTCAATTATATAGGGAATTGTGTGTCCTTTATGCTTATTAGGGTTGGTTTTGGATAGATATTACATGTTTTAACCCATTTGGAAGAATGGAAGCATTGGAAATTATTTTGTGTAGATTATGCTGCTGGGCGACTAGAGGGAGCAAATTCTGTGCTGCAGCAAAACTCGGAACAGAACTGCCACATCACAGCTCGTTAGCCAACTTCATGAACCGACTTCTGTTGAGTTATTTTCGGGATAAAGGAGCAAGGAAAGCCCTACACGTGTCCAAGTTGACCTAATTCAAGTCTCCTATCCTTCTATAAGAGGAAGTAGCCGTCAAAGTCAAATTCATTCCATGTTTTCCCTTGGAAGTCGAATATTTTAGAGAGATTGAAGATTATCAAGAACACCATCTTCCGCAAGCTGATTAGGGAGTTTATTTTCTTTATTAACTTGTGGTTATGGACATGCATACTCAGATTGTAATTCACATTCCTATGCCTATTATGAATTAAGTAGCTTAAGGTGTTGGTTAGGAATAATGTGATTACTGTGCTTCATCTCTAGTAATAAATTGACTATCGCATTTTGGTTAATTGTTGTGCTTATTTCCATTTTATGCCCGCCTAGCCAGCCGGTGTGAATAGCTCTCTCTAGTTTTAGGGATGATTTAGAGAGTGTGTGGCAATTATCCACACTATGATCATTGTGTATTGGTGAATGCCAGTGACTGAGCTAGGGATAGCCAGTTTCCTAGTGCTTGATCGGTCGTACTTCATTGGGTTTGAAACATATCCCAAAAGATCCAGAGTTCCGGGAGGAATCCGCTAATAATACGGTGAGAAATGCATGATCAATAATATTGCTAGAGCATATCTTAGAACAATCACTAAAACCTAACCAGCGCCTGTCTTTAATCTGTCTATCTATTTGTTTACTCGTTGTTCTGTCATTTATTTTGCTTCAGCATAATTCCGATAAAACCAAATCATTTTACTATTCTTGAAACCATTGGAAAGTTACACAAAAATAGGTAGAGTGGAAACTAATTCAGGGCTCGGATTGATAATATTACTTGCTGCAGACTGTGTATACTTGCACAGGAATTCTAGAGTATTTTATATCATATTTTTACTCACTCTAGGAAGCCAACAAGTTTTTGGCGCCGTTGCTGGGGACTTGGATAAGTTTTTATATGATCAATTTTGTGTATGTGTTTTAGTGGTTTGGTGCTAGAACTTTTTGATTGTTTCTTTTGTTTTTGCAAGTGTGAGTTTGGTGCATGAGCGATCCACCTGGGGTGCGGTTTGAGCTTGATCCAGAAATTGAAAGGACATTTAGGAACAGAAGGAGGGAGCAGCGCAGAAACCAGATGGAGAACGTGCCGCAACTTCCGCAGGTTCCTGAAGGTCCAGCAGACGCAAACCCCGAGCAGAATCCATTGCTACAGCAAATCCCACTGTTTGAGAAAAATGAGCAGCAAAATAATCAGGCTGGGAATCCTATCTTGATAGCGAACGATAGGACCAGAGCCATTCGAGCATATGCTGTTCCGATGTTTAATGAGTTGAATCCAGGAATTGCACGTCCCCAAATCCAAGCGGCGAATTTTGAAATGAAACCGGTAATGTTTCAGATGTTGCAAACTGTGGGGCAATTCCATGGTTTGACATCTGAAGACCCTCATTTACATCTTAAGTCTTTTCTAGGAGTTAGTGATTCTTTTGTAATTCAAGGAGTGCCTAGGGATGCCCTTAGATTAACTTTGTTCCCGTATTCTCTTAGAGATGGAGCAAAGGCATGGTTAAACTCTTTTGCTCCAGGATCAATTAGGACGTGGGATGAGTTAGCTGAAAAATTTTTGAGTAAATATTTCCCACCTAATAGAAATGCAAAATTAAGGAGTGAAATAGTAGGGTTTTGGCAACTTGAGGATGAGACTTTTAGTGAGGCTTGGGAGAGGTTTAAGGAGCTTTTACGAAAGTGTCCCCACCATGGGTTACCTCATTGTATTCAAATGGAAACATTTTACAACGGTTTAAATGGAGTAACCCAAAGTATGGTCGATGCTTCGGCTGGAGGGGCCCTTTTGGCAAAAACTTTTAATGAAGCCTATGAGATCTTAGAAATAATATCTATTAATAGTTGTTAGTGGTCGAATGTTAGAGGCACAAATAAGAAGGTAAAGAGTGTGTTAGAAGTCGATGGTGTGTCCACCATTAGGGCTGATCTTGCTATGATTGCTAACGCTCTTAAGAATATGACAGTGATTAGTCATCAGCAGCCACCAGCTATGGAACCTGCAGCAGTGGTGAACCCAGTCACAGACGAAGCATGTGTTTATTGTGGTGAAGACCACAACTACGAGTTTTGTGTTTTTTGTAGGTAATCAGAGGAACAACCCTTATTCTAACTTCTATAATCCAAGTTGGCGCAACCACCCCAACTTCTCATTGGGAGGTCAAGGAAGTAACGTACAAGCGCAACAAAAGATGAACCGGCCGGGATTTGCTAAAGCGCAGGTATTGCCCCAGCAAAATAAGCAGGCTTTGCCCCAGCAAAATTCGGGAAACTCTCTCGAAGCGATGATGAAAGAATTTATGGCTCGCACAGATGCCGCAATTCAAAGTAATCAAGCTTCGATGAGAGCCCTGGAATTGCAAGTGGGTCAGCTAGCTAATGAGCTAAAGGCAAGGCCTCAAGGGAAACTTCCATCAGATACTGAACACCCTAGAAGGGAAGGTAAGAAGCAGGTAAAGGCAGTTACTCTTAGGAGTGGTAAGCCATTAGAAGAAAGAATTGAGCCTAGTAAAACCCAGGATATAGATAAAAATGGTGATAGCAATAATAATGTTGTTGTCGAGAAAGAGTTGGAGTCTGGTCAGGGTGTTGGAGGCAGCAATAAAAATGCTAGAGCATCTGGTTCTGTTCCAGATGTGGAACCACTTTATGTGCCGCCCCCACCTTATGTACCACCTCTACCTTTTCCACAAAGGCAAAAGCCTAAGAATCAGGATGGTCAATTTAAAAAGTTTTTAGAGATTCTTAAGCAATTGCACATAAATATCCCTTTAGTAGAACCTATTGAGCGAATGCCTAATTATGCTAAATTTCTTAAGGATATTTTGAGTAAAAAGAAAAGATTAGGTGAGTTTGAAACTGTATCTCTTACTGAGGAGTGTAGTGCTATTCTTAAGAATGGGCTACCCCCCAAGGCTAAGGATCCAAGGTCATTTACCATACCTGTGTCTATAGGTGGAAAAGAATTAGGTAGAACACTCTGTGATTTAGGCGCAAGCATTAACCTTATGCCTCTTTCGGTCTATCGGAAGTTAGGTATTGGTGGAGCTAGGCCTACCACAGTTACACTTCAACTAGCTGATAGGTCTATTACATATCCAGAGGGTAAAATTGAGGATGTCTTAGTAAAAGTGGATAAATTCATATTTCCTGTTGATTTTATTATTTTAGACTATGAGGCTGATAAAGATGTCCCAATTATTCTAGGTCGTCCATTTTTTGCCACTGGTAGGGCATTAATAGATGTTCAAAAAGGGGAATTAACAATGAGAGTCTGTAATGAGGAAGTGAAATTTAATGTGTTTAAAGCCATGAAATATCCAGACAAAATAGAGGATTGCTCCTTCATCAGGATTCTAGAGAGCACAGTTCTTGAGACAGCAATACAGGATTCGGCTGATAAGCACTCGGAAAAGCATGGAGAGGTTAGTGTAGAGGATTTTGAAATTTGTTCTTTAGATAGAAAAAAATGAAAAAGAATTGTTTAGGTGTGAGGATGTTTTTGAGTCGTTAGAGTTAGATCACAGGAAAGCTCCTCCCATAAAGCCCTCCCTGATTGATGCACCTACTTTAGATTTGAAGCCTTTGCTGGATCATCTAAAGTATGTGTATCTTGGGGAAAGTGAGATGTTGCCCATTATTGTTGCATCAGATTTAATGCCAGAGCATGAAGAGGCCTTAATAAAATTGCTGCAGCAATACCGCAGGGCTATAGGTTGGACATTGGCTGATATTCAGGGAATTAGCCCATCTTTTTGTATGCATAAAATCACTCTAGAGGAGGGATCCTTTAGGAGTATTGAGCAACAAAGAAGGCTTAACCCTGCAATGAAAGAGGTTGTTAAAAAGGAGGTGATTAAATGGTTGGATGCTGCGATCATTTATCCAATTGCCGATAGCAATTGGGTGAGCCCTGTCCAATGTGTTCCTAAGAAAGGAGGTGTCACTGTGGTGAGCAATAAAGGTAATGAGTTGATTCCAACCAGGACAGTAACTGGCTGGAGGGTTTGCATGGATTACAGGAGGCTTAATAAAGCTACCCGAAAGGATCATTTCCCTCTACCATTTATCGACCAGATGTTGGATCGATTGGCTGGTCAGGCCTACTACTGTTTCTTGGACGGTTATTCTGGATATAACCAGATTACTATTGCTCCTGAAGATCAGGAGAAAACCACTTTCACCTTTCCTTATGGGACATTTGCTTTTAGAAGAATGCCTTTCGGCCTCTGCAATGCTCCAGCAACATTTCAGCGGTGTATGTTAGCAATTTTTTCTGATATGATTGAGTCCACTATTGAGGTATTTATGGACGATTTTTCAGTGTTTGGAGGGTCTTTTCAGAGTTGTTTAGATAATTTAGGAAAGGTATTAAAAAGATGTGAGGATACCCATCTAGTTATTAATTGGGAGAAATGCCACTTCATGGTAAAGGATGGCATAGTGTTAGGGCATAAAATTTCTAAAAATGGTCTAGAAGTTGATAGAGCAAAAGTTGAGGTTATTGAGAGATTAGAGCCACCGAATTCAGTGAAGGGAATTCAGAGTTTTTTAAGACATGCTGGATTTTATAGGAGGTTCATAAAGGATTTCTCCAAAATCAGTAAACCTCTTTGTAACTTATTGTGCACTGATCATGTTTTTGACTTTAATGCAGATTGTAGGAAGGCTTTTGAGACTTTAAAGGCTGCTTTAATCTCAGCACCCATTCTTTGTGCACCTAATTGGAATTTGCCATTTGAGGTAATGTGTGATGCGAGTGATGCTGCAGTAGGTGCGATGCTGGGGCAAAAGCAGGGCAAATTTATCCATCTTATATACTATGCAAGCAAGGTTTTAAATGAAGCACAAGTCAACTATACAACTACTGAAAATGAGTTGTTAGCTGTGGTGTTCGCTTTTGAGAAGTTCCGACCATATTTGATTGGATCCAAAGTCACGGTTTTCACGGATCATGAAGCAATAAGGTACCTAATGTCTAAGAAAGATGCAAAGCCTAGACTAATTCGTTGGATTTTACTATTGCAGGAATTCGACTTAGAAATAAAGGACAAGAAGGGATCAGAAAATGTCATTGCAGATCATTTATCTCGTCTTGATCCATCATCATCTTTGCTGGAGCAATCTGCCATTTCCGATTCTTTTCCAGATGAACAGCTCTTTGTTGTTGAGGTAAAGGTAGTTAGGGATGTCCCTTGGTATGCTGATATTGCCAACTTTTTGGTAAAGGGAGTCACCCTTATTGACATAGATTGGAGGCAGAAGAAAAAGTTTAAGCATGATGCAAAATTTTTCTATTGGGATGAGCCATTTATGTATAAGCAATGCTCTGACGGTATTATTCGTAGGTGTGTTTCAGGTGCTGAAGCAAAGGATATCCTGGAGCAATGTCACTCTTCGCCGTATGGAGGTCATTTCAGCGGTCAGAGGACAACTATGAGGATTTTGCATTGTGGATTTTTCTGGCCTACGTTATTTAAGGATGCCCATTGGTTCTACAAGCAATGTGATGTTTGCCAAAGGAGAGGAAATTTAGGGCGTAGAGATGAAATGCCTCTTACTTACATTTTAGGAGTTGAATTATTCGATGTATGGGGTATTGACTTTATAGGGCCATTTCCCCCTTCTAATGGCAATGTTTTTATCTTATTGGCAGTTGATTATGTGTCCAAATGGGTGGAGGCCATCGCATGCCATCAGAGTGATGCCAAGACAGTTGCAAGGTTTCTTCAATTGCACATCTTTGCGCGGTTTGGGACACCTAGGGCTCTAGTGAGTGACGAGGGTACACATTTTGTTAATAATATCTTAACTAAGCTTTTAGCTAAGTATGGGATTAACCATAGGATAGCTACCCCTTATCACCCACAAGCAAATGGCTAAGTGAAATTAGTAATAGGGAAATTAAAGCTATTTTAGAGAAAGTAGTCCATCCATCTCGAAAGGATTGGTCCTTTAGGTTGGATGAGGCTCTTTGGGCTTATAGGACAACTTATAAGACTCCTCTAGGTATGTCTTCCTATAGGTTAGTATATGGGAAAGCTTGCCATTTACCATTAGAGCTTGAGCATAAAACATTTTGGGCTTTGAAAAAGTTAAATTTTGATCTAAGTCGTGTAGGAGCAATAAGAATGCTACAGCTTAATGAGTTAGAAGAATTTCGTCAATTTTCTTACGAAAATGCGAAAATGTATAAGGAAAAGACTAAGCTGTGGCATGACAAGAAAATTAAATCTAAGGAGTTTATCAAGGGTCAAAAAGTTTTGCTTTATAATTCTAGATTAAAATTATTTCCTGGAAAATTAAAATCTAAATGGTCAGGACCATTTATTGTGGTTGAGGTTTTCCCCAATTGAGCAATTACTTTGCAGGATGAAAAAGATGGGAGAGTGTTCAAGGTGAATGGACAGCGTGTGAAGCATTATTGGGGTGAGGAGTTTCGGTTGAAATATCCTTCCCTAAGGTTGGTTGATGATTGAGAGAGCAGGACTTTTGCGGGAGCATTTCACAGAGCAAAATTTTGAGCTCCCAGAAGTTTGTATTAATTTTATTTTTCGTTGATTTGGTTTTAATTGCGGTTAGGTTAGATTTGATTTTGCATGATTTATTAGATTTTATCTTTAAGTATTTTTATTATTTTTGGTAGTTTAGATTTTATCTATTTCATTTTTGAATTTGATTTGATTTAATTTTCAGATTATTTATTTAAATTATCTTTGAATTATCTTTTAATTGGTTTGATTTTATTTATTTGAATTCTGCTTAATTTAAATCTATTCGGCGTCAATTGGAAATAAAAGATAAGATTAAGCGTGATTTGGTCAAATTTGAAAGATGTGATTTTCCCGTTTTTGAAAATTGAATTTCCGTATCTGAGATTCTGCAGGTGTAGAAGGTTGTTGCGGCAAGATTATGGCTGGAGTAAAATAATCCGAGTTAAAAGGATTCCCGTTGGAAATTAATCATTTTTACTGTTGGGATTTGGCTTTGAAGTATTGTAGGTAAATTTGCATGCATCATCTGATGAGGCCACGTGTCACAGAGCGGTTATCCGAAGGCTTCAATGATGACAACACATCAATTTTACCATGGGCGTTTGGAATCTGCGATTTTACCGTTGATAATTTTTGAAATTCAGGTTGGCATTTTTAAATTAAAACGTTAATATTAGTTATTGCAGGGCAAATCTTTTCGGTTAGGATTCTATTTTGCCGAAGCCTTATTTATTTACAACCGCTGGTAAGCTTCTTCCCACTTCGTCTTCTTAATCCCATTTTTGCCATCTGCATTCCTTCTTTTTCCCTACCATTCTCTGTCAAAACCGTACATACCTCCATGGCTAAGACTAGAGCTAGGAAAGAAAGAGAGAGTGAAGAAGAGGAGGTGTCGGTCACGCCGGAAGTACAAAAAGGAAAAACTAAGAAGAAAAGAACGCCAGAAGAGAAGGAGGCGAAGCGAAGAAGGAGGCAGCAGTGGGCTGCGGAACAAGAAGTCATCCAAGAAACAGAGGCTGTTCAAAATCTTGAGACAGAACCGATAGTTTCTGCTACGGTTCAGGAAGGGAATACTGAGAAGGATCATGAGATAGAGGCCGAAAGACAAGTCGCTGGTAAGCCTGACGAGGAGAAAACATCAGAGCCGGAGGTTCAAGTTGAAGTCATTATGCCTGAACCGCCCAAGCGCCGCCGCATCAAGAGGAAGGCGGGTCGCGTGAGGGTGATTCGGAACACTCCATCGCCTCCGACGTCGGACTCTGAGGAAGAAAAAAGGGAAGCTGAGAATAAGGAAAAAGAAGAAGAGGCAAGAAAGGCAGAAGAAGAGTGTTTGCGCGAACAGAGAGAAAGTAAGGGCAAAGGAATTTCCGAAGCATTGGGAGAGATTGAGGAGCCGAGGGCACCATTCATTCCCTTCGTCAATGAACTTGCCAGAGCAAAATATCAGGAAGTACTGAAGCGGGATTTCTTGTTCGAGCGAGGATTTGGCAGTGATCTGCCCAGGTTTTTGGAATCTGGAATAGCAAGCCTGGGGTGGAGGCAGTTTTGTGCAAAGCCTGATCCTGTCAATGCCAACATCGTTCGGGAATTCTACGCCAATCTTGATGTGAAGGATGATTTTGAAGTCATAGTACGAGGAGTGCCTGTCCAATGGAGCCTAGAGGCCATCAATAATTTGTTTGATCTTCAGGACTTTCCACATGCAGTTTTAAATGAAATGGAGGTTGCCCCATCGAGCGACCAATTAAGTGCGGCGGTCCGAGAGGTAGGTGTTGAGGGGGCTCAATGGAAGGTGTCGTAGACGCGGAAGCACACATTTCAAGCTGCCTATTTAAAGAGTGAAGCCAACGCTTGGATGGGCTTCATTAGGCTCCGCTTGCTGCCGACAACGCACGACTCCACTATATCGCGGGACAGAGTCTTGCTTGCTTTTGCCATCCTTCGATCAATGAGCATAGATGTTGGAAAAATAATTGCTACTGAGATTGCTGATTGTTGGCGCAAGAAGGTGGGGAAGCTGTTCTTTCCAAACACGATTACAATGTTATACAGCAGGGCAGGAGTGCCCACGGTTCAAGAAGATATGATCATGCTTGATAAGGGAATCATTGACACACCTAATCTGGCGCGGCTTCAGCGTACGCAAGAGGCTCGCCAGGGTGGGCTTGTGTATGGCGTTAATCAGATCCTAGAGCAACTGACAGTGTTGGCCAGTAGGTTAGAATTTGCTGAAAGGCAAGCTCAGACCTACTGGACTTATGCTAAAAGGAGAGATGATGCGCTCAGGGGGGCCTTGCAAACCAATTTCTCAACACCATATCAGGCCTTTCCAGTGTTTCCCGATGATTTGTTTAATCTTTGGATACCACCCCCACCTGTTGAACGAGAAGAGGATGTTGATGAGGAGCAGGGTCAGGAAGACTGACTGATGGGATGACCTGGAGCGAGCATTACTTTTGTTTTTCCATTTTTGTTTGCTCGCGCATAGTGACCCTGCTCGCTGTTATAACTGCTTGTCTTTCTTTTTATTTTTTTTTGCTTACAAAAATATATCTCTGCTATGTAATTTTTCTTTGAATATTTTTAATGAAATTTCTGAATGTTTCTATTCTGTATGCACTGAGTAATGCCTCACTTAACTATTTTCTTCTGAATTTTTGAAGCTTGGACTGATTACGCTTAATTAGATCAAGGTATTCTGATCTCCAGAAACCTTTTGCTTGAGCATTTCTTCTAGCCTGGACTGTTGTTGCGGCAAAAAAGATTTTGAAGGTAGTATTGACTTGTATGATCCACTTTAAGCTTAATCTAAGTCCCATGTTTAGTTTAAAAATTAAGATAGAAAAATTTAAGTTTGGGGGTATAATTGCTTATATAATGATTCATTGGGGACAATGAATAATTCAAGTTTGGGGACTTTTTGCTACTCCAATTATTTTGCTCGAGCATTCCTCTCCTACAAATTAAAATTTGCTAGGTTATTGAGTAACCGGGGACATTTGTGATACCCACAGGTTGTCTTCGCGTCAAAAGATGACCTAGGAATGTGAAAAAATGAGATATATGAGAAAAAATTATTTGCTGAAAATTATTTGTTGAAGATTTTGCTGAAAAAATTGATGGATCAAAAGTTTTGAAGGATGAATGATGAGCTTCATCATAAAATGTCGCCATTCTGAGGGGCAAGAGATAGAATAACTAAGGATTTTTTAGCTTTATAATGAGTATTGAGCCTAGTTGGTGATGAGGTTGAGGCAAGGGTATACTGCACCATAAAGTGGGTTATCCCATGCTTAAGAGCTTATGACTGTAAGGTTGTTTTAAGTCTGATAAACAATGATATGAACCCCTTTAAAAATATGTTTTGAAATGTCTGATAATAGAGCTAGGCTGTGGTGAGTTCTTAGAATTAAGTTGAAAAGTGGTAATTATTTGTCCATGCCGGAGGAATCATTTTGCTGCAGCAGAGCTTGGTTTTGCAGAGTTCTCAAGTAAAGGTCAAAGGTAGTGTTGGATTGTCTGATTTAATTAAGCTAATTCTTTGTCTAATGTTCTGAATTCTTGAAGGAAGGTTGGTTAGTATTGCTCGGGACGCGCAATAGTTCAAGTTTGGGGGTATGATAACTGCCCAAAAGGTAGTTATTTAGGCCTCAATTATATCGGGAATTGTGTGTCCTTTATGCTTATTAGGTTTGGTTTTGGATAGATATTACATGTTTTAACCCATTTGGAAGAATGGAAGCATTGGAAATTATTTTGTGTAGATTATGCTGCTGGGCGACTGGAGGGAGCAAGTTCTGTGCTGCAGCAAAACTCGGAACAGAACTGCCACATCACAGCTCGTTAGCCAACTTCATGAACCGACTTCTGTTGAGTTATTTTCGGGATAAAGGAGCAAGGAGAGCCCTACACGTGTCCAAGTTGACCTAATTCAAGTCTCCTATCCTTCTATAAGAGGAAGTAGCCGTCAAAGTCAAATTCATTCCATGTTTTCCCTTGGAAGCCGAATATTTTAGAGAGATTGAAGATTATCAAGAACACCATCTTCCGCAAGCTGATTAGGGAGTTTATTTTCTTTATTAACTTGTGGTTATGGACATGCATACTCAGATTGTAATTTGTATTCCTATGCCTATTATGAATTAAGTAGCTTAAGGTGTTGGTTAGGATTAATGTGATTACTGTACTTCATCTCTAGTAATAAATTGATTATTGCATTTTGGTTAATTGTTGTGCTTATTTCCATTTTATGCCCGCCTGGCCAGCCGGTGTAAATAGCTCTCTCTAGTTTCAAGGATGATTTAGAGAGTGTGTGACAATTATCCACACTATGATCATTGTGTATTGGTGAACGCCAGTGACTGAACTAGGGATAGCCAGTTGCCTAGTGCTTGATCGGTCGTACTTCATTGGGTTTGAAACATATCCCAAAAGATCCGGAGTTCCGGGAGGAATCCGCTAATAATACTGCGAGAAATGCATGATCAATAATATTGCTAGAGCATATCTTAGAACAATCACTAAAACCTAACCAGCGCTTGTCTTTAATCTGTCTATCTATTTGTTTACTCGTTGTTCTGTCATTTATTTTGCTTCAGAATAATTCCGATAAAACCAAATCATTTTACTATTTTTGAAACCATTGGAAAGTTACACAAAAATAGGTAGAGTGGAAACTAATTCAGGGCTCGGATTGATAATATTACTTGCTGCAGACTGTGTATACTTGCACAGGAATTCTAGAGTATTTTATATCATATTTTTACTCACTTTAGGAACCCAACAACAAGTCGACAGCATATGTTTCTTGCCGCTTACACTACCTAGCGCCGCGACACTCTAGGCATAGCGTTGCGACGCTAGGCCTTCTAGAAACCAAACACACGGATTAAGCCTTCCTTTTTCCTTTCCTTTGGGCTTTTGGGCCTCCACTTCAAATGACATCTTTTATTGGACCTTTGGGCTTGGATCTACAATAATTTTCTTCAAATTGCTCCAAAAAGCCCCCAAAATCATCCAAAATCTCTCAGAATTCTGATTTTGCTTCCTTGGCTCGGTTTTCTGAAATTTAAACATAAAATAGCAATAAAGTACACAATTCAAGCATAAAAATAGCTAAAAATAATAGCAAATTGATAGCATTTCTGCATGCTATCACACCCCCAAGCTTAAGGTTTTGCTAGTCCCGAGCAAAATAAAGTAATGCATATGAATCATAACTTGCATGCTAATAACTCTTTCCTGAACGATACTAGCCATGAATGCAAACTTATTGAAACAAACAAGCAAACACAGTCAACCATCAAGATATTTAAAAATTTTAATCCTCTCCTCCCTTCCAAAAACAGCTCATCATTTGCCTTATTAAGATCTTTACTAGCCCGAAATCATTTATACACTTCTCCATTCATCTTCCCCCTACACTGGCACTAAAGCTCACCCTTTGAGCCATCTCACTTATCTAGCAAGCACTACCTTACTAAGGTGCCCATAACTCTGAAGAAACTAATGGCACTAGCTTTCACACTACGAAGCAGGGACCTGTAACCCGAATTTTATTCTTGGTTGGCCTAACTGATCATAGCGCAGGTAGCTCTTTTTGCCCCTAAGCAAATTTCAAGCTGACATAAAAAATTCTTTTCAAGCAACTAGCTTTTTTTTTTTTTTGGGCAAGTCAAAGCATATCTTTTCCCAAAGCTCGATATTACTCACTATTACGCAAGAAAGTTATCTAGACAAACTTTACACCTATCAGAGTGACAACGACCTTCTAAAGCATAAAACTTTCATCTAGGCTTTCAAAATCCTAATAAAACAAGTGAATCGTCATACTTTGCAAGGGAATCAAAGAAAACATTTTCTTGAATTTAGACATGCTTTCTGCTTTTATATTTGTAACAACTAGAGGGACTCATGGCTAAAAGCAAATCATCAGACGTCATCATCATCGACATGCAATTATTTCATCAAAAGCATTACTACCGCAAAACCTAAAAAGAGCAAATCTCCCCCCAAACTTAAAATATACATTGTCCTCAATGTATGAACATTTAATCAGATAAAGAGAGCTCAATACTGCCCTGAAAAAGCGAGAGAATCTGAAATGTCTTGAATTATCGTCCGAGGAGAGTGATGAGAAGCTATGCATGAATTCACGAGCTTCCTGCACAAGGATTGATCACACGGGAGCATAAGGATCAACACACAAAAGCTAAATTGAAATCTACAAAAACTTTATGCACAAGGATCGATCACACGGGAGCATAAGGATCAACACACAAAAGCTAAATTGAAATCTACAAAAACTTTAAACACTTGGGTTGCCTCCCAAGAAGCGCTTGTTTAACGTCCTGAGCTAGACAAGGCTTGGTCACCCTAGATCCGTCAAAATCATTTTTTCGACCTTCCGCTCTTCGAATCCACAATAGTGCTTCACTCTTTCAGCATTGACTTTAAAAGTTAACCCGTTGTTATCCATCAGCTCAATTGAACCATACGGGGATACTTCCTTGACCATGAATGGACCGAACCATCTTGACTTCAATTTTCCAGGGAACAATCGCAGTCGAGAATTAAACAGAAGAACCTGTTGCCCTGGCTCAAAAGAACGTTTTTGAGCTAAACAATAATGCCATCTTGTCGTTCTTTCCTTGTAGAGTTTAGCGTTCTCATACGCCTGGCTCCTAAATTCTTCTAATTCGTTGAGCTGCAGTAGCCGCTGTTCCCCAGCCTTCTCTCCGTCAAAGTTCAACTTCTTGATAGCCCAGTATGCTTTGTGCTCGAGCTCCATAGGCAGGTGACAGACTTTACCATACACCAGTCGATACGAGGATGTATCGATTGGACTTTTGTAAGTCGTCTGATAGACCCACAAAACATTGTCCAACTTATATCCCCAGTCCTTCCTGTTGATGCGAACTGTCTTCTCCAAGATTTTCTTTATCTCCCTATTAGAAATCTCAGCTTGACCGTTAGTTTGGGGATGATAAGCGAGAGAAGTCTTATGCTTGACACCATATTTTCTAAGTAATGATTCAAACAATTTATTACAAAAATGAGACCCCTCATCACTAATTATAGCCCGTGGTGTGCCAAATCTAGTGAAAATATTTTTATGCAAAAAACGCAACACAACACGTGCATCATTAGTCTTAGTGGCTATTGCCTCTACCCATTTAGATACATAATCAACAGCAACCAAAATGTACGAGTATCCGTTGGAAGATGGAAAATGGCCCATAAAATGTATGTCCCACACATCAAAAAGTTGTACTTCAAGAATAGGGGTTAGGGGCATCTCATGGCGTCTAGAAATATTACTGTCCTTTGGCATCTATCACATGTTTTCACAAAGGTATAACAATCTTTAAATAAAGTAGGCCAATAAACACCAGATTGAAGTACCTTTGTCGCAGTACGAGTTGGTCCAAAATGACCACCATAAGGAGAGGCATGGCAATCACGAATAATCTTACCGACTTCTTCTGCTACAATGCATATTTGAATGATTTGGTCGGAACATACCTTAGAGAAATGGGTCATTCCACAGGTAGGATTCCACATCATGGAAAAACTTCTTTCTTTTCTGAGCATTCAGATCAGGAGGTATTTCTTTTCCTGCAAGATAGTTTACAAAATTGGCGTACCAAGGGAAAGAAGTCTTAACAACATATAATCTTTCATCCGGAAAAGCTTCTTTAATAGGTAAGGTTGCGATATTCTTTTCATGCTCTATCCTTGACAAATGGTCAACGACTACATTCTCACAACCTTTTCTATCCTTGATCTCATAGTCAAACTCTTGCAGTAAAAGAATCCATCTTATAAGTCTGGGTTCAGAATCTTTCTTACTACTCAAATAACGAATAACAACGTGGTCAGTGTGCACTATAACCTTTGTACCAAGCAAATAGGGCCTAAACTTATCGAAAGCGAACACAACAGCAAACATCTCTTTTTCTGTAGTGGTGTAATTCTACTGAGCACCATCTAGAGTTCTACTTGCATAATATATGGCCCTAAAGAACTTATCACGACGTTGCCCTAAGAAAGCTCCTAAAGCATAGTCACTAGCATCACACATGATTTCAAATGGTTGACTCAAATCAGGCACAACAATGATAGGATCAGAAATCAACTTTTCTTTTAAAAGATTAAATGCTAGCAAACAATCTTTTGAAAACACAAATGGGGCATTGATAACTGCCTAAAAGGTAGTTATTTAGGCCTCATTTATATAAGGATTTGTGTGTCTTTTATGCTCAATAGGGTTGGTTTTAGAGAGATATTACATGTTTTAACCCATTTGGAAGAATGGAAGCTTTGGAAATTATTTTATCCAGATTATGCTGCTGGGCGACTGGAGGGAGCAAATTCTGTACCGCAGCAAAACTGGGAGCAGAACTGTCACATCACAGCTCATTGGCCAACTTCATGAATCGACTTCTGTTGACTTATTTTTGGGATAGAGGAGCAAGGAAAGCCCTACACGTGTCCAAGTTGACCTAATTCAAGCCTCTTATCCTTCTATACAAGGAAGTAGTCGTCCAAGTCAAAACCATTCCATTTTCCTTGGAAGCCGAATAGTATAGAGAGATTGGAGACCGATAGAAGACCATCATCCGCAAGCTGATTAAGGAGATTATTATTTTCTTTATTATCTTGTGATTATGGACATGCCTACTCAAATTGTAATTCATGTTTCCATGCTTATTATGAACTAAGTAGCTTTAGGCGTTGGTTAAGGAATATGTAGTTGTCATGCTTCATCTCTAATAATATGTATTGATTGTTGCATCTTGGTTAATTGTTGTGCTTGTTTCTACTTTATGCCTGCCTGGCCAGCCGGTGTGAATACCTCTCTCTAGTTTCAGGGATGATTTAGAGAGTGTGTGGCAATTAACCACACTACGATCATTGTGTATTGGTGAACGCCAGTGACTGAGCTAGGGATAGCCAGTTGCCTAGTGCTTGATTGGTCGTACTTCATTGGGGTTGAAACACATTCCGAAAGATCTGGAGTTCCGGGAGGAATCTGCTAATAATACTGCGATAGTTTGCATGATCAATAATATTGTTAGAGCATCTTTTAAAACAATTACTAAACCTAACCAGCGCCTGTCTCTAATCTGTCTGCCTATTTGTTTACTTGTTGTTCTGTCATTTACTTTGCTTCAGCATAATTCTTATAACACCCAATCATTTTTATTACCTTGAAACCATTAAAAGATTCATACAAAATAGATAGAGTGGAAGCTAGTTCAGACCTTGGATTGACAAATACTTATTACTTGCTGCGGACTGTGTATACTTGCACAAGAATTCTAGAGACTTTTCAGATCATAATTTACTCACTCTAGGAACCCAACAGACATCCTTTTTAAGCAAATTGCACAGGGGTTTCACAATTTTTGAAAAATCTTTTATAAAACGCCTATAAAACCCTGCATGGCCTAAGAAACTACGAACTCTTTTAAAATTAATGGGTGGAGGAAGTTGTTCAATAGTAGAAATTTTGGCTCTATCAACCTCCAAACCTTTTTCAGACACCTTGTGGCCTAAAACTATACCCTCTTTTACCATAAAATGGCATTTTCCCCAGTTTAAAACAAGGTTACACTACAAGAAAAATCACATACGATAGCATTCAAAAAACGCTATTGTAAGGCTACGATAGCGTTTTATGAAACGTTGTCGTAGCCCATGTTATTGAAAGTCTGAGACTTTTAATAGCGTTTTTTTACCGCTATCGAAATCGCTGTAGAAAATCTATTTTTATTGCGTTATTTTAATGTTATGGAAACTTTTCATAGCGTTGGAACAAACGCTATGATTTCTCTTTAATAACGTTTTTTATAGCTGTGAAAAAACGCTATAAAAGACATATTATAGCGTTTTTACCACGTTGTTGTATCCGATATTATTGAAAGTCTCTAACTTTTCATAGCGTTTTTTCAATGCTATTGAAAACACTATAAAAGGTCTATTTTTATTGCGTTATTTTAATGTCATGGAAACTTGTCATAGCGTTGAAAAAACGCTATGATTTCTCTTTAATAGCGTTTTTTTATAGCCATGAAAATACACTATAAAAGACATATCATAGCGTTTTTAGGCATGCTGTCATAGCCGATGTTATTGAAAGTCTCTGGCTTTTCATAGCATTTTTTCAACGCAATAGAAAGAGCTATAAAAAAAGTTCATTTTTTATTGCATAATTTTAATGTTATTAGAACTTTTCATAGCATTAGTAAAAAACGCTATGATTGATCTTTAATAGCATTTTTAACCTTATAGACAATGTTATAGATAATAACTTTTGCCAGCGTTCTTTTTTTTTTCTTTTTACATTTTGTACCATTTTCCAATAGTATGCAATAGTTTTTATAGCATTTCATATAACCAACAAATTATTTCAAATGCAATTGTAATATCAACTCAATTATATAAGCATTTAATGTATTTTAACGCATTTACATATACGTTTTCAAGAGTAATACTAAAACTTGATCATCTCAAAGTGTTCTAACTAATACATATGTAATTCATAAATCCTAAACTAAAAATGAAAATAAAAAAAGTACATAATTCGAATTAGAGTTCAACACAATAATAGAAATTCACAAAGTTATTTATAATAAGTGAGTAGGCAAAATAGAAAATTCACCAAATTTTCACATTCAAACTAATATGGAGTACAAACTTTCAGAACCAAGTGAGTCGTCATCTTCATCCATATGTAAAGTTTCATTTTATCCAGCTACAAAAACAAATTACAAAATAGGAATTGGTAAGAACTAAAACCTTCAATTATGTTGCATCCAATTCCAAAATAAAAATGGTACAAATGTTCTTTGTCTTTCTTATCAAAAAATTGAAGGACATGATCATATAAAGGGCAAAGATTTTTTTTTTTAACTAAAACCTTCTTAATTTAACCATTCACAAGTACAATTGTGTTTCTTACCAACAAATTTAAGAACATGATCATATCACATCTTAATCTAACCATTCACAAATATAATGATCACCTGTGAAGAAACAATTCATACAACCATCAAAATGACAGAATCGTTAAACCATAGAATTTTACCTCTTTTGACATTTGTTTGAGTTCAGAGACCAACACTAGCTTTGGCTGTTTTTTTTCAATGTTTCTTGTGATAAGAACAGAGTTTGCTCCAACTGCTACTACCTAAAATATATTCAGATTAGTTAGTAAAATTCTAAGTAGGGATGTATAAACATAGCGCTACTCCAAATCTAGATACCTTGATGCCTTCAATAATAAGACCATGAACCAAAACAAAATAAGTTGTGTAATTCCATTACTTAGACAAGCCATTGGTCTTTGCAGCATCTTGTCTAACTAGTTTGGCACCAACATTCTCAACTGGATCCTCCAATTCAACCTAGCCGACACAAGTAAATTTTGTGAATTCAAGTTTCTATCCATAACTAAAAAATATTTAACTATAATGAAACAAATATAAATTTGAAAGTATTTCAGTACATACAAATAGAAGTTTAAATGCAAAAGTGGGAATGTGATACCTATTTTGAATCAATTACACCATCATTAACAATTTTTGAGGAGTCATACTTGCTCTCTCAAGAACCACATTTCTCCCTTTGGGCCAAGACTAACTGAAACTAAGTTTACAAGTTTGTTCACACTGTGTACTTAAACAAAGAGATCTTTTTACAATAACTAGAAAAAGGAACTATATAGCTTGATTGCAATTATTTTGGGAACATCAAGTCCTCCATACAAAAATGATTAAATCAAAACAATCATGGCCATAATCATAATAAGATCACAATAAACAATGATTCAATAGATATGAGATGATACCAACCTCAAGATCATGCCATTTGGATGTGCAACAACTCATCTCCTGAGTGAATATAACACCACAATGAAGAAAAGATAAATAGCTACATTCCTGAGTAAATTCGGTTTTGACATTAAGTACTAAACAAAGAGAAGGAAACTAGATAAAAATGGAGAGCAAAAGGCAAAAGTAACTTATCTATGTTATTTCACTCACTGTTCTCCCAAATTACTTCCCTTCATACACGCAAAAACAATCAAAGCAAGAAAAATAACTCCTTAACGAAATAGATTAACAAAGTAATGAGGTCTATGAGATTTTGAATAACGAAAAACAAGATTACTAAGAGACACGGAGCCATTTCGAGAAGCTCTCGAACTCGACGTAATCACTGCCTGAGATCGTCGTCTGATACCATGCTTTGCCCGTAGCTCTGATTGCAGTAGCTTCGTCCAGTGAAGTTCATGTACAAGAACAATAGGAGAAAATAAAGTTAACACCCTTAGGATAAAAAAGTAAAACTTAGGATAAAATAGTAAAGCTATGACAAAAGAATGTTCATGTATAGAAGGTTGTTAAAAGAAAGTTAACATTCAGCTCTAATATGCTTAAGTTAATGTCACAATATTCTGTTTAAAGAACTTAAAAATTCATAGTTCTCAAGTAAAAAAACAAATTTGTTTGATTCTTTTTTTTAAAAAAAAAAAAAAACTCCATGAGTCTACTTTCTACTGAAATTAACAACTTGAATCAATATTAAGATATCTCAATTTGTCCAACTTTTCTACCCTCTTATTCTCTTTATTACTATTAGTCAACATCTCTTGCACAAGTATATGTAACTCTCATTGAGCAAATAAGAAAATACACAAAAAAAAAAAAATGTTTTTCTTTTATAGTCAACATCATCTCTTCTACAACTTTAATAAGATTGAACAAAAACTCATAAATGAATCAAAGATACATAGGAATTAAGATTTTCATGATGATATAGGAAAATAAAGACATGAAAAAACAAAGAACCTAAATCTAACCTTTAGGTTTGCAAGAAAACACTCGAAATCTTAACTACACACAATGTAATAGGACGACCAAATGTAAAACCTCTAGCTTCAACTATGTCCAAGCAACCATGAATTTCATAAATGAAAGGAGATATACTATTAAGTTGATCAATAATAGGATATTTTGATAGAATGTAATTAAGGAAAAAATATATTACCTAGAGAAAACTGTTGGGCGATATCCGCAAGCGCACGGGCCACAAGTAATATAAAACGGAAAGTATTCCGAGTATCGAATCCACAGGGAGGCGAAGCGAAACTTAAGCAATTAATTAAAATTCTCTTGAGCACTGAAAATACTTAGGCGAAATAATATTTAGGAACTACGCTCATGTGATAAAAAGAATTCGAATTTAAAAAGACTTAATGAAAACAAATTTGATCAATCAAAAATAAAAAGTGGTGAAAGAGGTTTTTCTTGGTATGGGAAGAGGGGTCTTGAAAATCAATGGTTAGCTAAATAATTGCTATAATTATCCTATCTCATTGCCCAACTAATTATAAACCTAGAATCTCCGTTAATCACATAGGTTCTCCTGTCGGTTTCCCCTAATTGTAATTAATTCATTTTAACAACCTAAGTGTCCTTAGCGCTATTAAAAATCATTAATTATTACGCCCTGATTCATTTTAGGAATCTATGTTTAATCAACTAATCCCGGTGTCACAACGGGCAATTAAACTAGTTGCATGGATTATGATCTATCCTAATTTCTCTCCGTCGAGTTTCCATTAAGAATCGAATCATTACACAATTGGCCAGATTGAGTAAAGCATTAAGCACATCCATACAAATAATTAGGACATGGGCAAGAGACAAGAAATTATAACAATATTTCCACTATCATTTCATTTCAAGACCCCAAATTGGGGTTTAGCTACACATAATATTCACAGTAATTACAAGGGAAAGCATATTAAAAGGCATAAAGGAAAAGGAATTGACCGTCGAAAAACCCCGTGCTGATGCTTGGAGCCCCCGCTGACTACTCCTCGAGCCTCTAGATTGCTCCCCAAAATTCCCCAAAAATTCCCACTAGAAGAACCCTCTCAAAAAGGCTCAAAAGCCTTGAGAGGGGCTCCAAAAAAGGAGTCTTAGGAGAGAAAGGAATGAGTGGGTAATGATTGATTGATGATTGATATGAAAATGAGGCACCAAGGGCGCCTATTTATAGGCCTGGAAAAGGGGTAGCGTCGCGACGCTGCCTTGCCAAGCGTCGCGACGCTGCTGCGCACGCGGCTTGGGCAACAAGAAAGGGCAGCGTCGCGACGCTGCCTTGCTAAGCGTCTCGACGCTGTCCAGATTTTCCAGAAAATCAGCTTCCTTTTGGGCTGATTTTTGGGCCTTCTTCTTCATTTCTCTTGGTGTATTCCTCATGGATGCCTTTTTTTGGGCTTCCAAATGCTTCAAACTTTGATTTGGGCTATAATTCCATCAATTTTGGCTCTTTTTCTCCCAAAATCATCATTTATGCTCCTAAAGACAAAATAACAAAATTCAATAAATATATTCATTAAAATCACGATTAAAGCACCAAAAAGCTTAATAATTTGAGGCTAAAATAGCGACATTTCTGCTCGCTATCACACCCCCAAACTTAAGCTTTTGCTAGTCCCGAGCAAAATAAATTCTAAAGATGCATGAAATAGAATCGCTCAACCCTCAATGATTTTGGAATTCTTAGGATCGAATGGAAAACATGCAAGTGGAATAAGCAAGCACCGCATACTCTTGAAGAAATCTTAAACTAGTTTGAACTTAAGATTAATGAATAGCATGCTCAAGACTTATCTATTGATTCTTTTACTAACCTAGATTAGTCTTATGGTTTTCTCCATTTGTTTTCCCCCTACACTGGCTAAGAGCCCCTAATACTTCGGAGTCCTTCTATCATGCAAAAAAAAGTAACTAGGGTGCCTGTCATTCTTTTCTCATGGGGGAGCAGAATTCTCACATGATTTTTCTTTTTCTCTTCTTTTTCTTTTCTTTTTCTTTTGCTCCTCCCCCAAACTTGCATTTTGATATCTAATGGTACTAGCTTTCACACTACGGTGCAGGGACCCTTAACCCGAATTTTATTCTCTGGTTGGCCTAACTGATCACACCGCAGGTAGCTCTTTTTACCCCTAGGCTTTTTTTTTTCTTTTGAGCAAGCAAAAATTCTTTTTTCAACAGATTTTCTTTTTCTCACATTTTTCTTTTGTTGCTTTTGCTTTTCTCTCAGCAGGCATAAAATTTTTCCTACCTACTTCTTTAGAGCAATCAAGCATGAACTTCCTGATATTAGAAACTAAGCCTATCGGGGTGACAACAACTTTGAAAACCATAATAAGAATCTAGATTTTCAAAGACGTCATTAGATAAGACTATTGCATGCTTTAGACATCAAAACTAAGTATCAAAAAATTTTAAAATTTCACAATTTCTGCCGTGCTCCCAGATTCCACAATCATATAAACCATTTTCTCTCAAAATTCCAAAAATCACATCCTTGGCTATCATGGCTATCTATTCATGCATCCAACAGAATTTAAATATGCTCAACACAGCGGAAGCCTCCCCCCCAAACTTAAACTAAACATTGTCCCCAATGTTTTAAAACAGAAAAGCATAAAGAGAGATACTGAGACTTCCCTGAGCTAGGAGCGCTTCATCCTCTTCCTTTTGATCCATGAAAAATGGGAAATGTGGAATTTCGGGATTTGCTAAGGTGATCCTGCAAAACAAAATTGGATCACGGAGCAAAGAAAATTATTTACCGCAAAAACAACTAACTACTTTAATCCTTGGGTTGCCTCCCAAGCAGCGCTTTCTTTAACGTCTTTAGCTAGACTAGGCTCGGCACGCTTACGGAGGCTCAAAATAAAAATTTTCATCATCCTCCGGGCCCTGCAAGAAATCACGCACCGAATTGCATACTACAAACAGGGGAGAAAAAAAACTTTCCCCTGGCCCATCTTCACTAAAGAGATTCTCATAATAACATTTCAGAAAATAATCAGCCGCATCAAATCTCTTTTCTAAATCTCTATTTTCAAAACAATTGTTAACGGAGTCATCAAGCGTTATAATGTCTACTGGTCTAGGATCTATAGGTGGCCTATCAATCATGCCAGTCCATTCATCAGAAAAAATATCTACATGCTCATTAGATCCTTCAGACTCAGAATTAAAAAATGATTCAACTAAGCTATCATATGACTCATCATCAGAAGAATTAAAGAATTCAAGAATTTCAGGATCAGATTCTATACTATTCACAGATTCAAGTTCTTCTGGATCAGATTCTATTTTATACACCTCATCAGGACATGAAAAGAAAGTATTCACATTGTCAGGATTCATGCATTCAGGAATGTCAAGATCAGACTCAATAGATTCACTGTAATCACGATCAGACTCAAAATTATCTATCGAGCAATCTTTTTTCTGCCTTTTATGTTCGTGCTCAATATCATCATCAAAATTATTTAGTTCAGGCAATTCTAATTCATTTTCAAAGGAAGGTAAATCATCAACAGCAGATCTTTCATTTTCACAAGCAGGCAAGTCTAATTCATTTTCAAAGTCAGGCAGATCCAAATCATTTTCAAACAGAGGATTATCCATATATGCCTCTTGATCAAAATCCATATTATCAACAAGCATTTCTCCTAAGCCTAGGCCAAGATTATAGTCTACCTCTTCATCGTCATCAGTCAAGTATTCAGGCCCAACAGAAAAACATGTATGCAAACTACAAACAGATTCATCTTGGCCAAAAATACTAAACACGACTTTTTCATCATCAATGTTCAAGGTAAGCTTACCTGTATGCACGCTAATCTCAGCCTTACCAGTGGCTAGGAAAGGTCTGCCTAAGATAATTGGCACCTCTTTGTCCTCCTTCATGTCCAGTACCACGAAATCTACAGGAAAGATGAATTTGTTGACCTTCACCAACACGTCCTCCACAATACCCATCGGGTGGGTAATCGATCTGTCGGCAAGCTGGAGAGTGACGTCAGTGTCTGTCATACCTGATAAACCAATCTTCCTGTACACAGAGTGGGGCATCAAATTTATACTTGCTCCTAAATCACATAAAGCCCTATCGAAGGATACTTCTCCTATGGTGCAGGGAACAGTAAAACTCCCTGGATCTTTTTGCTTAGAGGGTATCCTACCAGAAATGATGGTACTGCTACTTTCAGATAAATTAAAAACTTCTTTTTTCAGACTTTTCTTTTTAGAAAGCATTTCTTTCATGAATTTTCCATAATTTGGCATATTATACAAAGCTTCTACCAATGGAATATTCACAGTCAACTTTTTAAACATTTCTAAAAATTTTTGAAATTGTTCATCTAATTTGACATTCTTAAATCTTTGAGGAAAAGGTAACTCCCTGTAATCAAAGGTTGGACATTCGCCCCTCCGCTTGGGCGGGCTAATATGCGAACCTCTGTCATGGTGGTTGCATGGAACCACTTCTTCCTCAGTCATCTTTTCTTTGCCATTCTGCTTCTCTTCTTCTTTTTTACCTGCACAGCTGTTAGAAAAATCACATTTTAATTCAATAGAGTTAGGAGGATGTTGGAACCTTTCAGAGGAGGTTTTTTGTGCCTCAGCCCCTTCATCTTCATCCCTTCTCTTTTCTTCTTCCTTTTTCTTCTCTAAACTGTCCTCCAGTCTTCTGCCACTTCTCAGAACCACCATCTTACACTGCTCTTTCGGGTTAGGCTCAGTATCACTTGGAAATTTTCCCTTTTGAAGGGCATTTACTGCTGAAGCAATCTGACCTATCTGCACTTCCATATTCTTTAGAGCTGCGTCGTGGTTGTTTACTGATGTCTGGAGATTTACATTCAATATTCTCTGTTCTTTGATGAATAAAGCCCCCATCTCCTCCAGATTATTTTTCTTCTCAGGAGTACTCGTTGATGCAAAACCTGGGGGTGGCTGCAAAACATTCTTCGTATTTGCATATGAGAAGTTCTCGTGATTGCGCAGACTGGGGTGGTAGAAGTTCGGTACTCCTTGAGTATATGATCTGTTTCCTATGTATTGAACTTCTTCCACATCTTGACCTTCTTTCTTCGAATGTCCTTCAGCTAAGGTGGAAATGGACTTAACCACCTCAGATGACGTCAATTTGTTTAGAGCATTGGTCAGAGATGTTAGTTGCGCTTTCAGTGAACTTGACTCATCTAATTCATACAATCCAGCCTTCTTTGTAACTGTTCCTCTCTCCGTCGGCCATTGATAACTTGTTGCCGCCATTTCCTCAAGCAGGTCTTTGGCTTCTGTTACTGTTTTTGAAAGAAAACTCCCTCCTGCTGATGTGTCTAGGACTGTCTTCGTGGAGGGGTTTAATCCATTATAGAATAACTGTACCTGAAGCCAATCAGGATATCCATGTTGGGGGCATCGCCTAAGCATTTCCTTATATCTTTCCCACGCTTCGTACAACTGCTCCTTGTCAAGCTGTCTGAATGTTCCAATTTCAGTCCGCAGCTTGGTAGTCTTAGCTGGTGGAAAAAATTTCGTCAGAAAAGCCTGGGCAAGCTCGTCCCAAGTACTGATGCTGCCCGTCTCGACTGATTCGAGCCAATCTTTTGCTTTATCCTGTAGAGAAAATGGAAATAGCCTCAATCTGATCGCGTCGGCCGGAACTCCGTTCATCTTTACTGTCCCACATATTTCTAGGAATGATCGCAGATGAGAGTGGGGGTCCTCGGAAGGATGTCCCTTGAACGAGTTATCGCGCGCCATCTGAATCAACCCTGTTTTTAGCTCAAAATTTGTAGCTTGGATGGGGGCGTAAACGATTCCAGAATTTTCGGTAGGAAGAACTGGCTGCAGAAAATCTCTAATTGCCTTGGGAGCTTCTTCTTGGTGGGCCATCGTTTCTGTTAATCTTTTTTCTCTTCTAATGAATTTTAGAGTCCTGTTAATCTCAAGATCTAACGGAAACAGATCAACCACCTTGTTTCTTCGCATGCAATGCTCTCAAATAATGATAAAAAGAACCAAACAAAAATAAAAATAAAATAATATTCACAAAACGATGAAAGAAAAATATTTACACCTAAATTACCATTTACCCTTTTCTTTTCGATGTCAAGAAAAATTAATTTTTTTGCTTAAAAATCAAGCCTCCCCGGCAACGGCGCCAAAAACTTGTTGGGCGATATCCGCAAGCGCACGGGCCACAAGTAATATAAAACGGAAAGTATTCCGAGTATCGAATCCACAGGGAGGCGAAGCGAAACTTAAGCAATTAATTAAAATTCTCTTGAGCACTGAAAATACTTAGGCGAAATAATATTTAGGAACTACGCTCATGTGATAAAAAGAATTCGAATTTAAAAAGACTTAATGAAAACAAATTTGATCAATCAAAAATAAAAAGTGGTGAAAGAGGTTTTTCTTGGTATGGGAAGAGGGGTCTTGAAAATCAATGGTTAGCTAAATAATTGCTATAATTATCCTATCTCATTGCCCAACTAATTATAAACCTAGAATCTCCGTTAATCACATAGGTTCTCCTGTCGGTTTCCCCTAATTGTAATTAATTCATTTTAACAACCTAAGTGTCCTTAGCGCTATTAAAAATCATTAATTATTACGCCCTGATTCATTTTAGGAATCTATGTTTAATCAACTAATCCCGGTGTCACAACGGGCAATTAAACTAGTTGCATGGATTATGATCTATCCTAATTTCTCTCCGTCGAGTTTCCATTAAGAATCGAATCATTACACAATTGGCCAGATTGAGTAAAGCATTAAGCACATCCATACAAATAATTAGGACATGGGCAAGAGACAAGAAATTATAACAATATTTCCACTATCATTTCATTTCAAGACCCCAAATTGGGGTTTAGCTACACATAATATTCACAGTAATTACAAGGGAAAGCATATTAAAAGGCATAAAGGAAAAGGAATTGACCGTCAAAAAACCCCGTGCTGATGCTTGGAGCCCCCGCTGACTACTCCTCGATCCCCAAAATTCCCCAAAAATTCCCACTAGAAGAACCCTCTCAAAAAGGCTCAAAAGCCTTGAGAGGGGCTCCAAAAAAGGAGTCTTAGGAGAGAAAGGAATGAGTGGGTAATGATTGATTGATGATTGATATGAAAATGAGGCACCAAGGGCGCCTATTTATAGGCCTGGAAAAGGGGTAGCGTCGCGACGCTGCCTTGCCAAGCGTCGCGACGCTGCTGCGCACGCGGCTTGGGCAACAAGAAAGGGCAGCGTCGCGACGCTGCCTTGCTAAGCGTCTCGACGCTGTCCAGATTTTCCAGAAAATCAGCTTCCTTTTGGGCTGATTTTTGGGCCTTCTTCTTCATTTTCTCTTGGTGTATTCCTCATGGATGCCTTTTTTTGGGCTTCCAAATGCTTCAAACTTTGATTTGGGCTATAATTCCATCAATTTTGGCTCTTTTTCTCCCAAAATCATCATTTATGCTCCTAAAGACAAAATAACAAAATTCAATAAATATATTCATTAAAATCACGATTAAAGCACCAAAAAGCTTAATAATTTGAGGCTAAAATAGCGACATTTCTGCTCGCTATCAAAAACCATGAAAAACTCCCAAGCAGAGTAAAAGAAAATCCCAAATCACCACAAAGAAGCAAAAGAACTTCCAAAAATCGACTTAACAAAAATTGAAACAAGATGTCATCCCTTACAAACATTGAACCTTACAATACATGGTAGGAAAAGTCCAAAGGCCCAATCATCCTAGAAGGAAACTAAACAAAACGTCATAGAACAAAACTATCCTACAAATTGTATGGTATAACATGTTGATTTGATATTTCGAATTAATATTAAATATGAGTTGCATAGAATAGAGTGCAACAGTACCAAGTAAAAGCCACCAAGAATATAATGAAGGCAAAAAACCAGCACAACATCAAAGAGAACCACCGAACTAGAATAAAAGATCCATTAAGAATAAGAGACCAGACTTTAAAAAGAACACAAAAGAACATTCAAGCCAAAATCTAAGACTGCTAGAAAAACAAAGGAGCCCTTCAAGAAAACCACCAAACTAGAGACATTTCAATATCAAAGTTTCTTAAAGTTAGAAAATTTCACTATAATCAATATGAAAGCCACAACTACAAGTATAGCAACGGATTTATGAGGGGCTTATGATACTCTTGGAGGAATAAATGTGAAGAAGGGCCCTCGAGGTTGTGATCACTCGAACCAATCTTCAAGTTATTTCTTATCCAAAAGTGAAACAATGAATTATAATGATTATTACTCATGAAGAATGGAAGAAAAGACAAACCTAAAGATGCCAAAATTAAAAATACATTTTGTGCCTCCTCGAAGTAATGAAAGACATAGTTCTAAGTATATATATGCAAATGGAGTGTTTGTCATCTATATCATTTGGTCCTCTGGAAATTCCCACCACAATTCTTAAGCTTGTTATGCATTAACCAACGAAATAAAGAAATGTTTATTTTTCACCTTGAAACTACTTAAAACCATGATGTAGAACAATAAAATCACCCTAAAATAACCAGCCACGGAAATTGCAGAAACTTGAACACACACTTGACTTGCTCCATACTACTTCTTTTTTAGTTCAATGGAAAAGCTTTTTGAGTAAACAGAGCATAATAGCATTCCCAACCTTGCCCCTCATTTATAACCTGTTTTAAAAAATCAGAACATAAAAATCGTAAACTCACCTTTCATATTCTTCAAAGCATTCTACATAGTTTCCACAGGTTAAAAGATAAATTTTCCCAGCTCCCCCTACATTCAACATCATATCTGAAACTCTTTTAGTACGTACTCATCACATGCATATCATCCCCTGAAGTTATTTTCTAATATCACTAGATATATTTGAATCAACAATTGTTCCATTAAAAAGCAATGCTAATGCAACTACCGAAAATTCCACTGATATATCTAAGTTTGTATACTTGAGAGTTGAAATTATTTGTTCTAGAATAATATTTCTTTAAAATGTATAGTTCCACTCTAGAAACATTATAAATTACTCGATAATGCGATTTTATTTTTTCCATTACCTTCTTCGTGACACCAAAATCATTGCTTATGACCTGCAAACATATCGAAAAGAAAAGTTAAATAACTACTAGATCATGATAAAAAAAACAAGCCAATATCTTTACGGTTGTGCAAATAAATCAAGCAGGCAAAAATATATGTTGAGAAAGTTAGGAAGTGAAAAGGTGCATGCACATTAATGAGTCAATATCACTAGATTTCATCTATGGTTCTTAAGTAAATATCATTTACCACATGAGTCTTATATTTGAGAAGATATTATTGACATTCAAGACTTTTACGTGATCCACATGACAAGAAAAACATTTAACTTTGACATTTCTTACCTTGGCCTTAAAAGAATCTATCATCTCACTCAAAATACAGTTCATCTTCCTTCGGGAAGCTGCTACTGACTGAAAGTGGGCAATCCTCCCCGCCATAGTGCATTTGAGGTTTTATCTTGAATTGAAACAATAGTAAAAACAGTTCATTGTAATAAACGTCCAAGAGATGTTATTTTTTCTTACCCTAAGGGAATACAAATGCACCAAGTTCAAGAAAGGAAATTACCATAGCCACTTCACCTTTCAACATTGTTGGAATACCTTCTAGTAATCCCAGTATCATTTTGCTTTTGCCTAAAATATGCCTTGTTGGAATGCCCTTCCCTGATATGTTAAAAGAAGACTGAGCAACTACACAATCAAAACAACAATGAATTTTTTTGCTTTAAAGTCTAAATCACTATAATAGTGATTCTTCTAATTAAAGCCAACAAATGTTCCATGCCATCCAACAGTTTCCACATTGCGTAGAGGTCCATGATAGAGTATGTTCATGACTCCAAACAGAATGAAAATAACTTTGTTATTGAGTCAACCGCTAAGGCAGTATGTCACATGATTATTCATATAGTGAGCTCCATCAAAATCCATATTGCCCAAAGATGTATTGCTTAAAAGTATATTATCAACTCACCTCCATATTCTGATCAAGTGGATTCAACAACAAATCCATCAAGTGTCCGTATGGTGCAGTGATAGACAACCTACAACACCAAAACACACAATCCCATTTCTCTTATCCTATTACTCTAAGATTCAACACGTGTCTGAGAAACAAATGGAATTTAAGACTCAAACCCAAGTCGTGTGTTGCATAAACTTCGAATTTATGAATTTGATCTAAAATAACCAACACAGTGAACATGTTAACAAGTCTCAACAACAACAACAAATTAAAATTAAATTAAAAAAATAAATAATAAACAACAACTATAGAATCGTGTATATGAGCAACCTGATCACCTTTCAAAGGTGTCAATCACCACCTCCGAAACTCATCAAGGCTTTCATCAAGCTTCCTGACAGAATTTTCACCTTCCTTTTAGTCCAAAATTAAATACACAAGCAAAATATGAAGAACATCAGAAGCTCTGATTATTAAGAATTTGTTATGAAAAGGGGCTGGGAGGTGAATGTGTGAAGAAGCCAGCATTTCAGGGCAATAAGGGATACCTCTTCTCATACTCGAAAGGCTCTTTATTTTTTTGAGGTAAGAGTTCCTGCTCCGTATCAACTGCCATGGCCGATTAACTAGGCCTGAAAACTAGAACGCGACAGAATTGTGAGCGGTCATAATTATCTTAGGAGTAGTGAGAAGGCGAGAAGAAGAAAAAGTTTCCATATAAATATTTGTCAACTTTTCTAGTAAGTTGATACCTCTTCAGCAAACAATTTGAAAATATGAAATGGCATTCAGGGCAATCAATAGCATCCTGCAACAGGAAGATATCTCCAATATTAAAGCAAAATCATAGAAACATACCCAAAAGGCCATGAACAACCACACCTCTTAGGAAGTTATGTTATCTAATAAGGAAGACTACAACACTGATCATATATTAGATATTATACCTCTAGATGAAACAAGTACTTTATACCAAAGGGGTTGGAAGCGTTAAATTTCTAAACCAGCAAAAATGAATAACTGTCAGTTGCAATCTCGATGTAATTACAAGTAGGGTTCCATTACAAAACAGCTTTCACCTTTTCGGCATATTCTTCATAAAAGCGCATCCAAAAGATGTTGTTTCCAAACATCAAGCCTTGAGCTACAATTTTACAACATAAAAGGCATCTTTGATCAATAATGCCAAAAGTGATGTTACAAATAATTGTACATCTATAACCAAAAAAAAAATTGTACATTTGTATATTCAAAATAGAGAGACTTGAATATTTACAAACACAAACACAAACATGAAACACAAGCACGACATAAATGGCCTAACTCAAACACAAACTTTTATAGTTTTCCACTGATGTCATTCTTTGCATTCCATCAACAGTTGCAGCAAACACAAAAGATAAAAGATGAAAGACGGAAACGAAAAAAGGACCAGACCTTGGAAGCACCTCCTTCATCGCAACCATAGTCGTACCCCAAAAGAAAAACAGCAAAGGCAATCAAAAGGAAACCGACAGGTATAAGATGAAAGACATAAACGAAAAAAGGACCAGACCTTGGAAGCACCTCCTTCAGTGCCACCATAGTCGTACTCCAAAAGAAAAATGGCAAAACCAACACGACGAACTCCCAGGCTTTCTCCAAGATTGCCACAGAGCCATCACCACCACCACCAACAACATCAGATGAAATCCCTAATTCCAGTGACTCCCCAATTGAGGACAAAGGATCTTCAACTTCATCACTCGATGAAACCACGCACTCCACATCCTAAGCAATCCCCACGGAATCGATGGACTCAGACAAATCCAACTTGGTATCTACACCACTTCTGGTGCAATTCACGACTATAATTGCAACATAATTGGCCCGAAACTGGTCATTCTTGTCGTATCTTCTGAAACCCAAATGAGACGGCACTCGTTGCCAGAGGATTGGGGCGGCTGAGGAAATGTTCGGTGCGAGAATTCATATGGTGGAATGAAAAATGAAGAAGAGGGTGACAGTTGATGGAGAAGAAGAGGAAATGAGAGTGGTAGTGGCTAAACAGGAAGAGACGGAGGGAAAGTGTGTAATGTGAAACTTTTTCCGTAATGTGAGTAGCGCGCCCTAATTTTCACTTCCCGCTTGTTTTGTTATTTTTTTCAATAGCTTTTTATATAAAAAGCTATCCTAAAATCCTATTAAAAGGGATATTTGTTGTAGTGTTAGTTTATTGGCATCTTTGTAAAACACGAGAGAGATTATGCAAACAGTTATCAAATGATGAACCAAAAACAGAAAAATCATCCATAAAAACCTCCATAATCTCTTCTACAAAGTTTGCAAATATGGCCATCATACAACGCTGAAAGGTAGCTGGAGCATTACACAGTCCAAATGGCATACGCCGAAAAGCATAAGTACCATAGGGACACGTGAATGTTGTTTTCTCTTGGTCTTCAGGCGCAATCACAATTTGATTATAGCCCGAATAACCATCCAGAAAACAATAATACGGATACCTAACCAACCTATCAAGCATTTGGTCAATAAAAGGGAGAGGGAAGTGATCTTTTATGGTGGCTTTGTTTAACTTCCTTTAATCAATACACACACGCCAACTAGTGACTGTCCTAGTAGATATTGATTCATTATTCTCATTCTTAATCACGGTTTCCCCCCCTTTCTTAGGCACTACTTGAACAGGACTCACCCAAGGGCTGTAAGATATAACAGATATTATCCCTGCGTATAACAATTTTAACACCTCGGCTTTTACCACTTCCTTCATTGCTTGATTTAATCTTCTTTGGTGTTCTACTGTGGGATTAAAGGTATCTTCCATTAAAATTTTGTGCATGACAACAGAAGGACTAATACCCTTAATATCCATAATAGACCAACCTATGGCAGACTTATGCTTTTTCAAAACATCCAACAATTTTTCCTCTCCTACTTTACTTAAATCAACAGAAATGATAACAGGAAAAGTAGAAGATTCTCCTAAGAAAGCAAAACGTAGGTGATCAGGCAATTGTTTCAATTCAGGAGAAGGGATATCAACTTGAGCACAAATGTCTACACATGCATTGATAATGGTGTCTACCGAACCAATCGAAAAGCAGGAACTAACCTCTTCTGGAAGTTTTCTAAGAAGGTTGAACATTACCTCGTCGTCTTCTACTCTGAGAGTTAGGGTTCCTTTCTATACCTCAATTAATGCACGAGCGGTTGCAAAAAATGGTCTTTCGAGAATGATCGGGACTTCAGGGTCTTCCTCCATGTCTAATACTACAAAGTTTGCAGGGAATATGAACCTGTCAACGTTAACAGAACATTCTCCAACACACCTTTAGGGTATGTCATTGAATGATCCGCCAATTGCAGAACAATTATAGTTTACTTTAATTCCCCCAAACCAAGTTTCCTGTAAACACTGAAAGGCATTAGGTTAATGCTTGCCCCTAGATCACACAAAGCTTTTTTAATAAAAAAAACTACCAACAGTACAAGGAAGAGTGAAACTCCCTGGATCTTTCAATTTTGGTGGTAGATGTTTCTGGATTATGGCACAACACTCGGCAGTCATATTTACCGTCTCATGGTTCTCGAACTTCCTTTTCTTTGATAAGATTTCCTTCATAAACATGGCATAGTGTGACATCTGTTCCAAAGCATCAGCAAAAGGAATGTTAATATGGAGTTGTTTAAAAATATCAAGAAATTTTGAAAATTTAGCATCCAACCTTTTCTTTTGAAATCTTTGAGGGTAAGGAATTTGATTAGGAACTAAAGGAATAGAATCAAAAGACTTATCTGGCACTAATGTTGCTATCTCTTCCGTTGTTTTGTTTTCATCATCCTCATCCAGTATCCTTCTGGTGTTGGGCTATGTTTTTTCTTTTCTTTCAACTGTTTCCCACTTCTGAGAGATATGGAAGAGCATTGTTCTTGTGGGTCCATGACGATGACATCAGATAATTTTCCTTGCTGGATCTCCTTCATGAATATTGTCATTTGATCTATTTTTGCTTCCATCTTACTAATGACAATATCTTGTTTTACTGAAAATTTCCTAGTCTCATTTATGAAATCCCCTAGCATTTCTTCCAAAGGGTTTTCTTCTCTTGAATTATTTCCTCAGGTTTAGGCTCCATTTTTACTTCAATTTTAGGTAAACTTGGAATTTCTGATCCTGTGAGCTTGTTTAGAGCCTTGGTTAGAAATAATCTCGGATTGCTTTATCTTCTTGATCTGCCATGATTAAATCTCAATGAAACAATTTATCCACCTTATATCTTCACAAATTTTTGCCACCACTAAAAATTAAAGTGCAAAAATAAAATTTCTAAATTAAAATCAAGCACTTAATTCTCAATATTAATGGAAAAAATAACAATTTCGGCAACGGTGCCAAAAACTTGTTGCACTTTTCCGCAAGCGTACTGTTGCACAAGTAATATTAAAAATGGAAAATATTCCGAGTATCGAATCCTCAGGGAAATTGAATTAAGTCCATTAATTACCAAGAACCATCATGTTTAATTTTATTTAGAAGCTCCAGTCTTAAAAAAATAAAGAACTAACAAGAAACTAAAGAAATCATGCAATTAAATGGAAATATCCTATTAAGTGGACTTGACCTAGGGTATTATCTAGCTTTTTGGATTTGTAATTACTAATCTTTAATTCCATAAATCTAGAAGTAATTTTAAGCGGATTTCTCTTTCAAGCTCCTCCACATCTCATACTAACATAACTAATTCATGTGTCCAATTCCTTAGTTAATCATAATATGGCATTAAGATTGTCAATTTCTAACAAATCTCTTTCACTCTCGTGCTCCAAGCAATCGTTAGCAATGCAATTAGTGTTGGGATTGGCGTCCTAAAACTCGTAGATAGTGAATGTTAAACGAATTATATACTTATTCGATAAAGGAGTTGTCGAGACTAATTCAGTAAAGTTATTACTGAATAAAGTAAATTGCACTTATAAATTCCCAAATCCAATAAACTAAAATCCATGGCTATAGGATGAACACTTGAGCTTTATGTAGAGACATAAAAGTGGATCAAGCTTGAGTAATAGCCAAAACGGTCTATAGTATAGGAATAGGGTTGGGTACCTTATTCTGGGGACACTATGAGACGCGACCCACTTTATAGTTGGTATAGACGATGTGATCCTAAATCGTCCATGTAAAGACATGCGAGTGGGGGCGTCCTATGCAATGAGTTTGCATAAGACCAGGACCGAGAAATAAGTCGCTCTCGCTTTATAACACCGTTTACTGTCAAGACTGACTATTTCATGTGATGACCTAGGTAACTCGATATTAATCCTGAGCTAACTATGAACTCTTGTTTATTCGGGCTTATCCTTAGATCTGCATAGGTGAGAGTGGCTCAGTATCGCCGACTCAATAAGCCTCCCATTTCAGGGATAAGAACGGGTAAATAGCTGGGGACGTAGTCGTGCAAGAAGGAATTCAATCCTACCCGAATTAGGGATAGTAGAGAGGTTGTTCCCTTAAGTGCTGACTCTGGGGCTTGAACAAAGGGATCCCGCCCTCTCATTGGCCCGAGAGGGACTCGGTTTATTGGTTGGACCATAAACCAATTGTTCATTAGAGGATCAGTGGGACTTAAGGAACTAGAAGTACTATAGGGGTGAAACGGCTTTTTGACCTAGCTATAGCAACAAACAACCTATGAAGGATCTGAAGGGATAATAGCCCTTTTCGCAGCGGAAAACAACAAAGACCTTTTCAAATAAAACGCCGATTGGGATACCAATACGACGACAAAAATAATATAAATTTTTTACAGCGAACATTATAGACTAATTAAATGCTGTAAACAGATATAAGCATGCTAAAATCAAGAGAAAAAATCTAGATCTAATCTAGAATTGGGTCCTAATGACCCTAGTTCAAGAAAAACCTTACCCTTGAAGAAATCCTTGAACTTTTCGCCAAAATTCTTCGATTTTCTCCCAAAAAAACAGCAGCAGTCACACCTTGATCTTGCTGGAAAAAATGCCACGAACACCACCACGAGATTTCACCAGTATTCTCAAAGGGACAGACGTTGAGAGCTTGTGGGAACTCAAAAACCTTAAGGAAATTTTCTGGATCAAGAACTCTGTCTCTTCTGAGAGAGTGCAGAACGAGAGAGAACGAGAGAGAGGGAGAGATCGGCGTGAGAGACGTGAGACTGAGCGTAAACCTCTAACTACACACTGACCACATAATATCAGGTAACTGAAAATATCAGTTACCTGATATTTTTAATTAATTATAATTTTAAAATCATAATTTTAAATTACAATTAATTGTATTTTAATTAATCTAAATTAATTAAAATAACATTAATTTAAATCCAATTTAAATTAATATCTCTCTTATCTTATAGTTTAATTAAATCAAATTTAATTAAACTAAATTAATTAATTAATTCGAAATTAAAAAATAAAATTGAACATCACATATTCAATTACTATTTTCTCTCTCAAAACTATAGTATTAATATACATCCAATGCATATTAATTATAACCTATAGTTTTAATATGAACCAAATTCATATTTCAGTATAATGTTCGAACACCTTCGAATATTCAATCCATCCTTATAATTTTACCTCAACGCCCTAAATGAGCTACCGGTGGGAACTAATGGACCTACAGATCAGAAGCCCCAACGATATGAGATTAGTTAGTTAAACTCATTAACCAAGTTAATCAATATTCGTTAATTGTGGTTCACTCCACTAAAGAACCACAGCTGCACTCTTCTCACTGCAGATATATTTTTGTGTCCACGGATATTGACCGTCAACAACAAGTTAGCCCTTCACGTGTGTTCGTACCCCAGCTAGGTCAAATTACCGTTTTACCCCTGGGCTACCTCTTGGTCCTTAAGTACCAGTGCTCCTCTAATGAACAACCTGTTTGTGGTCCAACCAACAAACAGAAATCCCTCTCGTGCCATAAAGAGGGTAGGGCCCATTGTTCAAGACCCGGAGACACCACTTAAGGGAACACACCTCTACTTACCCTCATATCAGGAAGGAGTGAATTCCATCTTGTAAGACTACGTTCCCAGCTCCCCACTCGGTCTTGTCCCCAAAATGGTAGGCTTATTGAGTTGGCGAACAGGCCACTCTCACCCGTACAAATCAAAGGACAATCCCTCATGGACAGGAGTCCATAATCCACTCAGGATTAAGGCCAAGTTGCCTAGGTCATCCTAGTGAAATAGAAACCGAGCTAACTAACGGTGTTAGAGTTAGTGGTTAACTATTTCGCGGTCCGGTCTTTGTGCAAACTCATTGCACAGGATACCCCCACTCGCATGTCAGCCACATGAACGCGTTGGATCAGTACGTTTGTATCAATATACAAAGCGGGTCGTATCCATAGTGTCACTAGGATAAGGTACCCAGCCTTATCCCTATACTACAGACCCTTTAGGCTAAAACTTGAACATTGATCCCCGTATGTCCCTACATACTAGTTCAAGCCTCATTCTATTAGCCATGGATGTTTAGTTTATTGGATTAGGGTTAACAAGACAAGAAATAATACAAACATTGAATAATTCATCACTTTATTAATGTTCGGTCAAATGTACATTTACTATCTACGAGTTTTAGGGCATAAAACCCAACAAACTCCCACTTGAACTAAAACTCAAGTTACAGGGAAAGTATATACAATATAATCCAAAGCTGGAAACGGTACATGTATGTTTGTACATTACATAAAAAGTAAATATACAAAATACAATAAACTAGGGCATCCTTACACCCATTACACATCTCCCACTTGCCCTAGATTACGCTATATACATGTCTCGCAGACCTAGACTGTCTAGATGACCCTCGAACACTTTAGCCGAGAGGGCCTTCGTAAACGGATCAGCAATGTTGTGCTCAGAAGCGATCTTGGTCACGACCACATCTCCTCTTTGCACAATTTCTCGAATCAGATGATACTTCCTTTCTATGTGTTTACCTCTTTATTGGCTGCGAGGTTCCTTTGAATTGGCTACAGCCCCACTGTTGTCATAGTATAACGTAATGGGCAAGTTCATATTTGGAACAACTTCCAAATCTGTCAAGAACTTCCTTAGCCAAACAGCTTCCTTAGCTGCTTCACAAGCAGCTACATACTCAGCCTCCATGGTGGAGTCTGCTATGCATCCCTACTTTATACTCCTCCAAACTACAGCTACCCCGTTAAGGGTGAAAACTGATCCTGACGTAGATTTCCTAGAATCCTTGTCAGTTTGGAAGTCAGAGTCGGTGTAACCTGTGAGAACTAACTCCTTAGCCCCAAACACCAACATGTAATCTCTCGTTCTCCTAAGATACTTGAGCATTCCTTTAACGGCGGTCCAGTGGTCTGACCCTGGATTCGACTGATATCTGCTGACAATCCCTACAGCATAACAAATGTCAGGCCTCGTGCATAGCATGGCATACATTAAGCTACCCACGGCAGAGGCGTAGGGAATCCGTCTCATATCCTCAACCTCTTGAGGTGTCTTAGGAGACTGTTCCTTAGACAAGTGAACCCCATGCCTGAAAGGCAACAAGCCCTTCTTGGAGTTCTGCATCGAATATCGAGCCAACATCTTGTTGATATACGTTGCCTGAGACAGAGCTAGCGATTTGTTCTTTCTATCCCGAATAATCTGGATGCCAAGAACATACTGGGCCTCACCCAAATCTTTCATTTGGAATTGAGCTGCTAGCCATTCTTTTACGTCAGACAGATACCCTACATCATTCCCAATGAGTAGGATGTCGTCTACATAGAGTACGAGGAAAGCTACTTTATTCTTGTTGATCTTCTTGTATACACAAGGTTCATCAACATTCTGGTCAAAACCAAAAGATTTGATCGCAGTATCAAATCTAATATTCCAAGATCGAGAAGCCTGTTTCAACCCATAAATGGATCGATTCAGTTTGCAAACCTTTTGCTCATGACCTTGGGATATGAACCCTTCGGGTTGAGACATAAAAATACTCTCGTCAAGATTGCCATTCAGAAAAGCTGTCTTGACATCCATTTGCCAAATTTCATAATCATAAAATGTGGCAATGGATAAGAGGATTCTTATGGACTTTAACATAGCAACTGGAGAAAAAGTTTCTTCATAGTCCACTCCTTCTCGTTGGGTATAACCCTTTGCTACAAGTCTTGCTTTGAAAGTCTGTACTTTCCCAGCAACATCTCTTTTTCTCTTATAGATCCATTTACACCCAATGGGTTTGACCCCTTCAGGTAGATCTACAAGTTCCCAAACTTGATTGAAGTACATTGACTCCATCTCAAGATCCATGGCTTTGGCCCACTCGTCCTTATCTACATCATTCATTGCCTGACGATAAGACAATGGATCTTCTACGCCGTCATCAGGTATGACTACTTGTGTTTCTGTTAAACCCAAGTAGCGGTTAGGTTGTGTCACAACCCTCCCACTACGTCGAAGCTCTCCCACTACGTGAGGAGGACTAGATTGACGAGAAGAACTGCATTCTCCAACAACTCTTGTTGAAGGACCAGGTTCATCAACAACCCTTGTTGATCCTTCTGTAGCTTCTCCTAATACTAACTTACTTCGTGGTCGATGATCTCGCATGTGGTCTTCCTCCAAGAAAGTTGCATTTGTCGATACAAATACTTTATTATCTTGAGGGTCATAGAAAAGACCACCTCTCGTTTCTTTCGGGTACCCAACAAATTGGCATAATCTCGTACGTGGTTCCAATTTCTTAGGATTTGTCACTAACACATGTGCAGGACAACCCCAGATACGGAAGTAACACAAACTAGGTTTACGTCCCTTCCATAGCTCAAAAGGAGTTTCAGAAACACTTTTTGAGGGAACGTTGTTAAGAATATGTACTGCAGTCACTACTGCATACCCCCAAAACGAGCAAGGCAATTGAGCATAGCTCATCATAGATCGAACCATGTCTAACAAGGTTCTGTTTCTCCTTTCTGATACACCATTCTGCTGAGGTGTACCAAGTGCTGAGAGTTGTGATTGGATTCCATGTTCTATCATATAGTCCTGGAATCGCTGATCTAAATACTCTCCACCTCGATCTGATCGAAGTGTTTTAATTGTTTTACCTAACAGGTTTTCTACCTCAGCCTTAAACTCTTTGAACTTTTCAAGAGCTTCAGACTTATGGTCCATCAGGTACAAGTAACCGTATCGTGAATAGTCATCTATGAAAGAGATGAAATATTCATAACCACCTCGAGCCTTTACATTCATTGGACCACAAAGATCCAAATGTATTAGTTCAAGTGGTTCTTTGGCCCTATAACCTTTTCCAGTAAAAGGCCTCTTGGTCATTTTACCCTCGAGACACGATTCACAGGGTGGTAAAGATGTATCTTCTATGTCACTTAGAAGCCCATTTTTAACCAAACGATCGATCCGATCAATGTTAATATGACCAAGACGAAGATGCCAAAGATACGTGTTGTTACTTAAAGGAGAAACTTTTTGCCTTTTGTTTTGCGTTTCGGCCGTTTTAAACATTTCATGACTTAAAATGGCCTTAGCATCATTTGGTCTTAACACAAACAAATTATTCTCACGCTTAGCTGAACAAATGTAAACTCCATTCTTTGAAATTAAAGCTTCATTAAGCAAGAAGGAAATAGTATAACATTGTTCTAATAAAGCTGAAACAGAAATTAGGTTCCTTTTAATTCTAGGAACCAAGTACAAGTCCTCTAAAATTAAAAACCTATTTCTAAAGAATAATTTTGCAGCTCCCACTGCACGAGCTGAAACGACGTCTCCCGTTCCGACCTTGAGCGTCATTTCACCCTCTGCCAGCTGCTGGAAATTATTTCCCTGAAAAGAAGAACAAACATGATTAGTGGCTCCCGAATCCAGTATCCAGGCAAACTCATCATGTTCAACGAGACATGTCTCTAACACAAGTAAATCAAATTTACCTTCTTTTTCTCTTCTCTTCTCAGCAAGGTAGCGGGGACAATTGCGCTTCCAGTGACCATCTGCATTACAGTGGAAGCATCTGCCTTTGTCGGCCACGACCTTGGCCTTCCCCTTCCCTTGCACAGCCTGTGCAGGAGCCTTCCCCTTGTCTCCCTTCCTCTTTTGGATTTGCTTCGAAGAAGAAGCCTGGGGTACAGATTTAGTCCCTGAGGATGAACCCTTCAGGAACTTCTTCTTGGAATGGGCCACATTGGCCTCTCCTTTAACCACACTCTTTCCCTTGCTCTTTTGCAGGGACTCGTAAATCTGTAACTCCGAGAGGAGGGTAGTCAGGTTGAACTGAATCTTATTCATGCTCGCGTTCGTCCTGAAAGACAGATAGCTCGCCGGAAGCGAGTGAAGGATGAACGCAACCTGACTGCGCTCGCAGACAACCCCGCCATTTGCCTCAGCTATATTGAACTGGTTAATCATGTCCAGGACATGTTCCCGAACAGATTGACCTTCCAGCATCTTGGCATTGAAGACGTTCTTCAAGGCGTCGTGGTGGAGCTGGTAGGACGAAAGTCCAAACATCTCCTGCAGGGAATTCATAATTTCCCTGGCAGTTGCCACGTTCTCGTAACGCTTGGCCAACACTTCAGACAAGCTGACCAAAATATAGACTTTGACCTTTTCATTGGCCTTGGTCCAGCGTTCGTAGGCGTCCTTAACTACCTGGGCGGCAGTGCGAGGGGGAACGGGAGGACATTCCTCCGTTAAGACGAACCTTAAGTCCTCAACCACGAGTATTGTATTGAGGTTAGATTTCCATTGTGGAAAATTCTCGCCGGTAAGTTGTTCATTTTTAAGGAGGGAAATTATAGAGGAAGACATTGCTGAAAAAACAAACAAGTGACCGTATTAGTTATCTTTGCCTTAACCCATCACACAAGCAATACAAACAATTGCATACATCCAATCAATTTTGCAAACAAACAATCAAAGAACCCTAATAAAACTATGATTGTGTTTCGCAACGATGCTTCAGAGGTTTAGAAGAACAGCCACCGAAGGGTGATCAGTTGTTCCTCCTCTAAAATGAGACTCTTCTCAGTCAATTTCTAATACCAGAATAACTCATATTCCATTAGATATTAACCACCGTTGTTCGGTCAAGGATTTGTTAACAAATTAACTCCTCCCCGTAAGTGTAACCCTCCCACTTTCAGATCCTAGAGGCACGCACCAACAGGCTACCGTTAGGAAAGACAACTGTTGGTAATTAGCCTAAGTGATCCTATCCTATTCAGGAGTTCACGGTGTTCCGAATCCTATGATCAGGCCCTCCGAAGGGGTGGTTGCTCCAAGGCAACACGCAGGCAGATCATAGGAATCTCACGTTGTGACCTAGGGGTGGAGACCGAAGGATACGTTGACACGCATCCCGCTCCCACTTACTATAGTCACTTTCCCCATTCACCTTGGTATTGACCCATGCAAACACTCTCCGAAGGGAGGCCGCTCTACGACGACACGAAGCCGAGCATGGATCTCACGGTGTGAACGTCACGGGGACGTAGGAGCAAAACTCAATTTAAATTAAGTTTTGTAATTTTCCTCCCACTAAAGTAACCTATTATTAATTTTAGGGTTTGATTAAACCTAGATAAATCCAGCTAAGTCATTTATCTAAGTCTAGTCCTATTATAACTATTATAATAAGACCTAATGTCTGGGTGTATTAAACCAATTTAATTAACCTAGCGACATTATTCTAACATTAACCTGAGATTAATTCAACTCCGGTGTTCCAGATTCGTTCCCAGGTAGGAGGTGTTCCGTTTACCGTCAACTTAAATACCTCCAATCCTTAGACAGAACTTCACTGGTAGAGTTCCCTTATAATCTTAGGAATGCTCGTCCTACTTAGTTCATTAAAACTATTTTTAAAACTAAGTAAGATATTCTAATCCTATTAGAAAATGATCTTAGGTCTAATTAATTTTAACCCATTAAAATTAATTCAATTTAACCTAAGATCCTATATGAACATGCATATCTTGATTATAGATTGACGGTTTCTAATCATAAAATTTTAAACTATTTCAAAATTTTATAATGATTAGCCCTATAATCATGCATACTATAGTTTTTAAAACAATTAACAATCATATTCAAGTTAATGAAATTTAAACTATAGTACTCTGCATTTCATGATAATTAATATAACCCTTATATTAACCTATGGATGTATCATGCTCAATGCAGTTTGATTTCCATTTAAATAATAAACAACTTTATTATAGCCAAAAAATGGAAAATCAACTAAGCATGCTGCAAACAAATAATTTTTAATATAACTCTTATATTAAAACTATGTAATTGCATGCATCTTACTCTTCCATATTCATGAATTTAATATAACTCAACTATATATTAAATATCTCATGAAAAACCATGCATTATCATCCAAAATTATAATCATATTATAACATTCATAATGCATGAGCATGCTTTATATCCTAAGGTGGGATTAAATTTAAATGACATCCACAAAGCATTTAAATAGCGAATAAACCGGTTTAATTGGCCCCTAGGATAATTAAAGCAAAAATTACACTAATTAAAGCTTTAAAACTATCTTATTACATAAAGTACAGCTCCACAAATGGTCTAGGATCCACGAACCGACCCGAACCGCTTCGAACCGGGCTTGAAAATGCCGAACCGCCCATGAACCGAGTTGAACCGGACCAAACCGGTCCATAACCAACCCTAACCGCACGAACCAAACCACCCTTTAGGGTTTCAGCACACGTTTTCACGTAAAACAACCGCCGCACGAAATCGTGACAGCGTCGAGACGCTGTGAAGATAGCGTCCCGACGCTGGCGTGATTTCAACCGTCTGGAGCGTGGAATCGCGACAGCGTCGAGACGCACAAGGCTAAGCGTCCCGACGCTGTTGCGTCTGGAGCTGTTTCCTGGGCAGAACCGCGGCTATTCTTCACCAAAATTGCCGATTTTTGCACGTTCTTCACTGATTTTCAAGCACAAAACTAGACCGGGACTTTACAGACTCGATTTACAGAATAATTGCCCAAAACGCAGGGGCCTTTACATGATCAAATCATAAATAAAGCTGTAAATCTAAGGCCAATCGAAACCAAAACAGTTTATCGCAAACCATACATTCACAATGCAATTAATCCCACCATACAAAACCGATCGTAAATCTCAAAACAACATTTTAAATTCGAACCTGGCTCTGATACCAATTGAAGGGATAATAGCCCTTTTCGCAGCGGAAAACAACAAAAACCTTTTCGAATAAAACGCCGATTGGGATACCAATACGACGACAAAAATAATATAAATTTTTTACAGCGAACATTATAGACTAATTAAATGCTGTAAACAGATATAAGCATGCTAAAATCAAGAGAAAAATTCTAGATCTAATCTAGAATTGGGTCCTAATGACCCTAGTTCAAGAAAAACCTTACCCTTGAAGAAATCCTTGAACTTTTCGCCAAAATTCTTCGATTTTCTCCCAAAAAAGCAGCAGCAGTCACACCTTGATCTTGCTGGAAAAAATGCCACGAACACCACCACGAGATTTCACCAGTATTCTCAAAGGGACAGACGTTGAGAGCTTGTGGGAACTCAAAAACCTTAAGGAAATTTTCTGGATCAAGAACTCTGTCTCTTCTGAGAGAGTGCAGAACGAGAGAGAACGAGAGAGAGGGAGAGATCGGCGTGAGAGACGTGAGACTGAGCGTAAACCTCTAACTACACACTGACCACATAATATCAGGTAACTGAAAATATCAGTTACCTGATATTTTTAATTAATTATAATTTTAAAATCATAATTTTAAATTACAATTAATTGTATTTTAATTAATCTAAATTAATTAAAATAACATTAATTTAAATCCAATTTAAATTAATATCTCTCTTATCTTATAGTTTAATTAAATCAAATTTAATTAAACTAAATTAATTAATTAATTCGAAATTAAAAAATAAAATTGAACATCACATATTCAATTACTATTTTCTCTCTCAAAACTATAGTATTAATATACATCCAATGCATATTAATTATAACCTATAGTTTTAATATGAACCAAATTCATATTTCAGTATAATGTTCGAACACCTTCGAATATTCAATCCACCCTTATAATTTTACCTCAACGCCCTAAATGAGCTACCGGTGGGACCTAATGGACCTACAGATCAGAAGCTCCAACGATATGAGATTAGTTGGTTAAACTCATTAACCAAGTTAATCAATATTCGTTAACTGTGGTTCACTCCACTAAAGAACCACAGCTGCACTCTTCTCACTGCAGATATATTTCTGTGTCCACGGATATTGACCGTCAACAGCAAGTTAGCCCTTCACGTGTGTTCGTACCCCAGCTAGGTCAAATTACTGTTTTACCCCTGGGCTACCTCTTGGTCCTTAAGTACCAGTGCTCCTCTAATGAACAACCTGTTTGTGGTCCAACCAACAAACAGAAATCCCTCTCGTGCCATAAAGAGGGTAGGACCCATTGTTCAAGACCCGGAGACACCACTTAAGGGAACACACCTCTACTTACCCTCATATCAGGAAGGAGTGAATTCCATCTTGTAAGACTACGTTCCCAGCTCCCCACTCGGTCTTGTCCCCAAAATGGTAGGCTTATTGAGTCGGCGAACAGGCCACTCTCACCCGTACAAATCAAAGGACAATCCCTCATGGACAGGAGTCCATAATCCACTCAGGATTAAGGCCAAGTTGCCTAGGTCATCCTAGTGAAATAGAAACCGAGCTAACTAACGGTGTTAGAGTTAGTGGTTAACTATTTCGCGGTCCGGTCTTTGTGCAAACTCATTGCACAGGATACCCCCACTCGCATGTCAGCCACATGAACGCGTTGGATCAGTACGTTTGTATCAATATACAAAGCGGGCCGTATCCATAGTGTCACCAGGATAAGGTACCCAGCCTTATCCCTATACTACAGACCCTTTAGGCTAAAACTTGAACATTGATCCCCGTATGTCCCTACATACTAGTTCAAGCCTCATTCTATTAGCCATGGATGTTTAGTTTATTGGATTAGGGTTAACAAGACAAGAAATAATACAAACATTGAATAATTCATCACTTTATTAATGTTCGGTCAAATGTACATTTACTATCTACGAGTTTTAGGGCATAAAACCCAACAGGATCGACTTACTAAGCATGGTTAAATCAAGTGGACGGAAATATATCTATAGTGAGGGGAGTGCAACTATCGGGCTAGTGGAGTGTCCCGATAGTTAACGAATGTTGGCTAATTTGGATAATGAGATTAGTCGGTTAGCCTCGAATCGTTGGAGCCCATGATCTATAGGTCCATTAGGTCCCCCTACTAGCTCATATCAGAATTAAGCCTAGAACAAAAGATAGGAAGCTTTCGTTCAAAATCGGGAAAAAAAGTATTATCGTAAATTGTGTTTGACACAATAATTTAATTATGAATTAAACTAGAAAATGAGAGATGAAGTATTTAAAAGTGTTTTGAATACTATATATATATGTATTAGGAATCATATATGATTAATTGCACAAGATTAGTATGATTAATTGGATTAATCATAAGAAATCATTTTGAAATGTCTCAAAATCGATTACCTAATGTTAAATTCAATTTGGAATTAAAATGAACATTAAATTGCAAGCTTGAAATCAGATTTCAATTTTTATTTAGTGGATTTAGTTGGAAATCCACTTATGCATGAACATTCAAAGTGGAAAGACAACTCACTCATGCATTGTTGCATGTCTTGTGAGATGTACACCTAGAATCCACTTGAACTTACAAATACACCATGTGTCTTGTGTCTTGAGGCTTGGCTTTGCATGAAAACTCTCTATAAGAAGAGCTTGAATCAGATTCAAGCTATGAGAGTGATTTTCCATACTGTTATGCTGCTGGAATTTGGACTCAGAGCTCTCTCATCTCTCATTCTTCTCCATTGCTTGATCCTTCAAGCATTCCTTTCCCATTCCCTATCTTTATAAGACTCCCACAAGTTATTCTTGGCCCGGAGAATAGTAGGGAAGACTCTAGAGGTTGTCCAAGGAGGTTTGGAGAAAAAAACATCACAAGGAGTTCCATAGAAGTGAGCTACAAAAAGGTTGGTGCTCTCTAACTCTCTATTTTGTTTTCTTTAGAACCAGCATGCTTTAGATGCAAAATTGATGTAGTTAGGTGCTTCCGATCTTTAATTGCTTCTGCATGTGTTATATGAACACCTTCAATTAGGATCTAATCTAATTTCTCTCTGTCGAGTATCAATTTAGACCAACACATCAATTAATCTGTGATCAAGAGACTAAAAGCATTAAGCATGAATTGCATAGATGAAATATGAAGAACTTCATTACAATATCCAAGGATTTAAGCTACCATATCCAATTAGCTAGAATAACGACCCTAGGTCTCAAGATCTACTCACAAATGGAAACAATTTTTCCCGAGTGATCTTGATCCATAGGCCTAACTCAAACTACAATAAAGAATTACAAAGAAGTAAGGAAGAAATAACCGATAAGTTGATCCAAAGCTCCCGTCACGGTCATCTCAAATCCCGAGCCTTGGAATCTCGAATCTCGAGCCTTGGAATCTCACTCAATTCCACCTTTTTCTTCACAACTCTACTCTCTTTTTCTCTCTTTTGAGCTAGGGGAGAACTCCCCAAAAATGGGATGATTTGAACCATTGGAAGGGAGGTTATTTATAGGAGCATGGGCGGAGCTTTTCTTGTTGAACAAGTCGACAGCGTCATGACGCTACGTCACAACGTTGAAGTCATATGTTTCTTGCCGCTTACACTACCTAGCGACGCGACGCTCTAGGCATAGCGTCGGGACGCTAGGCCTTCTAGAAGCCAAACACGCGGATTTAAGCCTTCCTTTCTCCTTTCCTTTGGGCTTTTGGGCCTCCACTTCAAATGACATCTTTTCTTGGACCTTTGGGCTTGGATCTACAATAATTTTCTTCAAATTGCTCCAAAAAGCCTCCAAAATCATCCAAAATCTCTCAAAATTCTGATTTTGCTTCCTTGGCTCGGTTTTCTGAAATTTAAACATAAAATAGCATTCAAGCATAAAGCTAGCTAAAAATAATAGAAAATTGATAGCATTTCTGCATGCTATCAAGCTCGTGGAGAGAGAGACACACTCACGGGAGGAAAAACCCACGGCACGCTCAAGCTACTACTGACGGCGACTGAAGACGATGCAACAACTCTGGCGAGGCGGTGGTGCTACGCTCTGACGACGGCGGTGGCTTAAAATCACGGCAAGAAGAAGTTGGGGGGGGGGGGTAGACGGCTACACGAGGAGGGAAGAAGAGATAAAAATTTAGGGCTTTCTTTTCTCTTTCCTTTCTTTTCTTTTCTTAAGCTTAATTAAATTAAGCTTAATTCCATTCCTTTTCTTTTAAATAGAAACTTAGAATGAAAAACTCATTCTAATTAGGATTTAGGATTTAGGATTCTAATTAGAATATTAACTCCTAAAAGGTTTGGGAAAGAAAATAACCCAATTGATTTAGGATTTGGGTCTTTTGATATTTAAAATAAATATCAAATATTAAACCTCCAAACTTTAGGAATCAAATATTTAATTAAAAAATCTATTTTCCCTAAATTATAGAAATTTAATTTAACGACCCAAAGCTAAACTTAAATTCTATTTTTTTTCCAAATTAGAATAAGAATGCCCAATTAATTCCCAAATGGCTCAATTTCGAAATGCAGGACGTTACAGACGATATACCCAACAACGTTAAAATACTTAGTGGGAGAAAAGGATACACATAGTTTTTTCTCACGCTCTCCTTATAAATTCACACGGTGAGATTTATGCTTGGCCTCGTGTTGCTAACTAACGCAACTGCTCCATTCGGAAGGTGTTTGCATAAGTCAATATCAAGGTGAATGGAGAAAGTATTTATAATAAGTGGGAGAGGGAAGCGTGTCAACGCATCCTACGGTCTCTTCCATTAGTTTTCACCGTGAGATCCCTATGTTGCGCCTGCTAAGTATACCCTGGAGCTACTACACCATACGAAGGGATGTAACATAGGAATCGGAACAAAGTAAACTGCAGAAATGGATAGGGTTTCTTAGGGTCATTCCCAACATTAGCTTTTCCATTTGGTAGCATTGTTGGGGCTGTCCTCTGAGATCTGAAAATGGATGGTCACACTTACAAGATTAACTATGTTGGGTTTTATGCCCTAAAACTCGTAGATAGTGAATGTAACCGTTGACCGGATATTCATGAAATAATATTGATATATTTTTCCATTAATTGTTATTAGTTATTTTATATTTGTCTTTGCCTAATAATAACCCTAATCCAATAAACTAGACATCCAAGGTTGTAATATGAGTCTTGAACTATATGTAGCGACATATGGGATCATTGTTCAAGAAACAGCCTAAAGGGTCTATAGTATAGGGATAAGACTGGGTGCCTTATCCTGGTGACACTATGGATATGGCCCACTTTGTATTTGATACAAACGCTGCGATCCAACGCGTTCGTGTAGGAGACATGCGAGTGGGGATATCCTATGCAATGAGTTTGCATAAGACCGGACCACGGAATAGGTTTTTATGAGATGAAAATCGACGAAATCGCCGCTGAAATCCGAGGCCAAAACCGAGAACAAGCTGCTGTTTTTGCCCAGAAATCGATTCCAGACGCAACAGCCTCGAGACGCTACCTCGACAGCGTCTCGACGCTGTCTCGATACCACAGGCGCCAAACATGGAAAGTGCACAGCGTCGAGACGCTGTCACAATGGAGGTGCGCATTAGGGTTTCAAAAGGCGCGGTTCAAGGCGTGGCCGGTCCGGTTCGGACCGGTTCGGTTGGGCTGGGACCTATTTGGTCCGGTTCAGCCAATTTTTGGCATGGTTCGTGATTTTCGAAGCCGGTTCGAGGTGGTTCGGGGTGGTTCGTGCTGTCTAGACCAATTCCAGAGCTCTACAAGGATTTTTTAGGATAGAACTTAGCTAAATTAATGTAATTTAATGCTTTATTTTATCTTAGGGGCCAAAATTAACCGGTTCAATTGCTATTTATATGCTTATGGATGTCATATAGAATATTTAATCCCACCTTAGGTTATAAACATGCTCATGCATTTTTATATATTATAAAATGTTATAATGTATGTTTAAATGCATGGATTTGTTTTCATATTCTTTAATATAAGTGTATATTAATTATATGAAAAATTGGAAAGCATGAAGCATGTCATTACTTAAATTAAATATAAATAGTTATGTTTAATGTGATGAATGAAGCATGCTTGATTGATTTTCTTGATTGGCTTATAATTGTTATAATAAAAGAAAATCAAAATTGCATGAAGCGTGAAACATCCATAGTTAATGATATAATTGTTATATTATTCATGCAATTAATGTGGTTTCATTTTTTTTGAATGAGATTGTTAAATGAATTAAACCCTAGATTCTTGATTATAGGATTAATCATTAAAATTTGAAATAGTTCTTTAATATTAATGATTATAAACCGTAAATCTATAATAAAGATTTGCATGCAAACATAAGATCATAGGATAAATTGGATTAATTTTAAATTGTTTAAAATTAATTAGACCTAGATCGATTTCTAATATGATTAGAATCTTTTCTTACTTAGAATTAAAAATAGTTTTAATTGACTAAGTAGGAAAAACATTGCTATGATTATAAGGGAACTCCACCGGTGATGTTCTGTCTAAGGCTGAGGGTATTTAAGTTGACGGTTTACGGAACACCTCCTACCTGGGAACTGACCTGGAATACCGGAGTTGAATTAATCATAGTTAAATGTCAGCATGCAATGTCACTAGGTTTATTAAAAGTGTTTAATGAACCTAGATCTTTAGAGTAAAGATCGTACATTACTGAGGTTATAAGGGAACTCTCTCGGTAAAGTTATGTCTAAGGCTGGGGGTATTTAAGTTGACGGTTTACGGAACACCTCCTACCTGGGAACTGACCCGAACATTGAGTTGAATTAACCATAGTAATGTAGACTTGCAATGTTGGGTTTATTAAAAGAAGTTTAATTCACCCAAGAGATTGCAGTTGAATCCTTTCCATAATTGTTATAATAGGATCAGACTTAGATAGATTGACTTAGCCGAAAATTATCTAAGTTAAACAACCCTAAATTAACCGTATGACATTTTTAGTGGGAGGAAAATTACAAAACGGGATTTAAATAGAGTTTTGCTCATATGTCCCTATATTCACAACGTGAGATTCATGTTCGGCTTCGAGTCGCCTTAGGAGCGGCCTCCCTTCGGAAAGTGTTTGCATGAATCAATATCAAGGTGAGGGAAAAATGTCTAGAGTAAGTGGGAGCGGGACACATGTCAACGTATCCCTCGGTCTCCGCCCATAGTTCGCACCGTGAGAGTCCTATGATCCGCCTGCAGGTTGTCCTGGCGCAACAATCCCTTCGGAGGGCCTGTTCATAAGATTCGGAACATCGTGAACTCCTGAAAAAGGATAGGAGCTCTTAGGCTAATCACCAACAGTTGTCTTTCCCTTCGGTAGCTTGTTGGTGCGTGCCTCTGAGATCTGAAAGTGGGAGGGTTACACTTACGAGGATGAGTTAAAAGTGTTAACAAATCCTTGACCGAACAACGGTGGCTAATGTCTATAGGAATATGAGTTATTCTGGAATTAGAATTAGCTGAGAGGTGTCTCATTTCAAAGGAGGAATAACTGATCACCCTTCGGTGGCTGATAACTGCCCAAAAGGTAGTTATTTATGCCTCAATTATATAGGGATTTGTGTGTCCTTTATGCTTATTAGGGTTGGTTTTGGATATATATTACATGTTTTAACCCATTTGGAAGAATGGAAGCATTGGAAATTATTTTGTGCAGATTATGCTGCTGAGTGACTGGAGGGAGCAAATTCTATGCTGCAGCAAAACTTGGAACAGAAACTGCCACATCACAGCTCGTTAGCCAACTTCATGAACCGACTTCTGTTGAGTTATTTTCGTGATAAAGGATCAAGGAGAGCCTTACACGTGTCCTAGTTGACCTAATTCAAGCCTCTCATCCTTCTATAAAAGGAAGTAGCCGTCAAAGTCAAAGTCATTCCATGTTTTCCCTTGGAAGCCGGATAGCATAGGGAGATTGAAGATTATCAAGAACACCATCTTCCGCAAGCTGATTAGGGAGTTCACTTTCTTTATTAACTTGTGGTTATGGACATGCATACTCAGATTGTAATTCGTATTCCTATGCCTATTATGAACTAAGTAGCTTAAGGTGTTGGTTAGGAATAATGTGATTACTGTGTTTCATCTCTAGTTATATATTGACTATCGCATTTTGGTTAATTGTTGTGCTTATTCTCATTTTATGCCCGCCTGACCAGCCGGTATGGATAGCTCTCTCTAGTTTCAGGGATGATTTAGAGAGTGTGTTGCAATTATCCACACTACGATCATTGTGTATTGGTGAACGCCAGTGACTGAGCTAGGGACAGCCAGTTGCCTAGTGCTTGATCGGTCGCTCTTCATTGGGGTTGAAACACATCCCAAAAGATCCGGAGTTCCGGGAGGAATCCGCTAATAATACTGCGAGAAATGAATGATCAATAATATTGCTGGAGCATATTTTATAAATCACTAAAACCTAACCAGCGCCTGTCTTTAATCTGTCTATCTATTTTTTTACTCGTTGTTCTGTCATTTATTTTGCTTCAGCATAATTCCGATAAAACCCAATCATTTTTATTATCTTTGAAACCATTAAAAAGTTACGCAAAATAGATAAAGTGGAAGCTCATTCAGACCTTGGATTGATAAATATTACTTGCTGCAGACTGTGTATACTTGCACAGGAATTCTAGAGTATTTTATACTATATTTTTACTCACTCTAGGAACCCAACAGTGGCTGATATTCTAAACCTCTGAAACATCGTTGCAAAACTAAATCGATAGTTTTAGGGTTCTATGATTGTCTGTTTTGCTAAATTGATTGGATTGTGTGCAATTGTTTGCTTGTATGATGGGTTAAGGCAAAGATAACTAATACGGTCATTGTTTGTTTAAATTTCAGCAATGTCTTCCTCAATTGTCTCTCTGCTTAAAAATGAGAAATTAACCGACAAAAATTATGCTACGTGAAAGTCGAACCTGAATACGATTCTTGTTGTCGATGATCTGCGGTTCGTCTTAACGGAGGATTGTCCTCCAGCCCCCACTCGTAATGCATCCCAAGCAGTTAAGGATGCTTATGACCGCTGGACAAAGGCCAATGATAAGACTCGCGTCTATATCTTAGCCAGCTTATCTGAAGTTTTGGCTAAAAGGCATGAGGGCATGGTAACAGCGAGGGAGATTATGAACTCTCTCTAGGAGATGTTTGGACAACGGTCCTACCAACTCCACCATGACGCTCTCAAATACGTTTATAGCTGTCGCATGAAAGAGGGCACGTCTGTTCGGGAGCATGTCCTGGATATGATGGTCCAATTCAACGTGGCAGAGGAAAACGAGGCGGTCATAGATGAGCGTAGTCAGTTTGCATTCATCTTAGAATCTCTTCCGAAGAGTTTTCTACAGTTTCGAAGCAATGCAATGATGAATAAGATAACATTCAACCTGACTAGCCTCTTGAATGAGCTACAACTCTATCAGTCTCTTCTTAAGAACAAGGGACAGATAGAAGGAGAGGCAAACGTTGTTCACTCTAAAAGAAAGTTCGAGAAGGGTTCATCCTCTGGAACTAAATTTGTAGCCACTTCTTCAAAGAAAACTCAGAAGAAGAAAGGAAACAAGGGGAAGGCTCCCAGTACTGCTGCTAAAAGCAAGGGAAAAGCCAAAGCTATGGCAGACAAGGGCAAGTGTTTCCACTGCAATGTAGATGGACATTGGAAGAGAAACTCACAAAGTACCTTGCTGAGAAAAAGAAGGAAAATGAAGGTAAATTTGATTTACTTGTTTTAGAAACATGCCTAGTAGAACATGATGAGTTTACCTGGATACTTGATTCAGGAGCAACTAATCATGTTTGTTCTTCTTTTCAGGAAACTAAAAATGGTGTACTTATTTGTTCAGCCAAATTGGAAAATAACTTGTATGTTTTAAGACCAACCGAAAACAAAGCATTTTTAAATCACGAATTATTTAAAACTGCTAAAACTCAAAGTAAAAGGCAAAAGATTTCTCCATCAAGTAACAATACTCATCTTTGGCATCTCAGACTTGGTCATATAAACATCGATAGGATCGATCGTTTGGTAAAGAATGGACTTCTAAGCAAGTTAGAAGATGATTCACTACCACCTTGTGAATCTTGTCTCGAGGGAAAAATGACCAAGAGACCCTTTACTGGAAAAGGTTACAGAGCCAAAGAACCCTTAGAGTTAATACATTCGGATCTATGTGGTCCAATGAATGTAAAAGCTCGAGGAGGGTACGAATATCTCATCTCATTTATAGATGATTATTCAAGATATGGTTACTTGTACCTAATGGGACATAAGTCTGAAGCCCTTGAAAAGTTTAAGGAGTTTAAGGCTGAAGTTGAAAACCTATTAGGTAAATCTATTAAAGTACTTCGATCTGATCGAGGAGGGGAGTATATGGATCAAAGATTCCAAGATTATATGATAGAACATAGAATCCAATCTCAACTCTCAGCCCCTGGTACACCTCAACAGAATGGTCTGTCAGAAAGGAGAAATAGAACCTTGTTAGACATGGTTCGATCAATGATGAGCTATGCTCAATTGCCTAGCTCGTTTTGGGGATATGCAGTAGAGACTGCAGTATACATCTTGAACAATGTTCCCTCGAAAAGTGTTTCTAAAACACCTTTCGAATTATGGAAGGGGTGTAAACCTAGTTTGCATCACTTTCGCATCTGGGGTTGTCCAGCACACGTGCTTATGACAAATCCTAAGAAGCTGGAACCTCGTTCAAAACTGTGCCAATTTGTTGGTTACCCTAAAGAAACGAGAGGTGGTTATTTCTACGACCCACAAGAAAATAAGGTGATTGTATCGACAAACGCCACTTTCTTAGAGGAAGACCACATGAGAGATCATAAACCACGCAGCAAAATAATATTAGGAGAAGCTACTGAAGAATCATCAAGAGTTGTTGATGAAGTTGGACCTTCAACAAGGGTTGATGAAGGAACTAGTTCTTCAGATCCATCCCGTCCATCTCAAACGTTGGGAATGCCTCGACGCAGTGGGAGGGTTGTATTACAACCTGACCGCTACTTGGGTTTAACTGAAACTCAGGTTGTCATACCTAATGATGGCATTGAGGATCCATTGTCCTATCAACAGGCAATGAATGATGAAGATAAGGATGAATGGGTCAAAGCCATGAACAAGGAAATGGAATCAATGTACTCCAATTCTGTATGGGAACTTACAGATCTACAAAATGGGGTAAAACCCATAGGGTGCAAATGGATCTATAAGAGAAAAAGAGATGCAGCTGGAAAGGTACAGACCTTCAAAGCTAGACTAGTGGCAAAGGGTTATACCCAAAAGGAAGGGGTTGACTATGAGGAAACCTTTTCTCCTGTAGCCATGTTAAAGTCCATAAGAATTCTTTTATCCATAGCCACATATTATGACTATGAAATATGGCAAATGGACGTCAAGACTGCCTTTCTGAATGGTAATCTTGAAGAGAATATCTTCATGAAGGGTTGAAATCCCTTTGGCAGTGGAAGCAATCAAGAACTTTCTCGAATTAAATTTCAATTTTAGGAAAAACCAATACGTTGGTAAGTAAAATTACAGAAACTAATTTTCTATAAAACGATTAGATTAAGCATGCTGCAAATTTAGTTTAAGATCAAGAACACTTACTTGGTTCGAAGAACACTGCACAATGCTCCAAGGATCTCGTTCTTGGGACTTCCAACGGACACCACCACTCGAATCACCCGCTATTCTCTTGGGTCGCTGAGATATGGCTTGTGGGAACCCAAATTCAGTATTGGAAGGGAATTTTTAGCGAGGAACTTTGCTGTTTTTTAGAGAGAGAAGAGAGAAAATCCCAAAGCTTTTCTGTGTTCTCACGTAAAAAATGAGAGAGTGAACCTTCGTTGGGAAACTCCCTCTCCCCTCAACGATAAGTGGGGAGGGAGTTATCTCCCTACTAGATCTAGACCGTTAGATCTTAATCAAAACGATCTCGGCCATTAACTAATTAAATAATAAATATTTAATTAATTAATTAATTATAATTAATTTAATCAAATTAAATGAATTATAATATATAGTTTTTAATTCAATTTGAATCATATTCAATTAAATTAAATTGGCCATTCAATTAATTCTAAATTAATCGATCACACATTAATTAAATATCAAATATTTAATTAATTTTATAATTGAATCATATTCAATTTAATTTCTCTCATTTAACCTATAGTTTTAATGTGCATCAAAATGTACATCAATATAAACTATAGTTTTAATTTGATTAAATCACATTTAACCAAATTAAAATTAAATTAATTAATTTCCCAATTAATTAATTCATGAATTAATTAAATATCACATATTTAATTAAATTCATAATTCTCTCATTAATTAATTTTGAATCATATCCAAAATTAATTTTATTATAAAGTTTAATTCATTAATTAAACTTATACTATAATGTATCTCCATACATTATATTAATTGTATCAAAATACAATTAACTTATATTCCCTTTAATAATCAAGACTATATTATCTCAGAACCCGTTATGAGCTAGAAGGTGGACCTAATGGACCTACAGATCAGAAGCTCCAATGATACGAGATTGATCAGATAAACTCATTAACCGAGTCAATCAACATTCGTTAACTGTGGGTCACTCCACTAAAGACCCACAGCTGCACTCTTCTCACTGTAGAGAGGACGGCGCGCCTTTGTTCAAGCCCCGAAATCAGTCCTTAAGGGAACACACATCTACTTTCCCCAATAGGAGAATGAGTGAATTCCATCTTGTATTGTCATGTCCCCAGCCCCCCACTCGGTCTTGTCCCCAAGAAGGTAGGCTTATTGAGTCGGCGTACTGGCCACTCTCACCCGTACTAATCAAAGGACAATCCCTCGTGAGAAGGAGTTCATGACACACTCAGGATTAAGATCGAGTTACCTAGGTCATCCTATTGAAACAGTAACCTAACTAGTTAACGGTGTTACATCTAGTGGTTTACTATTTTGTGGTCCGGTCTTATGCAAACTCATTGCATAGGATACTCCCGCTCGCATGTCTCCTACATGGACGCCTTGGATCAATACGTCTGTATCGAATACAAAGCGGGCCGTATCACATAGTGTTACCAGGATAAGGTACCCAGCCTTATCCCTGTACTATAGACCTTTTAGGTTGTTACTTGAACACTGATCCCCGTATGTCCCCACATACTAGTCCAAGTCTCATGTAAACAACCTTGGATCTTAGTTTATTGGATTTGGGTCATATTGTGCAATATCTAACAACAACACTTTATTGTAGAAACTCAATTACACTTTATTGAAACAAGTATACAATTTGTTTACATCACTACCTACGAGTTTTAGGGCATAAACCCAACACTGGGAACATAATCGTACAAGATGGAATTCACTCCTTCCCGACTTTAGGGAAACAGATGAGTGTTCCCTTAAGTGGTTACTCCAAGTCTTGAACAAAGGGCCCTACCCTCTCAATGGCACGAGAGGGTTTTCTGTTTGATGGTTGGACCACAAACATGTTGTTCATTAGAGGAGAATTGGTACTTAAGGAAATAGAGGTAACCCAGGGGTAAAACAGTAATTTGACCCAGCTGGTGTTACAGACACTCGTGAAGGACTAACTAGTCGATATTGGTCTAGATCCGTGGACACAGAAAATATGTCTGCAGTGAGAAGAGTGCAACTGTGAGTCTATAGTGGAATGTACACACAGTTAACGAATATTGATTAATGTGGTTAATGAGTTTGACCAATTAATCTCACATCGTTGGAGCTTCTGATCTGCAGGTCCATTAGGTCCCACTGGTAGCTCGTAAAGTAATTTGAGGCAACTAAGTAATAAAAGTAAATTGAAAATGTTCAATTTATTAAGGGAAACAAATATAATATATATTGATATATTAATATGAGAGAAATTAATATTTGAAAAGTTCAAATATAAATTTATGGAAGTTTGAAAGAGTTCAAATAATGAATTAATTAATTTAAGGCCTAAAATGTGTTTGGGCAAATTAATTAATTCTAGGCCGGGAATTAAATATGTGATATTTAATTGGTGGTTAATTAATTAAAGAATTCATTAACTAGGAATTAATCAATTATGGAAATAATTAATCACTTAAGGAAGTGATTAATCATTTATGGAAATGATCTAATCAGTTATGGAAGTAATTAGTCATTTGTGGAAAAGATTAATCAATATATGGAATTGATTGATCATGATTGATTAATTAAGGAATAAGATTGAATCAATTTTGGAAAAGATTGATTTAATTGAATATTTTATTCATGGCCTCTCTTCTATAAATAGAACACTAGACCTAATTGGTCATGACACTTGACACTCTTGCTCTTGCTCTTAGACTCTCAAAAGACAAGACCTAGAATTCTCTCTAGCCTCCCTCTTAGAGAAAGACTCCCACAAGTCTTTTGCCTCCTAGACCTAGAGTCATACCGGTGTAACCTTTGTGGTTATTGTGTCAATCAAGAAGAAAATTCCAGCGATCAAGAGGCGAGGAGGCTGCTGCGTTTTCGTTCGTTGGAGCGTCGTTGGCGAAGAACGGTCAAGTCTACAACGAAGGTATGTGACGGTTCTTCCCCTTTTCTTTAGAAAAGCATGAAAATAAATTTAGATTTATTTTTAAAGCATGTTTAAACTGAATTTCCAGCAGCTTTAAAAGAGTTTAAAGTTTGATTGAGCTTTCGTAACGGTATTTTAATGTTAATTAATATACGGCGTAAGGTCCAATCGATGCGCTTCCGCTGCGTGGGGACTTTTATTCCCTTCAAACTAATCGTTAGCTTATTCATGACCAAAGTAGCGATAATTAAATGATACAGAAATAAAAGAGTTATTCTGGTTATAGAATATTTAGTCAAGAATGTCTTGGTTCAGTGAAGAAGTGATTGACTACCCCTCGGTAGCAGCTATACTGACTCACTGAAGTATCATTGCAAATTAATTAATGAGATGGGTACATTATTACTTTTTCTAAACTGAAATTGGATTTATTAAATAATCAATACACTGATAAAGGATTTATTAATGTTTTTTCAGCATGTCTAGCTCTTTAGTGCAAATATTAGTTCAGAAAAATTTAACGACGACAACTATGGAACTTGGAAATAAAACTTAAACACAGTATTAGTAATTGATGACCTTCGATTCGTCTTAACGAAAGAATGTCCACCTAACCCTGGGCTGACAGGAACTCGAGTGAATCGAGACGCCTTTGACGGATGGACTAGAGCCAATGATAAGGCAAAAGTCTTCATCCTGACAAGCATAAGTGATGTTCTGTCTAAAAAGCATGAGGGCATGGCTACGACAAAGGAAATAATGGACTCATTACAGACGATGTTTGGACAGTCGTCCTCATGCCTTCGACATGAGGCCATCAAATACGTTTACAATTCTCGAATGAAAGAAGGAACTTCTGTTCGAGAACATGTTCTGAACATGATGGTGCATTTCAATGCAGCCAAAGTAAATGGTGCTGTCATAGATGAAAGTAGTCAAGTCAGTTTTATCATGGAATCTCTCCCGAAGAGTTACATTCAATTTCGCACAAATTCTGTGATGAAAAAATTGAATATAATCTGACGACTCTCCTGAACGAGCTACAGACCTACTAGTCCCTTACTAAAAGTAAAGGACCTAAAACTAAAGGAAACGTTGTTTTGGGTAGAAAGTTCCTTAGAGGTTCGAACTTTGGAACTAAGTCTGAATCTTTTACTTCAAAGAATAAGAGTATTCAGTTGAAGAAAAAGAAGAACAAGGGTAAGGGGAAAACTCTCATCACCAAGAAAAGCAAGAAAAAGAATACAGATAAAGGAACTTGTAACTGTCCTAAATATCTTGCTGAGAAGAAAGTAGAGAAGGCTGAAGCTGCCAAACTAGGTAAATACGATTTACTCATAATTGAAACATGTTTAGTACAAAATGATAACTCCATATGGATATTAGATTCAGGAGCGACTAATCATGTATGTTCTTCTATACATGAAACTAGTTCCTGGAAGGCACTTGAAGAAGGCGAGGTGACACTCAGAGTAGGAACAGGAGATGTCGTCTCGGCTGAGGCAGTGGGAGCGATGCAGCTGTTGTTTAGAGATAGTTACATTTTGTTGGAAAATGTTTTGTATGTTCCTAGTATAAAAAGGAACTTAGTATCTATCTCTTGTTCAATAGAACAAATGTATAAAGTATCTTTTGAAGTTAATGAAGGGTTTATTATCAAGAAAGGATATCAACTTTGTTCAGCTAAACTTGAAAACAACCTGTATGTGTTAAGACCGAATGAAACAAAAGTTGTTTTCAATACTGAAATGTTTAAAACAGTAGATACCCAAAATAAAAGACAAAAAGTTTCTCAAGATAATCTTCTTTGGCATTTAAGACTAGGGCACATAAATCAGAAACGAATATAAAGGTTGGTTAATAGTGGACTTCTAAATGAGTTAGAAGATGACTCGTTACCACCATGTGAGTCCTGTCTAGAAGGTAAAATGACCAAATGACCTTTCTCTGAAAAAGGTTATAGAGCCAAAGAAACCCTAGAGCTTGTACATTCAGACCTATGTGGTCCAATGAATGTTAAAGCACGAGGAGGGTATGAATATTTCATCAGCTTCATTGATGACTATTTAAGATATGGGTATCTTTACCTAATGGTTCATAAGTCAGAATCTCTTGATAAATTCAAAGAGTATAAAGCTGAAGTTGAAGACAAATTAGGTGCGACCTGATCGAGGAGGAGAGTACATGGATTTAAAATTCCAAGACTAATTGATAGAACATGGAATTACTTCTCAACTCTCAGCACCTGGTACACCACAACAGAATGACGTATCAGAAAGGCGAAGCATAATCTTATTAGATATGGTTCGGTCTATGATGAGTTATGCTCAACTACCTGATTCGTTTTGGGGTTTTGTAGTGGAAACCGCTGTATATATTCTGAACATGGTTCCCTTGAAGAGTGTTCCAGAAACACCTTACGAGTTATGGAGAGGACGTAAAGGGAGTTTATGTCACTTCAGGATTTGGGGATGCCCGACACACGTGTTGGTGCAAAACCCAAGAAATTGGAACAACGTTCTAGATTATGCCTATTTGTAGGATACCCTAAGGAAACAAAAGGAGGTCTATTTTATGATCCTCAAGACAATAATGTAATTGTTTCGACCAATGCCACGTTCCTTGAGGAAGATCATATGAGAAATCATCAAACACGCAATAAACTAATACTTAAAGAAATTTCCGAGGAAGCTACAACCAAACAAACAAAAGTTGTGAGTAACGCTTGTTGATAACTCTCCAAAAGGGAGTTATTCAGGCCTTATTTCTATATTGATTTGTGTGTCTTTTGTGCTAAATAGGGTTGCTTTTAGATAGATATTATATGTTTTAACTCATTTGGAAGAATGGATGCTTTGGAAGTTATTTTGTGCAAAATATATTGATGAGCGACTTGAGGGAGCAAAATTCGCGCTGCAGCAAAGCAGGGAGCAAAACTGCCACGTCACAGCTTGTTAGCTAATTTAATGAATTGAAATTTGTTAAGCTATTCTCGGAATTAAGGAGCAAGGAGAGCCATCCACGTGTCTAGGTCAACCTAATTCAAGCTTGTCCCCACTCTATAAAAGGGAAGAGCCGCCCAAGTCAAATTCATTCCACTTTTGGGGAAGAGATTATTTCTCATTTCCATATTGGGAGCTGAATAGAGAAGAAAGATTAGGGACTACAAGAAGACCATCAGTTACGAAGTTGATCAAGGGGATTATTATTTTCTTGTATTATTTTGTAATTATGGATACACTTACTCATATTGTAACGTGTGTTGCCATGTGCTCTATGAACTAAGTAACTTTAGGTGTTGGTTAGGGAATATGTAATTGTTGCGCTTAATCTCTATGCAATATATGTTGATTTGATGCATCTTGATTATTTGTTGTGCTTATTTACATTTTGTGCCCGCTTCGCCAGCCGATATGAATATCACTTCCTAGTTTCAGAGATGATTTCGGAAGTGTGTGGTATTTAATCACACTAGATCATTGTGTATTGGTGAACGCCAGTCACTGAGCTAGGGATAGCCAGTTGCCTAGTGCTTGATCGGTAGTGCGTCATTGGAGTTGAAACACATTCTAAAAAATCCAGAGTTTCGGGAGGAATCTGCTAATAAGACTGCAAGAGTTTTGCCTGATCAATAATATTGCTAGAGCATCTTTCAAAAAAATTACTAAATCCTGACCAGCACCTGTTTCAAATCTGTCTGCTTATTTGTTTACTTTATGTTCTGTCATTTCTTTTGCTTCAACATTCTATAAAAACTAATCATTTTAACAACCTTTGAAACCATTGAAAAGCTAAACAAAATATATAAAGTGAGAGCTAATTCAGACCCTAGATTGGATAAATACTTATTATTTGCTGTGGATTGTGTATACTTGCACAGAGTTCTAGAGTCTATTTACAACTTATTTTTACTCACTCTAGGAGCCCAACACTGGTCCTTCAAAACAAACTCAAGATGTGAGAATACCTCGACATAGTGGGAGAGTTATAATACAACCTAGCAGATACATGGTTTAATTGAAACTCAATTCATCATACCTGATGATGAGATGGAGGATCCATTGACTTGAAAACAAGCAATGAGTGACAAGAATAAGGACCAGTGGGTCAAAGCCATGAACCTTGAGATTGAATCAATGTATTTCAACTTAGTCTGAGAACTTGTAGATCAACCGAACGATATGAAACCTATCAGTTGCAAGTGGATCTACAAGAGAAAACAAGACCAAACTAGTAAGGTACAAACCTTCAAAGCACGATTGGTGGCTAAAGGTTATATCCAAAGAGAAGAGATTGATTATGATGAAACCTTCTCAGGAGTTGTGATGTTAAAATCAATAAGGATACTCCTTCCCATTGTCGCTTTCTATAACTATAAAATTTGGCAAATGGATGTCTAATCCTTAGTTATTTTATCCCTTGCTTCTCAGAATGGCGACATTTTATGATGAAGCTCACCTAAGGCCTGGAAGACAGAAAACTGCTAGATTATCATTCATCCTTCAAAATTTTTGCTCTTTCAATTTTCACAGCAAAATTTTCACAATTTTTCTTTTCAGCAATTATTTTTTTATCATCATTTTATATATTCTCCTAGGTCATCTTTTGACGCAAAGACAAACGGTGGGTGTCACAAAATGTCCCTGGTTACTCAACAACCTAGAAAAATTATTATGAAGGAGAGGAATGCTTGGGCAAAATAAGCGGAGTAGCTAAAAGTCCCCCAAACTTAAATTATTCATTGTCCTCAATGAATTAGCAACATGATAAGGATACCCCCAAACTTAATTTTTTCTATCTGAATTTTAAACTTAGTGTGGGACTAAGATTAAGCTTAAGGTGGATCAAAATAAGACAATGCTACCTCAGAATTTTTGTTGCAGTCATTACTAGGCTAGAAGGAATGCTCAAGCAAAAGGTTTCTGGAGATCAGAACACCTTGATCTAATTAAGCTAACTAGTCCAAGCTTCAAAAATTCAGAAGAAAATTAAGTTAGATACTCAGATGTGTCAAACAAAACAATATTTGATTTCATTAAAGATCAGGATCGCATATTTACGTAATCACGACAGAGATATATTTTAAAGCAACGGATAAAAAAACAAAGAAGCACTACATAACATAAGCAGAAAAAACACAACACATGCAAGGCGAGCACAAAAAATAATTCCTCAAAATATTTGCTCGAAGAAACTGAAACTTCCCTTTAATTCTTCTTTATGTTCAGGCTCTGGGTTGTCTTCTTCCTCTTGAATGATGGGCGGGGTGGAATGCATGGGTTCATAAGATCATCAAGGAAAATTAGGAAGGCTTGATATGGCTTAGAAAAATTCGCTTGCATAGCCCTCCTTAGTGTGGTGTCCCTTCAACGATCATAGCTCTAGTAGGTTTGAAGTTGTCTCTCATTGAATTCTAGGCTACTGAGAACCATCTCAAGTTGCTTAAGCACTCTATGGACACCGCACAAAAAACCACCCTGGCGCACCTCACCTTTTTGAAGCCTAGCCAGATTGGCAGTGTCAATAATCCCTTTGGCAAACAAGTTTATATCATTGGAACTCTTTGGGACTCTGAACCTTCAAGTGCAACTCGATCATGGGGGACAGTGAAGTCATACATTGTATGCAATAATCTCTGCTTGAAAAAATATGAGCTAAGTGTTAGCCTCACTCTTCAAGTATGTTGACTGGAATGTTCTTGCCCTCATCTTAAACAACTTCCACTGGGCATTCAGTTGCTCGTTTGAGGAAGAAACTAATATTTCATTGAAAACAGTGTGGGGGAAGTCTTATAAATTAAATAGAGAATTAATCGCTCCAGGGCTTCAGTCGACAACAACTCCATGAACAATAACCAAGAATCCTTCATTTTCATCGATTTTGGCGAAAACTCCCATTCTAGTTGATCAACAGTGGGCTCCGGCATTGCTCACAACTGATTCCAACCGTGACTAGTGATGTCCTCTTAAAGAAAATGTTGGAGCTCTTTGCCACCATTGAAGCTGAAGGTGTTCATATAACACATGCAGATCGATTTTGGCGAAAAACTCTCATTCCAGTTGATTGATAACTGCCCAAAAGGTAGTTATTTAGGCCTCGTTTACATAAGGATTTGTCTTTAATGCTTAATATGGTTGGTTTTAGAAAGATATTACATGATTTAACTCATTTGGAAGAATGAAAGCTTTGGAAATCATTTTGTGCAGATTATGCTGCTGAGCGACTGGAGGGAGCAAATTCTATGTTGCAGCAAAACTGGGAACAGAACTGCCACATCACAACTCATTAGCCAACTTCGTGAACCGACTTCTGTTGAGTTATTTTCGTGATAGGGGATCAAGGAGAGCCTTACACGTGTCCTAGTTGACGTAATTCAAGCTTTCCATCCATCTATAAAAGGAAGTAGCCGTCAAAGTCAAAAGCATTCCATGTTCTCCCTTGGAAGCCGAATAGTATAAAGAGATTGCAGATCATCAAGAACACCATCATTTGCAAGCTGATTAAGGAGTTTATTTTCTTTATTAACTTGTGATTATGGACATGTCTACTCAGATTGTGATTTATATTTCCATGCCTATTATGAACTAAGTAGCTTAGGTGTTGGTTAGGAATAATGTGATTGTCGTGCTTCATCTTTAGTAATATATTGACTATCGCATTTTGGTTAGTTGTTGTACTTATTTCCATTTTATGCCCGCTTGGCCAGCCGATATGAATAGCTCTCTCTAGTTTCAGGGATGATTTAGAGAGTGTGTGGCAATTATCCACACTACGATCATTGTGTATTGGTGAACGCCAGTGACTGAGCTAGGGATAACCAGTTGCCTAGTGCTTGATCGGTCGTACTTCATTGGGTTTGAAACATATCCCAAAAGATCCGAAGTTCCGGGAGGAATTCGCTAATAATACTGCGAGAAATGCATGATCAATAATATTGCTAGAGCATATATTAGAACAATCACTAAATCCTAACCAGTGCCTGTCTTTAATCTGTCTATCTATTTGTTTACTCGTTGTTCTGTCATTTATTTTGCCTAAGCACAATTCTTATAAAACCAAATCATTTTACCATCTTTGAAACCATTAGAAAGTTACAAAAAATAGGTAGAGTGGAAACTAATTCAAGACTCGGATTGATAATATTACTTGTTGCAGACTGTGTATACTTGCACAGGAATTCTAGAGTCTTTTATACCATATTTTTACTCACTCTAGGAACCCAACAAGTTTTTGGCGCCATTGCCGGGGACTTGAATAAGTTTTTATCTGATTTTTTTTGTGTATGTATTTTAGTGGTTTGGTGCTAGAACCTTTTGATTGTTTCTTTTGTTTTTGCAGGTGTGAGTTTGGTGCATGAGCGATCCACCTGAGGTAATGTTTGAGCTTGATCCAGAAATCGAAAGGACATTCAGGTTAAGAAGGAGAGAGCAGCGCAGAAACAAGATGGAGAACGTGTCGCGTCTTCCGGAGGCTCCTGAAGGTCCAGCGAACCCCCAGCAGAATCCGTTGCTGCAACAAAACCCGCTGTTTGAGCAAAATGAGCAGCAAAATAATCAGGCTGAGAATCCTATCTTGATAGCAAACGATAGGACCAGAGCCATTCGAGCATATGTTGTCCCAATGTTTAATGAGTTGAATCCAGGGATTGCACGTCCCCAAATCCAAGTGAAAAATTTTGAAATGAAACTGGTAATGTTTCAGATGTTGCAAACCGTGGGACAATTCCATGGTTTGTCATCTGAAGACCCTCATTTACATCTTAAGTCTTTTCTAGGAGTTAGCGATTCTTTTGTAATTCAAGGAGTGCCTAGAGATGCCCTTAGATTAACTTTGTTTCCGTATTCTCTTAGAGATGAAGCAAAGTCATGGTTAAATTCTTTTGCTCCAAGATCAATTAGGACGTGGGATGAGTTAGCTGAAAAATTTTTGAGTAAATATTTCCAACCTACTAGAAATGCTAAATTAAGGAGTGAAATAGTAGGGTTTAGGCAACTTGAAGATGAGACTTTTAGTGAGGCTTGGGAGAGATTTAAGGAGCTTTTGCGAAAGTGTCCCCACCATGGTTTACCTCATTGTATTCAAATGGAGACATTTTACAATGGTTTAAATGGAGTAACCCAAGGTATGGTCGATGCTTCGGCTGGAGGGGCCCTTTTGGCAAAAACTTTTGATGAAGCCTATGAAATTTTAGAAAGAATATCTATTAATAGTTGTCAGTGGTCAGATGTTAGAGGCACAAATAAAAAGATTAAGAGTCTATTAGAAGTTGATGGTGTGTCCACCATTGGGGCTGATCTTGCTATGATTGCTAATGCTCTTAAGAATGTGACAGTGATTAGTCATCATCAGCCACCAACTATGGAGCCTACTGCAGTGGTGAACCAAGTGGCAGAGGAAGCATGTGTCTATTGTGGTGAAAATCACAACTACGAGTTTTGCCCCAGCAATCCAGCTTCTGTGTTTTTTGTAGGTAATCAGAGGAATAACCCTTATTCTAACTTTTATAATCCAGGTTGGCGCAACCACCCCAACTTCTCATGGGGAGGACAAGGAAGTAATGTGCAAACACAACAAAAGGTGAACCAGCCAGGATTTGCTTAAGCACAAGTAATGCCCCAGCAAAATAAGCAGGCTTTGCCCCAGCAAAATTCGGGGAATTCTCTTGAGGCGATGATGAAAGAATTTATGGCTCGTACAGATGCCACAATTCAAAGTAATCAAACTTCGATGAGAGCCCTGGAATTGCAAGTGGGTCAGCTAGCTAATGAGCTGAAGGCAAGGCCTCAAGGGAAACTTCCTTCGGATACTAAACACCCTCGAAGGGAAGGTAAGGAGCAGGTAAAGGCAGTAACTCTTAGGAGTGGTTAGCCATTAGATGAGCCTAGTAAGACCCATGAGGTAAATAGAAATAGTGATAATAATGTTGTTGTTGAGAAAGAGTTGGAGTTTGGTCAGGGTGCTGGAGGCAGCAATAAAAATGCTGGAGCATCTGGTTCTGTTCCAGATGTGGAACCACCTTATGTGCCGCCACCACCTTATGTGCCACCTCTACCTTTTCCACAAAGGCAAAAGCCTAAGAATCAGGATGGTCAATTTAAAAAGTTTTTAGAGATTCTTAAGCAATTGCATATAAATATCCCTTTAGTAGAAGCTATTGAACAACTGCCTCATTATGCTAAATTTCTTAAGGATATTTTAACTAAAAAGAAGATGTTAGGTGAGTTTGAAAATGTATCTCTTACTGAGGAATGTTGTGCTATTCTTAAGAATGGGCTACCACCCAAAGCTAAGGATCCAGGATCATTTACTATACCTGTGTCTATAGGTGGAAAAGAATTAGGTAGAGCACTCTGTGATTTAGACGCAAGCATTAACCTAATGCCTCTTTCGGTCTATCGGACTAGCTGATAGGTCTATCACATATCCAGAGGGTAAAATTGAGGATGTCTTAGTAAAAGTGGATAAATTCATATTTCCTGTTGATTTTATTATTTTAGACTATGAGGCTGATAAAGATGTCCCAATTATTCTAGGTCGTCCATTATTTGCTACTGGTAGGGCATTAATAGATGTTCAAAAAGGAGAATTAACGATGAGAGTCTGTAATGAGGAAGTGAAATTTAATGTGTTTAAAGCCATGAAATATTCAGACGAAATGGAGGATTGCTCCTTCATAAGGATTCTGGAGAGCACAGTTATTGAGACAGCAATACAGGATTCGACTAGTAAGCATTCGGAAGAGCATGGAGAGGTTAGTGTAGAAGATTTTGAATTTTGTTCTTTAGATAGAAAAAATGAAAAAGAATTGTTTAGATGTGAGGATGTTTTTGAGTCTTTAGATTTAGATCAAAGGAAGGCTCCTCCTATTAAGCCATCCCTGATTGAGGCACCTACTTTAGATTTGAAGCCCTTACCAGATCATCTAAAGTATGTGTATCTTGGGGAAGGTGAGACGTTGCCCATTATTGTTGCATCAGATTTAATGCCAGAGCATGAGAAGACCTTAATAAAATTGTTGCAGCAATACCGCAAGGCTATAGGTTGGACGTTGACTGACATTCAGAGAATTAGCCCATCTTTTTGTATGCACAAAATCACTCTAGAGGAGGGATCCTTTAGGAGTATTGAGCAACAAAGAAGGATTAACCCTGCAATGAAAGAGGTTGTTAAAAAGGCTGTGATTAAATGGTTGGATGTTGGGATCATTTATCCAATTGCCGATAGCAATTGGGTAAGCCATGTCCAATGTGTTCCTAAGAAAGGAGGTGTCACTGTGGTGAGCAATAAAGACAATGAGTTGATCCCAACCAGGACAGTAACTGGCTGGAGGGTTTGCATGGATTACAGGAGACTTAATAAAGCTACCCGTAAGGACCATTTCCCTCTACCATTTATTGACCAAATGTTGGATAGATTGGCCGGTCAGGCCTATTACTGTTTCTTAGATGGTTATTCTGGGTACAACCAGATTACTTTTGCTCCTGAGGATCAGGAGAAAACCACTTTCACCTGTCCTTATGGGACATTTGCTTTTAGGAGAATGCCTTTTGGCCTCTACAATGCTCCAACAACATTTCAACGGTGTATGTTAGCAATTTTTTCTGATATGATTGAGTCCACTGTTGAGGTATTTATGGACGATTTTTCAGTGTTTGGAAGGTCTTTTCAGAATTGTTTAGAAAATTTAGGTAAGGTATTAAAGAGATGTGAGGATACCCATCTAGTTCTTAATTGGGAAAAATGCCACTTCATGGTGAAGGAGGGCATAGTGCTAGGTCATAGGATTTCTAATTATGGTCTAGAAGTTGATAGAGCAAAAATAGAGGTTATTGAAAGACTTGAACCATCGAATTCAGTGAAGGGAATTCAGAGTTTTTTAGGACATGTTGGATTTTATAGGAGGTTCATAAAGGATTTTTCCAAAATCAGTAAACCTCTTTGTAACTTATTGTGTACTGATCATGTTTTTGACTTTAATGCAGATTGTAGGAAGGCTTTTGAGACTTTAAAGGCTGCTTTAATCTCAGCACCCATTCTTTGTGCACCTAATTGGGATTTACCATTCGAAGTAATGTGTGATGCGAGTGATGCTGCGGTAGGTGCTATGCTGGGGCAAAAGCAAGGCAAATTTATCCATCCTATATATTATGCAAGCAAGATTTTAAATGAAGCACAAGTCAACTATACAACTACTGAAAAGGAGTTGTTAGCTGTGGTGTTTGCTTTTGAGAAATTCCGGCCATATTTGGTTGGATCCAAAGTCACAGTGTTCACGGATCATGCAGCAATAAGGTATTTAATGTCTAAGAAGGATGAAAAGCCTAGACTAATTCGTTGGATTTTATTATTGCAGGAATTCGACTTGGAAATAAAGGACAAGAAAGGATCAGAAAACATCATTGCATATCATTTATCTCGTCTTGATCCGTCATCATCTTTGCTGGAGCAATCTGCCAATTCCGATTCTTTTCCAGATGAACAACTCTTTGTCGTTGAGGTAAAGGTAGTTAGGGATGTCCCTTGGTATGCTGATATTGCCAACTTTTTGGTACAGGGAGTCACTCCTATTGACATGGATTGGAGGTAGAAGAAAAAGTTTAAGCACGATGTGAAATTTTTCTATTGGGATGAGCCATTTATGTATAAGCAATGCTCTGACGGTATTATTCGTAGGTGTGTTTCAGGTGCTGAAGCAAAGGAAATCCTGGAGCAATGTCACTCTTTGCCGTATGGAGGTCATTTCAGCAGTCAGAGGACAGCTATGAGGATTTTGCATTGTGGATTCTTCTGGCCCACCTTATTCAAGGATGCCCATTGGTTCTACAAGCAATGTGATGCTTGCCAAAGGAGAGGAAATTTAGGGCCTAGAGATGAAATGCCTCTTACTTACATTTTAGAAGTTGAATTATTTGATGTATGGGGTATTGATTTTATGGGGCCATTTCCCCCTTCTAATGGCAATGTTTTTATCTTATTGGCAGTTGATTATGTGTCCAAATGGGTGGAGGCCATTGCATGCCATCGGAGTGATGCCAAGACAGTTGCAAGGTTTCTTCAATCGCACATCTTTGCGCGGTTAGGGACACTTAGAGTTTTAGTAAGTGATGAGGGTACACATTTTGTTAATAATATCTTAACTAAGCTTTTAGCTAAGTATGGGATTAAGCATAGGATAGCTACCCCTTATCACCCACAAGCAAATGGTCAAGCTGAAATTAGTAATAGGGAAATTAAAGTTATTTTAGAGAAAGTAGTCCATCCATCTAGAAAGGATTGGTCCTTTAGGTTGGATGAGGCTCTTTGGGCTTATAGGACAGCTTATAAGACTCCTCTAGGTATGTCTCCCTATAGGTTAGTATATGGGAAAGCTTGCCATTTACCATTAGAGCTTGAGCATAAAACGTTTTGGGCTTTGAAAAAGTTAAATTTTGATCCGAGTCGTGCAGGAGCAATAAGAATGCTGCAGCTTAATGAGTTAGAAGAATTTGGTCAATTTTCTTATGAGAATGCGAAAATGTATAAAGAAAAGACTAAGCTGTGGCATGACAAGAAAATTAAATCTAAGGAGTTTGTCAAGGGTCAAAAAGTTTTGCTTTATAACTCTAGATTAAAAGTATTTCATGGAAAATTAAAATCTAGATGGTTAGGACCATTTATTGTGATTGAAGTTTTTCCCCATTGAGCAATTACTTTGCAGGATGAAAAAGATGGGAGAGTGTTCAAGGTGAATGGACAACGTGTGAAGCATTATTGGGGTGAGGAGTTTCAGTCGAAATATCCTTCCCTAAGGTTAGTTGATGATTGAGAGAGCAGGATTTTTACGGGAGGATTACACAGAGCAAAATTTTGAGCTCCCAGTGTTTGTATTAATTTTATGTTTCGCTGATTTGTTTTTAATTTCGATTAGTTTAGATTTGATTTTGCATGGTTTATTAGATTTTTATCTTTATGTATTTGTTTATTTCTGTTAATTTAGATTTTATCTATTTCGTTTTGAATTTGATTTTATTTTATTTTTAGGTTATTTATTTAAATTATCTTTGGATTATCTTTTCATTAGTTAGATTTTGTTTTATTTGGATTTTATCTTCAGTTATTTGAATTTTTTTTAGTTAATAAAGATTGTCTCTAAATTAATTCGGCTTAAAAAATAAAGGATTAGATTTGATTTGTTCGGTAAAATTTAAAATTTGAATTTAAAAGATCTGATTTTCCTGATTTGAAATTTAAATTCTGTATCCAAGATTTTTCAGGAGGTTGTTGCAGCAAAAGTTGTGGCTGAAGCAAATATCGTCCAAGTTAAAAGGGATTTCGTTAGAAATTTATTATTACCGTTGGGATTTTCTTTGAATTTTCGCAGGTAAATTTTCATGTATCATCTGATGAGGCCGCGTGTCCCACAGCAATCATCCAAAGGCTTTGATGGTAGACAGCGCATAGGGATTTACCGTAGGCGATTGGACTTCACAATTCTTACCGTTACTGGTTTCAAGTTTTTAGGTTGCATGCAATTAAACAGTAATATAATTAATGTGGCAAATCTTTTCAGTTAGGATTTGAATTTGCTGGAGCCTTATTTATTCACAAACTCTGGTACGTTTCTTCTTACTTCGTCTTTTTGTTTCAATCTTGCCATTTGCAATTTTTTTTCTTTTTCCCTTCCATTCTCTATAAAACCGTTGAGTCCTCCATGGCAAAGACTAGAGCTAGGAAAGAAAGAGAGAGTGAAGAGGAGGAAACACCGGTTACTCCGGAAGTGCAGAAAGGGAAAGCTAAGAAAAAGAGAACGCCAGAGGAAAAAGAGGCTAAAAGAAGAAGGAGGCAGCAGAGGGCTGAGGAGCAAGAAGCCATTCGAGAAGAAACAGTGGATGACGTGGATACCGAGAGAGATAAAAATCATGAGGAAGAACCGAGAATTTCTGATACGGTTCAAGAAAAGATTACTGAGAAAAATCAAGAAACAGAGGTTGAGGAGCAAGCCGCAGGTATGCCTGAAAAAGAGAAAACATCGGAGCCGGTGCAGGAGGCTCATGTTGAAGTCGTAATGCCTGAACCACCAAAGCGCCGCCGCATCAAACGGAAGGCGGGTCGCGTGAGGGTGATTCGGAACACTCCATCGCCTCCGACGTCGGACTCTGAGGAAGAAAAGAGGGAAGTTGAAAATAAGGCAAAGGAAGAAGAGGCAAGGAAGGCAGAAGAAGAGATTTTGCACGTGCAAAGAGAAGACAAGGGCAAAGGAATTGTCGAAGCATCGAGTGAGATTGAGGAACCAAGGGTACCGTTCATTCGCTTTGTCAACGAGCTTGCGAGAGCAAAATACCAAGAGGTGCTGAAGCGTGATTTCTTGTTCGAGCGGGGATTTGGCAGTGATTTGCCAAGGTTCTTAGAGTCTGGAATAGCGAGCCTTGGGTGGAGGCCGTTTTGTGTGAAGCCTGAACCTGTCAATGCCAACATTGTTCGAGAATTCTACGCTAATCTTGACGTTAAGGATGACTTTGGAGTTATAGTTCGAGGAGTGCCTGTACAGTGGAGCCCAGAAGCCATTAATAATTTGTTTGATCTCTAGGATTTTCCGCATGCAGTTTTCAATGAGATGATGGTTGTGCCATCGAGCGACCAATTAAGTGCGGCGGTCCAAGAGGTAGGTGTCTAGGGGGCTCAATGGAGGGTGTTGCAGACGCGCAAGCACACATTTCAAGCTGCCTATTTGAAGAGTGAAGCCAACACTTGAATGGGTTTCATTAGGCTACACTTACTGTCGACAACACACGACTCCACTGTATCTCGGGACAGAGTATTGCTTGCCTTTGCCATCCTTCGCTCAATGAGTATAGATGTTGGAAAAATAATTTCTACTTAGATTGCTGACTGTTGGCGCAAAAAGGTGGGGAAGTTGTTTTTTCCAAACACGATTACGATGTTATGCAGCAGGGTAGGAGTGCCCACGGTTCCAGAGGATATGATTATGCTTGATAAGGGAATCATTGAGTGATTAATCACTTCCTTAAGTGATTAATTATTTACATAATTGATTAATTCATGGTTAATGAATTCTTTAATTAATTAACCACCAATTAAATATCACATATTTAATTTTCGGCCTTGAATTAATTAATTTTGCCCAAACATATTTTAGGACTTAATTTAATTAATTCATTATTTGAACTCTTTTAATCTTCCATAAATTTATATTTGAACTTCTTCAAATATTAATTTCTCTCACAATAATATATCAATATATATTATATTTATTTCCCTTAGTAAATTGAACATTTTCAATTTACATTTAATTACTTAGTTGCCTCAAATTACTTTACGAGCTACCAGTGGGACCTTATGGACCTGCAGATCAGAAGCTCCAACGATGTGAGATTAATTGGTTAAACTCATTAACCACAATAATCAATATTCGTTAACTGTGTGTACATTCGACTATAGACTCACAGTTGCACTCTTCTCACTGCAGACATATTTTCTGTGTCCACGGAACTTAGACCAATATCGACTAGTTAGTCCTTCACGAGTGTCCGTAACACCAGCTGGGTCAAATTACCGTTTTACCCCTGGGTCACCTCTATTTCCTTAAGTACCAATTCTCCTCTAATGAACAATCTGTTTATGGTCCAACCATTAAACAGAAAACCCTCTCGTGCCATTGAGAGGGTAGGGCCCTTTGTTCAAGACTCGGAGTAACCACTTAAGGGAACACTCATCTGCTTCCCTAAAGTCGGGAAGGAGTGAATTCCATCTTGTACGATTATGTTCCCAGCTCCCCATTCGATCTTGTCCCCAAAGTGGTAGGCTTATTGAGTCGGCGTATTGGCCACTCTCACCCATACAAATCAAAGGACAGTCTCTCATGAGCAGGAGTCCATAATCAACTCAGGATTAAGACTAAGTTGTCTCGGTCGTCCTAGTGAAATAGAAAACCAACTAGTTAACGGTGTTATAACTAGTGGTTACTATTTCGCGGTCCGGTCTTATGCAAACTCATTGCATAGGATACCCCCACTCGCATGTCTCCTACACGAACGCGTTGGATCGCAGCGTTTGTATCAAATACAAAGTGGGCCGTATCCATAGTGTCACCAGGATAAGGCACCCAGTCTTATCCCTATACTATAGACCCTTTAGGCTGTTTCTTGAACAATGATCCCATATGTCGCTACATATAGTTCAAGACTCATATTACAGCCTTGGATGTCTAGTTTATTGGATTAGGGTTATTATTAGGCAAAGACAAACATAAAATAACTAATAACAATTAATGGAAAAATATATCAATATTATTTCATTAATATCCGGTCAACGGTTACATTCACTATCTACGAGTTTTAGGGCATAAAACCCAACAAACTCCCACTTGAACTAAAACACTAGTTAGTGGGATGTAAATGCAATAATCTAAAGCTGGAAATGTCATTTATATTAAAATAATACAATGAACTAGGGCATCCTTATACCCATTATACATTTCTCCCACTTGCCCTAGATTAGATGGCATACATATCTCGTAGACCTAGACCTTCTAGATGACCCTCAAACACTTTAGCCGTGAGAGCCTTCGTAAATGGATCAGCGATGTTGTGCTCTGAGGCGATCTTAGTGACGATCACATCTCCTCTTTGCACAATCTCCCGTATTAGGTGATACTTCCTCTCGATGTGTTTACCCCGTTTGTGGCTACGAGGTTCTTTTGAGTTGGCTACAGCCCCACTGTTGTCACAGTATAGTGTTATGGGCACGTTCATATTCGGAACTACTTCCAAATCAGTCAAGAACTTTCTGAGCCATACTGCCTCCTTAGCTGCTTCGCAAGCTGCTACATACTCAGCCTCCATGGTTGAGTCTGCTATGCATCCTTGTTTGATGCTTCTCCACACTACTGCTTCTCCATTGAGGGTGAATACTGACCCTGATGTGGATTTCCTAGAATCCTTATCAGCTTGAAAGTCAGAGTCAGTGTATCCAGTAAGAATCAAATCCTTAGCTCCATACACAAACATGTAGTCCCTCGTTCTCCGAAGATACTTGAGGATATTCTTAACCGCTCCCCAATGGTCCAACCCTGGATTAGACTGATACCTACTGACTACTCCCACTGCATAACATATGTCAGGCCTAGTGCAGAGCATGGCATACATTAAGCTGCCCACAGCTGAGGCGTAGGGAATGTGTCTCATGTTCTCAACTTCTTGAGGTGTCTTAGGAGATTGTTCCTTAGACAGGTGTACCCCATGTCTGAAGGGTAGGAGTCCCTTCTTGGAGTTTTGCATCGAATATCGAGACAACATCTTGTCAATATACGTTGCTTGAGACAGAGCTAGCATTTTGTTCTTACGATCCCTAATGATTTGGATTCCCAGAACATATATAGCCTCTCCCAGATCTTTCATTTGGAATTGGGCAGCTAGCCATTTCTTAATGTCAGTGAGGTATCCTACATCATTCCCAATGAGTAGGATATCGTCTACATAAAGTATTAGAAAAGCTACTTTCCTTTTGTTGACTTTCTTGTATACACAAGGCTCATCAACGTTTTGGTCAAAGCCAAAAGATTTGATTGCAGTATCAAATCTAATGTTCCATGATCTGGATGCTTGTTTCAATCCATAAATGGATCGATTTAGCTTACAAACCTTTTGTTCCTGACCTTGGGCTATGAACCCTTCGGGTTGAGACATAAAGATATTCTCTTCAAGATTACCATTCAGAAAGGCAGTCTTGACGTCCATTTGCCATATTTCATAGTCATAATATGTGGCAATGGATAAAAGAATTCTTATGGACTTTAGCATGGCTACAGGAGAAAAGGTTTCCTCATAGTCAACCCCCTCCTTTTGGTATAACCCTTTGCCACTAGTCTAGCTTTGAAGGTCTGTACCTTTCCAGCTGCATCTCTTTTTCTCTTATAGATCCATTTGCACCCTATGGGTTTTACCCCATATGGTAGATCTGCAAGTTCCCATACAGAATTGGAATACATTGACTCCATTTCCAGGTTCATGGCTTTGACCCATTCATCCTTATCTTCGTCATTCATTGCCCGTCGATAGGACAATGGATCCTCAATGCCATCATTAGGTATGACAACCTGAGTTTCAGTTAAACCCAAGTAGCGGTCAGGTTGTAACACAACCCTCCCACTGCGTCGAGGCATTCCCAACGATTGAGATGGACGGGATGGATCTGAAGAACTAGTTCCTTCATCAACCCTTGTTGAAGGTCCAACTTCATCAACAACTCTTGATGATTCTTCAGTAGCTTCTCCTAATATTATTTTGCTTCGTGGTTTATGATCTCTCATGTGGTCTTCCTCTAAGAAAGTGGCGTTTATCGATACAATCACCTTATTTTCTTGTGGGTCGTAGAAATAACCACCTCTCGTTTCTTTAGGGTAACCAACAAATTGGCACAGTTTTGAACGAGGTTCCAGTTTCTTAGGATTTGTCACAAGCACGTGTGCAGGACAACCCCAGATGCGAAAGTGATGCAAACTAGGTTTACGCCCCTTCCATAACTCGAAAGGTGTTTCAGAAACACTTTTCGAGGGAACATTGTTCAAGATGTATACTGCAGTCTCTACTGCATACCCCCAAAACGAGCTAGGCAATTGAGCATAGCTCATCATTGATCGAACCATGTCTAACAAGGTTCTATTTCTCCTTTCTGACACACCATTCTGCTGAGGTGTACCAGGGGCTGAGAGTTGAGATTGGATTCCATGTTCTATCATATAATCCTGGAATCTTTGATCCATATACTCTCCTCCTCGATCAGATCGAAGTATTTTAATAGATTTACCTAATAGTTTTTCAACTTCAGCCTTAAACTCCTTAAACTTTTCAAGGGCTTCAGACTTATGTCCCATTAGGTATAAGTAACCATATCTTGAATAATCATCTATAAATGAGATGAAATATTCGTACCCTCCTCGAGCTTTTACATTCATTGGACCACATAGATTCGAATGTATTAACTCTAAGGGTTCTTTGGCTCTGTAACCTTTTCCAGTAAAGGGTCTTTTGGTCATTTTTCCCTCGAGACAAGATTCACAAGGTGGTAGTGAATCATCTTCTAACTTGCTTAGAAATCCATTCTTTACCAAACGACCGATCCTATCGATGTTTATATGACCAAGTCTAAGATGCCAAAGATGAGTATTCTTACTTGATGGAGAAATCTTTTGCCTTTTACTTTGAGTTTCAGCAGTTTTAAATAATTCGTGATTTAAAAGTGCTTTGTTTTCGGTTGGTCTTAAAACATACAAGTTATTTTCCAATTTGGCTGAACAAATAAGTATACCATTTTTATAAATGAACGCTTCATTCATATCAAAAGTAACTGTATACGATTGTTCAATCAAACATGAAATAGAAATCAAGTTCATCTTAATCTTGGGAACGATTAACAAACTTTCTAAAAGCAAGAATCTATTTCTAAAAAATAACTTCGCAGCTCCTACTGCTTTAGCTGGAATGACTTCTCCAGTTCCGACCCTGAGTGTCATTTCTCCATCGTTCAACTACCGAAAGGAACTATTTTCCTGAAAAGAAGAGCAAACATGATTAGTTGCTCCTGAATCAAGTATCCAGGTAAACTCATCATGTTCTACCAGGCATGTTTCTAAAACCAGTAAATCAAATTTACCTTCCTTTTCCTTCTTTTTCTCAGCAAGGTACTTTGGGTAGTTTCTCTTCCAATGTCCATCTACATTGCAGTGAAAACACTTGCCCTTGTCTGCCACAACTTTGGCTTTTCCCTTGCTTTTAGCAGTAGTACTAGGAGCTTTCCCCTTGTTTCCTTTCTTCTTCTGAGTTTTCTTTGAAGAAGTGGCTACAGATTTAGTTCCAGAGGATGAACCCTTCTCGAACTTTCTTTTGGAGTGAACAACGTTTGCCTCTCCTTCTATCTGTCCCTTGTTCTTAAGAAGAGACTGATAGAGTTGTAGCTCATTAAGGAGGCTAGTCAGGTTGAATGTTATTTTATTCATCATTGCATTGCTTCGAAACTGCAGAAAACTCTTCGGAAGAGATTCTAAGATGAATGCAACCTGACTACGCTCATCTATGACCGCCCCGTTTGCCTCTGCCACGTTGAATTGGACCATCATATCCAGGACATGCTCCCGAACAGACGTGCCCTCTTTCATGCGACGGCTATAAACGTATTTGAGAGCGTCATGGTGGAGTTGGTAGGACGGTTGTCCAAACATCTCCCGGAGAGAGTTCATAATCTCCCTCGCTGTTACCATGCCCTCATGCCTTTTAGCCAAAACTTCAGATAAGCTGGCTAAGATATAGACGTGAGTCTTATCATTGGCCTTTGTCCAGCGGTCATAAGCATCCTTAACTGCCTGGGATGCATTACGAGCAGGGGTTGGAGGACAATCCTCCGTTAAGACGAACCGCAGATCATCGACAACAAGAATTGTATTCAAGTTTGACTTCCACATAGCATAATTTTCGCCGGTTAATTTCTCATTTTTAAGCAGAGAGACAATTGAGGAAGACATTGCTGAAATTTAAACAAACAATGACCATATTAGTTATCTTTGCCTTAACCCATCATACAAGCAAACAATTGCACACAATCCAATCAATTTTAGCAAAACAGACAATCACAGAACCCTAAAACTATTGATTTAGTTTTGCAACGACGTTTCAGAGGTTTAGAATATCAGCCACCGAAGGGTGATCAGGTACTCCTCCTTTGAAATGAGACACCTCTCAGCTAATTCTAATTCCAGAATAACTCATATTCCTATAGACATTAGCCACCGTTGTTCGGTCAAGGATTTGTTAACACTTTTAACTTATCCTCGTAAGTGTAACCCTCCCACTTTCAGATCTCAGAGGCACGCACCAACAGGCTACCGAAGGGAAAGACAACTGTTGGTGATTAGCCTAAGAGTTCCTATCCTTTTCAGGAGTTCACGATGTTCCGAGTCCTATGACCAGGCCCTCCGAAGGGATGGATGCGCCAGGGCAACCTGCAGGCGGATCATAGGACTCTCACGGTGTGAACTATGGGCGGAGACCGAGGGATACGTTGACACGTGTCCCGCTCCCACTTACTCTAGACATTTTTCCCATTCACCTTGATATTGATCCATGCAAACACTTTCCGAAGGGAGGCCGCTCCTAGGGCGACTCGAAGCCGAGCATGAATCTCACGTTGTGAATATAGGGACGTAGGAGCAAAACTTGATTTAAATCTCGTTTTGTAATTTTCCTCCCACTGAAAATGTCCTAAGGTTAATATAGGGTTGTTTAACTTAGATAGTATTCGGCTAAGTCAATCTATCCAAGTCTGATCCTATTATAACAATTATGGAAAGGATTCAACTGCAATCTTTTGGGTGAATTAAACTTCTTTTAATAAACCCAACATTGCAAGTCAACATTACTATGGTTAATTCAACTCAATCCGGTTAGTTCCCAGGTATGAGGTGTTCCGTAAACCGTCAACTTAAATACCCCCAACCTTAGACAGAATTTTACCGAGAGAGTTCCCTTATAACCTCAGTAATGTAAGGTCTTTACTCTAAAGATCTAGGTGCATTAAACACTTTTAATAAACCTAGTGACATTGCATGCTAACATTTAACTATGATTAATTCAACTCCGGTATTCCAGGTCAGTTCCCAGGTAGGAGGTGTTCCGTAAACCGTCAACTTAAATACCCCCAACCTTAGACAGAACATTACCGGTGGAGTTCCCTTATAATCATAGCAATGTTTTTCCTACTTAGTAAATTAAAACTATTTTTAATTCTAAGTAAGAAAAGATTCTAATCCTATTAGAAATCGATCTAGGTCTAATTAATTTTAAACTATTTAAAATTAATCCAATTTATCCTATGATCTTATGTTTGCATGCAAATCTTGATTATAGATTGACGGTTTCTAATCATTAATATTAAAGAACTATTTCAAATTTTAATGATTAATCCTATAATCAAGAATCTAGGGTTTAATTCATTCAACAATCTCATTCAAATTGAATAATTAAGCCACATCAATTGCATGAATAATATAACAATTATATTAATAACTATGGATGTTTCATGCTTCATGCAATTTTGATTTTCTTTTATTATAACAATTATAAGCCAATCAAGAAAATCAACCAAGCATGCTTCATTCATCACATTAAACATAACTATTTATATTTAATTTAAGTAATGACATGCTTCATGCTTTCCAATTTTTCATATAAATTAATATACACTTATATTAAGAAATATGAAAACCTATCCATGCATTTAAACATACATTATAACAATTTATAATATATAAAAAATGCATGAGCATGTTTATAACCTAAGGTGGGATTAAATAATCTATATGACATCCATAAAGCATATAAATAGCAATTGAACCGGTTAATTTTGGCCCCTAGGATAAAATAAATCATTAAATTACATTAATTTAGCTAAATTCTATCCTAAAAAATCCATGTACAGCTCCGGAACTGGCCTAGACAGCACGAACCGCCCCGAACCACCTTGAACCGGCCTCCAAAATCACGACCCATGCCAAAAATTGGCTGAACCGGACAAAATAGGTCCCAGCCCAGCCGAACCGGTCCAAACCGGACCGTCCTTGCTTGAACCGTGCCTGTTGAAACCCTAGTGCGCGCCTCCATCGTGACAGCGTCGAGACGCTGTGTAGATTAGCGTCCCGACGCTGTGCGTTTTCCATATCTGGCGCCTGCGTAATCGAGACAGCGTCGAGACGCTGTTGAAGTAGCGTCCCGACGCTGTGTGCTTTCCTTACCGAGCGCCTTCGGTATCGAGACAGCGTCGAGACGCTGTTGAAGGAGCATCCCGACGCTGTTGCGTCTGGAGGCAGATTCTGGGCAAAACAGCAACGATTTTTCCGATTTCGGCCTCGATTTCAGCGACGATTGCTCCGATTTTCATCTCATAAAAACCTATTCTAGACCCGGACTTACATAGGACTCGATTTTACATAATATACCCGAAACACCGGGCCTTACATGATCAAAATCACATAAAAATAAAATCTATGGCCATAAAATTAACCCAAACAGTTCAATGCAAACCGAACATACAATATGCATAAGTCCCACCTATTAGAGCCTATCACAACTTTTAAAATTAATTAATAGGGACAGCGATGGCTCCGATGCCGATTGAAGGGAATAAAAGTCCCCACGCAGTGGAAGCGCATCGATTGGACCTTACGCCGAATATTAATTAACATTAAAATACCGTTACGATAACTCAAACAAAACTTTAAACTAACTTTAAAGTCGCTGTAAAAACGGTTTAAACATGCTAGAATAAATCTAAATTTATTTTGAAAAACTTTTCTAACGAAAAGAGGAAGAACCGTTACAAACCTCCGTTGTAGACTTGACCGTTCTTCGCCAACGACGCTCCAACGAACGAAAACGCAGCAGCCTTCTCGCCTCTTGATCGCTGGATTTTCTTCTTTGAATGACACAATAACCACAGAGGTTACACCGGTATGTCTCTAAGTCTAGGAGGCCAAAGACTTGTGGGAGTCTTTCTCTAAGAGGGAGGCTAGAGAGAATTCTAGGTCTTGTCTTTCAAGAGTGTCAAGTGTCCTGACCAATTAGGTCTAGTGTTCTATTTATAGAAGAGAGGCCATGAATAAAATATTCAATTAAATCAATCTTTTCCAAAATTGATTCAATCTTATTCCTTAATTAACCAATCATGATCAATCAATTCCCCAATTGATTAATCTTTTCCATAAATGACTAATTTCTTCCATAAGTAATTAGATCATTCTCATAAATGATTAATCACTTCCTTAAGTGATTAATTATTTACATAATTGATTAATTCATGGTTAATGAATTCTTTAATTAATTAACCACCAATTAAATATCACATATTTAATTTTCGACCTTGAATTAATTAATTTTGCCTAAACATATTTTAGGACTTAATTTAATTAATTCATTATTTGAACTCTTTCAATCTTCCATAAATTTATATTTGAACTTCTTCAAATATTAATTTCTCTCACAATAATATATCAATATATATTATATTTATTTCCCTTAGTAAATTGAACATTTTCAATTTACATTTAATTACTTAGTTGCCTCAAATTACTTTACGAGCTACCAATGGAACCTTATGGACCTGCAGATCAGAAGCTCCAACGATGTGAGATTAATTGGTTAAACTCATTAACCACAATAATCAATATTCGTTAACTGTGTGTACATTCCACTATAGACTCACAGTTGCACTCTTCTCACTGCAGACATATTTTTTGTGTCCACGGAACTTAGACCAATATCGACTAGTTAGTCCTTCACGAGTGTCCGTAACACCAGCTGGGTCAAATTACCGTTTTACCCCTAGGTCACCTCTATTTCCTTAAGTACCAATTCTCCTCTAATGAACAATCTGTTTATGGTCCAACCATTAAACAGAAAACCCTCTCGTGCCATTGAGAGGGTAGGGCCCTTTGTTCAAGACTTGGAGTAACCACTTAAGGGAACACTCATCTGCTTCCCTAAAGTCGGGAAGGAGTGAATTCCATCTTGTACGATTATGTTCCCAGCTCCCCATTCGATCTTGTCCCCAAAGTGGTAGGCTTATTGAGTCGGCGTATTGGCCACTCTCACCCATACAAATCAAAGGACAGTCTCTCATGAGCAGGAGTCCATAATCAACTCAGGATTAAGACTAAGTTGTCTCGGTCGTCCTAGTGAAATAGAAAACCAACTAGTTAACGGTGTTATAACTAGTGGTTACTATTTCGCGGTCCGGTCTTATGCAAACTCATTGCATAGGATACCCCCACTCGCATGTCTCCTACACGAACGCGTTGGATCGCAGCGTTTGTATCAAATACAAAGTGGGTCGTATCCATAGTGTCACCAGGATAAGGCACCAAGTCTTATCCCTATACTATAGACCCTTTAGGCTGTTTCTTGAACAATTATCCCATATGTCGCTACATATAGTTCAAGACTCATATTACAGCCTTGGATGTCTAGTTTATTGGATTAGGGTTATTATTAGGCAAAGACAAACATAAAATAACTAATAACAATTAATGGAAAAATATATCAATATTATTTCATTAATATCCGGTCAACGGTTACATTCACTATCTACGAGTTTTAGGGCATAAAACCCAACACCTATACTATAGACCGTTTTGGCTATTACTCAAGCTTGATCCACTTCTATGTCTCTACATAAAGCTCAAGTGTTCATCCTATAGCCATGGATCTTAGTTTATTGGATTTGGGAATTTATATGTGCAATTTACTTTATTCAGTAATAACTTTACTGAATTAGTCTCGACAACGCCTTTATCGAATAAGTATATAATTCGTTTAACATTCACTATCTACGAGTTTTAGGACACCAATCCCAACAGAAGCCGCGCTCTATTAGAACATTTCGCTTCAGGACTTCTTGATATTTTTGTCTTGCCTCTTCATGAATAAATCTCACGTACCGAAATCATTCATCAAGCTCAACTTCTTCACTCAGTTCCATCTCAATCTCAACAGTCTCAACATTTTTTCCTTGCTCGTATTTTTTTCGTCATAATAATAATACACACAGAGAAAAAACCACATCAGTAGTAATAAAAGATAAGAGTGAGAAACGTACCTGATGGGAGCTCGTATAAATAGGGCACAAACTCAAAGATCTTCAACAAATAATTAGCCCCTAATTATCTTCTAATTAATTTAAGTTACTGATTTAACCGCATGGACTCGTGGGAATTTTTAATATGTCAAACGGTAAGATCTTCTCATTTACTATGCCCCCTCTGTGTCTAACGACCATAACGGCAGTTGCCGTCTGCTCAACACATGACATCTTTGGTAATTAACTGCATGCCCACTAACCACAATAAAATCTCAATGGTAAAATTATTAATCTTATCTCACAAAAAATCTTAACCGAATAAAATCTCTAATCTTCTCAACAAAATTATGAAATCAAATCTTTATTTAAAAAAAATAAAATCCACAAGATATATTTTTTTAATCTGGAAAAATCTTTCGAAAATAAAATTCTTCAAAATCAAATCTAAATTAACCTACAAAAAATAAAAATAAAATAAATAATAAAATACAAATCTAACCGAATAAAAATCATATCAAATCAAAATACTATCAAAACAGACAATAAATCAAAACTTAAAAAAAAAAACGAGATCAAATAATGGGAGCTTCTTATTAGAATGCTGAAATTTTGCTCCCTCAAAACCTGCGCTCCCCTAATCTGCCAGCAACTTCAAATAACAATATTTCATAATTAAATCAGGAAGATATATTATTAAAAATCTAATCTAAATAGAAATTATTAATTCAAACTGAAATTAAATCTAAACAGAACTAATCCGATTAAATTAAGAATTAAATCGACCAAAATAAAATTAAATGAATAAAACAAACATAAAATCTACGAAAATACCAACGAATTAAAATAAATCAGATAAAATTGAAATCAATAAAATCTAATTCAAATTAATTCAAACCAGAATAAAATCCACGAGTTAAAATAAAATCGCAACAACACTGGAAGCTAAAAATATTGCAATATGAAATGCTCCTGCAAAACTCTTGCTCTCTCATTCATCGACCAATTTTAGGGAAAGATATTTCGAACGAAACTCCTCCCCCATAATGCTTTATTCGCTGCCCTTTTACTTTAAACTCACAGCCATCATCAACACATTGTCTAACCACATATGCATCATTTGATAAATAAAACTTCACCCCATGGAAAAATTCTTTCATCTGTTATTTTGATAAACCAGGAGACAAATTTTCAAAATCAAGGTAATTGGAAAAGTCATCATACCAAGGTGTTTTCACTGCCTTGATATGAGCTACAGTAAATAATTGATCATCAAGGAAGGATTTCCTAATCTCAGGTTGCTGGAACAATGTCAATGAATTATAAGGTTCAATAAGCTTGGATTTCTTATCTATTGGCTCTAAGGATTCAAAATTCCTCTTAAAACTAGAAATTGCACCTACATATTTGTGCTCATACTCCAATCCATCTATTTCCAAATCCTCAATTTGGATTTCTCCAAATTTTTGGGTATGGTACTCCATCAATTCCTTCTCAAAGTGGTAGTCAAAAATCTCATCCAACACCTGAATGCACGAGCAATCCTTAATATCGTTAGGATATTTCATTGCATCAAACATATTAAACTTCACATTTTGGTCATGCACCTTCATTGTAAGCTCCCCCTGTTGGACATCCATCAATGATCTACCAGTTGCCAAAAATGGACGACCAAAAATAATTGGGATATTCTTATCTGCCTCATAATCTACAATTATGAAATCGACAGGAAAAATAAATTTATCTACCTGGACCAGAACATCCTCAATTTTACCTTTAGGATATGTGATAGACCTATCTGCTTATTGGAGTTTGACTGTGGTAGGTCTAGCTTCACCTATACCTAACTTTCGATAAACCGAAACAGGCATAAGGTTTATGCTTGCACCTAAATCACAATGTGCTCTCCCCAACACCTTTCCACCTATAGAGACAGGAATAGTGGATGATCCTAGATCCTCAACCTTGGAAGGTAGCCCATTCTTAAGAATAGCACTACATTCCTCAGTAAGAGCCACAGTCTCAAACTCTCCTAATCTCTTCTTTTTAGTCAATATGTCCTTAAGAAATCTTGCATAATTTGGCATTTGTTCTAAAGCCTCTACTAAGGGTATGTTTATATGAAGTTGCTTTAGAATCTCCAAAAACTTCTTAAATTGAACATCCTGGTTCTTAGGTTTTTGCCTTTGTGGAAAAGGTAAGGGTGGGTTATAGGGTGGGGGCGGTACATAAGGTGCGGGTTCTACATCTGGAACAGAACTATTTGCTCCAGCATCTTTGCTGCTGCCTCCATCATTTTTACCAGACCCCAACTCTTTTTCGACAACATTACTATCACTACTCTTTCTACTTCCTGAGGTTTACTAGGCTTTTTCCTCTCTTCTAGTGGCTTACCACTCCTTAAAGTCACTGCTTGCACCTGCTTCTTACCTTCCCTTATAGGGTGTTCAATATCTGAAGGAATGTTCCCTTGAGGTCGTGCCTTCAGCTCATTAGCTGGCTTACCCACTTGCAACTCTAGGGCTCTTAATGAAGCTTGCTGACTTTGGATTGCGACATCATTTCGTGTCATATAATCCTTCATCATTGACTCCAAAGAATTACCCGAATTTTGATGGGTAGCCTGCTTATTTTGCTGGGGCAATCCTTGCTGGTTCTGCAAAACAAATCCTGGCTGATTTGCCACCTTTTGTTGTGCATGGGGGGCTTGCAAATTACTTCCTTGCCCTCCCCATGACAAGTTGGGGTGGTTATGCCAACTTGGATTATAAAAATTTGAATATGGGTTATTCCTCTGGTTACCTGCAAAAAACACAAAAGCTGGATTGTTAGGACAAAACTCATAATTATGCTCTTCACCACAATAGACACGAGATTTGGCTGCCACTTGGTTTACAACTGCAGCAAGCTCCACCACTGGCAGCTACGGAACATTGCTTACCACAGTTATGTTTTTAAGGGCGTTAGCTAATGTCACAATATCGACCCTAATGGTAGACACACCATGAACTTCTATCACACTCTTAACTTTCTTACTAGAGCCTCTAACATTTGACCATTGACAAATGTAGGTTGATATTCTCTCTAAAATCTCATAAGCTTCATTAAAGGTTTTTGCCAAAAGAGCCTCTCCTGCAGAAGCATCAACCATACCCTGGGTTGCTATGTTTAACCCATTCTAAAATATTTCTATTTGAATACAATGTGGTAAATAGTGGTAGGGACACTTTCGCAAAAGCTCCGACCTTAAACCTTTCCCAAGCCTCACTAAAAGTTTCTTCCTCATTCAGCCTAAATCCCACTATCTCACTCCTCAACTTGGCATTCCTAGTTGGTGGAAAATACTTCCTAAGAAATTTCTCTATTAGCTCATTCCAACTACTTACTGATCCTGGAGTAAGAGAATTCAACCACGCTTTTGCTCCATCTCTAAGAGAATAAGGGAAAATGGTTAATCTAAGGGCATCTCTCGACACTCCCTGAATAATAAATGAATCACTAACTCCTAGAAAAGACTTAAGATGAAGATGGGGGTCCTCAGATGATAAACCATGAAATTGGCCAACCATCTCTAACATGTGAAACATGACTGGTTTCATTTCAAAGTTTTTTTGCCTCAATAACAGGACACATTATCACTGGATTTAACTCGTCAAATATTGGAAAAGCATGTGCTCGAATGGCTCTGCCCCTATCATTCGCTACAAGAATAGGGTTCTTAGCCTGATTATTTTGCTGTCCATTTTGCACCAGCAGTGGATTATGCTGCATCGCACAGTTCCTCTTCGATATTCACTTGAACTTCTATAAAATCTAATCCCAAGGGGATTGCTCATACACCAAAGTCACACCTACAAAACAAAAAGAAACAATAAAAAAGTTCACGCACCAAATCACCAAAAATACACAAAAAAAATCAATCAAATAAAACAATTTCAGGTCCTCGGCAACGACGCCAAAAACTTGTTGCAATTTTAAAGTGGTTAAAAATATAGATAGAATTCACCTCAAAATACTCTGCAAGTATACACAATGTAGCAGCAAGTGATAAGTATATATTGTATCCACAAGGTCTTGAATTGCCTACCTCTATTGATTTAATTTGCCTTTTTAGTGATTTCAAATGGTTGGTTAAATTGATTGGGTTTTTAACATGTTGAAACAAAAGAAATACGAAAGCAGTAAATGATTACGACTAGAGAAAACAGAATGGAAACAGACACAGGTTAAGACTTCTGTAATTGTTTATAAAGATGCTCCAGCAATTCTTTTGATTCGTCAATCTCTCGCAGCAATATCAGAGGATCCTCCCGAAACTCTAGATTTTTTGGAATATGTTTCAACTCCAATGACGTACTACCGATAAAGCACTAGGCAACTGGTTATCCCTAACTCAGTCATTGGCGTTCACCAATACACAATGATCTAGTGTGAATTATTGCCACATAACTCCTAAATCATCCCTGAAACTAGGAGAAGCTATACATACCGGCTAGCTAGCCGGGCACATAATGAAATTAATGATCAACAATAATTCAAGATGATCATGATCAAATAGAATTTCCAGATTTTATAAATATAACAATCACATGATTCTTAACCTATACCTACAAAGCAATTAGTTCATGATTGAAAACATAAAATACGTTACAATCTCGATAAGCACATCTATAATGCGAAATACACAAGAAATACTAATCATTTTAGTAATTGGGGAGATGAAACTGCTGCTCCAAACCACTAAGAACATGGAAGAACTTCGTCTTCTTGAGAGGAATCACACTTGGTCTCCTGAGATCTCCATTCTGCCGTCAATTCAGCCTCTAGTAGATTGATTCGGTCTCCCAATCGTGAATCATTTTATCTTTGACGGCTCTCTCCTTTTATAAGATGAGGTTTAACCTAATTAGGTTAATTTAGACACATGGAGGGCTCTCCCAACTTCTTAGATCCAAAAATAATTCAGCTAACGCCACTTTATTAAAATGGATTACGAGCTGTTACGTGGCAGCTTTTCTTCCAGCTTTGCTGGATCACAGATTTTGCTCCTTCAAGTCGCTCATCAATATTTTCTACACAAAATAACTTCCAAAGCCTCCATTCTTCGAAATGGGTTAAAACATATAATATTCATCTCAAAGCAACCTTATTTAACACAAATGACACACAAAATACTATAGAACTAAGGCCTAAATAACTCCATTGTGGAGAGTTATCAGGCAAACGATGTGATCCTGGATCGTTTATGTAGAGACATACGAGTAGGGGCATTCTGTGTAAAAGATGTTTACCCCAGACAGGACCAAAAAATAAGTCACTCTTACTTTATAACGTCGATTATTGTTAAGACTGACTATTTCATGCGATGACCTAGGTAACTCAATCTTAATCCTATGCTTACTATGAACTCCTGTACATTTGGGATTATCCTTTGATTTGCATGGGTGAGAGTGGCCCAATAGTGCCACTCAATAAGCCTACCATTTTGGGGATAAGACTAGATGGATAGTTGGGGACATAGTATTGCAAGACGGAATTCACTCCTACCTGAATCAGGGATAGTAGAAAGGTTGTCCCCTTAAGTGCTGACTCCGAGGCTTGAACAAGGGGCCCCACCATCTCATTGGCCCGAGAGGGACTCTGTTTAGTGGTCGGACCATAAACAAATTGTTCATTAGAGGACTAGTGGACTTAAGGAGCAAAGATGTGCTATAGGCGTAAAATGGACATTTGACCTGGCTATAGTAACGAACTTCCGGTAAAGGATTGACTTACTGATCATGGTTATATCGAGTGGATGGAAATATATCTAAAGTGGAGTTCACTACTAGACTATAGTGGAGTGTCCCAGTAGTTAATGGATGTTGGTTAACTAGGTTAAAAGGGTTTAGTCGGTAAAACCTCGTACCGTTGGAGCCCATGATTTGTAGGTCCATTAGGTCTCATTGCTAGCTCGAGATTAACTTTTGGAACAATATGATGGATTGAATTCGAATAAGTTCAAATTCGATTTAGGAAAATGGTTGGATAGGTTTGACATTGTCGATACGTCGAGTTTTGTATAAACCGAGTTGTGAGAGATTTAAAATTTAAATATGATTTAAATATCGAACACATGAATAGGGATTCATGGTTGGAAAATAATATTTCGGAAATGTTCAGGATTGATGGAAAAATATTAATTTAATATTAGATATTAAATTAATTAATTATTATTTAATTAATAATTGTTTTAAATTAATTTTGAATTAATTTAAAATTTAAAAATTAAAATTAGATTTTAAAATTTTCAGATTATTAATATTAAATAATTAAAAATTAAAAATCAAGATAATTTAGAATTTGAAAATTCAAAATTAAATTGATTTTTAGGAGGTGGCGTGCATGGTGACTAAACCCATGCACTCCCCTCAAATTAGCAACCAAATTACCCACTTAATGTTGGGTAATTTGGTGTCAATCCCTGGTCACCTTCTTCAGCTATCTTCCCTCTATAAAAGGGAAGTGAATTGCTGAAGAAATTGATCTTCTTCCTTAGGGAATTGCTGCCAAAATCACTCCACTCCAAAACCAACCTCCATAGCTTGTTCTTCAAGCTTCTCCCATTAAATTCCATCACTAGAGGATCCCACAATCCATTCCAAAGGCTTAAGGATAGCAAGGAAGATCAAGTGGTGGTTCGTGACTGATTGGAGAAGAAAAACAACAAAAGGATTCAACCAATTTCACGAAATAAAGAGGTTGGTGTTCATGTCCTTCTTTTTCTTCCATAGAACTACATGCATAGTTTGATTAAATTGAGCTAATTAAGTGCCTAAGATTCAAAATTGCTTCCACATATTAGATATTAACACTTTCACCAAGGACATCACAACAAAATGACGTGGTGGAGAGGAAGAATCAAACAATCTTGAACAAGGCAAGAAGCACACTAAAGAAAAAGATGTCGAGGGAATTTTGGGCAGAGGTTGTAGCTTGTGCGGTCTATTTAACAAATCGAGCACCAACCAAAAGTGTGTTTGACAAAACGCCTCAAGAAGCATGGAATGGAAGAAAGACCGGAATTGGTCACTTCAAGGCGTTTGGGAGTATTGCATATGCTCATGTGTCGAAGGGAAAAAGGACCAAGCTCAATGATCGAAGCGAGAAACTCAACTTCATTGGCCATGATGCAAGTTTAAAGGGTTATCGCCTCTAAAATCCTTTGAATAGGAAGGGAATTATTAGTCGTGATGTTGTTTTTGATGAGAAAGCCTGTAGGGATGGAATATACAAGAGGAGGAGTATGATTTTCTTCCATATTTTGAAGAAGACGATGAAAATGAGCCAACCAGCTGGGATGAAAAGGGTGAAGGTTTGCCCAGTCCAGTGCCACCCCATTCGGTCGATTGATCATCATCTGAAGGTGTTGGGTTTTATGCCCTAAAACTCGTAGATAGTAAATGTAAACAGTTGATTGTTATCAATAAAGTATTATTGATTATTATTCAATAAAGGTTGTTGAATATTGTTGTTTTAGTTTTGCTTTAATAACCCTAAATCCAATAAACTAACATCCTAGGTTGTATTATATGTCATGAACAGTATGTGGTGACATACGGGGATCAATGTTCAAGAAACAACCTAAAGGGTCTACAGTATAGGGATAAGGTTGGGTACCTTATCCTGGTGATACTATGGATACGACCCACTTTGTATTTGATACAAACGCAATGATCCAACATGTTCATGTAGGTGACATGCAAATGGGGGTATCCTATGCAATGAGTTTGCATAAGACTGGACCACGAAATACTAACCACTAGATGTAACTTTGTTGACTAGTTAGGTTTTTATTTTAATAGGATGACCTAAGCAACTTACTCTTAATCTTGAGAGTATTATGAACTTCAATTCATGAGGGATTGTCCTTTGATTTTTATGGGTGAGAGTGGCCAGTTTGCCGACTGAATAAGCACGCCATTTTGGGGACAAAATCGAGCGGGGAGTTGGGAACATAATAACACAAGATGGAATTCGTTCCTTCCCAACTTTAGGGTAAGTAGATGAGTGTTCCCTAAAGTGGTGTCTCTGAAACTTGAACAAAAGACCCTACCCTCTCAGTGGCCTGAGAAGGGTTTCTATTTAATGGTTGGACCTTAAACAAGTTGTTCATTAGAGAAGCAATGGTACTTAAGAACATAGAGGTAACCCAGGGGTAAAACGATAATTTGATCCAGCTGGTGTTACGAACACTCGTGAAGGGCTAACTTTCTGTTATTTGTCTATATCCATGGACACATAAATATATCTACAGTGAGAGAGTGCAACTGTTGGTCTTTAATGGAGTGTACCCACTGTAACGCCCCGCGTTTCGGAATCAAGCCATTTTTGAATTTATTGGGCGTTCTTATTCTAATTTGGAAAATTAGAATAAGTTTAGCCTTGGGTCGTTAAACTAAATTTCTAAAATTTAGGGGAAGGAGATTTTTAATTAAATCTTTAATTTCCTAAAGTTAGAGGTTTAACATTTGATATTTATTTTAAATATCAAAAAGGCCCAAACCCTTTTATCAGTCGGGTTATTTTCTATTTCCAAATCTTTCAAGTATTAAGTTTGGGTTTTTAAATTTGAACCTAGATAAGATCTCCTTATTTTAATGGAGATTTTATATTCTTGGGTGTGTTTAAAAATCAAGAAAAGAAAAGAAAGAAAATGGAATAATAAAAAAAAAAGAAGCCCTAATTCAATCTCTTTTTCCCTCTCTTCTTCGTGTAGCAGCAGCAGCCCCCTTCTGCGTTTTTTCAGCCGCTGTCTAGCACCAGCAGCAAGTCTTCTTCCTCCCTGCCCGTGTGTTTCAGCCGCCGCGTCGCCGCCTGGCCATCCCGCCGCCGTTGGAGGTTGCAGCCAAGTCCTTGTCGCCGCCGCCGTTCGTGCTTCAGCGTCGCCGCGTCGCTGCCGTCGTGGTCTTCATCCCTGTTCGTGGTCTTCATGTTGTCGCCGTCGTCGAGGTCGAGTTTTGGGTCGCGCGTCTCTCTCGCAGATCTCTCTCCCTCTCGCGTCCTGTTCTGTCCGAGTAGCAAGACCCCCGCAAGAAGCCGCGGCCTTTTCGTTCCAGCAGCCTTGTATTCGCGGTTGGCGTCTTCTCCGAGCGTGGCTGCTCGCTGCAAGCAGTCGTGGGTCATTCTCTCTCCATCACGCGTGGTTGGTTAGGCTGAGCAGCAAGCCGCGCGAATCTAGTCCCTTTTTGTGTCGTTTGGCTCTTTCGGTAAGTTTCAGCGATGACCCATGCTGGTTTGAGTTCAAATATAGTTTACCCATTCTTGTTTGGAGCCTTTGGTAGAATGCCCATTCCTTTTAGGTGCTGAAAAGTTTAATGGTGTTCGATTTTCTGATCTGCAGCGCCGTCTAGGTGTTCGATTAGGTTCGAAACACATCGACTTGCATACCCGCTGCCCAAGGATCGTTCTAGTGCGTTGTTCGAGGTTGTTGCAACCCGTCTTGCGTGATATCGGGTCCGTTGGGTAAGGTTCAATGCTGTTATTAGTTTTATAGCTTAAGTGATCGATGCCCATTCGTTATAAGCCTTATAGTTGCTGAATTAGGTGAATTCGGTTGCTGTTCAGCGAGCGTTTGATCTCAAATATCGTGTTCAACGAATACCCACAACCCGAAAGACCTTGATTTTGGTTACCCATAACCCGGTGACTTGGGATCTTGGTTGTTGGGTCGTTTCGAACACAAGTCGGCTTGTCTCAAGATTGTTTGAGCACTAAGCGGTAAATTCCAGCACTCTTTACCTTCCTTTATTAAGTCTCTAGGGTGTTGTTTATCAATTTCTAACCCTTGGTAATTGTTGCTTGTAGTTGGAGCTCTTTAGGCTCTTCCGGTTGTTTCCATTAGTCCTTTAGGATTGTTTAGGAGCGTTTGAGCTTCCGGTAAGTAGTTCCTACTTGCTGAAGTCTGTTTGACTGTGTGTTGCATGCTGAATGTTTTCTTGTCTTATAACTGTTCTCGTGTTCTTGTTCTTTGAATATATATATGAATGTATATGATTATGTGGAAAAGCATGAATTGTTGTTGCGTGATGAATGGTTGCAAGCGTGATGGTTCGGTTTTGCATTCGAGAGTCAAACATGAGTTGTGAGATGTGGTCATGTAAATGCTTAGTGGGCATGAACATGAGTCTAGAAGCATGTTGCAGGGCATATGCATTCTAGGAGATGTGAGACATAGGTCAGGGACCTAAAGTGTGGAAGAAAGGAAAGTTGGGTGAGTGTCAGTGCACCTCGGGTACAAATGGTCGAGGGGTGACATGTCACCATGGGTTTAAGGGATCTAGCATTGTGGTTGAGATATCAGGGTCTCGGGTATAAAGGGTCGAGGACTGATATTGTTTCGAGAAAAGTAAAGTGAATATCAGGGCCTCGGGTATAAATGGTCGGGGACTGATATATTACTATTGGATGTCGATGCCTCGGGTATAAATGGTCGAGGGTCGTTATGCCAATGTTAGTTAAAGAGGAGCATCGAGGCCTTGGGTATAAATGGTCAAGGGTCGGTGTGATGAGTCTTGAGGCAAGTATTGAGGCCTTGGGTATAAATGGTCAAGGGTCAGTACGTTGCTTAGTCATCGAGGCCTTGGGTATAAATGGTCAAGGGTCGGTGTGATGAGTCTTGAGGCAAGTATTGAGGCCTTGGGTATAAATGGTCAAGGGTCAGTACGTTGCTTAGTCATCGAGGCCTTGGGTGTAAATGGTCAAGGGTCGATGCACAGTTCGAGGCCTTGGGTATAAATGGTCAAGGGCCGAATGCCGAGCTCTGTAGAGAAGTGTCGAGGCCCTGGGTATAAATGGTCAGGGGTCGGTACAACTCGAAGGGTCAGTCTTGGAAAGTTTTGCGGAGCGTGACACGGAAATCACGTGTGAAGAGCCGTGTGAGGGCCGAATATGAGCGTTGAGTGAGCTCATGGAGCTTGAGATGTTAGCGAGTTGCATAGAGAGATGCATGAGTCATGGCTTAGGAGAGTCATTCGTTTTACTAGTTTTGAGCATGTCATTGTGTATATCGCTTTTAAAAGCATGTTGTTTGCGCATGGAAAGCATGTCGTTTGTTGTTTGCTGTTTGATGGCTTCTCAGGTAGGGGCTGCTTACCAGTACCTTAGTGTACTGACCCCCTCTCTCCCCCCAACTACCAGACTTTGCAGGTTATGAGGACTGCGTGGACCATGGTGATGCAGAGGAGGTGTTCGAGGGATGACCATAGCTAGTTGCGCTATTTTCATTTTACTTTCATGCTAAAACGCTTGTTGTTTAACTTGGGTAGGGTAGTAATGTCTTCATTGGTTGGACAGTTGTTGTCCTGATAGGCTTACATCTGGTTGCTTTTGTTTTACTCCAGAGTTAGTTGTTATTGTTTAAAGGATAATCATTAAGCTTGTCTGAATGTATTATTGTTATCAGCTCCGTTATAGTTGTGTTTCTGGTTAGTTAGTAGTTGTTGATGTGTGGCCTGTCTGGCTGTCAGTTATGTGGAGTTCTGCTGTGTTGCAGTATGGTGGAGTTGTTGATTCAAGTTAATTAGAAGTGTTTCATCGCTTAACAGGTTAAAGAAAATTTTGGGTTAGTCCAATGTGCGCCGTTATGCGGCCGAAATTTTCGGTGCTCACGGTTTGTTTTAGTCTAGGAGTTAGTAATGTCGCTGGGTTAGCTTTTAAAATCCCGGGGCGTTACACCCACAGTTAATGAATGTTGATTAATTTTGTTAATGAGTTTAGCAGAATAATCTCGTCTTGTTAGAACTTCTGATTTGTAGGTGCATTAGGTTCCCTTCCTAGCTCGTAAAGGGTATTGGGGTAATTTTGTATTGAATGTAATTTGAAATGTTCAAATTCACTGGGGGAATTAATCTAATGTATGGTAATACATTATAATATAAAGTTTATATTTTAATTAAACTTTATAATATAAATTTAACTTTGGATGCAATTCAAAATTAATTTATGAGAGAATTAAATATTTGAAGGAGTTCAAATATTAATTTAATATGACTTGGATCCATATTAAAACTATAGCTTAAATTTAATACGCACATTAAAATTATAGGTTATGAGGGAAATACAATTGAATATAATTCAAATGTAGGTTAAATTAAATATGTGATATTTAATTTGGTAATTAATTAATTAACTAATTTGATTTGATTTAATTAAATTAATTGAATTAAAACCAAAGGTTATGTGAGAGATGATTCATTTAAATATGATTTAAATGCATATATTAATTAAATTGGATTTTATTAATTTAATTAATTAATTAATTTGTATTTATTTTAATTCATTATTAAATTAAAAATAAAATGCATAACACCCAACATTTTTTTCTCTCTACACAAAGGATTTCCCCGAAGATTTTTCTCTCTAAAACAATCTCTAGTACAATCACCCAATTCTTGTGATTCTACTTCTGATAGCACCAAATTTGTGCTAATTATTTCCGTAAATTTTGCTTATCCTAATGTTATTATTTGTGATAATTGACTAATTTTGAGTCTTATTGATGTATAGGTCATTTTGGTGTTCTCGGCATCAAGAAGGGCATATATTCGTTGTCACCTCGATACGCGAGATTCAGCTAGATGGTGATTTTGAGCATGATTGCATGTAATGCCTTGCTTAGGAGAAATGATAAGAATATATGTCTGATTGAATATAAAAAGTGCTTAAAAGAATATTATTAAAAAAAAATCACCTTGCAATATGTAAAAAGGGTTTAAGGAAAAAAGAGTCGTCCAAGGGTCGTCCAAGGGTTAAACTCGGGATATGGGTCCCTACAGTAGGTGTGTGGGAGCTGCGAGCTTCATTAAAATGCAAGATATTCGCATGCGATGTGATTCTGGGCGTCTAGTAATGTATAACTTGTTTGATTGCTCGAGTTACTTAATAGTTGAGTCTTTTGTGCCAATGTAGAGGGAAGATGAATTGAGGCCCTCGTATGGTTGACCCGGGCTAGTAATATCTTGCTAAGTGTAGATCGACGTGATTGGGGACTTCGAATGTAAGTTTGACATTCCTTTGAGACCTTGTATCTAAGATTTTGGTGAATTATTGTTAGTTGTGTTTTTAATTCCGATTTGTATTACAATTGATTTGAATGCTTTGATTGACAACCTATGGTGTTTAAATTAATTGCTTTGCTAGAATTAGTAGCAAATAAGTTTATTGTGAATTTTGATTAAAAGGCGTTTTATCCCAATTGGTCAAAGATGCATGATAGATTTAGGAGTTAAGGCTTAGAATTGTATGAATTTAGGCTTTTCCTAGTTTATTCATTCTATCTAACAATCTATCGTCCTTAACGCGATTAAAATCTAATTAGTGAGATGTCATTAGTTAAACTTTTAATTAGGTTCTGGCCTCGATGCTTTGGTCGAGTTACAAATAATTGGGATCATTAATTCCACTGGCTTTTCCATTAGGTAGTTAGACAATTAGGCAATAATTTGATAAATAAGAGTCTATGATTTGGAATTGCCAAACTGAATTCGAAAAACCAATTGCGCGATCCCGAGGTAAGATTAGCTAGTACATTCTTCTATTTTCTAGTTATTTCAAATTCTATAATTTAATTTCTAGCATTTTTATTTTTCATCCTCAGACTTTCTTCCATGCCAAACCCCTTCAGTTACTAATTGAAAAATCTTAAGTCAATTTAATTAATTCGATTGCTCCTTGTGTTCGACCTCGACCACTACTGCTGCAAAGTAGTTTAGTGTTCGTGGAATTATAAATTTATTTTACCCAAAGCCTCGATAACTCCGACCCGTCAACTTCCCAAAGGAATTCCAAGTTTAGTTTTTTGGATCCCACAATCCAAAACCTCAAAATTACTCAGAGGATAAGGAGGCAACTCTTCTAGTGGTGTCGCAATTGTTGGTTTTGCTTTACTATGATCGTGAATTTGTTTCAGAAGGTCTTGCTGTAAATTTCAGAGACTTCAATGAGAGTAAGTGTCTCAATTCCTTTTACAGTAAACGAGAATTAAATTTATGCATGATTAACCATAGGAATTAAATTAGAATTGTTCGGTGCTTTAATTCTTTGCCAATGTATCAGTATTTTAGATCAATGTTAAATTGTGAGACAGATTAGTTACGTTTCCGCAGGAATTTTAATCCTACTAGAGGTTCATCCAGCAATTTGGAGAACGAAATTGGCCCAAGAGGAACCCGAAGTCTACGAGAACTTAGTGAGGTAAATGAAAATCAAAATGACATAATTCTCTATTGTCTTTTTTATTATTGTGAGTCCATTATTTCCAAGAAGCCATTGCAAGTAAGAAATGGAAGGATATAATGGATGAAGAAATTCGAGCAATAGAGAAAAAGGACACATGGGAGTTGACCAAGCTTCCAAAAGGGCACAAACCAATAGGAGTGAAGTGGGTATACAGGACAAAGAGAAAGGCCAAAGGCGATGTTGAGAGTGTTGGATTTTATGTCCTAAAACTCGTGGATAGTAAATGTAACAAAGTCAATTATAATCGATAAAGCGTTATCGAGGTTATTGAATTTCTGGTTGTCGAGTAGTTGTTTTAATTATGTATTAATTAACCCAAATCCAATAGACTAGAATCCTTGGCTATAAATATGAATACTTGAACTTTATGTAGTGACATAAAAATGGATCAAGTTCAAGTATTAGCCTAAATGGTCTATAGTATAGGAATAAGACTGGGTACCTTATCCTAAGAAAAACTATGTGACGTGGCCCACTTTGTTTTAGTACAAATGATGTGATCCTAGATCGTTCATGTAGAGACATGCGAGTGGAGGCATCCTATGCAAAAGAGTTTGTATAAGACCGGACCGCAAAATAAGTCACTTTCACTTTATGACGCCGTTTAATGTGAAACTGACTATTTCAATGTGATGACCTAGGTAACTCGATCTTAATCCTGAGCTAACTTTGAACTCCTGTGTTGGGAATTGGGAGTGTGACCAAAGTCCCACATTGGCTAGATAAGGGGATGATCACGGGTTTATAAGGGAGGACAAGTATCTCCATTGGTATGAGGCCTTTTGAGTGGAACCAAAAGCAAAACCACGGGGGTTTATCCCCAAAGTGGACAATATCATACCATTGTGAAGATCTATATCGTGTTCTCGTCCTTAACAAGTGGTATCAGAGCTAGACCATGACTTAGCCATGTCGGTATAATCCCCATGTATCGAACAAAAAATATGTGAGCCTTAAAAGAAATAGTCATGGAGAGATCCGTAATCTGGCACTAAGAGCAAACTCCTCCTTAAGAAAGGAGATCTGGGTGGATAGAATCCGTAATCTGGCTGTAAGGGCAAAACTCCTCCGTATGAACGGAGATCTGGAAGGATAGAATCCGTAATCTGGCTCTAACAGCAAACTTCTCCCTAAGAAAGGAGATATGGACGGGTAGAATCCCTAATCAAGCTCTAAGAGGAAACTCCTCCCTAAGAAAGAAGATATGGATGGATAGATGACTATTTGAGGGGAGACTCATCTGTGGTACTTTGTTCGAGGGGAGGATTGTTGGGAATTGGGAGTGCGACCAAAGTCCCACAGTGGCTAGATTAGAGGATAATCATGAGTTTATAAAGAAGAACAAGTATTTCCATTGGTATGAGGCCTTTTGGGTGGAACCAAAAGCAAAACCATGAGGGCTTATACCCAAAGAGGACAATATCATACCATTATGTGGAGATTTATATCGTGTCCTCGTCCTTAACATCCTATTTATTCGAGATTATCGTTTGATTTGCAGGGGGTGAGAGTGGCTCAACATCGCCGACTCAATAAGTTCCTACCATTATGGGGATAATACCGAGTAGATAGCTAGGGACATAGTCCTGCAATATGGAATTCACTCCTACCCGACTTTGGGGATAGTAGAGAGGTTGTTCCCTTAAGTGATGACTCCGGGACGTGAACAAAGGCGCGCCACCCTCTCATTGGCCCAAGAGGTTTTAGGTTTAGTGGTGGGACCACAAACCAATTGTTTATTAGGGACTCAGTGGAGACTTAAGGAACAAGAAGTGCTATAGGGGTAAAACGGATTTTTGACCTAGCTATAGTTACAAATAACCTATGAAGGATCGACTTACTGATCACAGTTATATTGGGTGGACAGAAATATATCCACAGTGAGGGGAGTGCAACTACGGGGTATAGTGGAGTGTCCCATTAGTTAACGAATATTGGTTAACTAGGTTAAAAGGGTTTCACCAGTTAATCTCGGATCGTTGGAGCTCATGATCTGTAGGTCCATTAGATGCCCCTGCTAGCTCAAACGGACTAAACCTTAGAACAATAGTGCTGAACGAATTTGAAAACGTTCAAATTCAACTTAGGGAGATATTGTTAGTTATAATCGATATAATTTAATGTATCGGTTTAATTATGTATTAAACCATATTTTTTAGAGTGTTGGAAATATTTAAATCTTTAAATATTTGAAATGTGTATGCGATGCATATTTCGGTTCATACATGAATAGGGATTTATATCGATTGAAAAAATTCAGGCATTGGTGAAATTATTTAATATTTTATATTAATGGATTAAAAATGTTTTAATCAAATTATTTAAGATTAATTTTAATTAAAAATAATTGTTTGAAAATTAATTTTGTTTTTAAAATTAATTAAAAGGAAAATAGAAAAATGGTTTTTCTATTTCTTTTTCTCTTTAAAATACCCAATAGGTAAATTAGAGAGAGTTGCCACCAAACTCATCTCTTTTGCCATCTCAATACCTCATATTTTGAACACCTACTCAAAGAACACTTAGTTGTCCTAATTTAGGAATGAAATGTGTATGATCTTCAGCTTAAAAGGAGTAGAAAAGTATGAGGATGCTTCTGGAAAAAGCTGATGAAAATGTTTCTAAGTTTCTCTCCATAAGACATATGCATTTTACTCTCAAACCCATATCATTCCCTCTCTAATTCATCACAATTAAGCTCCCACAAGCTCGTTCTAAGGCTGGAGAATAGCGGGGAAGATCTCAGTGGTCGTCCATGACACGATCGTGCTGAGAATCCTCCAAAGAATCAGTTGAATCAAGCTTTAAGAGATAAGTGTTCGAATACTTTGTTTTTTAACCTCTTTACAGTATGCTTTATGTGCGAAATTAATAAAATTGAAGTGCGATCGATCCAAATCGCTTCTACTAGAGTGTTATAAACTCCTTCAATTGGTATCAGAGCAGATTTTATCATGGTGGGTAGTTTTGTTCATATGATGAATGGTTGGGGCTAAATGTGGATATTCTCAGTTTTGGCATCAATTTTTCCTTCAATTCATTGATTAAAATTGTAATTGCCTACATGTTTATGGGCATTAATGTGTTGGCTAGAGTCTGTAAAAATTTTAGAGTCATTAGCGTCCAAATAGGGGTTCAATTCGAAGAGAGAAGGAAAGGTGTTCACTGGCCAAGAAAATAGAGCAGCGTAGAATAGCAGATTATGGAAACAAGGGAATAGATGACGGGCAGATGGGCGGACCAGACCGAATTGGGAAGAACGAAAACATGCGGTTTGGCTCGAATTTGGCCCTTTTCAACGGTTTTCTTTCTAGTTCCAGTTAATTTACTAAGTTTACTATCCGGGTTGAGTCTCCCTGGTTCGGTTTGCACGCATTTGGTCTGGGTTTTGCTCAATTTCATCTCGATGGTAGGAGACATGCGAATGGGGGTATCCTATGCAATTAGTTTGCATAAGACCGGACCGCGAAATAGTAGCCACTGATTATAACACCGTTAACTAGTTGGCTTTCCATTTCACTAGGACGACCTAGACAATTTAGTCTTAATCCTGAGTTGATTATGGACTCCTGCTCATGAGGGATTGTCCTTTGATTTGTATGGGTGAGAGTGGCCAATATGCGGACTCAATAAGCCTACCATTTTGGGGACAAGACCGAGTGGGGAGCTGGAAACATAATCGTACAAGATGGAATTCACTCCTTCCCAACTTTAGGGAAGCAGATGAGTGTTCCCTTAAGTGGTGACTCCGAGTCTTGAACAAAGGGCCCTACCCTCTCAATGGCACGAGAGGGTTTTTCTGTTTGATGGTTGGACCACAAACAGGTTGTTCATTAGAGGAGAACTGGTACTTAAGGAAATAGAAGTAACCTAGAGGTAAAACGGTAATTTGACCCAGGTGGTGTTACGGACACTCGTGAAGGACTAACTAGTCGATATTGGTCTATATCCGTGGACACAGAAAATATGTCTGTAGTGAGAAGAGTGCAACTGTGAGTCTATAGTGGAATGTACACACAGTTAACGAATATTGATTAATTTTGTTAACGAGTTTGACCAATTAATCTCATATCGTTGGAGCTTCTGATTTGCAGGTCCATAAGGTCCCACTGGTAGCTCATAAAGTAATTTGAGGAAACTAAGTAATAAATGTAAATTGAAAATGTTCAATTTACTAAGGGAAACAATATAATATATATTGATATATTATTATGAGAGAAATTAATATTTGAAGAAATTGAAATATTAATATAAATTTGAGTCACATTAAATTTATGGAAGTTTGAAAGAGTTCAAATAATGAATTAATTAATTTTAAGGCCTAAAATCTATTTGGGCAAATTAATTAATTCAAGGCCGGAAATTAAATATGTGATATTTAATTGGTGGTTAATTAATTAAACAATTCATTAACCGGGAATTAATCAATTATGGAAATAATTAATCACTTAAGGAAGTGATTAATCATTTATGGAAATGATCTAATCACTTATGGAAGTAATTAGTCATTTGTGGAAAAGATTAATCAATTATGGAATTGATTGATCATGGATTGATTAAATAAGGAATAAGAATATTTTGGAAAAGATTGATTTAATTGAATATTTTATTCATGGCCTCTCTTCTATAAAATAGAACACTAGACCTAATTGGTTCAGTACTCTCCTCTTAGACTCTCTTCTATAAAATAGAACACTAGACCTAATTGGTTCAGTATTCTCCTCTTAGACTCACAAGACAAGACCCTAGGTTTGGCGAAGAACGGTCAAGTCTACAACGAAAGTTTGTAACGGTTCTTTCCCGTTTCTTTAGAAAAGCATGAAAATAAATTAGATTTGATTTTCAAGCATGTTTATAGCAATTTCCAGCAACTTAAAGCATGTTTAAAGTTTATTTTGCCTTTTCGTAACGGTATTTTAATGTTAATTAATATACGGCGTAAGGTCCAATCGATGAGCTTCCGCTGCGTAGGGGCTTTTATCCCCTTCATAGAATAGGTCGATATCTTGTAAAACTAACGTTACAAGAGAACTCACCTGGCAAGATGCTGTCTAAGGTTGGAGGTATTTAAGATGACGATTTACGGAACACCTCCTACCTGGGCATCGAGCCAGTACTTGAGTTAGGTTAACCCGGTTATATTTGCATGCGTGAAAGATGTGAAATTTCATCACCTAGACATCATAGCGTAATAGTTATGTCGTTGTAAATCACCTAGACGTAGGTTATTTCAAAATGTTTTATGCTTTCTAAATGGTGTTTTTATTTTATATAACTTGAATTTTGATTGTTATATGCTTTCATCACCATTAGAAGCATGTTATACGTTTAATTCATTAAAAGTTATAATAGTTATAAGGTTAATGAATACAAACTGTCAACCTATAACAAAGAGTTGCATGCTAACATAGGATCTTAGGTAGCATGAATTAATTTTTAAAACGTTTAAAATCAATTAGACCTAAGATCGCTTTCTAAATAGGTTTAGAAGGTTGTCCTACTTAGTATTTTAATAGAATTAAAATATGTTAAGTAAGATATAAGGCTTTGGTTATAAGGGAACTCTCCCGGTAATTCGATACCTGAGTTGAATTAACCACAGTCTTATTAGCATGCAATGACGCTAGGAAATTAAAAAGGTTTAATTCGCCTAGACATTAGAATAAAGACCTTATTTTAAAGAGTTATATAAGGCATAAACTTAGATAGATTCGTTTAGCTGGAATCTACCTAAATAAAATCACCCTAATATACATAAGACACTTCATTGGGAGGAAAAGTATAAAAACGAGATGCTCAAATCAAGTTTTTAGTCTCATGTCCCCCTGTGTTCACACCGTGAGATCCATGCTTGGCTTTGTGTCGTTTTAGCGCAGCCTCCCTTTGGAGAGTGTTTGCATGGGTCAATACCAAGGTGAATGGGGAAAGTGTTCATAGTAAGTGGGAGAAGAAACGTGTGTCAACGCATCCTACGGTCTACTCCCCTAGGTTGCACTGTGAGATTCTTATGATCCGTCTGTGTCATTTTAGCGCGACCATTCCTTTGGAGGGCCTGATCATAGGTTTCGAAACACCGCGAACTCCAGGCATGGATAGGGTCATTTAGGGTAATCACCAACAGTTGTCTTTCCTATTGGTAGCCTGTTGATGCGTCTCTCTGGGTCTGAAAGTGGGAGGGTTACACTTACGGGATTGACATCCTTGACCAACGAAAGGTGGCTAATGTAATATAAGGCATTGAGATGTTCTGATATTAAGAACTGGCTGAGATAAGTCTCAATTTAGAGGAGGAGTAGGTGATCACCCATTTGGTGACTGTTGTTCTAAACCTCTGAAGTATCGTTGCAAAAGAATTATGATTCATAAGGTGCTTAATTACTTTTTTCTAAATTTAATTGGATTAAGTAATGGGTTAAGTTTTAGATAACAAATTTGAATTAATTTGTTTATTTCAGCATGTAATGGTTCTATAGGCCTCGTCTATACGTCAAATTAGTTTATGGTATAAAACATACGACTAAGAAAATAAAAGTTAAACACTAAGATCGGTAAGTGATTAGAAAACGGTCTTAAAAGGAGGAATGTCCTTAAGATGTCCTCTTCGAAATGTTCGTAATAAATATGACTTAGAAAACTACTTAGCTAATAAAAACATAACCCAAGACTCTAAATATGATTTATTCGTCTTGAAAACATGCTTAGTAAGAATAGTGATTCTACCTGAATATCTGTTTCAGGGCCCACTAATTACGTATGTTCTTTTTAAGCAATGAGTTCCTGGCACTAGCTGCGAAATGGTTAAGATAATTCGTAGAGTTGAAATAGAAGAGTTTATCTCGACTAAGGCAGTGGGAGACATAAAGTTATTCTTCTCTCAGGAACGTTACATATTGTTTAATGTAAATGGTTCCTAAAATTAAAAGAAATTTTGATTTCTATGTTTTATTTGCTAGAACAAGGCTATTATGTTACCTTTTGTGTATGAACTGTTCATTTCAAAAGGATGCCAATATTAGTTCTGCAAATATAAAGAATAACATATATATTTTAAGACCGATAGAGTCTAGAGCGATTTTAAATTATGAGATATTTAAGTCTCTGAGACTAAACCAAAAGACAATATGTTTCTCAAAAGAAACCTTAGAGCTAATACATTTTGATTTTGAATAAGTGAATGTCATAGCTCAAACAGGGAATTAACAATTCATTAGTTATAATTGATGATTGTTCAAGGTACACTATCTCTACCTAATATATCGTAAGTCTGAACTCTTGAAATGTTCAAAGAGTATAAGGTCGAGGTTAAGAACCAAATTAGGTAGAACGATAAGGATACATCGATCCAATCGAGGTAGAGAGTATATGGACTCGCGATTCCAAGTCTATTTGATAAAACATGGAATTAAGTCCTAACTCTCAACACCTAAATACATCATAGTAGAGTGATGTATCAGTAAGGAGAAACAAAACCTTGTTTGACATGTTTCGTTCGATAATGAGTTGCCTAAACTCGTTTTGGGTTATGAAGTAAAGACTACAATTTATTTACCAATATGGTTCTCTCAAAAGAATGTTTTTTTTTTTTGAAAGACTCAAAAGAATGTTTTTAAAACATTGTTTGGACTCTGAAAAGAGCATAAAGTGTGTTTATGTCATTTCAGAACTTAGGGATGTCCTATATAGAAGACAAACCCGAAGGAACTAGAACCTTAATCGAAAATGTACCTATTGATAGGTTATCCCAAAAGAAAGGAGAAATGGATGCTTCTTTGTTCAAACAGAAAAAGTATTTGTATGGACAAATGCATATTTTCTTAGAAGAAGACAACGTTAGAGATCACAATCCACGCAATTGAGCAGTGCTAAAATAAGTTACATAGTAAAGCTACAAATGTATTAACAAAGAGTTGTTGATAAGGTTTGTCCTTCAACAAAGAGTTGTTGATCAAACTAGTCATTCGACAAAGGGTTGCTGATCGAGCTGGCACAATGAGTCAATCCTGTCCTTCTCAATAGTTGAGAGAGCCTCAATGCAGTGGGAGAGTTGTTAATCAACCTAATGAATACACTATGAGTTTAATTGAAACTTTGATTGTCATACTTGATGATAATATCGAGGATCCACTGATTTTTTATCAGGTAATGGATGACGTGGATAAAGACAATTGAGACAAAACTATGAACCTTGAAATGGAGTATGTGTACTTCAATTCAGTCTGGTGTTGACCATAAGAGTCCATAGTACAGGATCTAGAGCAACAAGTTTACAACCTTAACCGATCCATCTATGGATTGAGCTGAAGGTTTCGATCTTGGAATATAAGGTTTAATACACGATTAAATGTTATAGTTTTTTTACCAGAGTATTGATAAGCCTTGTGTTGGCAGAAGAATTATAAATAGATTAGTAGCTTTCTTAGTCTTGTATGTGAATGATATCCTACTATCGGGAATGATGTAGGTTATCTAAATTGACATTTAAAAGTAAGCTAGCGGCCTAGTTCCAAATAATAGATTTGGAATGACTTAGTTTGTTCTTAGAATCCAACATGTTCGGGATCACAAGAACAAGATCACTAGATCTGTCTCAAATATCTTATATGGAAAAAAGTGTTAGCTAGATACAAGATTAGAATTCCAAGAACGGTTTGTTACCTATCTGACATGGAATTCATTTGTCACAGGAGCAATGTCCTGAGACGCCTCAAGAGGTTGAGGATTTATGACGGATTTCCCGTGCCTCGATAATCAGTTGTCAGGTTTGGCATGTGGTATGCAATAGGGATTGTCAGTAGATACCAATTTAGTCCAGGGTAAGGCCACTAGACTGCAAAAAAGCTATCCTCAAGTATCTTAGGAGAACGAGGAATTAAAAGCTCGTGTATGGTGTTGAAGATCTGTTCCTTATAGGATACACTAATTCTTACTTGCACTCTGATCAGGATTCATGGAAATCCATATCGACCTCAGAATTCACCCTTAACAGGGAGCTATAGAATGGTGTAGCATCGAGTAAGGATGTTTTACATACTTTATCTTGAAGGCTAAGTATGTTGCTACTTATGAAGCAAGTATAGAAGTCTGTGTGACTTAAGGAAGTCATTTGAAAAGTTGTTCCAAATATGAGGAGAATGTATAGAACGCAAACATACATCTCATCTAAGATATTATGTATAGAGGGGATGTGATTCTCCCGAGGATAGCCTCAGAGTGAAATATTACTAATCCATTTACGAAGGCCCTCACGGCTAAAAGTATTTGAGGGACAACTAGATGGTCTAGGTCTACGAGTATTGTACAAAGGATAATTTAGGGCAAGTGGGAGATATGTAATGGGTATACGAGATGCCCTAGTTTATTGTATTTCAAAATCCACTATGGTTCTAGATTGTTGTACAACCCACTAGAGTTTTAGTCCAAGTGGGAGTTTGTTGGGTTTTATGTCCTAAAACGCGTGGATAGTAAATGTAACAAAGTCAATTATAATCGATAAAATGTTATCGAGGTTATTCAATTTCTGGTTGTCGAGTAGTTGTTTTAATTATGTATTAATTAACCCAAATCCAATAAACTAGAATCCTTGGCTATAAATATGAATACTTGAACTTTCTGTAGTGACATAAAAATGGATCAAGTTCAAGTAATAGCCTAAACGGTATATAGTATAGGGATAAGACTGGGTACCTCATCCTAAGAAAAACTATGTGACGTAGCCCACTTTATTTTAGTCCAAATGATGTGATCCTAAATCGTTCATGTAGAGACATGCGAGTGGGGGCGTCCTATGCAAAAAAGTTTGTATAAGACCGAACCACAAAATAAGTCACTTTCACTTTATAATGTCGTTTACTGTGAAACTGACTATTTCAAAACGATGACCTAGGCAACTCGATCTTAATCCTGAGCAAACTATGAACTCCTGTTTATTCGGGATTATCCTTTGATTTGCATGGGTGAGAGTGGCTCAACATCGCCGACTCAATAAATTCCTACCATTTTGGGGATAAGACCGAGTAGATAGTTGGGGACATAGTCCTACAAGATGGAATTCACTCCTACCTGACTTTAGGGATTGTAGAGAGGTTGTTCCCTTAAGTGCTGACTCCGGGACGTTAACAAAGGCGTGCCGCCCTCTTATTGGCCCAAGATGTTTTAGGTTTAGTGGTGGGACCACAAACCAATTGTTCATTAGGGACTCAGTGGAGGCTTAAGGAACAAGAAGTGCAATAGGGGTAAAACAGACTTTTGACCTAGCTATTGTTAGGAACAACCTGTGAAGGATCGACTTACTGATCACGGTTATATCGGGTGGACATAAATATATCTACAGTGAGGGGAGTGCAACTACGGGCTATAGTGGAGTGTCCCGTTAGTTAATGAATGTTGGTTAACTAGGTTAAAAAGGTTTCGTCAGTTGATCTCGGATCGTTGGAGCCCATGATCTGTAGGTGATAACGATCAAAACTATACCTATTTTACCCTTATATTTAGCTCATTTCTTGATTAAATATTGTATGTTGTGATCAATTTACTATTCCCGAGCTCAAATTATGCTTCATTTGATAAGTTACGGTGTTGAGAATCACTTTTGCCAAATTTAACTCATTTGTGCTTAAAAAGACTTGATTTTAAGAGAATTTGACTTAGTTTGTTGGTGTGCAGAAAAATAGAGAAAAAGTTGGAATTCCCCAGAAATGCGACCGCATTTCTGGGAAGGCAAAAATGAAATGCGACCGCATTTCTGGAAAAATCAGAGGTTGTTACCTTAGGGATGAATCCATATTGAATACCTCATTTATTTCTTATTGTTATTGTTTACTAGTTATTTGCATGTTTTATTTATCTTTTCAAAAACTCAATCAATCAACTTATTTTCTTTGGTTACCTTGGTCAAAAGCAATCATTTGAGCAGTTTCTTCATCAAATCTGAACTTCTAAGGTTTTTTATTACTACGTGCGACAGTGTATACTTGCACTTTAGTGTTAGCTGAATTATTCTTTATTATCTCACTTATCATCTTATCTCACCTCCATATATTCAGCTGACCACGCACCAGTAGGTCAATTAGGTCCCTCTGCTAGCTCAAATGGACTAAACCTTAGAACAATAGTGATGAACGAATTTGAAAATGTTCAAATTCAACTTAGGAAGATATTGTTAGTTATATTCGATATAATTTAACATATCGATTTAATTATGTATTAAACCTTATTTTTTAGAGAGTCTGAAAAAATTAAATAAGATTTAAACATTTGAAATGTGTATGCGATGCATATTTCGATTCATATATGAATAGGGATTCATATCGATTGAGAAAAGTCGAGCATTGGTGAAATTATTTAATATTTGATATTAATGGATTAAAAATGTTTTAATCAAATTATTTAAGATTAATTTTAATTGAAAATAATTGTTTGAATTAATTTTGTTTTTAAAATTAATTAAAAGGAAAATAGAAAAATGGTTTTTCTATTTCTTTTTCTCTTTAAAATACCCAAGAGGTAAATTACAGAGAGTTGCCACCAAGCTCATCTCTTTTGCCATCTCAATACCTCATATTTTGAACACTTAGTTGTCCTAATTTGGGAATGAAATGTGCATGATCTTCAGATGAAAAGGAGTAGAAAAGTATGAGGATTCTACTGGAAAAAGCTGATGAAAATGCTCTAAGTTTCTCTCCAAAAGCCATATGCATTTTACTCTCAAACCCATATCATTCCCTCTCTAATTCATCACAATTAAGCTCCCACAAGCTCGTTCTAAGGTTGAAGAATAGCGGGAAAGATCTCAGTGGTCGCCCACGACTCGATCGTGTTGAGAATCTTCCAAAGAATCGATTGAATCAAGCTCCAAGAGAAAAGTGTTCGAATACTATGTTTTTTAAACCTTTTTATAGCATGCTTTATGTGCGAAATTAGCAAAATTGAAGTGCAATTGATCCAAATTGCTTCCGCTAGAGTGTTATACACTCCTTCAGAGAGACACAAGGCAAGACTAGTGGTGAAAGGGTATAGTCAACGACATGACATTGACTATGATAAGGTATTTGCCCTCGTTGTTTGTCTTGAAACTATTCGTTTGGTTATTGCTTTGGCAGCTCATAATCATTGGAACGTATATAAAATGGATATCAAATCGACATTTTGAACATAATTCTTGAGGAAGAGGTCTATGTGGAGCAACCGTTGGGTTATGAAGTCAAGGGTGAAGAAGACAAAGTAGTTTGAAATGACGGACATTTGTCTCATGAGCTACTATCTTGGGATCAAGGTCAAACAAGGTGAAGATGAGATTTTTATATCCCAAGAGGGCTATGCTAAAGAAGTGCTCAAAATGTTCAACATGGATGATGCTAATCCGGTTGGAATACCGATGGAATGTGGAGTCATAATCCCCAAGCAAGATGGAGGAGAGAAGGTAGATTCTACATATGTCAAAAGCTTGGTTGGAAGTTTGAGATACTTTACATGCACAAGACTGGATATTCTTTATTCGGTTGGAATTATTAGTCGATTTGCGGAGTAGCCAACAACAATGCATTGCAAAATGACAAAAAAGAATACTTCGCTACATCAAAGGGACAATTGGGTATGGTATTTCCTATGTCACTTGTAGCAATTTTGATATTGTTGGTTATTGTGACAGTGATTAGAGTAGTGACTTGGATAATTGAAAGAGCACTATGGGGTTTATGTTTTTTTTTTTTTATTGGTGAAACAGAGTTCACATGGATGTCAAAAAAGTAACCCATAGTCACATTATCAACATGCGATGCGGAGCACATCGCATCAACTTCATGTGTATGTCATTCAATTTGGATAAGAAACTTAGTGAAGGGGTTGAAGTTTCAAATGGAAGGTCCAATGGAGATTTTTGTCGACAACAAATCACCCATTGCCTTAGCCAAAAATCCAGTATTTCATGGGAGAAGCAAGCACATTGATACCCGATTTCACTACATTCGGGATTGCGTTACGAATAAAGAAGTGGAACTCAAATATATCAAGTCACAAGACCAGGCAGCGAACATTTTCACAAAACCCCTAAAGTTAGTGTTGGGTTTTATGCCCTAAAAATCGTAGATAGTAAATGTAAACTATTGATTGTTCATTAATAAAGAGTTATCGATGTTATTTTAATAAAGAGTTATTGGTTATTTTGTATTAGCTTTGCTTAAATAACCCTAATCCAATAAACTAACATCTCAGATTGTCGTATGAATCTTGAACAGTATGTCGAGACATATAGGGATCAATGTTCAAGATACAGCCTAAAGGGTCTATAGTATAACGATAAGGTTGGGTACCTTATCCTGGTGACACTATGGATACGACCCACTTTGTATTTGATACAAACACAATCATCTAACGCGTTCGTGTAGGTGACATGTAAGTGGGGGTATCTGATAGCACCTGAAATGTGCTATTTAATTACCTTTAATTTAATTTTGTTAGTTTGTATTTTATGGTTCAATTGTTTATTTTGTAGGACCTTGAGCGCAAGAAGAAAATTAGACAAATTTGTCAATTCGACGCTATTTTGGGAGTTTAAAGACGTTTTCAAGCTATCTTGGAGTCCCTGAGATGACGAGGAAGCTAAAGTACATGACTGGAGTGTTTGAGCCTCAAGATAAGAGTCAAAAGTGTTGAGGTTGGTGCCCTAAAACTCGTAGATAATGAATGAAACAAATTTTATATACTTGTTCAATAAAGTCGTTATTGAGATTTTTTTCACTTATGTTATTATTAAATAAGTGAATTGCATGTTAAATGACCCAAATCCAATAAACTAAGATCCCTGACTATTAAATGTATACTTGAGCTTTATACGGAGACAAGAAAATGGATTAGGCTCGAGTAAATAGCCTAAACGGTCTATAGTATAGGGATAAGGTTGGGACCTTATCTTGGGGACACTATGAGACGCGACCCACTTTGTATTTATTACAAACGATGTGATACTGAATCGTTCATGTATAGACATGCGAGTGGGGGCATCCTATGCAATGAGTTTGCATAAGACTAGGACCGAGAAATAAGTCACTCTCGTTTTATGACGCCGTTTACTGTTGAGACTGACTATTTCATGCGATGACCTAAGTAACTCGATCTTAATCCTGAGCTAACTATGAGCTACTATTTATTTGGGCTTATCCTCAGATCTGCATGGATGAGAGTGGCTCATCATCGTCGACTCAATAAACCCCCAATTGCAGGGATAGGAACGAGTAGATAGCTGGCGACATAGTCCTGCAAGATGGAATTCACTCCTACCCGTTACAGAGATAGTAAAGAGGTTGTTCCCTTAAGTACTGACTCTAAATCTTGAACATGGGGCCCCACCCTCTCATTGACTCGAGAGGGACTCGGTTTGGTGGTTGGACCACAAACCAATTGTTCATTAGAGAATCAATGGGACTTAAGGAAACGAGATGTAACTTCAGGGGTAAAACGGACATTTGACCCAGTTGAAGTTACGAACAACCTGTGAATGATCGACTTACTGGTTATGGTTATATCGGGTGGACAAAAATATATCTACATTGGTGGGAGTGAAGCTACTGGGCTATAGTGGAGTGTCCCGATAGTTAACGAATGTTGGTTAACTAGGTTAATGAGTTTTAGCCGGTTGATCTCGTATTGTTGGAACCCATGATCTATAGGTCCATTTGGTCCCCCTACTAGCTCATATGGACTAAACCTTAGATCAGAATGATGAGTAAATTTGAAGCTTTCGAATTCAGTTTAGAGAGTTGACATTATTTAGGTGATGTACTTAACGTGTTTTAGTTTAATTATGAATTAAACTATAATTGGAGAAAATTAGAAATATTTAAATATGATTTAAATATTGTAATTATGTATAGAATACATATTTCAGTTTGAATATTAAAAGGGATTTATATTCAATCGGGTTTTGAGAGAAATCGGGATTACACGATTATTTAATTTGGTATTTAATATTAAATGAAATAATTATAATTAATTAAGTGTTTAGTTAATTATTCAAAAATTAATTTTTATGTAAAATTAATTAGATTAATTTTATTTAAAAAGCTAATTAAAAGATAATGGGAAAACTCATTGTGTGTCATTCAACTTAAAAGACCCAAAAATTAATTTTATCATTTTGGGTGTCAAATTTCTTAAGTGGCACAAAAATGGATGATTAATCCATTAATTGTTCTTGTTGTCCTCGTCACCTTCATTTGATTTGCATGAGTATTTTCAATAAAAGGAAAAAGAATGAAGCTGATGAGTTTTAGTTACTGGCTGGAATTTTTTTTCTCTAAAAATGAAACCCATTTTGTCTCAAATTCTCTCCCTAAAATTCGACCCCACAACTTGTTCTAAGGTCGGAAGATAGCAGGGAAGGCTCTCGTGGTTGTCCTAAAGCAGTTTGTGCTAAGATTTCATCCACGAAGGTGTTGATTCGTCCAAAAGGTTGGTAAATATTTATGCCCTGTTTTTTTGGTTTATGAAGAACATGCATTCATTTACAAAATTAATGAAATTTAAGTGCAATCGATCCAAATCACTTCTGCTAGAGTGTTCTACACTCCTTCAAAAAGGATCAAGAAGACGTTGCTCCAGCCAGACTACTCGAGAGAGTAGTGAAGGTGTTCATATAACACATGCGGAAGCAATTAGAGATCGAAGGCACTTAACTACATCAATTTTAAACCTAAAGCATGCTTGTTCTAAACATCCAAAAACATAGAGAAGAAAAACACTAACCTTTTGTAGCTCAATGGATGGACCTCCGTGGGTTCTTTTTCTTCTCCAATCAACTCAGGCAACCACTATTGTCTTCCTTGCTATTCTCCAGGCCAAGAATTGTTGGGGTTTATGTCTTAGAACTCAAGTTTCGTTATCCTTTATATAATAAAGATGTTATTCACTGAAATTGTTTATTTATATCTTAAAATCCAATAGAAACATCAATGGTTATAACATGAGATACTCGAACTATATCATAATATGGACAGGGATCAAGTTCGAGTATATAACCTAAATTGTCTATAGTAAATGGATAATGTTGGGTACCTTGTTCTGGTAACACTATGGATGCGGCCTACTTTGTGACTAAGGCAAACGACGTGATCCTGGATCTTTCATGTAAAGATATGCGAGTAGGGGCATCCTGTGTAAAAGATGTTTACACAAGAGAGGACCGAGAAATAAGTCACTCTTACTTTATAACGTCGTTTACTGTTAAGACTAACTATTTCATACGATGACCTAGGTAACTTGATCTTAATCCTGAGCTTGCTATGAACTCCTGTTCTTTTAGGGTTATCATTTTATCTGCATGGGTGAGAATGGTCATAGTATCCCATTCAATAATCCTACCATTTTGGGGATAATACTAGATGGATGGCTGGGGACATAGTAAAGCAAAACAGAATTTACTCCTACCCTATTCAGGGAATATAGAGAGGTTGTTCCCTTAAGTGTTGAATCCAAGGCTTGAACAAGAGGCCTCACCCTCTCATTGACCCGAGAGGAATCTTGTTTATTAGTTGGACCATAAAAAAATTGTTCATTAGAGGACCAGTGGACGTAAGGAACTAAGATGTGCTAAAGGGGTAAAATGGACATTTGACCTGTCTATAGTAACGAACGACCTGTGAAGGATTTACTTACTAATCATGGTTATATCGAGTGGACGGAAATATATCTACAGTGAGGGGAGTTCAACTACTAGGCTATAGTGGAGTGTCCTGGTAGTTAACGAATGTTGGTTAGTTAGGTTAAAAGAGTTTGACTAGTTTAACCTTGTACCGTTGGAGCCCATGATCTGTAGGTTCATTAGGTCCCCTTGCTAGCTCGAGACTAACCTTTGGAACAATATGATAGATAAAATATGAATTACTTTATGTTCATGTTAAAGGGAATAGATAAAAGTAATGGACGTTATCGAGACGTTGGGTTTTATGAAAACCGAGTTTGAGTAATTTAATATTTAAATATGATTTAAATATTGTGGACATGAATAGGGATTCATGATAAGAAAATAAAATTTCGGAAATGGACGGGAATAGTGGCAAAATATTAATTTAATATTAGATATTAAATTAATAATTAATTTAAAATTGAAAAATTGAAATTTAATTTTCCACTTTTCAGATTATTGCAAATTGAATAATTAAATAATAAACTCAAGATAATTATTGGATTTATTAAAATTCAAAAATGTTGAATTTTTGGAGGTGGAGTGCATGGTGACCAAACCCATGCACTCCCCTCACTTAAGTCATTTCAATCCCCACTAATTTGAGGTTAATTGTTGTCAATCTCAGGCTTCTCCTCTTCAGCTATGTTCTCTCTATATAAGGGATGGAATTTGCTGAAGAAATCAGTCTTGAAACTTAGAGAATTGTTGTCAAAACTCAAACTCACCAAACCCACTTTACAAGCTTGTTCTTCAAGCTTTTTCCTTTCAATTCCATCACTTGAGGATCCCAAAAACTTGATGTGGACTTTTCCTAACCGCAAGCGCACGGGTCAAGTAATAATATAGTGAATAGTAAATTCGAATGTCGTCCTCTAGATTGGATTTTTAAGCAAATCGAGTATTGCGAATAATCTTGCCCAATTTTATTTAGGGATCAAAAAGTGATGAAAATATGATGAAAAAAAAAACAAATCAAAGCAAATAAAAAGAATGGAAATTCAATTGGAAAAACTACTTAGGGAATTGATTTCGCCGATTTCGTTTAGGATTGATTTTAAAGAATAAGTTATTATGCACAATGAAATTATGAGCCAAAGACCCTTTAATCACAACTACCTCTCCCGAGTATAATTGATTCTCATGCAAATTAACCAACTTGATATCCCTATCTAAGTTTATTAATATGCAAGGCAATGAGATCTTTTAACCAATTCTAAAGTTAATCTAAAACCGTCAAGAATTAGAAATTAAACTTTATTCATGCAATCTTGAGTAAGTCTATATCAAATCCCCTCTCCCGAGCTAGATTCGAAACTTAAATCATCCAACTAATGGCCAATTAATTGAAAGCATTAAATCAAGATTACAAACACAATAACATTGCACAACTTAAACCATAAATCAATCCATAAACTTAATCAACTACATCAATCCCTAAGCTACAAGTTTAGCTACTCATGAATGTAAATACAATCTCAACTAAACATGTGTAAGCCATAAATCTAACTAAAGAAAGAAAAGGGAAAAGAAAACTCAATGTAGGCCGAGTCCCGACGTCCCCGTCACGATCCCCACGAACAATGAGTTGATTTCCAAGTTCCTCCTTTGTTTTCAGCTCCAAAAGTGCTCTATTCTGTCCTCTTTACGGCTCCAAAAGGTCCCAAATTCATCTCCCCTAAAACCTAGCCGAAGTGAAGCTTATATTCTGATTTTTCGTCTTAGCGTCGAGACGCTGTCAAGACAGCGTCGCGACGCTGCCTCTTATACGCGCGTTCTGAATAAGGAAAAACGGTAGCGTCGGGACGCTTCCTATCGTAGCGTCTCGACGCTGCGAGCTTTACGCGCCTAATCTGATATGGAATGTGAGCGTCGAGATGCTCAAGAGCTAGCGTCTCGACGCTAGCCTGCTGTTGACCGAGATTTGACTTTTCTCCACATTTACTCTTTTCATTCCTTTGCATCTTTTCACGCCCCGAGCACCCGATTAACTCTAATATGGCATTGTAGCTCCAATCAACCATTTCCTACAAAATAAACATTAAAGCACAATAAAATGGCCCAAAAATCATAAAAGACTAGCTAAATTAAATAAGTAAAGATAGCTAGCTATGCTCGCTATCAATCCCACAATCCATTCCAAAGGCTTGAGGATGGCAAGGAAGATCCAGTGGTGGTTTGTGATCAATTCGTGAAGAAAAACAAGAAGGAAATCCAACCAATTTCTCCATTTAAACAAGGTTGGTAAACTGTCTCTATTTTTCTCCATATGAACAACATGCAATGTTTAATCAAATTGAGCTTCTTATGTGCCTAAGATCCAAAATTTCTTCCATATTTTAGATATTAATACTTTCAAGAACGACTTGTGGGAGTCTATAGATATAGGGATTGGAAAGGGAATGCTTGAAGTATCAAGCTCTAGAGAGTTTCTTTTGTGTGAGTGAATATGAGAGATAAATCCAGTAGCATAACAGTATGGAAATTGATCTCTTAGCTCCTCAATCTGATTATCTTCTACTTATAGAGGATATACATGCATCAAAGACTCTCAATTTGAATGACACACGGTGAAGAGCAAAGAATTAGTGGATTCTAATTGTTCTTACGAGACTACATGCAGAGTTGCATGAATGTGGTGTAATTCCACTTATTCAATTTCATGCAAGAGTGGGATTCTATGAACTTCCACTATCTTCCATGTGATGCAAGAGTGAATTATCTCATCTTGTATTTCAATCAAATTGCAATTCCAAATTGCACTTTAATTTTGGCAATTGATTTTAACTAATTCGATCAATTTCATGTGATTAATCAAATTAATTCACATTACCTAATGTAATCCACAAATCATGAATCCTTATTCATGTATATTGTATTTAATTCATATTTAAATACCTTTTACTCTCAATTAATAATTTAATTCATAATTAAATTATTGTGTCAATAACATCAAATATAATTGTCACTAATTCCCTTCCCCGATTTTGAACGATTCAAACTTTCCTATCTTATTGTTCTAAGCTTTATTCTGATGTGAGCTAGCAGGGGGACCTAATGGACCTACAGATCATGAGCTCCAACGATTCGAGGTCAACTGACTAATCTCATTAACCAAGCTAACCAAAATTCATTAACTACCAGGGCACTCCACTATAGTCCAATAGCTACACTCCCCTCACCGTAGATATGTTTCCGTCCACTTGATATAACCATGTTCAGTAAGTCGATCCTTCACAGGTTGTTCGTAGCTATAGTCGGGTCAAATGTCCGTTTTACCCCTATAGTACTTCGTGTTCCTTAAGTTCCACTGATCCTCTAATGAACAATTGGTTTGTGGTCCAACCATCAAACCGAGTCCCTCTCAGGAAAATGAGAGGGTGGAGCACCTTGTTCAAGTCTCGGAGTCAGTACTTAAGGGAACAACCTCTCTACTATCCCTGAAATGTGTAGGAGCGAATTCTGTCTTGCGAGACTATGTCCCCGGCTATCTAACCGGTCTTATCCCCAAAATGGTAAGCTTATTGAGTCGGCAATGTCTGGCCACTCTCACCCATGTAGATCAAAGGAAAATCCTGAATAAACAGGAGTTCATAGTTAGTTCAGGATTAAGATCGAGTTACCTAGGTCATCTTATGAAATAGTCAGTTACTACAATAAACGACGTTATAAAGTGAAAGTGACTTATTTCGCGGTCCGGTCTTATGCATTGCATAGGATGCCCCCACTCACATGTCTCCACATGAATGATTCAGGACCTCATCGTTTGTAATTAATACAAAGTGAGCCGTGTCCATAGTGTCCTGATAGCGAGCATAGCTAGCTAGTTTTCCCTAATCAATTTAACTAGTCTTTTATAATTTATTGGCCAAAATTATGCATTTATGTGTTGTATTTGTAGGAAATATATTTTGGAGCTAATTGGATGTTCGGGATGCAAAAATAGGCCAAAAGAACGAAGAGAATTGAAGTTGGAAGCTTAAAGAATGGGGCCATCTGTAGACCAGCGTCAGGACGCTGCTCCTTGAACGTCTTGACGCTGCCTTTCCTTAACTGAAATAGGCGGCTATAGGTCAGAGCATTGAGACGCTGTGACCCTAGCGTCTCAACGCTCTCAGTTTCCTTCATCAGAATCTACAGCAAGGCGGTAGGGTCGCGACGCTACCCCTATAGCGTCGCGACGCTACGACGAATTTTCAGCCTATTTATAGTTTGCGATTAGGGCTGATTGGGGGACTTCTTTTGGGTGATTTTGGAGCCGTAACACAGAGAGAATTGGGGCTGTGGAAGCTTAACCAAGTGGAGGAAAAACGGGATTCAAGGCTTTGTTCGTGGGGATCGTAACGGGGATGTGCGGTCTCGGCCTACCTAGCGTTTAATTCTCTTTACCCTTTACTTTTGTAGTTTTTATGGTTGTTTTAGACCTTAGCTATATTGTAATGCGTTGTATGAGTAGTTAGGTCTTTAATCTTAGGGATTGATGTAGCCATTGGGCACTTTATGGATTGATTTTATGGTTTTATGCTATTGATTTCATTTATGCATATTGTATGTTTAATGCTTTCAATTTACCGACCATGAATTGAATGTTGATTGTGTCGAAATCTAACTCAGGAGAGAGGGTTTAGCTTAGAACTCATTATTCATAACTAGGATGTGGCTAGAGATCGGGAGATAATAGTTAATTCTAGAAATCGTTAAAAAGGATAACCTTAATGCCTTGCATGTTTAATGAATTTAGATAGGGATATCGGGTTCATTGCATGTGGGAGAATCATGTATGCTCGGGAGAGATATGTGTGATTTTAGTATTCCAAGATTTATGAATCATCGCATGTCATTAATCCATGAATTAATCCATAATCCCAATTGGTGCAATCAAATCCCTAAGACCGTTGTCTCCATTAGATTGTCACACTTTTTATTGTTTTGTGTTAGATTTTGCATTCATTCTCACTTCGTTTGGTTCCCTAAATAAAATTGGACAAGACTATTTTTTTATAATTAGAATTGATTTAAAATCCAATCTAGAGGACGACACTCGATTTCAAAAATCGGTAGGAAAATTCCACATCATGTCCCCAGGATAAGGTATCCAACCCTATCCTTATACTATAGACCGTTTTGGCTATATACTTGAACTTGATCCAATTTTATGTCTCTACATATAGTTCGAGTATTCATATTGTAATGACTCAACTTCTTAATAAGTCGTTTCGGGACCGTTACGACAAGGCATGCTTTGGAGGCCTTTTTAAATAAAAATATTTTGAAACATAAACACTAATTTAAGTAAAAACTTTAAAAAAACAAAACAAAACATTTATTCGGGATCCCTAATTTTAAAGGTTTTAAATATTCTTAAATAATTGCTAAAATATAAATATACATGGCCTCCAGAAAATTTCTCAAACAAATTTACAATTCAAATAAAGTAAAACAGAGTTCTTAAAGTGAAAGAAAAATATGAAATTCAGGTCCTCTCATGACTATCTATCGAATTCTCATCAATCGCCTTTCATCTACCCTTGCTTTTACCTGAAAAAAATATTTTTGAAAAGAATGAGTATTTTAAATACTCAGTATGTGACCCTACTATTGAGGTTGAGTCACGCTTAAAAAACATTTTAAAAATCAACAACAAATATAATTTTGGTGGCTCTAAACTTTATTTTTAAACTTACTAATGTGAGAGAATATACATCAATTTCATGCATATCCTAGACACATAAATTTCATGCGTCTCCTACGGAGGCTGTCAATTTCACGAAACCTCGAGGTCGTCAATTTCACAAACCTCGACTTAGGTACATCAATTTCATGTCCCTAAGTCCTGTGTAGGCATCTCTGAATGTACATCAATTTCATGTACACTTAGAAAACTCATGAATAATTTAAACTCATTCCTTTAATGGAAATTTACTTATGAATAATTTAAACTCATTCTTTTAATGGAATTTGATTCATGAATAATATAAACTCATTCCTTTAATGGAATTTTGAGAGACCACCAACTCAATTATTTCAAATATCAACAAATGCAAGCAAGAATAATAAATTTCATGCTTTGAACGATTTTCCTAAACGCAAACGCAATTAAAATAATAAATTTGTCATGCACAATTTTCATGCTTTCAACAATGAATATAAATTTCAAGAACAACTCATAAACACGAGAATTTCAGAAAATCAAACACGTGCATTGATGAACCTCTGCTGAATTAATGAATTGATGTGGTTTAATTGTCATTATTATTCATTTGTGCATTTTGTCCGTAATGCTTTTAATCAACTGATCACTGATTAAATGAATTGTTACTATGTGGAAACTCGACGGAGAGAAGCTTAGACTAGAACTGAATGCATGACTAACGGTTATTTACCCGGGTGACACGGGACAAAATAAATAACGTTAGAGGTTGTATTGAAGGGTCGTAATGCCATACTAAGTAAATAAAGATGAGACTGAAAGGAGATTCTTTATTGAATGGTATGAGATAGGAGGAGACCGACAGGAGAATCCTTGAAATTAGGCTTCTAGACTTATGAATCAAATGATTTGTTAATCCATATTAGTTATTTGATTATGCATTAAAGGTCCAATTGATAAAATCAACAACTCTAGAATTATCCCTTCAAATTGTGTCTCCATTTATCTTTTGCTTTCTAGTTTAGCTTTTTGTTATTCTTTTCGGCATTAGATTTTGTTCTCTAAATAAAGCTAAGCAAGATTATTCGCGGTACTTAATTGAATAAATCCAATCCCTGTGGAGACGATACTCTATACTCAAAATCACTATATTACTTGTGACGACCCGTTCGCTTGCGGATTAAAATCATGCAACATGCATCCAATTAAAAAGTTCAACAATAAAGCCACTTACCTCGGCTTACATATTCTTAATCTAGAAACCCAACTAACTTAAGCAACGCCGCCCTCAATTTCAACCAAACAATTGCCAAGAAATAAACTTCAAGCTTGTTGTTCCAATCTTCAATTTGTTCTAAAAATTTATGAGTTCGGCTCCAATCGCCACTCCAAACATGCTAAACTTCAAAGGCACATGCCGTCAAACTCCCAAAAAGTTGCTACACGCGGAACCCACGCGTAGATTCGCTGAAACGACGTCGGAAAATCGGCAGAAAACACAAACCCCACCTGTTGCAACCACGCCGAGTGCCCTACCGCTGCACCGCGAACGAGTTGAAAACCCGCCAGAAACCACCACGAACGAGCCCGCTTCTCGATTTGCCTACACGCACTACTGCGGTCTGGGGTTGCTCACCGAAGACGTTCACCGGAGGACGCTGCTGACAGACTGGCCGACTGATCAACGGCGAGAGGGAGACAACGAGCGAAGAGACGGGGAGAAAAAAACCACGACCGAACCTTCACCCGTGCGGACCATGTGTACCACTGACCATGAACCACGCTGCTGCACCGTCGTGACTCGCCGGAGGGGACGCGTGAAGGAGCCGCCGCTGGTCGAAGAGGAGCGCCGCCGAAGGTGGGTTCTTGATCAAAGGGGCTGCCGTCAAGTGAAGGGAAGGAGAAGGAAGAAAGATAGGGAGTTTTTTGGTGGCTTGGTTGATGGTCTACGGCTGCGTGCGGCTAAAGGTTGACTTAAAAAGGCTAGGGTTTGGCTCCATCTTCTACCAAATTACAAAAATGTCATTCTAGTCCAATTTTAAAATTTCACCAAATTTTCAAATATTTTTAATTTCCCTCCAACACCAAATTAACACAACTTAAACCAAATTAACTCCAAAACTAACGAAATTTGAATTTTCCCTAAATTACGAGTGTTACACATATTATAGCCAAGGATCTTAGTTTATTGGATTTAGGTTAAATATTTCTCAACTTTCATATTAAATAACATCTTTACTGAATAACCTCAACAAAATCTTTATTGAAAATATAATATGTTTAATGTTTTACAAAACTATGAGTTTTAGGACATTAAACCCAATAGTTTCCTTCCCCATCTCAGGGCTGATAGAACTTAGTTTTCAGGCACGTTATCGTGCGTTCTTGTTGCACGATTTTAATCCGCAAGCGAACGGGTCGTCACAAGTAATATAGTGATTTTGAGTATAGAGTATCGTCTCCACAGGGATTGGATTTATTCAATTAATTACCACGAATAATCTTGCTTAACTTTATTTAGAGAACAAACTCTAATGCCGAAAAGAATAATAAAAAGCTAATCTAGAAAGCAAAAGATAAATGGAGACACAATTTTGAGGGATAATTCTTAGAGGGGTTGATTTCATCAATTGGACCTTTAATCGCTTAATCAATTAATTAACTTGGATTAATCAATCATTTGATTCATAGGTCTAGAAGCCTAATGACAAGGACTCTCCTGTCGGTCTCCTCCTATCTCATACCTTTCAATAAAGAATCTTCTTTCAGTCTCATCTTTATTTACTTAGCATGGCATTACGACCCTTCAGTACAACCTCTAACGTTATTTAGTCAATCTCGTGTCACCCGGGTAAGTAACCGTCAATCATGCATTCAGTTCTAGTCTAAGTTTCTCTCCGTCGAGTTTCCACTTAGTAACGATTCATCTAATCAGTGATCAGTTGATTAAAAGCATTACGGATAAAATGCACAAATGAACAATAATGACAATCAAACCAATTTAATTCATTAATCAAGCAAAAGTTCAACATCTAAACCAATCGCATAGAATTTAGGAATTAACTACTCATAATCATTAAAATACAATAATTCCTAATCACAACAATTCTAGAAACTAATACATAAAGGAAAAGGGAAGAGAAATGCTCATAAAAGTGTCGATCTCCTCGATCCCGCACCGACCTCCATCGATCCCGAGCTCCCTAGATCTTCAATAAAGCTCCAAAACTCTCCCAAAAATCCCCAATTTTATTGTGGATACTAGAATGGGGTGAAAACCCACAAATTGGCACACCAACTTCATTGCAAAAGGCTCCTTTTATAGGCTCCTAGAAGGCGTAGCGTCGCGACGCTCTAACGTCATCTTTTCTTGGGCTCCAAGACGTCGCAGCGTCGAGACGCTATCTGGACAGCATCGCGACGTTGTCGCGATTCCAGAACTCTTCACACGGCTGCCTAGCGTCGAGACGCTCCAGGCTTAGCGTCTCGACGCTAGGCCTTGAATCTTCAATAATGGCCTGATTTTGACTCCAATTTTGGGCCTCTAACTTTCTTTTGGCCCAAATGCTTCTTGTAATGGATTTTGGGCACTTTTCTTGACCCAACTTGATAATTTAAGACTTGGAATTCATGAATTTAGGCTTCTAACTCCTTCTTCTTGGCTTTTTGGATTTGGGTCTTCAATGTAATTCTCCAAATTGCTCAAAAAGTCTCCAAAATCTCTCAAAATTCCAGTTTTACTTCTTTGGCTCGGTTTTCTGAATTTTAAACATAAAATAGCATTAAAGTACACAATTCATGCATAAAACTAGCTAAAATTAATAGGAAAATGATGACATTTATGCATGTCATCAGTTCTATTAGTTGACCGTTAAAGCCCAGTTTCAGGCATGTTATCGTTGGTGTGTCGTCAGCTGAATGGATGGATGTGAGATAAGATGATAACTATTAATAAAGTTAAATTCAGCTAACCCTAGTGCAAGTATACACTGTCGCACGTAGTAATAAAAAAACCTTAGAAGTATTCCAAGGGTATTGATCCCACGAGGACTAAACAGGAAATTCAGATTTGAAGAAGAAATTGTCCAACTTGATTGCTTAAAAATAGGTAACCAAAGAATTAAGTTTGATGATTAGTTTTTAAAGAAATAAATAAACCAAGCAAATAAATAATAAATAATAACAATAAGAAATAAACGAGGTATTCAACATGGATTCATCCCAAAGGCAATAACTATAATCTAACTTAAGCTTATTCAATGCATTGGGTCAGATTTAACTTCTATTTGGCCCTTGCTCCCAAGAACCGTTAGAAGGCTAAGGGAGTACCGTTATGCACATTTCTGTGACTCGACTCTGACATAGATAACTCACGAATGCAACCTATAACCCTATAGCTGAATAGGGTGTCTTAGGCAGCTTGCCCTATACCGCCGAACAATCTCTTTCGAGCTTTTTCTCTTATATCACCTTTATGAGAACTGATATTGTATGTCCCTTTCGAGATCAAACTCACATAGCATGAAAAGTCTAAGTGATCAAGGTAAACTCAACAAGATTAGAGTGATAATCAATAAAGAATGACATGCATTGAACAAAACTTAAGCAAATAAAACACTTTCAAGCTATTGAACCATAAGGTAATTCACCACATTGAACCCCTAAACGGAATTTAGCAACTCATGGTGAGATAAAGTGCAAATGAATACACTTTCATTGAGATAAGAATGTAAATAATACAGAATAATGAAAAGTATCAAGAGTTGGGAATAATGGAGATAGCCAAATATTATGGGTTTTCTATTTACTCAATCCTTCTAGAGTTCGCTTAGACACTCCACTCTCTCGCTTTTACAAGTGGGAATGGGTGAAAATCCCTACAAACCTAAGGTTTGATGTCTAGCTAAGGTTAGAATTTAGTCATCTAAGAAGGACCTCGGGCATCTACTCATAGGTGTCAACTAGGGTTCTATCACAACCCTCTTCTTCCAAATGAGTTCTGCTTGAATTTGAGTTCGAATCTCGAGCTTATATAGTGTTGGAGATGGTTGAAGAGCTGCCAAATAGGTGCTGGAAGGTAGCCCAGTCAGTTTCGGGGTCAAAACGACCGGTTAGGTGCGAAGAAGACTCGTCAACAACGACCTGCAGATGACTCGAAACGGTCTTGGTTTTTCCAGAAATACAGTCGCATTTCATTTTGCCTTACCAGCATTTCTGGACAAGTTCCGGCTTTTCCTCTGTTTTCCTGCACATCAACAAACTTAGTCAAATTCTCTTAAAATCATGTCTTTTTAAGCACAATTGAGCATAAATTGACAAAAGTGAATCTCAACACCCTAACTTATCAACTTTAATATATTTTGAGCTCGGGAATAGTAAAATTGACCTAAACATACAACATTTGACAAAGAAATGAGCTAAATATAAGGGTAAAATAGGTATATTTTTTACCCTTATCAATCGTGCGCTCTCTCAATTCAGGACAGTGTTGAGCTAATGTTCATGCACGATTTCAATGTTGAGCTTATGTTCAAGCACGTTTTTCGGGCGTCAAATGACACTCAGACATGTTTACATGCACTAGATTGCTCCACCATATTTTATGTTCATGATTTAGGGTGTCGTGTTGGGATAGGTGTAGTTCGGCTAGAGGTTGCTAGCTAGTCTCTCTAGTTTTGCCTTACCCGATTGACCCACACAACACTCTAGTTGGCACAGGTTAGGGATAGGTAATCACCCTAGACGAAAAATTCCATGTACCCTGTTATGGCCTTAGGGTTAGAAACCCAAATGAGTTATTCCAGTTGGGTCCCTATGATGTTAAGACCCAAGTCAAGTTTCATGTTAACATTTTTCCATGCTATCAGTTTCAGCTTTTAAGTGGGCTACTTACTGAGTATATTCTTATATACTCACCCATGCTACATGACTTTCCTTTTCAAGTGGTACTTGATGACATCATGCGAGTGGTGAGAGCGGTGACTTGGCTAGGCTATAGGATGAAACTGCAAATCATGTCCCTAATTAGAAATCTAGGATCGAGTTTCCTAGTTCATGCTTTTAGATGTTTTAAAATTTCAAATTTGTGAAAATTTGTCTATCATGTTTTTTACTGCTTTTATTGTAAAATGGTTCTAAATTTTGGGTCTTGTTTGTTAAATAAAATATTTTACTTTTGGTCTCTTCCGCTTTAAAGTATCAAAAGTTTTATGTTTTCATGCATGTAGTAGCGACCTTCAACATGTTTTAATTTCCTATTTAGTCGAGTCGTTACACAACCCAACCTTTTCATTGTTGAGTCTCATACAAACTATGCAAACCTAAATTGATCAATTTAAGCTAACAATGAAACTTAAATTTCAACAAAAGCAAATAGTGCTAATCATGAGCAAGGTTGTTTTTGCAAAATGTGGGACTTTTTCCTTACTTATGGTATCCACATTCTTTGAATCACCAAGTAAGAACTTAGCTCATCATAGAAAATAAAGAAGAATGTGTAAAGTAAAGAACATGGCTTGAGAAAAAGAGAACTGATTTTATATTGAAATAATCAAAGAATACAACTTTAGTTTAAATGAACGGAATATAACACCACACTTGAATAGAAAAACATAAGCTTAACTTAAAAGCTAAATGATTACAAGAATAAAAAATAGAGCACAAAAACCTAGCTCTTTTCTCTTTATCTAACTTGTTCAACCTTTTTCAAAGAATTAAAGACAAGTAATTATACTCTTCTTCTTTCAAATGAAGTGTCTGACAGAGGCTAAACAAAGCTAAGGAACTTGAAGTGACTACTGAAAAATAAGAACAATGATCTAATGTGAAATTTGAGTAGAATTCTAGAGTTGTTGAAAGTTGGAGTTTGAGTCGCCTTTCATAGATCTTTAGGGCTAGGGTTTGCTATTGAGTTCAGTATGAAAAGTTATATCCAACCATAATCCCTTGATTTGAGGAGATTTGTTGGAGTATCTTTGAAAATGTGTCAAATTCGTGAGATTCTGAAAAGATTTTGTCGATTAAGTTGAGATGCTACCACATATCTTCTCAACTTCAATCCTCGGGGTGAATTGCAACTGCATTTGGAGCACATTTTCTGGCTATTCTTTACTTAGAAAATTTTTCTACTTCCTTTTCCTCAAAGATGGTCGCATCCTAAAGGTTTTTGTTGATATGCCTTGAATCTAATATGAAGTGCTCCGAACGACCAAGTACGGGGGACTCGCTGACCGATCAGCGAGTCAGGGTCCAGGGGCGAAGCACCCGGTGGGGGTTCGGGGGCAACGCCCTGATGGAAGAGATTGTCGAGGTCTCTTATCAAATAAATTTCTAATCTTCAATCTCTAAAGCTAACTTGTAGCAGTAGTGGCCGGGGTCGATCACAGGGAGCAGCGTACTTAATTAATTTAATTAGATTTCTCAATTAGTAACTAAAAAGGGGGTTTTGAAAGATGGATTGATTAGAAGCAAGTAAAACTGCAATAAAGTAAAATAACAAGGAAGTAAAGGTTGTTTAGTTAATCTCACCTCGGTATCGCGCAATTGGTTATTCTAACTTGGGTTTGGCTACTCAATAATTGACACTCAAATTTAAAGAATTATTATTGATTACTCAACATTCATTGGAACCAATGATTAAGATCTATAACCTTCCAACTCGATAAAAACATCAAAGTTAGAATCTAATTAGAATTCATAAACATGAACCTAACCGCATTAGGCGAATTGGATCGTTGAGTAAATTCACATAAACTAGGAACACCCTAAATTCATGCAATTCTAAGCTCAAATTCTTAAATCTACCATGCAAATATATCAAATGAGATAACACTCCATTTAACACAATCACACAATAAATCTATCACTAAGGGGCTGTTTGGGACGCTGAATTGGTTATAATATCTGGTGGTTATAATAATCTGGCAATTATAATAATCTGAGGGTTATAATAATCTGTGTTTGGGGTGCAGATTATTATAGTCTGGGATAAAATAATTTGTGTTTGGGGTGCAGATTATTTTAATCTGGGATAAAATAATCTGTGTTTGGAGTGTTGATCTGTTTTCTTTTTCTAGTTTTTTTTTTTTTTATGATATACAACACTTTGATTTGATTTAGGGTTATGCTTTTTTTTTTTTTGTTACAAAGCAAAAAAGTTTAGGTTTTGGTATAGAAAAATCATATTAGTTAACTTTTAGTTTTGCCGAAATAAAAATTGTAAATGTTTAGTTCAAAAATCATATTAGTTTTTTTTTTTTTTATCAATAAAATCATTTGAAATAAACTTGAGTGTGGTAAATATAATTTCGTTTGAATGTTTTTTTTTTAAGTTGATTAACCTTCGATGTTGTCAACGACTTTTCCGGCAACCTTTGATGTTTTTTTTCTTTATTTTTATTTTTTATATTTTTCAAAATGAAATTGAGAAGAAATATGGAAAAAAAAATTGGTGGCCGGAAAAGTCATCGGTGATCGCCGGAAAAGTCGTCGGCGGTCGTCAGAAAATTCGTCGAAAACTTCGCCGGCTGACGGCGGCCGGCGGTCGTCGGAAAAGTCAAGGAGTCGCATGGAAGAAGTGAGGAGATAGTTACTGTAGTGGGTTGAATAATGGTTACTGTAGAAAATGGATAAAATAATCGGGGGTTAAAATAACCCACCTCACCAATTATTTTTGTTGGTGCCCCAAACATTGAATAGGTTATAATAAGGGGGGTTATTATAACCTATTCAGTGCCCCAAACACCCCCTAACCAATTAGTAAAACAATTACTTTAAATCACACAATAAATCTATCTGTAACAGCCAATAAAAAAAAAAAAAAAAAAAAAGGAGAAAAGTGGATGTGGGCATGAGCCCGGTCAAAAAGGGAAAAAAGGGAAAAATGGGGGGAAATTTCCCCCCAATTCGGTCAACTGACCGTTTGTAAAAAAAAAAAAAAAAAAAAAAAGGAATCAGTTTTTTTTTCCCCTCTCTCTCCCCGACTCTCTTTCTCTCCCTCGAGTCCTCTCTCTCGCTCGGTCTCTCCCTCGCCTCGCCTCAGTCCCACGCCGCGCGTCTCAGCCGCCACAAGTCGACGCCGCCGCCGCCTCCACCGCAGCTCGCGCCGTCGCGCCCCCGTGCCGCCGTCGCCGGTACACTCTTTCTCTCTCTCTCTTGCGTTTCTCTCTCTCTCTCTCTCTCTCTAACCCGTCTCGCTCGACTCCCTCTCTCCCTCGCAGTCTCTCTCTCTCCATCTGCACGTCAAGCCGACACCCACGCCGCCGCACTCCACCGCCGCGAGCCGCCGCCGCCACTAGCGTCTTCGGGCTCGTTCGTTTTTCAGATCTGTTCGCCGCCGCCATTCAAAGTTTCAACTTTGTTCTAAAGAACTACTTGAGGTAAGGGAGTTGTAAGTCATAACTTATTGGATTTTTTATGCCTTAGTGAAATACCCATTAACGTTGGATCTTAATCTAAGGTGCCGTAGCGTTTGGAGGCCGAGTTGTCGAATCGGAGCGAAACTTGGAAGTTGGACAGCAAGTGGTGTTACTGTTTTAGGTGAGTTTCTGACTTTGGGTAAGTGAACTAAGTTAAGTTTTGAATGATTTAATTGTGTTAAAAGAGTACCCATTAATATTAGCTATTGATTTCTAGTTACCCACAACGTTTGAAGGCCGAATTGTTGAATTGGAGCGAAGTTGGAAATTGGACAGCAAGCAGTAGCTTCATTTGGGTGAGTTTTCGGAAATTTGTTATGTGGCGTGCCAATGGTGTGTGAATATATATTTATGTATGTTTTATGTGTTAATAGACGAGTATTTCGCATCACGTGGTTGGTGTTGTATCGAGTCGTTGGGGGATCTTCGATCAAGCGTAGTATCTCAGGTAAGTAGCCGTTGGAATAGATTCTCTGCTTTAAACTCATTTAAATTGAGTATGGTTGCTATAGCGTGAGTTGAACTTAAACCTTAAGTTGTCCCTTGGAATGTAAGTAGTCATTTGGATTTAAGCTCTAAGTGTCGTCGTTGGGATTAAATCAAGTATGGTTGGTCTTTTTTTTTCTTGAAAGCATGGAACTAGTTAAGAATGTCTGAGTTAACGGTCGCCTATTAACTTTTGTCGTTGTGTAAGTAGTTATTTGGAAATAAGGATTTTGATTATGTTATGTGGCGTGTTAGTGGATTGAGTGAGTAGCTTTTTGGGCATGAAGTTGTTGTTTTGGAATCATGGTATGCTTGTTGGTAGCGAATTGAAGTTTTGGTTAAGTTTCATGCTTTGGTCAAATATCCCTTGGAACGTTGTATGCTTGTTTGAATATGGATTAAGTGTCGTTTACTTGGACATGCATTAAGTGTTGCTATGCTTGTAGGACTAAGTAAGTATGTTGGAATGTTTGATTTATGATTGTTCTGGATTGTGTGCATGTTATGGAGGATGGGTTAAATGATCGATGGAGTGGTGATTGGAGTTGGATTGTGATTCTGACTTGAATGTGTTCATAGAAGTGTATATTCTTACTTCCAGGTGCAAGGAAAAATTTTGGGTTCCCTCTGCGTACGTCGTTATGCTGCCGAATTTTCGGTAGCCTCATGACGACTTAGGAATTTTATTTACCTTGAGGGAAAGGATTAGAAAAGTGAAGGGAATAGGCTAGTGCCTTAGACAAGGGTCGTGTCAATTAAACACCTAGGACTGAGATGTAATAGACTGAAATGAGGGGCTTAATGGGCGGGACTTGGCTTCGCAGTTTAGGTGCCATTTACTAACTGTGGAAGTAAATTCCTGACTTAAACCCATGAACGCCCCACCAGTGAAATGGTAGTTTAGAGCGCTACGCGCCTATTAGTGCCTTGAGGGATGAGACTTAGCTTCACTGACTGGGTGTCATCTACCATCAGTAGGAGTAGAGACCTCCCAAAACTCCCACTTGCGCACTATCAGTGAGTTGGCAAACCTATATATATATATATATTTAAAGGTGTACTAATTGAATACGAGACCCGAACTGAAATGAAATGAAATGAAATGGAATGAAATGAAATGAAATGAAATGAACTGAAATGAGATGACCTAACCCTGAGGCTTTAACTCGAATAAGATGTTAAAACTTTTATTGCTACTTACTGAGTATTTTCTTAAATACTCATTCTTTTCCCTTACACACAACTGCAGGTAGAGGTAAAGGTGTACGGAACGCGTGACGGAGAGCTGCTGAGCCATGGATCTCCTTTAGTTTAAGTCTTCCGCATTTTACGTTTTGAAATGTCCTTTTGAACTTGTATTGAACGATTTACGTTTTATTCCGCTTTTAGTTTGTTTGATTTTCTAAAGCTTTTGTTTGTTCTGTTTTAAACTGGGATCCCAGATTGAAATGTTTCGCAAATTTCTAAGTATGGTTTCTTTATATGGAAATTTTTCCGCCGTTCTTAGAAGTAGAATGAAATGCATGTAGTAACGGCCTTAGGATCTAGGCATGAAAAGTAGGGTCGTTACAGTTGGTATCAGAGCTCTAGGTTATAGGTTCTGTAGACTGGTTTACATCGTAAACCTTAGGTATGTCCATGGCTTATCAGCAAGCATCCGGTCACGCCAGGTACACTTTTGATTACTTTGTAGTTTGTAAATGTTATATGTTATACATGTTCGTAAAAGATCCATGTTGTGGGAAAGATATGCATAGGGTTTAGTACCTATGATTTGTTTAAAGGATTCAAGCCCGTTAGTAAGATGATATAATTTTTGTGAAATAGATCATGCCTCCCCGAGCACAAGGACGTGGAAGAGGTCGAGGAAGAGGACGTGGCAGGGGTCGTACGACCCCTGAGCAAGTCGTGCCGCCAGTAGAGCAGGGAGGAAACCTACCAGAAAACCCACAAGTGGAACAACCGGGGCCTGCGGTAGGACCTGTCCCGGTGGATATTCAGGCAATAGTTCAGACCGCAGTGCAGGCTGCAGTTGCAGGCGTGCTTGCAGGGCGACAGGCCCAAGCGCCTCAGAACAACGAAGCCGCCTTGTCACGGGAGGCTAGGTGCTTAAGAGATTTCAGGAAGTGGGACCCATGTCCGTTCGATGGAGCCTCAAGGGACCCCACGGTAGCAGAGTTGTGGCTGTCCTCCATCGAGACTGTTTTTCGCCACATGAACTGCCCGGAGGACCAGAAAGTGTACTGCGCCGTGTTCTTGTTACGAGATAACGCCCTGATTTGGTGGCAATCGATTGAAAGGACCTTAGACGTCAGCAACGGACCTGTCACATGGACTCAGTTCAGGGGGGAGTTTTTCAGGAAGTATTACCCTGCCGCCTCCCGATTCAAGAAGCAATCAGAGTTTGTGGCTCTTACGCAGGGAAACCGAACGGTAGAAGAGTACGAGACTGAATTTGCCAGACTGTCACGGTTTGCCCCTACCCTGGTAACTGTAGAGGCTGATAAGGTGGAACGCTTCATCACAGGCTTAAAGGAAGAGATTCAGGGCAATGTGGCAGCCCATGAACCCCAAGACTATGCCACAGCAGTTAGGGTGGCACAGCTAGTTGATCGACGACCGTCAGCTGTCTCTTCAGAACATTCCTCAGGTCATAAGCGAAGGTACGATCAGATGAGCTCGAACACACAGAGGGGTCACCGTTACCCTAGACGAGGTCCGCCCCAGGACCGTCGACAGAGAACACAAAATCAGTCAGGGCCTAATCAAGATAGGCCATTATGTCAGACCTGTAGGAAGTACCACTGGGGTCGTTGCTTGGCAGGGACCCGTGTTTGTTTCAAGTGTGGACGGGAGGGGCATATCGCTCCGAATTGTAATCAGAAGAAAGCTAATTATGCCGACCAGCCGTCCAGCTCAAATCAGGCATCTGGGGTGAGACCAGCACAACATCAGGGCAAGATATTTGCCACCACCCGACAAGAGGCCGAGGATCTTAATGCAGTGGTGACAGGTACCATCCCTATCCTCGGCCATTATGCTTTTGTGTTGTTTGATTCGGGTTCGACGCATTCTTTTATTTCTGCGTCATTTGTAAGTCAAGCCAACCTAGAACTAGAGCCGCTGGGCTATGTTTTGTCAGTCTCAACCCCTGCAGGGGTAACACTACTAGCTAGTGAAGCGGTGAAAGCCTGCCAAATGTTAGTGTCTGATCGATCGATGGATGTGACATTGATCGCCCTGGATATGAGTGATTTTGATGTTATTTTGGGAATGGAATGGTTGGCTTCTAATTATGCCAACATAGACTGTCATCGTAAGGAGGTGATCTTTAACCCTCCGTCAGAGGCAAGCTTCAAGTTTAAAGGATCGATGATCAAAGGTGCTCCTAAAGTGGTCTCTGCAATAAAGGCGAGAAAATTGATTAGCCAAGGAGCCTGGGGCTTATTGGCTAGCGTGGTTGACACAAGGAAAACCGAGGCATCAATGACCTCAATTCCGGTAGTAAGGGAGTTCACAGATGTGTTCCCTGAAGATCTGACAGGACTACCACCAGCACGAGAGGTTGACTTCTGCATTGAGCTTGAGCCAGGTACTAATCCGATTTCTAAAGCTCCATACAGGATGGCTCCAGCGGAATTGAAAGAGCTTAAGGTCCAGATTCAGGAGCTGTTGGATAAGGGTTATATACGCCCCAGCGTTTCGCCGTGGGGTGCTCCAGTTTTATTCGTGAAAAAGAAGGATGGGACCATGCGTTTGTGCATCGACTACCGAGAGCTGAACAAGGTAACAATAAAGAACAGATATCCTCTGCCCAGGATTGATGATCTTTTTGATCAGCTTCAAGGTGCAGCAGTATTCTCTAAAATAGATCTACGGTCAGGTTATCATCAGTTGAGGATTAGAGAGGACGATGTACCCAAGACAGCTTTCCGAACCAGGTATGGGCATTACGAATTCACTGTGATGTCCTTTGGGCTTACTAATGCTCCCGCAGTTTTCATGGAATTGATGAACAGGGTATTCAAGGAATTCCTAGATTCATTCGTGATTGTTTTTATCGACGACATTCTTATCTACTCCAAGACAGAAGAGGAACATGAGGATCATCTCAGGAGAGTTCTAATTACCTTAAGAACGAACAAGTTGTATGCCAAATTCTCTAAATGTGAGTTTTGGTTACAACGAGTTTCCTTCTTAGGGCACGTGGTGTCGAGGGAAGGTGTCACAGTAGATCCATCTAAAATAGAGGCGGTGACCAATTGGTCTCGACCTACTTCAGTCAGCGAGATTCGGAGTTTCTTGGGGTTAGCAGGCTATTATCGTCGTTTTGTGCAGGGTTTTTCCAGTATAGCCGCACCTCTAACTCAGTTGACTCGAAAGGGTATTCCCTTCGCGTGGAATGAAGCTTGTGAGGCAAGCTTCCAAGAGCTTAAGCAGAGACTAGTGTCAGCACCAGTACTTACAGTACCTGATGGTTCAGGAGAATTTGTTATTTACAGTGATGCCTCAAAGAAGGGACTGGGTTGCGTGTTAATGCAGCATGGTAAGGTCATTGCTTATGCGTCTCGTCAGCTGAAAGATTATGAGAAGAACTACCCAACTCATGACTTAGAATTGGCAGCAGTGGTTTTTGCCTTGAAGATTTGGAGACATTATTTATACGGAGAGAAAATCCAAATCTTCACGGACCACAAAAGTCTGAAATATCTCTTCACCCAGAAAGAGTTGAATATGAGGCAGCAGAGATGGTTAGAGTTGGTAAAAGATTATGATTGTGACATCCAGTACCACCCGGGCAAGGCAAATGTGGTTGCAGATGCCCTCAGCAGGAAGACCGCTCATGCGTCTGCTTTGATTACTACTCAGGCTCATATATTGGATGACTTGGAACGTGCAGAGATTATGATTGCAGTGGGCGAAGTTACAGCACGCCTAGCTCAGTTGACAGTTAAGTCGAGCTTGAGACAGAGGATCATAGATGAACAACAAAATGACCCTGATCTTGTTGTTAAACGCAGTCAAGTAGAGGCGGGGCAGGTGAACGAGTTCTCCTTATCTTCAGACCTCGGCTTGTGTTACCAGGGTCGCTTATGCGTACCTGAGAATGCCGAACTCAAACAAGAATTATTAGCTGAGGCACATAGTTCACCTTTTTCAATCCATCCAGGAAGTACGAAGATGTACCATGATTTGAAACAGTATTACTGGTGGCAGGGCATGAAAAGAGAGATAGCGGATTTTGTCAGTAAATGCCTTGTTTGCCAACAGGTGAAAGCCCCGAGACAGAAACCAGCAGGCTTGTTGCAGCCGCTGAGTGTTCCAGAATGGAAGTGGGAGCATATATCTATGGACTTCATCACAGGATTGCCTAGAACGGTCAAGAGTTACACTGTGATTTGGGTCATTATCGACAGACTCACCAAGTCAGCGCACTTTCTCCCTGGAAAGCCTACTTATACTGTTGAAAAGTGGGCACAGTTATACATGACGGAGATAGTCAAGCTTCATGGGGTGCCGGTATCAATCGTGTCAGATAGAGACCCTCGGTTCACATCTAATTTTTGGAGAAGTTTGCAAAGAGCCTTGGGTACTCAGTTACGTTTCAGTACAGCTTTTCACCCTCAGACAGATGGTCAAACTGAACGATTGAACCAAACTCTAGAAGACATGTTGCGAGCATGTGTCTTGGATTTCTCAGGTAGTTGGGATGCACACCTGCACTTAATGGAATTTGCTTATAACAATAGTTATCAAGCAACCATCGGTATGTCACCGTTTGAGGCCCTTTATGGGAAGAGATGCAGGTCCCCTGTTTATTGGGATGAGGTCGGAGAACGTCAATTGTTGGGACCTGAATTGATCCAAGCCTCCAGCGAGGCTATTCGCACAATCAGGTCGAGGATGTTAACAGCTCAAAGCCGACAGAAGAGCTATGCTGATACAAGGAGAAGAGACTTAGAGTTTGACGTGGGTGATCATGTTTTCTTGAAGGTAGCTCCGATGAAAGGAGTATTGAGGTTTGGAAGGAAGGGCAAGCTCAGCCCGCGTTTCATTGGTCCGTTTGAGATTTTAGAACGGATTGGTCCGGTAGCCTACCGTTTAGCCTTGCCGCCTTCTCTTTCGGCGGTACACAACGTTTTCCATGTCTCCATGCTGCGAAAGTATTTGAAAAATCCAACCCACAGAGTGGACTTCGAACCTTTACATTTGAGCGAGAACTTGTCTTATGAGGAGGAACCTGTGCTAATCCTTGACAGAGAGGTGAAGGTCCTTCGCAATCGCGAGATAGCTCTCGTGAAGGTCCTTTGGCGAAACCATTTGTCCGAAGAGGCAACGTGGGAGAGAGAAGACGAAATGATGGACAAGTATCCGGAGTTGTTCCAGTACTAGCAACTTTCGAGGACGAAAGTTCTTTTAAGGTTAGTATGATGTAACAGCCAATAAAAAAAAAAAAAAAAAAAAGGAGAAAAGTGGATGTGGGCATGAGCCCGGTCAAAAAGGGAAAAAAGGGAAAAATGGGGGGAAATTTCCCCCCAATTCGGTCAACTGACCGTTTGTAAAAAAAAAAAAAAAAAAAAAGGAATCAGTTTTTTTTTCCCCTCTCTCTCCCCGACTCTCTTTCTCTCCCTCGAGTCCTCTCTCTCGCTCGGTCTCTCCCTCGCCTTGCCTCAGTCCCACGCCGCGCGTCTCAGCCGCCACAAGTCGACGCCGCCGCCGCCTCCACCGCAGCTCGCGCCGTCGCGCCCCCGTGCCGCCGTCGCCGGTACACTCTTTCTCTCTCTCTCTTGCGTTTCTCTCTCTCTCTCTCTCTCTCTAACCCGTCTCGCTCGACTCCCTCTCTCCCTCGCAGTCTCTCTCTCTCCATCTGCACGTCAAGCCGACACCCACGCCGCCGCACTCCACCGCCGCGAGCCGCCGCCGCCACTAGCGTCTTCGGGCTCGTTCGTTTTTCAGATCTGTTCGCCGCCGCCATTCAAAGTTTCAGCTTTGTTCTAAAGAACTACTTGAGGTAAGGGAGTTGTAAGTCATAACTTATTGGATTTTTTATGCCTTAGTGAAATACCCATTAACGTTGGATCTTAATCTAAGGTGCCGTAGCGTTTGGAGGCCGAGTTGTCGAATCGGAGCGAAACTTGGAAGTTGGACAGCAAGTGGTGTTACTGTTTTAGGTGAGTTTCCGACTTTGGGTAAGTGAACTAAGTTAAGTTTTGAATGATTTAATTGTGTTAAAAGAGTACCCATTAATATTAGCTATTGATTTCTAGTTACCCACAACGTTTGAAGGTGGAATTGTTGAATTGGAGCGAAGTTGGAAATTGGACAGCAAGCAGTAGCTTCATTTGGGTGAGTTTTCGGAAATTTGTTATGTGGCGTGCCAATGGTGTGTGAATATATATTTATGTATGTTTTATGTGTTAATAGACGAGTATTTCGCATCACGTGGTTGGTGTTGTATCGAGTCGTTGGGGGATCTTCGATCAAGCGTAGTATCTCAGGTAAGTAGCCGTTGGAATAGATTCTCTGCTTTAAACTCATTTAAATTGAGTATGGTTGCTATAGCGTGAGTTGAACTTAAACCTTAAGTTGTCCCTTGGAATGTAAGTAGTCATTTGGATTTAAGCTCTAAGTGTCGTCGTTGGGATTAAATCAAGTATGGTTGGTCTTTTTTTTTCTTGAAAGCATGGAACTAGTTAGGAATGTCTGAGTTAACGGTCGCCTATTAACTTTTGTCGTTGTGTAAGTAGTTATTTGGAAATAAGGATTTTGATTATGTTATGTGGCGTGTTAGTGGATTGAGTGAGTAGCTTTTTGGGCATGAAGATGTTGTTTTGGAATCATGGTATGCTTGTTGGTAGCGAATTGAAGTTTTGGTTAAGTTTCATGCTTTGGTCAAATATCCCTTGGAACGTTGTATGCTTGTTTGAATATGGATTAAGTGTCGTTTACTTGGACATGCATTAAGTGTTGCTATGCTTGTAGGACTAAGTAAGTATGTTGGAATGTTTGATTTATGATTGTTCTGGATTGTGTGCATGTTATGGAGGATGGGTTAAATGATCGATGGAGTGGTGATTGGAGTTGGATTGTGATTCTGACTTGAATGTGTTCATAGAAGTGTATATTCTTACTTCCAGGTGCAAGGAAAAATTTTGGGTTCCCTCTGCGTACGTCGTTATGCTGCCGAATTTTCGGTAGCCTCATGACGACTTAGGAATTTTATTTACCTTGAGGGAAAGGATTAGAAAAGTGAAGGGAATAGGCTAGTGCCTTAGACAAGGGTCGTGTCAATTAAACACCTAGGACTGAGATGTAATAGACTGAAATGAGGGGCTTAATGGGCGGGACTTGGCTTCGCAGTTTAGGTGCCATTTACTAACTGTGGAAGTAAATTCCTGACTTAAACCCATGAACGCCCCACCAGTGAAATGGTAGTTTAGAGCGCTACGCGCCTATTAGTGCCTTGAGGGATGAGACTTAGCTTCACTGACTGGGTGTCATCTACCATCAGTAGGAGTAGAGACCTCCCAAAACTCCCACTTGCGCACTATCAGTGAGTTGGCAAACCTATATATATATATATATTTAAAGGTGTACTAATTGAATACGAGACCCGAACTGAAATGAAATGAAATGAAATGGAATGAAATGAAATGAACTGAAATGAGATGACCTAACCCTGAGGCTTTAACTCGAATAAGATGTTAAAACTTTTATTGCTACTTACTGAGTATTTTCTTAAATACTCATTCTTTTCCCTTACACACAACTGCAGGTAGAGGTAAAGGTGTACGGAACGCGTGACGGAGAGCTGCTGAGCCATGGATCTCCTTTAGTTTAAGTCTTCCGCATTTTACGTTTTGAAATGTCCTTTTGAACTTGTATTGAACGATTTACGTTTTATTCCGCTTTTAGTTTGTTTGATTTTCTAAAGCTTTTGTTTGTTCTGTTTTAAACTGGGATCCCAGATTGAAATGTTTCGCAAATTTCTAAGTATGGTTTCTTTATATGGAAATTTTTCCGCCGTTCTTAGAAGTAGAATGAAATGCATGTAGTAACGGCCTTAGGATCTAGGCATGAAAAGTAGGGTCGTTACACTATCACTAACCAATTGTGTCAATTATAGATCTACTCAATAATTGACACTCAAATTTAAAGAATTATTATTGATTACTCAACATTCATTGGAACCAATGATTAAGATCTATAACCTTCCAACTCGACAAAAACATCAAAGTTAGAATCTAATTAGAATTCATAAACATGAACCTAACCGCATTAGGCGAATTGGATCGTTGAGTAAATTCACATAAACTAGGAACACCCTAAATTCATGCAATTCTAAGCTCAAATTCTTAAATCTACCATGCAAATATATCAAATGAGATAACACTCCATTTAACACAATCACACAATAAATCTATCACTAACCAATTACTAAAACAATTACTTTAAATCACACAATAAATCTATCACTAACCAATTGTGTCAATTATAGATCTACTCAATAATTGACACTCAAATTTAAAGAATTATTATTGATTACTCAACATTCATTGGAACCAATGATTAAGATCTATAACCTTCCAACTCGACAAAAACATCAAAGTTAGAATCTAATTAGAATTCATAAACATGAACCTAACCGCATTAGGCGAATTGGATCGTTGAGTAAATTCACATAAACTAGGAACACCCTAAATTCATGCAATTCTAAGCTCAAATTCTTAAATCTACCATGCAAATATATCAAATGAGATAACACTCCATTTAACACAATCACACAATAAATCTATCACTAACCAATTAGTAAAACAATTACTTTAAATCACACAATAAATCTATCACTAACCAATTGTGTCAATTATAGATCTACTCAATAATTGACACTCAAATTTAAAGAATTATTATTGATTACTCAACATTCATTGGAACCAATGATTAAGATCTATAACCTTCCAACTCGACAAAAACATCAAAGTTAGAATCTAATTAGAATTCATAAACATGAACCTAACCGCATTAGGCGAATTGGATCGTTGAGTAAATTCACATAAACTAGGAACACCCTAAATTCATGCAATTCTAAGCTCAAATTCCTAAATCTACCATGCAAATATATCAAATGAGATAACACTCCATTTAACACAATCACACAATAAATCTATCACTAACCAATTAGTAAAACAATTACTTTAAATCTAGCAAATAGTTTATCAAACTATTCTATCAAAGCAATTGTAATTTGAGAATGGGAATTCAAGACATAACCAACAATAATTCAATTTAAAACCCATAAAAAATGTCTCAAGAGTATGCCTAACTTACATTAGAAGTCCCCAGTTGCAACGACGTGAATTTAGTCGATCATCGAACCGCTCCAACTAAGCTCCTCGGCTCGATTAACTCACTAAAATTACAAGGGAATTTAGAATAGTACAAGGAAGAAGAGGGAGAAATCGGGTCTAGGGGAAAAAGCCAAGAAGAAGCGCAAAAGTCTACAAAATACATTTTATACCCAGTCGCAGTGTTGCGACACTAGGGCAACAGCATCGCAACGCTGCCCCTACAGAATAAGAAAAAGTCTCAGGTTTGCCCTAGCGTCGCAACGCTAGGGCAACAGCGTCTCGACACTCTCGCCTCGCGCGCAAACTCCAGGATCCTTTCCTAATTTGCGCAGTGTCCCGACGCTCTGATGGTAGCGTCTCGACGCTGTGATGGCTCCAGGGGCAGAATAGTCATTTTACGCTCTGATTTCGCTCATTTAAGCCCCAAATTGCTTCCAAAGCTCCGGCGAGGACCTACAGACATATTATACTCATTTTAAAGTATTTTTTGCAAGGAATTCAACTAAGATAAGCAAGTTGGGAGATTCTAAGTGTATAATAAATTGGACTTATCAAATACCCCCAACCTAAACCTTTCTAGTCCTCGAGCAAGCTAATATTATAATGAGAGATTATTTTGCAATGCAATATTCATGACTCAATTTCTCAAAGACAAGCATGATCAACATTTTACCCAAGAGAATCAAATGTGAGACTAGCATAGTTAGAGACAAATTAAAATTAGTCAAATTCTTTCTTATGCAAAATATGAGCTAAGTCTTCCTTAGAGATATTTTGAAAAGTTCGAGAAGGATTTATAAAATTCCCTATTCCATCTTCCCTCTACACTGGACAAAGGCATAATGCATTAAAGGAAAGGGACAAACTAACTTGTTTAAGGATGCAAGAGAGATTTTTTTTTCAAGACTCAAACAAACTAAAGGGCCGAAAGCTTGCATATATTTATGATTTTTAAGGGTACTAGCTTTCACACAACTAATGCAGGACCACATTTCCCGAGTTTTTCTGGACGACCTAACTGATCACACTAGAGGTAGCTCTTTTTACCCCGACAAGCTAAACAAAAATATTTTTCTTTTTCTCACTCCCCAAGCATTAAACAAGCTATTTTGCAAAAATTTCCTCTAAACATGCTACCTATCCTATCGAGGTGACAACAGAGGCGTGAATCTTAAAAAGCCATCTAAAACCAACAAAACTACGCAAGAAAGGATTCATGCTCAATTTAGTTTAAGGAAGATTTCGAAAAATTTTAATGAAGTCTCTAAAGATGCTAGATTGCATGCAATTCAACTATAGGAAAAATATATACTCATGTTTTTCTCATCCTAGAAATCTCGTAATCAATCATAGAGTGAGGCATACGGTCTCAAAATTATAGTGCTCAAAATGATCAGACATGCAAAATGATAAGCAAAATGATAAAACGTGCATATGCTACCACCCCCAACCTAAACATTACATTGTCCTCAATGTAAACTAAGCATGCAACCTAAGGACAAAAAGTAAAAAGGGAACAGAAAACCTCCCCTGAATCTTTTGTTGGGATGGGAGCGCGTCATAATTCTTGGAGGGCTACGTGACTCCCTTAATAGGGCATTCTAAACGTGTGAGGACAGAAGGAGGAATATGTGTGCGCTCACTGAATACCTTTAACCTGTGTCCATTGACCTTGAAGGATTTGTTTGAATTCAAGTCTCTGATATCAACTGCACCATGAGGATAAACGTGAGTAATAATGAAGGGGCCAAGCCATTTGAAGAGAAACTTACATGCTCGTAGCTTAAGGCGGGAGTTAAAGAGGAGAACTTTCTGACCAACACTGAATTGTTTTCTGGCAATCATGTTGTCGTGGAACAACTTAGTCTTTTCCTTGTAGATCCAGGAGTTCTCGTATGCATCTAATCTCATCTCTTTGAGCTCCTGCAACTCCAGAAGTCTATGTTCTCCTGCTTTTTCCATGTCTAGGTTGCACTACTTAACTGCCCAAAACGCTCGATGTTTTATCTCCACAGGAAGGTGGCATGCCTTGCCGAAAACCAACCTGTAAGGAGACATTCCTATGGGAGTTTTATAGGTCGTGCGATATGCCCACAGACCATCGTCTAACCTTAGACTCCAGTCTTTCCGTCCAGGATTTACAACTTTCTCAAGGATGGACTTGACTTCCCAATTTGAGAGCTCGACCTAGTCGTTCGACTGAGGGTGATAAGTTGTGGCAACTCTATGCTGGACTCCATATTTCTTCATAAGAGCATCAACAGACCGATTGCAAAAGTGAGTGCCTTGATCACTAATGGTGGCTCGTGGAACTCCATACCTGCTAAAGATGTTAGTTTTTAAGAAACATACAACGGTCTTGGAGTCATCAGCTCTGGTGGCTTTGGCTACCACCCATTTCGATACATAATCCACTGCCAAAATAATATAAAGATATCCACAAGAGGATGGCAAGGGACCCATGAAATCAATACCCCAAACATCAAAAACTTCTACAACTAAGATTGGCATATGAGGCATCTCATATCTACGAGTCAATGATCCTACTCTCTGGCATCTATCACAAGCTCTACAATAATCATGAGCATCCCTAAACAATGTAGCCCAATAAAGACCCAAATCCAAAATCTTTCTAGCAGCCCTCTTAGGGTCGACTGAATCTTATTATCAGGTATACATCTCCTTATAATTTGATCCGAACAATATCTCCACAAATTAGGCTTATCCCACACATAAAACCTAGACTCACTTATCAATTTATCCTTCATGAATTTACTATAGTCGTCACGTATGCTCCCAGTCACTAAATAATTAACAATGTCAGCGTACCAGGGGGTGTTATCCTGCATTCTGAATAAGTGTTCGTCAGGGAATTCATCGTTTAGAGGTAGGTCATCCTCATTCCTTACCAAGCAGCTAAGATGGCCAGCAACTGAATTTTCAGATCCTTTACGGTCCACAATCTTCAAATCAAACTCCTGGAGCAGCAAGATCCAACGGATGAGGCGAGGTTTCGACTCCTTTTTCATCATCAAGTGTCGTAGAGCTGCATGATCAGAATAAACAACAACTGGTGAGCCAAGAATATAAGAGCGAAACTTATCTAAAGCAAACACAACAACCAAAAGCTCTTTTTCTGTCGTCGAGTAGTTGCACTGTGCAAGATTCAGAGTGCGTGAGGCGTAATAAATGACATGGCTTCTTTTGTCAATGTGTTGACCCAAAATAGCTCCAACAGCGTAGTTGCTTGCATCACACATGATCTCGAAGGGAAGGTCCCACCTAGGAGGATGGATAATCGGTGCACTAGTCAGCATCTTTTTCAGACGGTCAAATGCTGCCTGGCACTCTGCCCCAAACTCGAAGGCGACGTCCTTCTGCAATAGGTTCGTCATGGGCAATGAAGTCTTGTTGAAGTCTTTAATAAACCTACGATAGAAACCTGCATGGCCAAGAAAGGATCTAACCTCCCGAACGTTCGTAAGGTAGGGTAGGTTAGCTATAACATCAATTTTAGCCTTATCAACCTCTATGCCTCGCTCATAAATCACATGTCCTAAAACAATTCCCAGGTCAGCCATGAAATGACATTTTTCATAATTAAGAACTAAATTAGAATCGATGCAACATCTCAAGACTATAGCTAAATTAGACAAGCAATCATCAAAGGACTCCCCATAAACCGTGAAATCATCCATGAACACTTCAATGCATTTCTCAATATATTCAGAGAAAATGCTCATCATGCATCTCTGAAACGTACCTGGGGCATTACACAATCCAAAGGGCATCCTTCTAAAGGCATACGTTCCGGAGGGACAAGTCAAAGTTCTTTTCTCTTGATCTTCTTGTGCAATAGGGATTTGGTAGAAGCCTAAAAAACCATCTAGAAAGCAGAAAAAGGGCTTACCAGCTAACCTTTCTAGCATTTGATCTATGAAAGGAATAGGGAAGTGGTCCTTCTTGGTGACAATGTTAAGCTTCCTATAGTCTATACACATCCTCCATCAATTTTGTACTCTCATGGGTACTAGTTCATCATTTTTATTCCCAACTGCAGTCATGTCTGTTTTCTTAGGAACTACATGAATAGGACTTATCCATTTACTATCAGATATGGAGTAGATAATACCTGCAGCGTGAAACTTATCGATTTCTTTCTTTACCACTTCTCTCAGAATTGGATTCAGGCGCCTCTGAGGCTCCTTTGACGGTTTTGCGTCCTCCTCCAACTGAATCCTATGCATGCAAGTGGCTAGGCTGATCCCACTGATATCAGCTAAGGTCCACCCAATGGCTTTCTTATGCTTCCTCAGCACGTTTACCAATCTTTCCTCCTGACCTGCAGTTAACTTTTTAGAAATAATAACTGGTAATGTATTACCTTCCCCTAGATAGACATACTTTAAATGCTCTGGCAACGCCTTCAGCTCCAACTTGGGTGCCTGCACAACAGAGGGCAACATTTCACTAGAAGTAAACGATATACCAAGATCAAAGGAAATAAGATCAGGGGAAGAATCAAGAACCAACCCCCATGTTTCATCAATGTCAACATCTTGGGTGCCATGCTCCAAACCCATATCAATCATGTCACTCACTACGACATCCTGTACTACGGAGTCAACTATCTCCACATGGTAAAGGTAAGTAGAAACATCAGGGTATTTAGCTACTTGTGGAATATTAACCTTAACGATCTCCTCCTGATACTCTATAGACAATACATCCTTATGAAGATTTATCATGGTCCTAGCTGATTTCACAAACGGTCTCCCCAACAGAATAGATGCAGCACTAGGGGGAGAACCTCTATCAATATGCACGACATAAAAATCAACAGTGAATAACACATCTCTTACCTGAACTAGAACATCCTCTACAACCCCTAAAGGGTGCATATAAGATCTATCAACTAACTGAAACACATGACCAGTAGTTCATAGGTCATTCAATTTAAGATCTTGATAGATGGAGTAAGGCATGACATTGAAAGATGCACTCAGATCAAGCATGGCATATTCTATACTCTTACTCCCTATTACACAAGGTATGTAAAGCAAACCTGGACCTCCAAACTTCTCTGGCATGTTACTTTGTAAGAGTGCTGAGATGGTCTTACTTACCTCGATTCTTCCTCGCTCCTTTATCTCCCGCTTGGTATTACACAACTCTTTCATAAACCGCGCATACCTAGGAATACGTTCCACGTCCTTTAGCAAGGATATGTTAATCTCGAAGCCTCTAAAGAATTCTTTCACCTCCTGCTCAAATTCTCTCTCCTTTTTGCTTTTCAACCTGCCAAAAATATCATCCTTAGGGACAAAATGAGGATACATACGAGGAATAACACATACTTGTGGTTCTGAAGTAGAACATTCCTCAGCGTCTGCCCTTGATTAAAGCTCAGCCTCTAACTAGACCAGACGATTACTCAACAGGGTAACTTGGTGTTCCTGATTTTGCATACTATTTCGCACATCCTGCTGAAAAGATGGAGTGGTTTCAGCTGTAGTTTTAATGAGATTTTCAAAGGAATTACCTGACTGCTGAACCTCGGGGTGGTAGCCTGATGAATCACCAATGCTTGTACAACTGCTACAGTTTTCCCTCACCTCGAGTCAACCTGCAAGAGAATTAACCAATTCTATTAGCTTGTCTAACTTGACCTCTAAATTCTTTACCTCTTTAGCTAAGGATGTTATCTGGTCATCTTGTTTAACGCTACTCTGGCGTTCGCTCTCTGCCAGGTTGACTATGATATCTCTCACTTCCCTTGGTGACTTATTCATCATGGAGCCTCCACTAGCTGCGTCTATCCACATTCTACTATTGGGAGCATTCCATCATAGAATCCTTGGAACAATAGGTGATCAGGAATCTGATGATCGGGGAAGCTTGAGCACAAACGATCAAATCGCTCCCAATACTCGTACAATGCCTCCCCTGAAGCCTGGGTGATGTTGTAGATCTTTTTCCTAATCTCTGAAGCTCGTGAAGGTGGGAAGTATTTTTCAAGAAAAAGTTTCTTCATCTCTGTCCACCTAGTTTATAGAACCATGAGGGAGGAGGAACAACCACTCCCTTATTTTACCCTTAAGGGTCAAAGTAAATGCCCTTAAACTGATGGGATCTTCAACTGTTCCTTGAGTGGAGCAAGCTAGGTAGAATTCTTTTAAGTGCAAATAAGGGTCATCGCCTGCATCACCATAAAAAGTAGGGAGTAAGTTTATTAAACTAGCCCAAATGTGAAAATTACTGTCAATTTCTGGATAAACAATACACAAGGGCTGTGAACTGAAATTAGGGGCCAACAACTCTTTCATTGTGTGCTCGACCATCATGGTAGAAAATAATTATCGACCGAGGATATGTTGGATATGACTCTGTAGTTCTCTTTCTTTTTCTCGCCTGTCCCCTTAGATTCAATTTGATCTTGGAAATACAATGATCAACTAAAAATCCTACAAGACACAAACTAAAATAAAGAGACAAAACGGAGGCGAAAAATCTAAATTAAAGTAATTAATTGACCGTGCTCCCCGGCAACGGCGCCAATTTGATGGGAGGGATTGTCGAGGTCTCTTATCAAATAAATTTCTAATCCTCAACCTCTAAAGCTAACTTGTAGAAGTAGTGGTCGAGGTCGATCACAGGGAGCAGCGTAATTAATTGATTTAATTAGATTTCTCAATTAGTAACTAATAAGAGGGGTTTTAAAAGATGGATTGATTAGAAGCAAAAAAAAACTGCAATAAAGTAAAATAACAAGGAAGTAAAGGTTGTTTAGTTAATCTCACCTCGGTATCGAGCAATTGGTTATTCTAACTTGGGTTTGGCTACTCAATAATTGACACTCAAATTTAAAGAATTATTATTGATTACTAAACATTCATTGGAACAAATAATTAAGATCTATAACCTTCCAACTCGACAAAAACATCAAAGTTAGAATCTAATTAGAATTCATAAACATGAACCTAACTGCATTAGGCGAATTGGATCGTTGAGTAAATTCACATAAACTAGGAACACCCTAAATTCATGCAATTCTAAGCTCAAATTCCTAAATATACCATGCAAATATATCAAATGAGATAACACTCCATTCAACACAATCACACAATAAATCTATCACTAACCAATTAGTAAAACAATTACTTTAAATCAAGCAAATAGTTTGTCAAATTATTCTATCAAAGCAATTGTAATTTGAGAATGGGAATTCAAGACATAACCAACAATAATTCAATTTAAAACCCATAAACAAGGTCTCAAGAGTATGCCTAACTTACATTAGAAGTCTCCAATTGCAACGACATGAACTTAGCCGGTCCTCGAAACGCTCCAACTAAGCTCCTCGGCTTGATTAACCATCCCAAAATATAGTAAAACTCACTAAAATTACAAGGGAATTTAAAATATTACAAGGAAGAAGAGGGAGAAATCGGGTCTAGGGGAAAAAAGCCAAGAAGAAGCGCAAAAGTCTACAAAATACATTTTATACTCAGTCGCAGCGTCGCGACGCAGCCCCCTACAGAATAGGAAAAAGTCTCGGGTTTGCCCTAGCGTCGCGACGCTAGGGCAACAACGTCTCGACGCTCTCGCCTTGCGCACGAACTCCAGGATCCTTTCCTAATTTTTGCAGCGTCCTGACGCTCTGATGGTAGCGTCTCGACGCTGTGACGGCTCCAAGGGAAGAATAGTCATTTTACGCTCCGATTTCACTCGTTTAAGCCCCGAATTGCTTCCAAAGCTCCGGCGAGGTCCTATAGACATATTATAATCATTTTAAAGCATTTTTCACAAGGAATTCAACTAAGATAAGCAAATTGGGAGATTCTAAGTGTATAATAAATTTGACTTATCACGCCCCCTAAGCTAAATTATGTATAGATACTAGATAGGGTAAACCTTGTAAATAGCCAAAAGAAAAGGCTGGTTTAGAAAGATAGGCAAAAAATAATTTAGAAGAAAAATGGCCACACGTGATGTTCACATGCTCCAAGTTTCTCCCTAGTTTTCCAATTTTACCCTTTTTACCAAAATCACAGATGGTGTATCTAAACAACTCTCTCTCCAAATCTTTTTGTTTTCAATCTTCGTTTGCTTTTTCAAACCCAAAGTATTCGATCTTTGTTTGCTTTTTCAAAACTGAATTTAGCCCAAAATATTCCATAGCTCCTATAAGTCTCTTTCTTCTTTCGTTTTTTTACGATTTAGCATTTGCAATCTAACAATGAACGGCTTTCTTGCTTGCAATCTAGTTTTACAAGTTCCTAAAAACAACATTGTTTGGTTTGTCAAAGCAAAGAACAACAATCCTATTTCGGCACTGAGAGGATTGAAGATTGAGTTCACGACTTCCAACGAACCAGTTCTTCAAAATGAGAAAAAAAACTAGCGGTGATCATGTTTTTGTTCTTAGGTGGGTATGTACAGTGGAGGTAGAAAGAGAGGATTTTTGCACAGGGTGGTTATTTGATTTGCTGAAATCATAAATCAAGAAGAAGAAAAAAAACCAGCAGCAGAGTTGAAAAAAAGGGAAAAAAAGTGTCAAGCGGTTGAAAATTCAAGGATGGTTGGATTTGGAGGACATTTGGGAAGGAGGTAAAAATTTTGAATTTGAATTCAGCATGTGCAAATTGAGGTGGTGGAATCAATGCAGTTGCAATTGAAGGTAAAAAAAAGAGGGGTGTGAGAAAAATCTTCGATTTTTTTTGTTCTAGAGAAAGAGGCAAGCAGAAATATCTCAAGAATTCTTGATGGTCTTTAAATAAGAGTGATCTAGTTTGGAGTTTCTGTGCAAGATGGGAACAAATTTGTTGTTGACCATGGATATGAATTTTTGTATTTGTTCCATGGTAAGTATGTATAGAGGAGCAGAAAATGTGATTTTGTTGATTCTCTATGCAGATAGTGGCGAATTTGTTGGTGGCCATTACCAAAATATTTTTTAGGTTAGTAGATATATATTCTTAGTTGTGCTATAGAATGCGAAAGAGAAATAGAAATTACAAGGTATTTGTGTGGATTGATGATTTTTTATTTACGAAGATATAGACACTCTCATTGTCATACTCAGTCAATGTTACAGAGATATTTAATAGGAGTAGCAACATAATTTCTTTTCATAGTTTTTTGATATAAGGTATTTGCATATCTTAATGCCTAAAATTTAAATTAGATTTTATTCATTAAATTAAATACATGATATTTTTTGTGTCTGGAATGCAAGTCATATGTTTTTTTTTTACATATTTTACATGTTCTTGGTGATTCAATTTTCTTGATTTTTTATTTATTATTATGTATTGATATTAAATTATTAATCCAATTAGATATAAATTTTTAATTATGGTGTATTTTCAATTTTTTGGTTGCTTAATGGATACTTGATTTAAGGGTTTTGATTTGAAATTTAGAATTTAGTTTTTTTTATTTGAATCTCAGATTTTATCTAACTTGTCATATTTAAGGGTTTTGATTTGAATTTTAGAATTTAGTTTATTTGATTTGAATCTCAAATTATCTAACTACCCTATAATCTAAAAGATTCGGATATATTTTTGCATCAAGGGTATTTTCGTAAGTTGTTAATTCACATTTTAAAATTCAAAAAATTGATTTGGCCATTTATCTAAAGAATAAAGACAGTTGCTATTTTTCAAAATGGGTTTTTTTTTCCAGTCATTCTTGCTGTTAACCCTATTAGATATGATTTTCCGTTTTGGGCTATTATTTTGGGCCTATTATGTTAGGGTTAAGAGTGGTGCCATATATAAACCCTTTTAACCTATTTTTTCCCTAATCTTTGTAATCTGAATACTCCTCATAATTAAGATCGTTCTCTCCCTCTACCCGTGGATGTAGCTAACACACCGTTAGTGAACCACGTATAACTTTGTGTTGCTTTTCTTCTCCCATTTTTGTTACGTTGATTTCGATTTCTATCATAATAGTTTTAGTAGCTCATGCAAGTGGGGGATACAACTTGGATTCCTTCTTGGTCTAACAGAATCAGATTACAAATGTGCCCTACATGAAAAGTAAAAGTTTTATGGTTGTTCTTGGGAAGCTACAAGCTCACATTTATGTCCCACATATAAAAGAAACATTATATTGTGGGGATAAAAAGTATGACTTATAAAGCCTGAAAGTTTTTGTATACAAACATATGGGATTTTCTATGTAGTACTAGAAATAGAGATGGAAGTTCTTATTTACCTCCCTCTTCCAGAGCTAGAAGGCTTAAGAATAAGTGTTCTAAATTTTCTAAGGATTTAGGTGTCCACTTGCCTCAATTAAGGAAGCTAAGGCTCTTAAGAGGAAGTCCTTAGAAGGTAGCCTGTTAGAAAAAAAAGGGTAATCTTTTCTTTCTAAATTTATGTTTACTCCTCCCTCAAAAGCATGACTTAATCTCACTTTGGCTATGAGAGAGTAAAGAGCATATACTCCTTTTAGTTGGTATCAAAGCCAATTTTGATTTATAATACAAACTTAAAACTTGTCTCAAACGGCCACAAGCCACTTTTAAGGCGGTAATAGTTTGGAAAAGGCACACATCATCTTTAAACTAAAAAAAACGTTATAATTAAATCCTCGAACTATAAGAATAGTTAAAATTAAACCATTGACTTTTTTCTTTTAATAATTATCTCCTCAAACTTACAAAACTATTGAAATGCAAACCAAACACAATGCCAAAAGCCATAACCATTCAAGTTTCATTGCAACAATTCTAGTAAGTTTATAGGATACACAATCGTTCCAACAAAAATTTCAAAGGTGCAATAAATTCGAAATGAGATATGTGATTGTATAACAAATCCTACCTTAACTTAGGATTTTTTTTTTTCAATTTTAGCTTTTAAATCAAAAAAGAATATTGATAAACCAAGATTGAAATCCAACTAGTGGGGGAAAAAGTTGCATGGATCAGTATAAAGCATTATTGTGAATACAAGAACAAGTGAGAGTGAGGATAAAAGCAAAATGGTGAGATTGGAATGAAAAGGCCCAAAAGTGTGTGCATCTGACGTGCAGGCTAAATAATTTTGCACGCTATGGAAATGGAAATGGAAATGGGAAACGGAATCCAATGCAGCAGCTAAGGCCAAGACTAAGGTACAGACAATTGGTAGAGAAAAGAGACAGAAACTTGAAGTGACACTGCTGCAAACCACCAACGGCGCCAAACATATTGGGGCCATCCACTGACCCATCGACACTCAATTTTATGCAGATGGGTCACCTCCAAAATATTTTACGTCAATTTTTCAATCTTTTCTCTTTTCCAACTCAAACTCATCTTTGGCTTAATTTGTTCTCATTCCATGTCACTCGCATCGATTACGAGTGCTAAACCCTAATGTTTATGCCAAAATTCAGGCGGGAAATTAAATTCACGTGACCTTCAATTGAGAACAACGGTGAATTTATTTGAAGGAAAAAGACATGGCCTGCAAAACCGGTGTGGTGCTTGCCACACCAGTTTTGATGCTTATAAGTCTGTTGGAAGATGAAGAGGAAGAATAAATACCTAGTTTAGTCTCCTACCTTGGGATCGGTCTCTTCTATTTATAGTTGAGCTAGGGTTTTCCCCTTTCTTTTGGGGAGGGAATAAAAATAGAGATCGATTTGGGTCCATTGAGTCTCCTTGGGTTTGTTTCTACTATGGGCTCTTGTCATTCTGACTCTAATAGAATTAGGTCCCAATTCACCCATAACACCTAATAAACATTTTCGATAGAATCTAAGAACTATACATGGGTGAGGATTCGAACCTCGAACTTTTTGGTTCACAATATATATCTTAACTAGTTAAGTTATGCTTCAATTGTTTATGAGAACTTATATCTAAAGTGGACTATATAGTACTACTTTAGAATCATTATATACATATTTGTCTTAATTAATTACACACAATTTATATTTATAGATATATCAACCTTAGCTTTTGCGGTATGTTTCTTTTGAGAAATGTGTTGTGTTTGAGTTATAGAATGAGTAACTTAAAGATTAAGAAGTTTAGTCTATGCTTTGTTAATTATATGAATGGTGTAAATTTATATTATATAGTCCATATATATGATACCTAGATTTCTTTTTTTTTTTTTTGAAAAGATGATACCTAGATTTCTAAACTTCATTTATTTACCTAATTTAAATATAGGTTACATCAATTAGAATTGTTAGTTCCAAAGTGTCATAAACATGTATTCTTACAAAAATTGTGAGCCAATATACCTAATTATAAAAGTTGCAAGGACAAATTCACATCAAACATAGCTTTTCAAAATAAAATCATTAAGATGGACTGACATCCAAATCTAAATAAAAGTAAAACTAAATCTTTAGAGATTTCTGTATCAAAAAATAAAATCTAAAGATACATTTTTGTGAATAAGGGTAAATTTGACCTAGACTTTCCAAATATTAGAAAATAGTTTTACTCCCTTATAAATATACTTTACAAAATGTTCATGATATATTTAGGGTGGTTTGGTTTAACTGTTCAAGTGTTTAATTTTGAAAAAAAAAATCATTTAAAAAAAATTAGCGTTTGACAACCACCTAAAATGACTCATATTAGAAAATGAAATTGATAAATAAATCATTAACACTTCAAACCAACTTTTTTTAAAAAGACTTTTTAAGTATACAATAACTTGTGTAAAAAAACACTTTGTGAAAATGCAACCAAACATATGAATGTTTAAATTATAAACAATTTTTATACAAAATATTTTTTACAAAATGCATTCTTGAAAAGCATTTAAATTGAAATGTATTCCAAACGGACCTTAGTTATATAGTCAAAAGGTGAGAAAAATTGTAAAAAGACTTAATTTGAAACTATTTGTTAGCTTAGAAAAGGTAAAATGATTTTATCTCAAACTAAGGATATATTTGGTTTAACTTTTCAAGTGTTTAATTTTTTTTAAAAAAAAAAATCATTTAAAAAAAAGTAGATAAATAAACCAAACATATGACTTATTAAAAAATGAGATTGAGAAATAAACCATTTTTAGATAAAGAAAACGAATATTTTAAGAAGAGCTTTTAAGTAGATAATAACTTGTGTATAAAAATACTTATGAAGAAATGTAACCAAACATATGAGTATTTAAATTCTAAACGATTTTTATTAAAAAATATTTTTAAAAAATGAATTCTTGAAAAGCATTTAAATTAAAAGGTATTCCAAGCTCATTGCAAGATCTTTTATCTAATGAGTTTTAACTTTGTATGAAATTTTTAGTAACGTTGGTACCTTTATATAAGAAGATGAGAAAATGAGAATCCTAGAAACTTGGATTTCTACATATTGTCAAGAAAATGAAAGGAATAAACAAAAATGGTTTTTTCTTTGTTTTTTTCTAACAAACATGCTACGTGGTCTGTGTTGGAATAAATAGAATTTGACCCATTTTATTTCACCCATCCATCCCCACATGTTTTGTTTATATCCAAAATGTTGGCTCATGAGTTATATGACCTTTCATTTTTGTATCTTCTTGAAACACATATCTGTCATGTAATCTTTGAAGATAGAGACTTTATTATTAGAATGGTCATAAAAATGTAATCACTTTTTTATATATGTCTCTCTTTGTCCATGGTGGTCTTTTTTAACTTTTTAATGTATAATTTGATCTTCATTTATTTCATTCCTACCGGTCAAATATTTCACTTAAAAAGTTTGATTTGATTTTACAAAGCTTTTTGCTGGTTACCTTTTGTATATCGAAGTGTTGCGTCGATAAAAAAGGGAATTCGACTTTTTTTAAAAAAAGTAGAAAATTTTATTTTAACATGCTTCACTAGAGGGAAAGTTGTCTTATGAATATAATGTGGGTGTATTAGTGTTTTCAAATCTTTCTATTGATTGGAATTTTCATTTATGTGCAAACTTTTAACATTCTTAAATTCTATATCAAAAATTACCTATAAAAGATATCTTTTTTTTATTATTATTATTATTATTTCGAAAAGTATACAACATATCCTTTAAGAGGTAACCTTTTGTTTTTAATGATGTGAGTCCAACAAGTCACAATAGTTGAAAGACATAAATTTATAAATTTATAATTCTAAATTTTAGGTTGTATATCGCCTTAAACCTCAAACTAATAATTGTATTAATTAAAAGGACAATTGCATATATGACAATTTAACACAAAATAATTGTAAATCTAGTACAAGCTAAGTACTAAGGGTGTGTTTGGTTTAACTTTCCAAGTGTTTAATTTTGAAAAAAAAAAATCATTTTGAAAAAAATTCTAGTGTTTGGCAACCACTAAAAATAACTTATTAGAAAATGAGATTGATAAATAAATCATTTTGAGAGAAACACTTGAAACCAACTTTTGTTAAAAAGAGTCTTTACTATACAATAACTTGTGTATAAAAACACCTATGAGGAGATGCAATCAAACATATGAGTGTTTAAATTCTAAACAATTTTTATACAAAATGTTTTTAAAAAAAATGTATTCTTGAAAAACATTTAAATTAAAATGTATACCAAACGGACCCTAAAAGTATTTGTAATTATGGCACAATTTTAAACACAACAAGATTAAAGCATGTAAAAATTCAAAAAGACCATCAACATGTCTATCAGTGATAGACATTTACCATTGACTGAGGTCATCACATATATATACATTTCACTGACTGAGATTTATTAGTGATAGACCTCTGTAAACGATTAAGGTCTACCAGTGATTGATATCTATCATTGATTGTTTGTACACTTGTTTGCTATTATGTTTAATATTGATATACCACATCAATCTAACTCAATGTCATAACTCTATCACTGGTTAAGGTCTATCAATGATAAGTGTCTATATAATTAATTGTTTGCATGCTCATTTGTTATTAATTCTATCAATGATATACCATATGTTGGAATTAATTGAATTAATTCCTAAGATGGGTGACAAATTTAAATAAATAAATTATATGTAATGTTATTCATGGGTTAAAAAGTGGTCTAATAAGGGCCCATAAACTTCCTATTTAGTGGTGTGGCTGAGCAGATACCAGCCTGTTGATCCTAGGGGTTATGGGAAACCCTAGAATCAACTATAAATAAAAGGTTATGGTCCCCAAAATACTATGCCTCTTTAGTCTCCTTTTCCCCATCAAATAGAGAGAATTGCCCATCAAAGGTCTAAGTTGCATAGTTGAGGAAAACCACAACCAAGCAAGGGTTCTACATAAAAGAATCTCATGGATCCAGGTAAATTTTGTTCTTTATGGCTTGCTTCCATGCTTAATTAGATCCTAAGGGAAAATATGATTTATTAAATTTAATTTTTCCAACACCATATTGATAGGATTTAAAATGGAATATCATTATTTTTTTTCTTCGTTATTTCTTTTAGTGATTGTTTGCATGATCATTTGGTTTATTATCAATACCATATCAAACAATTTTTTTTTTTTTTTGAGTACATCAACATTTGGGGGTGGGGGGATTCGAACCTCTGACCTCATGGTCGAGAGTACATGCCAATTACCGCTGAGCTAAGCTCGCTTTGGCAATACCATATCAAACAATTAAAAATAGTAAATCGGTGATAATTTAATATCAATAATAGAGTTGATAACAAATAAGATATCATTTTTAATACCAATAGCAATGTATCACTAATATATCATTTTTGTATATGTCGATCAACGACAGATGTGTATCGATCGTTGACACATGTAGAAATAGTTTATCAATGATAAATATGAATTTTTTTTTTATTAATGATAGACACAAAAATAGTCTATCAAACACATAAAAATGATCGCTAATTAATAAACATAAAATAGTCCATTAATAATAGAAATCTATCAATAATAGATATATTAATGATCTATGGACAATAGCCATAATTTTTCTTTTTATCAACAATAGACATAAAAATGATCTATTAATGATAGAAATACACCAGTGACAAACCAAATCTATTAACAATACGATACACGTAAAAATGGTCTATCAGTGATAAAGATTTATCATTAATAAACTATAAGAATGGTACATCAGTCTATTAGTGATAGACAAGGGTAAAAAATAACTTATAAAAAAATATTAAAAAAAACTCACAAAAAAGTGACACAGTCTATTAGTGATAGATAAGGGTAAAAAATAACTTATAAAAAATATATTAAAAAAAAACTCACAAAAAATTGAAAAAAAAAATCAATATTTACAAGTGTGATATATTTGCTAATATGACAACCAATTGTGATATTCATTACAATATTCCTGATTAAAACTTAAATTTTCACCAGGGAATCAATTTAGAAATTTCGTTAGAATTTCATTTTAAAATCATGGGAAAAATACATTTTTGGTCCCTGAGGTTTGGGTTAAGTGACACTTTGGTCCCTGAGTTTTCAAACTCAACAAAAATACCCTCGAGGTTTGAGATAAGGAGCAATTTGGTCCCTGCCGTCAATTTTTCTGTTAAACCCTGACGGTAAGCTGACGTGGCACTATTATTTTAATTAAAAAAATTAATTTTTAATTTTTTTAAATAAAAAATATAAAAAATATTAAATATATTATTATTTTATTATTATTTTTTAAATTATCTCTCTATTTTTTCCATCTTCTTTCTTCTCCACCTTCTTTCTCCCTCCATCTTCTTCCTTCCCCCTCCCATCTTCTTCAGCTTCGGTGGCCGGCCGTCGCCGGCTGCCGGCGAACAGCGGCGGTGGCGGCGGTCGCCGGATTTTTTTTTTCTTCTTTCTTCTTCTTCTCTTCTCCTCTTCTTCCCTTCTTCTTCTTTCTCTTCCTTTCTTCTGTTTTTTTTTTAAAAAAAAAAAAACAGAGGGGAGGAGGAGCTTCTCCCCTCCCCGATTCCGATAGGACCGACGGTGGGGCTACAATGGTGGCTAGTTTCTTTGGCTTTTTAGTTGATTTTGATAGGACCGACGGTAGGGAGGTGACGTAGAAGTAAATGTTTACATCTGTTCAACGAACAAAATCCACGATTAATGTAAGATCTGAGCTGACCACGGGCAAATCATGGAGGATTTTCGAATTATCATTGGTTGAATTTCAACTGGTTTTGATTTTAGAATGCTTCGCTGAATAAAATGAAAACCGTCCCACATTTGGTGCTTGAATCATGGGATTGAGCTTATTATTGGCTATTGGCTATTGGTTTGTGATGCATGATGTGTGAAATGAGGGTTCCATTGGCCTTCTAGATGTGGAAGGTTTTTATAGTCATTAGATTACTACCGTTTAACTCGTATGATCCCTCTCTTGCGTGCAGCAACCTGTGGAAAATTATGCTAACCCGAAGACTTGTTTCTTTCATGTTCTTTTTAAGATAAGGTTAAAAAAAAACAGAAGAAAGGAAGAGAAAGAAGAAGAAGGGAATAAGTGGAGAAGAGAAGAGGAAGAAAGAAGAAAAAAAAAAAAAATCCGGCGACCGCCGCCGCCGCCGCCGTTCGCCGGCAGCCGGCGGCGGCCGGCCACCGGAGCTGAAGAAGATGGGAGGGGGAAGGAAGAAGATGGAGGGAGAAAGAAGGTGGAGAAGAAAGAAGATGGAGAAGATAGAGAGATAATTTTAAAAATAATAATATATTTAATATTTTTATATTTTTTATTTAAAAAATTTAAAAATTAATTTTTTTAATTAAAATAATAGTACCACGTCAGCTTACCGTTAGGGTTTAACAGAAAAATTGACGGCAGGGACCAAATTGCTCCTTATCTCAAACCTCGGAGGTATTTTTGTTGAGTTTGAAAACTCGAGGACCAAAGTGTCACTTAACCCAAACCTCAGGGACCAAAAGTGTATTTTTCCCTAAAATCATTATAAATACATCATTTTCACATGTGTACAGAGACTTCTTTAAATACATGGATTAACTTTCTTAAAAAAAAATACATGGATTAACCTATTATTAGAGAAAAATGTTAAAACCAAATGGATAGTAGTCACTCTTCATTAATATATGAGTGATCTTTCATCTTCTCATTTTCCTTATTTTTTTCTACTTAACAAGGATGAATTATGTGATATTTTTTCTTGCTAATATGGTAGGATTTTGGGAGAAGCATAATTTCATTTAGGTTATTTTGAGTTGATTTTTTTTTTTTTTTTTTTTTTTTGACAACATGTGGGGGTGGGAGGATTTTCTTTAGTTGATTTTAATTGGAATCAAGTGAAAATAGTTATAAATTACTAAAGTATGGTATATGACAACAGTTATTTGTTTTGTTTGGTTTCTCTCAATTTCCTTACAATAGTTTTCATCTTTGTTAGGGAGACATTTGAGTTCTTAGCCAAATTCAGAAAACAAAAACTAATTTTTTGAAAATTACTTTTTTTTTTTCAAAATTTGACTTTTTTTTTTTTTTTTTTTTTTAAATATGGGAAGGAGGTACATAACAAAACAAATAACTTTATTGGTGAAAGTCGTGTTTATAAGCTTAATTTTGAAAAACCAGAAACAAAAGGCCAAATGGCTATCAAACGGGACCTTAAGAATTAAGTATGAAGACTATATTACAAGCAATGTTAAAGAGTAGAGACTAGAGTTTTCTCAAAAAAGAAGAAGAATAGAGACTAGATGTGTGTAATTGATAGCGAGCAGAAATGTCGCTATTTTAGCCTCAAATTATTAAGCTTTTTGGTGCTTTAATCGTGATTTTAATGAATATATTTATTGAATTTTGTTATTTTGTCTTTAGGAGCATAAATGATGATTTTGGGAGAAAAAGAGCCAAAATTGATGGAATTATAGCCCAAATCAAAGTTTGAAGCATTTGGAAGCCCAAAGAAGGCATCCATGAGGAATACACCAAGAGAAATGAAGAAGAAGGCCCAAAAATCAGCCCAAAAGGAAGCTGATTTTCTGGAAAATCTGGACAGCGTCGAGACGCTTAGCAAGGCAGCGTCGCGACGCTGCCCTTTCTTGTTGCCCAAGCCGCGTGCGCAGCAGCGTCGCGACGCTTGGCAAGGCAGCGTCGCGACGCTACCCCTTTTCCAGGCCTATAAATAGGCGCCCTTGGTGCCTCATTTTCTCATCAATCATCAATCAATCATTACTCACTCATTCCTTTCTCTCCTAAGACTCCTTTTTTGGAGCCCCTCTCAAGGCTTTTGAGCCTTTTTGAGAGGGTTCTTCTAGTGGGAATTTTTGGGGAATTTTGGGGAGCAATCTAGAGGCTCGAGGAGTAGTCAGCGGGGGCTCCAAGCGTCAGCAAGGGGTTTTTCGACGGTCAATTCCTTTTCCTTTATGCCTTTTAATATGCTTTCCCTTGTAATTACTGTGAATATTATGTGTAGCTAAACCCCAATTTGGGGTCTTGAAATGAAATGATAGTGGAAATATTGTTATAATTTCTTGTCTCTTGCCCATGTCCTAATTATTTGTATGGATGTGCTTAATGCTTTACTCAATCTGGCCAATTGTGTAATGATTCGATTCTTAATGGAAACTCGACGGAGAGAAATTAGGATAGATCATAATCCATGCAACTAGTTTAATTGCCCGTTGTGACACCGGGATTAGTTGATTAAACATAGATTCCTAAAATGAATCAGGGCGTAATAATTAATGATTTTTAATAGCGCTAAGGACACTTAGGTTGTTAAAATGAATTAATTACAATTAGGGGAGACCGACAGGAGAACCTATGTGATTAACGGAGATTCTAGGTTTATAATTAGTTGGGCAATGAGATAGGATAATTGTAGCAATTATTTAGCTAATCGTTGATTTTCAAGACCCCTCTTCCCATTTCAAGAAAAACCTCTTTCACCACATTTTATTTCTGATTGATCAATTTGTTTTCATTAAGTCTTTTTAAATTCAATTCTTTTATCACATGAGCGTAGTTCCTAAATATTATTTCGCCTAAGTATTTTCAGTGCTCAAGAGAATTTTAATTAATTGCTTAAGTTTCGCTTCGCCTCCCTGTGGATTCGATACTCGGAATACTTTCCGTTTTATATTACTTGTGGCCCGTGCGCTTGCGGATATCGCCCAACAAGTTTTTGGCGCCGTTGCCGGGGAGGCTTGATTTTTAAGCAAAAATTAATTTTTCTTGACATCGAAAAGAAAAGGGTAAATGGTAATTTAGGTGTAAATATTTTTCTTTCATCGTTTTGTGAATATTATTTTATTTTTATTTTTGTTTGGTTCTTTTTATCATTATCTGGGAGCATTGCATGCGAAGAAACAAGGTGGTTAATCTGTTTCCGTTAGATCTTGAGATTAACAGGACTCTAAAATTCATTAGAAGAGAAAAAAGATTAACAGAAACGATGGCCCACCAAGAAGAAGCTCCCAAGGCAATTAGAGATTTTTTGCAGCCAGTTCTTCCTACCGAAAATTCTGGGATTGTTTACGCCCCCATCCAAGCTACAAATTTTGAGCTAAAAACAGGGTTGATTCAGATGGCGCGCGATAACTCGTTCAAGGGACATCCTTCCGAGGACCCTCACTCTCATCTGCGATCATTCCTAGAAATATGTGGGACGGTAAAGATGAACGGAGTTCCGGCCGACGCGATCAGATTGAGGCTATTTCCATTTTCTCTACAGGATAAAGCAAAAGATTGGCTCGAATCAGTCGAGACGGGCAGCATCAGTACTTGGGACGAGCTTGCCCAGGCTTTTCTGACGAAATTTTTTCCACCAGCTAAGACTACCAAGCTGCGGACTGAAATTGGAACATTCAGACAGCTTGACGAGGAGCAGTTGTACGAAGCGTGGGAAAGATATAAGGAAATGCTTAGGCGATGCCCCCAACATGGATATCCTGATTGGCTTCAGGTACAGTTATTCTATAATGGATTAAACCCCTCCACGAAGACAGTCCTAGACACATCAGCAGGAGGGAGTTTTCTTTCAAAAACAGTGACAGAAGCCAAGGACCTGCTTGAGGAAATGGCGGCAACAAGTTATCAATGGCCGACAGAGAGAGGAACAGTTACAAAGAAGGCTGGATTGTATGAATTAGATGAGTCAAGTTCACTGAAAGCGCAACTAGCATCTCTGACCAATGCTCTAAACAAATTGACGTCATCTGAGGTGGTTAAGTCCATTTCCACCTTAGCTGAAGGTCATTCGAAGAAAGAAGGTCAAGATGTGGAAGAAGTTCAATACATAGGAAACAGATCATATACTCAAGGAGTACCGAACTTCTACCACCCCAGTCTGCGCAATCACGAGAACTTCTCATATGCAAATACGAAGAATGTTTTGCAGCCACCCCCAGGTTTTGCATCAACGAGTACTCCTGAGAAGAAAAATAATCTGGAGGAGATGGTGGCTTTATTCATCAAGGAACAAAGAATATTGAATGTAAATCTCCAGACATCAGTAAACAACCACGACGCAGCTCTAAAGAATATGGAAGTGCAGATAGGTCAGATTGCTTCAGCAGTAAATGCCCTGCAAAAGGGAAAATTTCCAAGTGATACTGAGCCTAACCCGAAAGAGCAGTGTAAGATGGTGGTTCTGAGAAGTGGCAGAAGACTGGAAGACAGTTCAGAGAAGAAAAAGGAAGAAGAAAAGAGAAGGGATGAAGATGAAGGGGCTGAGGCACAAAAAACCTCCTCTGAAAGGTTCCAACATCCTCCTAACTCTATTGAATTAAAATGTGATTTTTCTAACAGCTGTGCAGGTAAAAAAGAAGAAGAGAGGCAGAATGACAAAGAAAAGATGACTGAGGAAGAAGTGGTTCCATGCAACCACCATGACAGAGGTTCGCATATTAGCCCGCCCAAGCGGAGGGGCGAATGTCCAACCTTTGATTACAGGGAGTTACCTTTTCCTCAAAGATTTAAGAATGTCAAATTAGATGAACAATTTCAAAAATTTTTAGAAATGTTTAAAAAGTTGACTGTGAATATTCCATTGGTAGAAGCTTTGTATAATATGCCAAATTATGGAAAATTCATGAAAGAAATGCTTTCTAAAAAGAAAAGTCTGAAAAAAGAAGTTTTTAATTTATCTGAAAGTAGCAGTACCATCATTTCTGGTAGGATACCCTCTAAGCAGAAAGATCCAGGGAGTTTTACTGTTCCCTGCACCATAGGAGAAGTATCCTTCGATAGGGCCTTGTGTGATTTAGGAGCAAGTATAAATTTGATGCCCTACTCTGTATACAGGAAGATTGGTTTATCTGGTATGACAGATACTGACGTCACTCTCCAGCTTGCTGATAGATCGATTACCCACCCGATGGGTGTTGTGGAGGACGTGTTGGTGAAGGTCAACAAATTCATCTTTCCTGTAGATTTCGTGGTACTGGACATGAAGGAGGACAAAGAGGTGCCAATTATCCTAGGCAGACCTTTCCTAGCCACTGGTAAGGCCGAGATTAGCGTGCATACAGGTAAGCTTACCTTGAACATTGATGATGAAAAAGTCGTGTTTAGTATTTTTGGCCAAGATGAATCTGTTTGTAGTTTGCATACATGTTTTTCTGTTGGGCCTGAATACTTGACTGATGACGATGAAGAGGTAGACTATAATCTTGGCCTAGGCTTAGGAGAAATGCTTGTTGATAATATGGATTTTGATCAAGAGGCATATATGGATAATCCTCTGTTTGAAAATGATTTGGATCTGCCTGACTTTGAAAATGAATTAGACTTGCCTGCTTGTGAAAATGAAAGATCTGCTGTTGATGATTTACCTTCCTTTGAAAATGAATTGGAATTGCCTGAAATGAATAACTTTGATGATGATATTGAGCATGAACATAAAAGGCAGAAAAAAGATTGCTCGATAGATAATTTTGAGTCTGATCGTGATTACAGTGAATCTATTGAGTCTGATCTTGACATTCCTGAATGCATGAATCCTGACAATGTGAATACTTTCTTTTCATGTCCTGATGATGTGTATAGAATAGAATCTGACCCAGAAGAACTTGAATCTGTGAATAGTATAGAATCTGATCCTGAAATTCTTGAATTCTTTAATTCTTCTGATGATGAGTCATATGATAGCTTAGTTGAATCATTTTTTAATTCTGAGTCTGAAGGATCTAATGAGCATGTAGATATTTTCTCTGATGAATGGACTGGCATGATTGATAGGCCACCCATAGATCCTAGACCAGTAGACATTATAACGCTTGATGACTCTGTTAACAATTGTTTTGAAAATAGAGATTTAGAAAAGAGATTTGATGCGGCTGATTATTTTCTGAAATGTTATTATGAGAATCTCTTTAGTGAAGATGGGCCAGGGGAAAGTTTTTTTTCTCCCCTGTTTGTTGTATGCAATTCGGTGCGTGATTTCTTGCAGGGCCCGGAGGATGATGAAAATTTTTATTTTGAGCCTCCGTAAGCGTGCCGAGCCTAGTCTAGCTAAAGACGTTAAAGAAAGCGCTGCTTGGGAGGCAACCCAAGGATTAAAGTAGCTAGTTGTTTTTGCGGTAAATAATTTTCTTTGCTCCGTGATCCAATTTTGTTTTGCAGGATCATCTTAGCAAATCCCGAAATTCCACATTTCCCATTTTTCATGGATCCAAAGGAAGAGGATGAAGCGCTCCTAGCTCAGGGAAGTCTCAGTATCTCTCTTTATGCTTTTCTGTTTTAAAACATTGGGGACAATGTTTAGTTTAAGTTTGGGGGGGAGGCTTCCGCTGTGTTGAGCATATTTAAATTCTGTTGGATGCATGAATAGATAGCCATGATAGCCAAGGATGTGATTTTTGGAATTTTGAGAGAAAATGGTTTATATGATTGTGGAATCTGGGAGCACGGCAGAAATTGTGAAATTTTAAAATTTTTTGATACTTAGTTTTGATGTCTAAAGCATGCAATAGTCTTATCTAATGACGTCTTTGAAAATCTAGATTCTTATTATGGTTTTCAAAATTGTTGTCACCCCGATAGGCTTAGTTTCTAATATCAGGAAGTTCATGCTTGATTGCTCTAAAGAACTAGGTAGAAAAAATGCTATGCCTGCTGAGAGAAAAGCAAAAGCAACAAAAGAAAAAAAGAAAATCTGTTGAAAAAGAATTTTTGCTTGCTCAAAAGAAAAAAAAGAGCCTAGGGGTAAAAAGAGCTACCTGCGGTGTGATCAGTTAGGCCAACCAAAGAATAAAATTCGGGTTAAGGGTCCCTGCACCGTAGTGTGAAAGCTAGTACCATTAGATATCAAAGTGCAAGTTTGGGGGAGAAACAAAAGAAAAAGAAAAGAAAAAGCAAAAGAAAAGAAAAATCATGTGAGAATTCTGCTCCCCCATGAGAAAAGAAAAAGATGACAGGCACCCTAGTTACTTTTTTTTGCATGATAGAAGGACTCCGAAGTATTAGGGGCTCTTAGCCAGTGTAGGGGGAAAACAAATGGAGAAAGCCATAAGACTAATCTAGGTTAGTAAAAGAATCAATAGATAAGTCTTGAGCATGCTATTCATTAATCTTAAGTTCAAACTAGTTTAAGATTTCTTCAAGAGTATGCGGTGCTTGCTTATTCCACTTGCATGTTTTCCATTCGATCCTAAGAATTCAAAAATCATTGAGGGTTGAGCGATTCTATTTCATGCATCTTTAGAATTTATTTTGCTCGGGACTAGCAAAAGCTTAAGTTTGGGGGTGTGATAGCGAGCAGAAATGTCGCTATTTTAGCCTCAAATTATTAAGCTTTTTGGTGCTTTAATCGTGATTTTAATGAATATATTTATTGAATTTTGTTATTTTGTCTTTAGGAGCATAAATGATGATTTTGGGAGAAAAAGAGCCAAAATTGATGGAATTATAGCCCAAATCAAAGTTTGAAGCATTTGGAAGCCCAAAGAAGGTATCCATGAGGAATACACCAAGAGAAATGAAGAAGAAGGCCCAAAAATCAGCCCAAAAGGAAGCTGATTTTCTGGAAAATCTGGACAGCGTCGAGACGCTTAGCAAGGCAGCGTCGCGACGCTGCCCTTTCTTGTTGCCCAAGCCGCGTGCGCAGCAGCGTCGCGACGCTTGGCAAGGCAGCGTCGCGACGCTACCCCTTTTCCAGGCCTATAAATAGGCGCCCTTGGTGCCTCATTTTCTCATCAATCATCAATCAATCATTACTCACTCATTCCTTTCTCTCCTAAGACTCCTTTTTTGGAGCCCCTCTCAAGGCTTTTGAGCCTTTTTGAGAGGGTTCTTCTAGTGAGAATTTTTGGGGAATTTTGGGGAGCAATCTAGAGGCTCGAGGAGTAGTCAGCGGGGGCTCCAAGCGTCAGCAAGGGGTTTTTCGACGGTCAATTCCTTTTCCTTTATGCCTTTTAATATGCTTTCCCTTGTAATTACTGTGAATATTATGTGTAGCTAAACCCCAATTTGGGGTCTTGAAATGAAATGATAGTGGAAATATTGTTATAATTTCTTGTCTCTTGCCCATGTCCTAATTATTTGTATGGATGTGCTTAATGCTTTACTCAATCTGGCCAATTGTGTAATGATTCGATTCTTAATGGAAACTCGACGGAGAGAAATTAGGATAGATCATAATCCATGCAACTAGTTTAATTGCCCGTTGTGACACCGGGATTAGTTGATTAAACATAGATTCCTAAAATGAATCAGGGCGTAATAATTAATGATTTTTAATAGCGCTAAGGACACTTAGGTTGTTAAAATGAATTAATTACAATTAGGGGAGACCGACAGGAGAACCTATGTGATTAACGGAGATTCTAGGTTTATAATTAGTTGGGCAATGAGATAGGATAATTGTAGCAATTATTTAGCTAATCGTTGATTTTCAAGACCCCTCTTCCCATTTCAAGAAAAACCTCTTTCACCACATTTTATTTCTGATTGATCAATTTGTTTTCATTAAGTCTTTTTAAATTCAATTCTTTTATCACATGAGCGTAGTTCCTAAATATTATTTCGCCTAAGTATTTTCAGTGCTCAAGAGAATTTTAATTAATTGCTTAAGTTTCGCTTCGCCTCCCTGTAGATTCGATACTCGGAATACTTTCCGTTTTATATTACTTGTGGCCCGTGCGCTTGCGGATATCGCCCAACAGTAATGTGATGACAAAATCAGTCATTGTACCTTGATGAATGTGTCTATATATTAATTCATGAATTTTGATTCTAATTGTAATGAATCATATTATTGTTAACATAGTGGTATACATAGTGGTATAAAGGTTGACGTGAGATGAGCTACTTAAACTAACGAGTAATGATTTGATACATCATGATGCAAAAGGAAAGACCGGCTAAAAAATATAATTAAGGTGAGCAAAAAAAAATTAAAAAAAATAATAGGCTGTCAACTGATTTTTTTTTTCCTTGTTCACCTCTAATTAAGGGGTTTTTATATGGATGAACTAAACAATTGTGTCGAAATGATATTTGACCTGGTTTCACAAAATAACTTTAAGGTTTTTAATTATATTTTTTGCAGTCTCTTCACTCTAGCTAGCTTCCTATTTTCCTCTTGCTCTTGTTCTCTTCTTTTTCTTGCTCTCGCTCTGCTCCGAAGAAAGAAGCAAAAGTGAACAAGGTCGAAGGATGCAAAAAATGCGATTTGAGGCGTCATTTATAAAGTAGATCAATAAGAAAAATGGAAGGAAAATAAAGATTTGGGTTCATCCAAAACAAGAAACCGAAACTAAAACCGAACAAGTAGGCAAAAGAGAAAAAGAAAACGGTATGAGAAGCCAAAGTCAGGAAGAGGAGAAAGCAAGAGGGAATGAGAGAAAGACACAAAAACAAATAATTTAAAAGGTTTTAATAAGGTTTAAAAAAAAAAACTTATTTTAAAAAACTGGTCAAATTTCATTTCCGCATTATTTTTCAGGTTAATATGTCGATATACTCCTTATTTAATCTACTTAACTTGCCTCCATAGTGCTATATTATGTTGATAAAATCACAGCAATTGTTAGTCTAATCATTAGTATGCAACATCAAATTTTGAAGCAGTAAAAATTGATGGCAAAAATTATTTCAAATAAAAATTAAAAGTAAAAAAGATAAAACTTTTTGTGAAATCTAAAGATTAAATCGTCAAATCAAAACAAACATAGCTTTGTGGTAATTGGTATGTATCATTGATCAAAATGTCAAAGGTTGGATTATCTGTATTCTAAAAATTGTTGAACTAAAAAAATAAAAAAATAAAAAAATAAAGATTAAATTGGTGTAATTAAATTGAAGTAAAAGAATGGATAATGTAGTTTAATAAAGCCAATAACAATACAAAAATAATGATGGGTATCCAATGGAAATGGACAAATTATTGCAGAGTAGAACCCGTATTATTAATTAGAAAGAAGATAAGACTTTTGTGTCATGTCATTGTTACAGCGTGGAAAATCTAAAGCCCTAACAACTCAGATCCCATTAATTTATAAAGAAAAATTTTACACAAAGCGTACGAGGGAAGTCTATCCATTTCTCCATGTATTTGTATTCTCATCTAAACCTTCCCTAACAAGATTTCATCAAAACACAAAAAAAAAAAAAAAAAAGCCTATAAATAGTGAATTCATCTTTCTCCCTTTCTCTAAAATTCAAAACTCAGCTCTCTTTTTTTCTCTAACCCCATGTCTGAATTTCACAAATCCGATCTCCAAAAGTCAGTACAAACTCAAAAGCCACTGGAAGAAGCTGATCGGAGCGACGACGAAGACGGTCGAGAAGCCCTTCAGGTGGCACCCGATGGTGGCGGAGAGAGCTGTCGAACTCCGACATCTCTCCGACATCGAATTCCGACCGTGCGAAGCTGCCCGACGACGCCAAGAAAGCGGAAAGTTGTGAGCAAGAGGAAATTTTCAGATCAAAGCTTCTTTGAGGCCACGGGAAGGGGAGAGGTAGAGTCTTTGTTTGGCTTATTTTATAGGGTTTCTTCTGCCAAAAGAAGATGCACTAGTGTATAAAATCATACGGGTTTATCCAATCCAAATATATACATGATCCTTAAATTATAAGTTTTGTATATGAACTTTCAAGTCATGTTTATTCCGTCTTTTTAATTCAAAAATGATATTGATAAGTTTCTAAACTTTCAATTTGTTTGTCTATAATAAATTGTTGTTGTTACGTCTAGGTGACACGTTAATTATATTATTCCAGAATTATATTTGAAATGAATCTGTCATATGATCCTTAAATAATACAGGTTAGTATGTAATGTCAAGTCATATTAGATACAATCGAAAGTTCTGAGATTTATTGAGAAAAAGAATTGAAAGATGGAAGTAGAAATATTCAATAATGACATTGAAAGTTCTGAAATAAACTTAAACTTGTATAATTGTTTATTTTGGTAAAAGGATTGTTGGTTGTTTTTATATGTATAAGTTTCATGTAAAGTAGAATGTCAGACTGGTGATGAAATTAAATTATATTTGAGAAGTTTGAGAAATAGCAAGAAATTAGGGGTGAGGAATCTAGAGTGGGTTAGAATTTTTATTTTTATTTTTTTAACTTATTTTAGAAGTTTGGGAGGGGGGACTGTTGTTGGAAGTTTTTCTTTGGTTTTTACATCAATATGTCTAAGGTTTCTGTCTTCTTCCTAAAGAGAGAGAGGATATATCATTTGCAATTCAAATACATATAGAAACAAACAACATATAATGTAGTTGTGCTCATTTTCTTAGGATTCTTGTTTGTGTACATAAATATGACAACTTTCCTTTATAGATTAAAAGCAACCCAAAAATGTTTGACTTATTGGTCACTTTTGTGCCAATCAAAACATAATAAGGCGAGTCTGTATTTATTTTATGAATTTCATTTATTGTAGACTTTGGATCTGTTAACTCTATACATTTCTTAAATTTAAGATTATGCAAATTAAATCTAAATTTTTAAAACTCACATTCAAAACTTTATTAGCCAACCATGGATTGGTATGAAATTAAAGTGTGTATATATGTATATCATTGTGTAGTAAATTTTTAGTAATTTTTTTGTGTATGCATATGAATTATGAATAGGTAAATTTTGTTGGTACACTTTTTTATAATAATGCACTTTGGTTGCCTATAGGTGGGTCAAATAGGTGCAAAACATATACCAGCAATGCCTATTCAGTTATTGCATAATTTTTCTCTGTAAACTATAGATATTATTTTCATATTTCATCATTATAATTAAATGCATTTGGTGGAATATTAATTTGCATGTAGTCCCAAAATTTTGGTTACATTGAATATCTCTGGATTATGTTTTTTGGATTAATTACACAATATCTTATAGTTGAGATCTATTGGTTTTTAAAAATGCCTCTGTTTTACTTATTTGAATATGAAAATGTGAATAGTGTTTTTAGAAGAGTTACAAATTTGCTATTTTTTTTTTTTTTTTACAATGAGTTGGGGATTGGAGTCGTTAGTACAAACTTCATACCAGTTGAGTGTTTATGATATATATATATATATATAGTTTCAATTTTTTCTTCTAGTCCATACGCATTATTTGATATATATAATATATATATTAAAAAAGTGTGGAGAGAGATGTTTTATGCCAATTCTTCTAAGCATTTGATATTTGTTGTTTTAATTTGGAATTGATTGATTTGGTTTACTTTTTTTATCTCTTTTTTCCTTCTCATTTTTAATAATGCAACCCTAATTTATATTTGAGAATTTCCGTGAGGTACGTTATATTTGAGAATTTGGAGGACTATTTTTATTATCCTATGTTCTAAGTAGCGGGCAACAAGAGCTAGCTAAATTGGTATAAAGCTTGGCCTCGATCAAGAGGTCAGGACACACATGATCTTATAAAAAATATATATGTATGCCTAAAGTCAGAAATCACAGTACAATATAGGTGCATCATATCTTCACAGTTTTTCTTTGTTGCAATTCCATCTTGAACTTCTTCCTTTCCCATTTCATCTGGAACTTCTTCATAACTCATCTTCAAATTAATTATTTTGAATAATAAGAAGCAAAAAGCTTGGATCTAACTCAGACATGGAAGAAACTCAACTAATCATTGAGCATTTCTTTTCACCACTTTTCTATATACACTTTTGCATTTTTTTTTTATTTATTTAGAAGTTAGAATATGGAATGGAATGAACCAACTTCTAACCCAAAGGAAGGTATATAACCTTTAACCAACCGCTTTAAATATTTTTATATTATATTTATAAGCCTCTTGGGATTCAAGTCTAAGGGGAGTTTAGACAATTTTTAGGTTGGATTTTGAATAGGATAATTGTAATGAGTAGTAATTTATGTTTTCCTATTTGCAAATATAGCAAAATTGAAGAACAAAAATTGTAAATATGGCAAATTTATTAAATGAATTTTTATTATTTCCATTTTGCTCTTTATTCTATTAGTGATAGTCACTGAATTCTATCTGCGACTATTAGTGATAGAATTCTATATGTGATGGTCATTGATAGACTAATATCATTTATTAGAATTTTATCTATTTTTTTCATGGTCGTCGCTGAAAACGAAAATAGAGGAATTCAAATGAAAAGAAATTGAAATGCTCAAATTGAACTAATTTTTCTATATTAAAATCTATCAATGACTATCGCATATAGAATTCTACTTGTATTGAAGTTTAACGATGACTATCACTGATAGTATTGAAAGTCTATCAGTTGAGTTATCACTTATCGTGATAAACTTTAATCTCTGATAATTACAATTGCGATTAAAGTTTATCACCGATAGGTTTCTATCACTAATAGATTTCACTCACAATGATAGTCTATCAGCTAAACATTAGTAATGCTTAAACTGAACTAAAAATTATTTATTGAAGTCTATCACTGACTATCACAAATAGAATTCTAGTTGTATGGAGTCTATCGTAGATAGTTACTAAAAGACTTTAAGACAAATATAATTATATAAATGATTATCATTATAAACTTCAAAGTTCAGATATAATAGTTTAGGTTCAGTAGTTTGTTTAGGTTCAGTAGTTTGTTTGTTGTAACCTACTTGTTTTTTTGTTATTTTCTATTTTCTATTATAAGTGTTTTTGCATGTATTCGAGCTTTTCACCTTTGATTAAATGAGAAGTTTAGATGGTTTTCCTCTCAGCTCTTGAAATGGTATCAGAGCAAGATTGTCTCTATTTTTTCCTTTTTACCCTTATTCAACCATTCTCGCACGAAGTTCTTGAAGCTTCTCTTCCATGGCAAACAAGAACACTATTGGCGATGATTCCTTGGATATTGATGCACAATTGAATCCATTATTCCTTCTCCATCATTCTTTCACTTCAACGACAACACTCATTAATCAACCCCGTATCGGTGCTGATAACTACGTTTCGTGGAGCAGAGCAATGATGATGGCTCTCTCAGGGAAAAATAAAGAAGATTTTATCTATGGATCCATTGAGAAACCGACTTCTTCAAAACTAGCAAAGGCTAGGAAGTGCAACAATGACATCATAGCTTCTTGGATTATAAATTCTATTTCCAAGGAGATTGCCGCAAGTATCGTCTACTTTGGTTGTGTCAAAGATGTTTGGGACGAATTGACAAATCGATTTAAGGAAAGCAATGGACCGAAAATTTATCAATTGCCCAAAGAATTGATAACTACTACTCAAGGTACGCTTTCTGTCGAAGCCTATTGATGCGCAATTTGCTCACCGCAAGTGTACGGGTCAAGTAATAATATATTGATTGTTAAATCGAATGTCGTCCTCTGGATTTGTGTTTCTAATTAAACTAAGTACTGTTAATACTTTTGCTCAATTTTATTTAGGGGTCAAAAAGAGATGAAATATTGAATCAAAGGCAATGCAAATTAAAGGGGTTGAAATTCTATTGGGAGAATTCTTAGGGAATTGATTTCATCAATTTAAATTAGAATTAATTCAAGGGAATGAGTTGTAACGTGCAATTATTTTATAAGTCTAAGAACCTTAAATCACAACTATCTCTCCCAAGCATAATTGATTCTCATGCATATAATTAACTTGATATCCCTATCTAAGTTCATTAACATGCACGACTTTTAGTTCTTTTAACAACTTCTAAAGTTATTCTAAATCTCCTGATCTTAGAATTCTACTTTATATTTGCAATTTAGTAAAGTCTATGCTAAATCCCCTCTCCCGAGCAAGATTCAACATTTAAATCATTCAACTAGTGATCAAGTAATTGAAAGCATTTAAACATAATTGCATACATAAAGTAGGTGCACAAAATATCCCAATAATCAATCCATGATAATAAACGACTACATCAATCCCTAAGAAACACATCTAGCTACTTATACTTGGCATTACGATATAAGCTAGATATAAAAAAGCCATAAAAGCTAACTAGAGGTAAAGAAAAGAAAGGAAACTCATGAATTCATTGAAACCGACACGTCCCTGACACGATCTCCACATCTTCAAGTTTGGTTCCCACTCCTAGGCTTTGATTCAGCTCCCACAAAAGGTCTCTAATCGTTTTTAGGTCTAAAATCTCTCTAATTGGACTCTTCTTGACCGTAGCACATCATAATCTATTTATAGGAATCTGTCAACAGTATCGTGACGATATCGCTCGCCGCCTTATTCTGATATGGAAATTCTTGACTGCGTCGAGACGTTGTCCTCTTTACCACCCATTCTCTTTAAGGAGATTTTTGCAGGGTCGATATGCCAAATTGGCAACGTCTCATCGCTAGCTCTTGGGTTTGCCTCATTTGATAAGCCTCCAACTTGATTCTTTTTTCGTTTCTTTGGCTTATTCTAGCGTCTCGAAAACCCAATCAACTCCAATTTCTCAATTTAGCTTCAATAATAAATTCCTACAAAAAGAACATGAAAGTGCATTAAATTGGTCAAATAATACCCAAAAACTAACTAAAATGAATTGGGAAAAATAACTCACTATGCGCGATATCACCTATTTCACAAAAATGAAGACGAGATATGGCAAAATCTCAATGATTTTCGCCCTAACATTGAATGCACTTGTGGTAAACTTAAGCCTTTTCTTGAACATCTGGAATCAGAGTATATTATGATATTTTTTATCAAATTAAATGATCAGTATGGTCCTATTAGAACTCAAATTTTACTGATGAATCTGATCCCATCCATTAGCAAGATTTTTGCTTTAGTTATTCAAGAGGAACCACAAAGAAATGTAGGAATCAATAATAATTAGTCTGATCCAGTTGCTCTACTTGTTGCGAGTACTTTTAAGAAAGGTTTTTATGCTGATTCCTCAAATCAATCTCGAAAGAGGGATAATTCTCGTGACAACCAACGCCCTATTTGCTCGCATTGTGGTATTCGTGGACATACTGTTGATAAATGTTACAAAATCCACGGCTATCCACCTGGTTATAGATCGCACAATCAAAGTTCAAATCAGAGTTCTAGCTCGACGGGTAACAGCTCCAACTATTCTCCTAAATCTGTTGGCATTAACTATGTTGTTCAAGCCCCGCAGCCTACTTCAACTGAAACAAATATTTTCTCGAGTCTCAATGAAAATCAGTGCTCTCAACTAATGGAGCTTTTGTCTGCTCAACTTCAAGCAGCCAAATTTGAAATTATTACAGTAGCTACTTCTACTATTCATGCCACATGTACTTGTGATCTTAATTCATCGATTGATTCAAATACATGGATTCTTGACTCGGGTGCATCTAGACACATATCTCATTGCCAAAATTTGTTTCATAACTGGCGATCAGTTCATAATGTGTCTTTCATATTGCCTACTTCTTATCAACTCCATGTTAATCGCATAGGTGATATACGAATTTCTCAGGATTTGGTGTTATATGATGTTCTATATGCAACGTTCGTAATTTAAGAAAATTTCAAATTTCATTAGTTTTGGAGTTAATTTGGAGTTGGAGGGAAATTAAAAGAATGAAAAATTGGTGAAATTTTAAAATTTGAGCTAGAGTGGCATTTTTGTAATTTGGTGGATGTTGGAGTCAAGTTAAGCCCTAAGTTATCTCTTTTAAATAGAGTTGCACAGAGTCCTAAGTCATGTCTTCTTCATCTTCTCTCTTCCCCTCCTACCCGACTGTGCAGCCTCCAACCCGTCTCCGGCGTGCGTTTAACTCTGAGAAGCTCCTTGACGACATGTGTCTTCTCTCTGGTGAACAGAAGCCTGCGGCGGTCTCCGACGTTCACGAGGGCATAGTTGTGGCAGCGCGTCTCGATCCACGGAGGTAGCAGGCGTTCGTGCATTGTTCGAGCAGCTTCAAGCGAGCGATCTCCGGTGTCTCTTCGTGGGTTTTCTTCCGTGCGGAGCAGTGACATCACGGCGACAGTGCGGCGGTAGCGTTCCTCCGACGAGCCCTCGATAGCAGCGTGGTTCGATAAGGTAACGACGCAATTTTCGGGGACGTAAGGGCGTGGGTCTCGTTTTGTGGTGAGTTCTCGGTCTAGAGTTTCATTTTTCGGCGGTGTAGCTGCTGCAGTTGACGGAATCCAGCGAGTAGCAGTACGATCAGCAGAGAGGCGCCATCACGGGCAGTTTGGGGAAAATTTCCGACGATCTTGAGCACTTTCGGGAGTGGGTAAGCGAGATGAACAACCCTTTCAGATTGATTTTTAGTTTTGGTGAATGTCCATTAACATTAGTCTTTGAATCTTTGGTTTCTCAAGCGATTTGGAGTCCAATCGTCGAACCTTGGAGTATTTTGAAGTCTGTCCAGCAAGCATTATTTCGTTTTAGGTAAGCCTCGATCTTGTTTTTGGCCTTCGTGGTTGATTAGACTGATTAGAAAATTAGTAGTATAGTTTGAGCTAAGTTTGTGTATTGTTACTGTGTAGAAAGTAATCATTTGATTAAGGGCGAGGTTGGCTTTGTTGGAATTAATTGGAATTTTAGATCGAGAATAATTAAGCCAAGGTAAGTGGCGTTACTATTGAATTTTTTAGGGAAAAATACACTTTTTGTCCCTGAGGTTTGGATTAAGTTTCATTTTGGTCCCTGCGTTTTCAAACTCAACAATTTAGTCCCTGAGGTTTGGTTTTAGTTTCATTTTGGTCCCTCCATCCAATTTTCCGTTAATAACTAATGGATTGCTGATGTGGCATTTATTTTTTAATTTAAAAAATAATTTTAAAATTTTAAAATAAAAATAATATTAAATTAATAAAAAAATATTTTATTTTTAATATTTTATTTTTCTCTATTTCCCTCCCTCTTATTCTTCTCCTTCACCATCCACCTACCACCTACCACCCACACCACCACCTAGCCACCATCTGTAATTGCCGGCGGTAGCACTGACCACCGCCGTCGCCATCGCCAGCGGAAATATATATTTTTTATTTTTTTTCTTCCACTTCCTTTCTTTCTTCTCCTTTTCTTGTTTTCTTTTCTTTTTTTAATATTTTTTTCTCCTTCCCGACGATGGGCGGAACGAAAGCTCGAAGCAGAACTCCTTACCGACAACGGGGGGAGAGAGACGATCGAGAGAGAGAAACCCATGTGATGACTGAGAGAGAGAAAAAACAGATCTGGGGAGTTTTCGTTTGGTCTGTCGCGTGGGTTTCTCTATCTCGTTCGTCGCGTGGGTTTCAAAAACAGATCTGTGGAGTTTTCGTCTGGTCGTCTCTCTCTCCCCGTCGGTCGTCTCTCTCTTGGTCATCGCGTGAGTTTCGAAAACAGATCTGGGAGTTCCGTCGGTCGTCTCTCTCTCGGTCATTGTGTGGGTTTCGAAAACATATCTGGGAGTTTCAGTCTAGTCGTCTATCTCTCCCCGTCGGTCGTTTCCCTCTCAGCCGTTGCTCGGGCGGTGGAAAACAAATCTGAATTTTCGTCCTGTCATCTCTCTCTGTCGGTTGTAGGGTGGGTTTCAAAAAAACAGATCTGGAGATTTTTCGTCCGATCGTCTCTCTCTTCTCGTCGCTGGCAAGGAGTTTCGCTTTAAGCTTTAGTTTTGTCTGTCGCCAGCAAGGAGAAAGAAAAGATTAAAAGAAGAAAAGAAAACAAGAAAAGGAGAAGAAAGAAAGGAAGTGGAAGAAAAAAAAAACTTCTCGACGCCGGAATCAAAGACAATGGAGTTGAGAAGAGAAGAAAAAGAAAAAGAAACAGAAAACAAATTGCCGGCAGTCGGTGTTGATAGTCGCCGGAGAAAGGTTGAAGAAGATGGAGTTGGGTGGAAGAAAGAATAAAGGGTTGGGTGGAAGAAAGAAGAAGGAGAGAGAGGGAGAAATAAATAAAAAAATTATAAAATATATTTTCAAAAGTTTTAAGAATAATTTTTTAAATAAAAAATTTTTCCACGTCAGCAATCCGTTAACTATTAATGGAAAATTGGATGGAGGGACCAAAATGAAACTAAAACCAAACCTCATGGACTAAATTGTTGAATTTGAAAACTCAGGGACCAAAATGAAACCTAACTCAAACCTCAAGGACTAAAAGTGTATTTTTCCCAATTTTTTAATTGGGTGTGCGTGTTTGTTTTTCCAAAAATTCATGTGTTTTATGTGTTGTTTGAATATGTATGTGTTTATGAAAATGCTTGAAAGCATGAAATTTATTATTATTGCTTGCATTTGTTGATGTTTGAAATATTTGAGTTGGTGGTCTCTCAAAATTTTATTATATGTATGAGTTTAAATTATTTATGAGTTTTTCTTAAATATTCGAAAGTGTACATGAAATTGATGTATATAAAGAGATGCCTACACAAGACTTAGAGACATGAAATTGATGTACCTAAGTCGAGGTTCGTGAAATTGACGACCTCCATAGGAGACACATGAAATTGATGTGTCTATGATATGCATGAAATTGATGTATATCTTCTCTAATTAATAAGTTTAAATAAAGTTTAGAGCCACCAAAATATATTGTTGTGATTTTTAAATCGTGTTTAAGCATGATCCAACCTCAATAGTAGGGTCACTTACTGAGTATTTTAAATACTCATTCTTTTCAAAAATATTTTTTTTCAGGTAAAGGCAAAGACAGATGCAAGGCGACTGATGAGAATCCGTTAGGCAGCCATGAGGGAACCAGGAACTTCATATTTTATTTTTCTTCCGCTTTAAGAACTCTGTTTTACTTTATTTGACTTGTAAATTTGTTTGAGAAATTTCCTTGAGGCCATGTGCATTTATATTTTAGAAATTATTTAAGAATTTTTAAAACCTTTAAAATTAAGGTTCTCGAGTAAAAGTTTTGTTTTGAGGTTTTTACTTAAATTAGTGTTTATGTTTTAAAATGTTTTTTTTTTTAAAATGCCTCTAAAACATGCATTGTCGTAACGGTCCCGAAAAGACTAATTAAGAAGTCGGGTTGTTACACTATATGTTCCTCAGTTCACTTACAATCTTATTTCAGTCAGCTGCCTATTGATGTCTAAAGATATTGAGCTAAAATTCTATGGTGTGCAGGGATAATAGCCCTAGCGCAGCGGAAATGATCAAAGAACCTTATCGGTTTAAAAATCGATTGGGAAACCAATACGATGGCAAAATCATAAAATTTACAACAAGAAAAGGAAAAATAATCATGCTGTAAAAATCATTAAAACATGCTGTAATATATTAGATCTAATCTATAAAAAGGATCCTATTGATCCTAGGGTTCAAGAATGACTTACCCTTGAAGACGTTCTTGATCCACTTCACCAAAAACTCTGTTAGATTGAAAATTACAGCAACAAATACCCAACCTTTGATCTTGGTCTTGCTGCAAGAATCACGAACACCACCACCAAAAGTTGCACCGGTATCCTCCAAGGTATGTGTATTGAGTGGCTTGTGGGAACCCCCAAGAACTAAGGGTTTTCTCTGGAAAAATATTCTCTGTATCCACAGAAGGAGAGGAGAGAACGAGAGAGAGATCGGGCGAGAGAGAGGGAGTCTGACGTGAGTGAGAACGTTATCTCAAAACTGAATTGCCCACTTATTTTTAAAACCACGCATAATATCAGGTAACTGAAATATCAGTTACCTGATATTTTTAATTAATCATAATTTTAAAATCACAATTTTAAATTACAATTAATTAAATTTTAATTAATCTATATTAATTAAAATAACATTAATTTAAATCTAATTTAAATTAATATCCCTCTTATCTTATAGTTTAATTAAATCAAATTTAATTAAACTAAAACAATTAACTAATTCACAATTAATTAATAAAAATAATAAAATTGAACATCATATATTCAATTATCATTATTCTCTCTCATAAAACTATAGTATTAATATACATCCAATGCACATTAATTATAACCTATAGTTTTAATATGAATCAAATTCATATTTTAGTCTAATATTCGAACCCCTTCGAATACTTAATTCAACCTTAGAAATTTACCTCAACACCCTTATAGAGCTACCGGTGGGACCTGATGGACCTACAGATCAGAAGCTCCAACGATATGAGATTAGTTGGCTAAACTCATTAACCAAGTTAATCAATATTCGTTAACTGTGGTTCACTCCACTAAAGAACCACAGCTGCACTCTTCTCACTGCAGATATATTTCTGTGTCCACGGATATCGACCGTCAACAGCAAGTTAGCCCTTCATGTGTGTTCGTACCCCAGCTAGGTCAAATTACCGTTTTACCCCTGGGCTACCTCTTGGTCCTTAAGTACCAGTGCTCCTCTAATGAACAACATGTTTGTGGTCCAACCAGCAAACAAAAATCCCTCTCGTGCCATAAAGAGGGTAGGGCCCATTGTTCAAGACCCGGAGACACCACTTAAGGGAACACACCTCTACTTACCCTAATATCGGGAAGGAGTGACTTCCATCTTGTAAGACTACGTTCCCAGCTCCCCACTCGGTCTTGTCCCCAAAATGGTAGGCTTATTAAGTCGGCGAACATGCCACTCTCACCCGTACAAATCAAAGGACAATCCCTCATAGACAGGAGTCCATAATCCACTCAGGATTAAGGCCAAGTTGCCTAGGTCATCCTAGTGAAATAGAAACCGAGCTAACTAACGGTGTTACAGTTAGTGGTTAACTATTTCGCGGTCCGGTCTTTGTGCAAACTCATTGCACAGGATACCCCCACTCGTATGTCAACTACATGAACGCGTTGGATCAGTACGTTTGTATCAATATACAAAGCGGGCCGTATCCATAGTGTCACCAGGATAAGGTACCCAGCCTTATCCCTATACTACAGACCCTTTAGGCTAAAACTTGAACATTGATCCCCGTATGTCCCTACATACTAGTTCAAGCCTCATTCTATTAGCCTTGGATGTTTAGTTTATTGGATTAGGGTTAATAAGACAAGATATAATACAAACATTGAATAATACATCACTTTATTAATGTTTGGTCAAATGTACATTTACTATCTACGAGTTTTAGGGCATAAAACCCAACAAACTCCCACTTGAACTAAAACTCAAGTTACAGGGAAAGTATATACAATATAATCCAAAGCTGGAAACGATACATGTATGTTGTACATTACATAAAAGGTAAATATACAAAATACAATAAACTAGGGCATCCTTACACCCATTACACATCTCCCACTTGCCCTAGATTACGCTATATACATGTCTCGCAGACCTAGACTTTCTAGATGACCCTCGAACACTTTAGCCGAGAGGGCCTTCGTAAACGGATCAGTAATGTTGTGCTCGGAAGCAATCTTGGTCACGACCACATCTCCTCTTTGCACAATCTCACGAATCAGATGATACTTCCTCTCTATGTGTTTACCTCTTTTGTGGCTGCGAGGTTCCTTTGAATTGGCTACAGCCCCACTGTTGTCACAGTATAACGTAATGGGCAAGTTCATATTTGGAACAACTTCCAAATCTGTCAAGAACTTTCTTAGCCAAACAGCTTCCTTAGCTGCTTCACAAGCAGCTACATACTCAGCCTCCATCGTGGAGTCTGCTATGCATCCTTGCTTTATACTCCTCCAAACTACAGCTCCCCCGTTAAGGGTGAAAACTGACCCTGACGTAGATTTCCTAGAATCCTTGTCAGTTTGGAAGTCAGAGTCTGTGTAACCCGTGAGAACTAACTCCTTAGCCCCAAACACCAACATGTAATCTCTCGTTCTCCTAAGATACTTGAGGATTCCTTTAACGGCGGTCCAGTGGTCTAACCCTGGATTCGACTGATATCTGCTGACAATCCCTGCAGCATAACGAATGTCAGGCCTCGTTCATAGCATGGCATACATTAAGCTACCCACTGCAGAGGCGTAGGGAATCCGTCTCATATCCTCAAATTCTTGAGGTGTCTTAGGAGACTGTTCCTTAGACAAGTGAACCCCATTCCTGAAAGGCAACAAGCCCTTCTTGGAGTTCTGCATCCAATATCGAGCCAACATCTTGTCGATATACGTTGCTTGAGACAGAGCTAGCGATTTGTTCTTTCTATCCCGAATAATCTGGATGCCAAGAACATACTGGGCCTCACCCCAAATCTTTCATTTGGAATTGAGCTACTAGTCATTCTTTTACGTCAGACAGATACCCTACATAATTCCCCATGAGTAGGATGTCGTCAACATAAAGTACGAGGAAAGCTACTTTATTCTTGTTGATCTTCTTGTATACACAAGGCTCATCATCATTCTGGTCAAAGCCAAAAGATTTGATCGCAGTATCAAATCTAATATTCCAAGATCGGGAGGCCTGTTTCAACCCATAAATGGATCGATTCATTTTGCAAACCTTTTGCTCCTGACCTTGGGTTATGAACCTTTCGGGTTGAGACATAAAAATACTCTCGTTAAGGTTGCCATTCAGAAAATCTGTCTTGACATCCATTTGCCAAATTTCATAATCATAAAATGTGGCAATGGATAAGAGAATTCTTATGGACTTTAGCATAGCAACTGGAGAAAAAGTTTCTTCATAGTCCACTCCTTCTCGTTGGGTATAACCCTTTGCTACAAGTCTTGCTTTGAAAGTCTGTACTTTCCCAGCAGCATCTCTTTTTCTGTTATAGATCCATTTACACCCGATGGGCTTGACCCCTTCAGGTGGATCTACAAGTTCCCAAACTTGATTGAAGTACATAGACTCCATCTCAAGGTCCATGGCTTTGGCCCACTCGTCTTTATCTACATCATTCATTGCCTGACGATAAGACAATAGATCTTCTACGCCGTCATCAGGTATGACTACTTGTGTTTCTGTTAAACCCAAGTAGCGGTTAGGTTGTACCACAACCCTCCCACTGCGTTGAAGCTCTCCCACTACGTGAGGAGGACTAGATTGACGAGAAGAACTGGATTCTCCAACAACTCTTGTTGAAGGACCAGGTTCATCAACAACCCTTGTTGATCCTTCTGTAGCTTCTCCTAATACTAACTTACTTCGTGGTCGATGATCTCGAATGTGGTCTTCCTCCAAGAAAGTTGCATTTGTCGATACAAATACTTTATTATCTTGAGGGTCGTAGAAAAGACTACCTCTCGTTTCTTTCGGGTACCCAACAAATTGGCATATTCTTGTACGTGATTCCAATTTCTTAGGATTTGTCACTAACACATGTGCAGGACAACCCCAGATACGGAAGTAACGCAAACTAGGTTTACACCCCCTCCATAACTCAAAAGGAGTTTCAGAAACACTTTTTGAGGGAACACTGTTAAGAATATGTACTACAGTCTCTACTGCATACCCCCAAAACGAGCTAGGCAATTGAGCATAGCTCATCATAGATCGAACCATGTCTAACAAGGTTCTATTTCACATTTCTGATACACCATTCTGCTGAGGTGTACCTGGTGCTGAGAGTTGTGATTGAATTCCATGTTCTATCATATAGTCTTGGAATCTTTGATCCAAATACTCTCCACCTCGATCTGATCGAAGCACCTTAATTGTTTTACCTAACAGGTTTTCAACCTCAGCCTTAAACTCCTTGAACTTTTCAAGAGCTTCAGACTTATGACCCATTAGGTACAAGTAACCGTATCGTGAATAATCATCTATGAAAGAGATGAAGTATTCAAAACCACCTCGAGCTTTTACATTCATTGGTCCACAAAGGTCCGAATGTATAAGTTCAAGTGGTTCTTTGGCCCTGTAACCTTTTCCAGTAAAAGGTCTCTTGGTCATTTTACCCTCGAGACACGATTCACAGGGTGGTAAAGATGTATCTTCTATATCCGTTAGAAGTCCATTTTTAACCAAACGATCGATCCGATCGATGTTAATATGACTAAGACGAAGGTGCCAAAGATACGAGTTGTTACTTATAGGAGAAACTTTTTGCCTTTTGTTTTGCGTTTCGGCTGTTTTAAACATTTCATGACTTAAAATGGCCTTAGCATCAGTTGGTCTTAACACAAACAAATTATTCTCACGCTGAGCAGAACATATATAAATACCATTCCTTGAAATAATTGCTTCATTAAGCTGAAAGGAAACAGAGTATTTTTGTTCTAACAAAGCTGAAACAGAAATAAGATTCCTTTTAATTCGAGGAACCAAAAACAAGTTCTCTAAAATTTAAAACTTATTTCTAAAGAATAATTTCGCAGCTCCCACTGCACGAGCTGAAACGACGTCTCATGTTCCAACCTTGAGCGTCATTTCATCGTCTGCCAGTTGCTGGAAATCATTTTCCTCAAAAGAAGAGAAAACATGATTAGTGGCTCCCGAATCAAGTATCTAGGCGAACTCATCATGTTCGACGAGACAAGTCTCTAATACAAGTAAATCGAATTTACCTTCTTTTTCTCTTCTCTTCTCAGCAAGGTAACGGGGACAGTTCCGCTTCCAATGACCATCGGCGTTGCAGTGGAAGCACCTGCCTTTGTCAGCCACGACCTTGGCCTTCCCTTTCCCTTGCACAGCCTGTGCAGGAGCCTTCCCCTTGTCTCCCTTCCTCTTCTGTATTTGCTTCGACGAAGAAGCCTGGGGTACAGATTTAGTTCCCGAGGATGAACCCTTGAGGAACTTCTTTTTGGAATGGGCCACGTTGGCCTCTCCTTTAACCACATTTTTGCCCTTGCTCTTTTGCAAGGACTCATAAATCTGTAACTCCGAGAGGAGGGTAGTCAGGTTGAACTGAATCTTATTCATGCTCGCGTTCGTCCTGAATGACAGATAACTCCCTGGGAGTGAGTGAAGGATGAACGCAACCTGACTGCGCTCGCAGACAACCCCGCCATTTGCCTCAGCTATGTTGAACTGGTTAATCATGTCTAGGACGTGTTCCCGAACAGATTGACCTTCCAGCATCTTGGCATTGAAGATGTTCTTCAAGGCGTCGTGGTGGAGCTGGTAGGACGAAAGTCCAAACATCTCTTGCAGGGAATTCATAATCTCCCTGGCAGTTTCCACGTTCTCGTAACGCTTGGCCAATACTTCAGACAAGCTGACCAGAATATAGACTTTGAACTTTTCATTGGCCTTAGTCCAGCGTTCGTAGGCGTCTTTTACTGCCTGAGCGGCAGTGCGAGGGGGAACGGGAGGACATTCCTCCGTTAAGATGAACCTTAAATCTTCTACCACGAGTATAGTGTTGAGGTTAGATTTCCATTGTGGAAAATTTTCGCCAGTAAGTTGTTCATTTTTAAGCAGGGAAGTTATAGAGGAAGACATTGCTGAAAAAACAAACAAGTGACCGTATTAGTTATCTTTGCCTTAACCCATCACAGAAGCAATACAAACAATTGCATACATCCAATCAATTTTGCAAACAAACAATCAAAGAACCCTAATAAAACTATGATTGTGTTTCGCAACGATGCTTTAGAGGTTTAGAAGAACAGCCACCGAAGGGTGATCAGTTGTTCCTCCTCTAAAATGAGACTCTTCTCAGTCAATTTCTAATACCAAAATAACTCATATTCCATTAGATATTAACCACCGTTGTTTGGTCAAGGTTTGTTAACACATTAACTCCTCCTCGTAAGTGTAACCCTCCCACTTTCAGATCTCAGAGGCACGGACCAACAGGCTACCGTTAGGAAAGACAACTGTTGGTAATTAGCCTAAGCGATCCTATCCTATTCAGGAGTTCACGGTGTTCCGAATTCTATGATCAGGCCCTCCGAAGGGATGGTTGCGCCGAGACAACACGCAGGCGGATCATAGGAATCTCACGTTGTGACCTAGGGGTGGAGACCGAAAGATACGTTGACACGTGTCCCGCTCCCACTTACTATAGTCACTTTCCCCATTCACCTTGGTATTGACCCATGCAAACACTTTCCGAAGGGAGGCCGCGCTAAAACGACACAAAGCCGAGCATGGATCTCACGGTGTGAACGTCACGGGGACGTAGGAGCAAAACTCAATTTAAATTAAGTTTTTTAATTTTCCTCCCACTAAAGTAACTTATAGAATATTTTAGGGTTTGACTAAACCTAGATAAATCCGGCTAAGTCATTTATCTAAGTCTAGTCCTATTATAACTATTATAATAAGACCTAATGTCTAGGTGTATTAAACAATTTTAATTTACCTAGCGACATTATTCTAACATTAACCTGAGATTAATTCAACTCCGGTGTTCCAGATCAGTTCCCAGGTAGGAGGTGTTCCGTATACCGTCAACTTAAATACCTCCAATCCTTAGACAGAACTTCACTGGTAGAGTTCCCTTATAATCTCAGGAATGTATGTCCTACTTAGTTCATTAAAACTATTTTAAATTTAACCCATTAAAATTAATCCATTTTAACCTAAGATCCTATGTGAACATGCATATCTTGATTATAAATTGACGGTTTCTAATCATAAAATTTTAAACTATTTCAAAATTTTAATGATTAGCCCTATAAACATGCATCCTATAGTTTAAATCAATTAACAATCATATTCTAATTAATCAAATTTAAACTATATAATTTTTGCATTGCATGAAATTAATATAACTCTTATATTAACCTATGGATGTATCATGCTCAATGCAACTTGATTTCTATTTTTAATTAATAAAAAATTTTATTATTATCAAAAATGGAAAATCACCTTAGCATGCTGCAAACAATTTATTTTTAATATCACTCTTATATTAAAACTATGTAATTGCATGCATCATACTATTCCATTTTCATGAATTTAATATAACTCAACTATATATTAAATAAATCATGAAAATCCATGCATTATCATCAAATATTATAATCACATTATAACATACATAATGCATGAGCATGCTTTATATCCTAAGGTGGGATTAAAATTTAAATGACATCCACAAAGCATTTAAATAGCGAATAAACCGGTTTAATTGGCCCATATGATAATTAAAGCAAAACGTTACATTAATTAAAGCTTTAAAACTATCCTATTACAACATATACAACTCCATAATTGGTATAGAATCCACGAACCGACCCGAACCGCTTTGAACCGACCTTGAAAATCCTGAACCACCCATGAACCGGGCTGAAACGGACCAAACCGGTCCCAGTTCAACCCTAACCGCACGAACCAAACTACCCATTAGGGTTTCAGCACACGTTTTCACGTAAAACAACCGCCGCATGAAATCGCGACAGCGTCGAGACGCTGTAGGCTTAGCGTCCCGACGCTGGCGTGATTTCAACCGTTCGCTGGGTAAAATCGCGACAGCGTCGAGACTCTGTAGGCCAAGCGTCCCGACGCTGTTGCGTCTGGAACTCGATTCTGGGCAAAAAAAACAGCGACTGAACAGTTCCAATTGGCCTCGATTGATACCGCGTTCTTCACCAATCTTCAACCTATTCTAGACCCGGACTGTACAGACTCGATTTCATGAATTAATGCCCAAAAACACAGGGGCATTAATTGATTTATGATTTTGAGTTTTGAGGTTTTTACTTAAATTAGTGTTTATGTTTTAAAATGTTTTTTTTTTTAAAAAAAGGCCTCTAAAACATGCATTGTCGTAACGGTCCCGAAAAGACTAATTAAGAAGTCGGGTCGTTACACTATATGTTCCTCAGTTCACTTACAATCTTATTTCAGTCAGCTGCCTATTGATGTCTAAAGATATTGAGCTAAAATTCTATGGTGACCATTGTATAATACAGGACAGACTCCTATCGAAGATGATTGGCACGACTAACTGTCAAAATGGTTTATATCTGATGTCTCATGCGATGTCATTTCTGCTTGTTCTGTTTCAGCTACCACTTGCACCATCGTTTGGGTCATTTATCTCCCAAACGGTTGCTTCTAATGAAAGACATGCTTCCTTTTGCTAACTCTCATTTGTAAACTTGTCATATATGTCCATTAGCCTAGCAAAGAAGGTTGTCTTTTCCTTTTAATAATAATGTAGTTGCTGAAGTTTTTGATTTAGTCCATTGTGACGTTTGGGGTCCTTTTAAGACTCCCACTTATAATGGACATAGATATTTTTTTACCATTGTTGATGATTGTTCTCGGTATACTTGAGTTTTCCTTATGCGTGTAAAGTCTGAAGCTATTACTATTATTCCTCATTTTTTCAAGCTTGTTTAAACTCAATTTTCGAAAGTTATTAAGGTGTTTCGGTCTAACAATGCTCCCGAGCTTCCTTTTGAGGATTTCTTTGCATCTACTAGTACTTTGCATCAGTTTTCTTGTGTGGAATGGCCTCAACAAAATTCAGCTGTTGAATGAAAACATCAACATCTTTTAAATGTTGCTAGGGTCTTACTCTTTCAGTCTTGACTCCCTCTTCGATTTTGGGGTAACTGTATTTTAACTGCTATATTTCTCATTAACAAGATACCTATGCCTTTATTATTGAATGCCACTCCTTTTTCTATTTTGCATAAAAAGTGATGTTGATTACTCTTATTTACGGACTTTTGGTTGCTTATGTTATTCATCCACACTTTCTGCTCAACGTTCTAAATTTGAACCATGAGCCATTTCTTGTATTTTTCTTGGGTATCATGTGGGTATAAAAGGTTACAAATTATATGATGTTGCAAAAAGACAAGTGTTTGTCTCTCAGGATGTTATTTTCATGGAAGATCATTTTTCCTTCCACACTATTCCTGATGTACCTAATGTGGATGATCTATTTTCAGATATTATTTTGCCTTGCCCCTCTTCAGGTTTTATTCCCACTTCTAATGAAGCCACTATGATAGAAACTCCAGCTGATAATTCTCCTGAATTAGTTAATGCCGAGGCCCTTGCATATATTGTTCAAACTTCTCTGGTTCCTTTGACTAAAGTTCCTGAGGTTTCTGTTCATGATGGAATTCCAGCTAACACATAATCTATTGCTACTTCTATTGATATTGATTATGTTCATGATGGGGTTCCTGAGGTTTCTTTGCTCGATCCATCTGTTCAGCCGCTCAAGCGTTCTTCCCGGTCCCATCATGCATCCAGATTTCTACAGGATTACCATTGCAACCTGATTCAATATCGAACATTTTGTCCTACTGATAAGCTTCCATATACTCTTCAATGATACTTATTGTTGCAATTTTGAAGTGGTTAAAAATATAGATAGAATTGAACTCAAAATACTGTGCAAGTATACACAATCTAGCAACAAGTGATAAGTATTTATCGTATCCACAGGGTATTGAATTGCCTACCTCTATTGATTTAATTTGCTTTTTTAGTGATTTCAAATGGTTGGTTAAATTGATTGGGTTTTTAAAATGCTGAAACAAAAGATATACGAAAGCAGTAAATGATTACGATTAGAGAAAACAGAATGGAAACAGACACAGGGTAAGACTTCTGTAATTGTTATAAAGATGCTCCAGCAATTCTTTTGATCCGTCATCTTATGCAGTATTATTAGCGGGATCCTCTCGGAACTCTGGATTTTTTGGAATGTGTTTCAACTCCAATGAAGCTCTACCGATCAGGCACTAGGCAACTAGCTATCCCTAACTCAGTCACTGGCGTTCACCAATACACAATGATCTAGCGTGAATTATAGCCACACAACTCCTAAATCATCCCTGAAACTAGGAGAAGCTATACATATCGGCTAGCTAGGCGGGCACATAATGAAATTAAAGATCAACAATAATTCAAGATGATCATGATCAAATAGAATTTCCAGATTTATAAATATAACAACCACATAATTCTTAACCTATGCCTACAAAGCAATTAGTTCATGATTGAAAACATAAAATACGTTACAATCTCGATAAGCACATCCATAATGCGAAATACACAAGAAATACTAATCCTTTTAGTAATTGGGGAGATGTAGCGGCTGCTCCAAACCACCAAGAACTTGGAAGAACTTCGTCTTCTTGAGAGGAATCACAAATGGTCATCTTAGATCTCCATTCTGCCGTCAATTCGGCCTCCGGTCGATTGATTCGGTCTCCAAATTGTGAATGCCTTAATCTTTGACGGCTCCTCCTTTTATAAGATGAGGTTTAGGTTAAATTGGACACATGGCAGACTCTTCAAGCTTCTTAGATCCGTAATTAATTCAGCTAACGCCACTTTATTAAAATGGATAACGAGCTGTGATGTGCCAGTTTTGCTCCCAGCTTTGCTGCAGCACATAATTTGCTCCCTCAAGTCGCTCAGTAGTATATTCAGCACAAAATAACTTTCAAAGCATCCATTCTTCCAAATGGGTTAAAACATGTAATATATATCTAAAACCAACCATATTAAGCACAAAAGACACACAAATCCTTATAGAAATAAGACCTAAATAACCACGTGTTGGAGAGTTATCACTTATCATACGACAAATTTGCTCCTTCTCACAGGTTTTTTATTTGTAACATCTCCACCTCGTTTGAACCATCTTATTTCCATCAAGTCGTTAAGTTTCCACATTGGAAGACTGAAGGATTGGAATTCCCAATTTCGTAAAGCAGAAGCGCAATTGAACCGTTTGTCTTTTAATTTCATTATCACAAAATACCGATACATTGGCAATTATCACAGAATTCATAATTCTACATAATTAGGCTAAGCAAAGTAATTTAGATCTAGATCTAATCTAACAAGGATGAGAAACAACATACTGTCGTTTGACGACTCTGAATTCTTCAAGAACACATTCTTGAACAGCAGAGACCAAAAGCGAAAGCACCAACGATTTGGGACACCACCATGAGATTTCTCCGCTAACCTCTGTGTTTAGGAACTCAGTTGTGGGACTGACTTCTTGATTTTTGATAATGGGAAGAATAACACACAGAGAAAGATCAATTCATTGTGTTCTTTTTTTAGAGAGAATATCGAGAGAGTGAGTGAGAGATTTTTCTTAGTCATCTGATAGAATGAGAGCGTAAGGAGATAACCCCTTCTAGCGTTCAACATGAGGGATGAAGACACGTGTCAACCATTAGGTAACACTGTTAAAAACAATAATTAATTAAAATTAATCAATTATAACTTAATCAATTAATATGTTTACATATGTTTAAATATCTCATATTTTATCATATGCACATTTAAATGCACACCTCTCACATATTATATAGTTTTAATTGAAACTAATAAATCGCATTTAATCAAATTAATTAAACTATGCAATTAATTAATTCTTTGATCAATTAAATATCACATATTTAATTAATCAAACATTTGAATCATATTCAAATGTGCATCTCTCTTATAACATATATAGTTTTAATATCAATCCAATTCGCATTAAAATCAATCTGTAGATTTAATTTAATTAAACACATTTAACTAAACTAAATTTAGTAATTAATTAATTAAAAAATTATTTAATTTTATAATTAATTAAATATCACCCATATTTAATCAATTGCAAATTAGAATCATATTCGAATATTTTTCTCTCATATATCATAGTTCAATTAAATCACATTTAATTCAACTAATTGAATAGTTAATTGATTCATAATTAATTAATTTTTTTTTTGAAATAGATTCATAATTAATTAATTAATTAAATATCACATACTTAATTAATTATATATTTGAACTCCTTCAAATATATTATTCTCTCAATTTAATAAAATTTAATCTCAAAGTAAACTTTATATTATAATGTATTACTATACATTATATTAATTGTATCTCATACAATTAATTTGATTCCCATATTGAATTTGAACAATTCAAATTCTTTTCAAGATAATTTGTTCTTAATTACTCTTTACAAGCTAACAGGGGGTCCTAATGGACCTACAGATCATAAGCTTCAATGATATGAGGTTAACTGGCTAAACTCATTAATCGAGTTAACCAATATTCATTAACTGTGGGTCACTCCACTAAAGACCCACAACTGAACTCTTCTCACTGTAGAATGTATCTGTGTGCACGGATATTGACCAATACCGATAAGTCAATCCTTCACAAGTATTCGTAACTACAGTTGGGTCAAATTACTATTTTACCCTTGTGTTACATTTGTCTTCTTAAGTACTAGTGCTCCTCTAATGAACAACCTGTTTATGGTCTAACCAGTAAACATAAAGTCCCCCTCAGATCAGTGAGAGGGCGAGATCCCTTTGTTCAAAACCTAAGAAGTCACCACTTAAGGGAACACTCATTTACTTCTCCTAGAAGTGGGAAGGAGTGGATTTCATATTGTGTTGTCATGTCCCCAGCCCCCCACTCGGTCTCGTCCCCAAGAAGGTAGGCTTATTGAGTCGGCGTGTAGGCCACTCTCACCCATACTAATCAAAGGACAATACCTCGTGAGAAGGAGTTCATGACACACTCAAGATTTAGACTGAGTTACCTAGGTCATCATATTGAAACAGTAACCTAATTAGTTAATGGTGTTACATCTAGTGGTTTACTATTTCATGGTCCGATCTTATGTAAACTCATTGCATAGGATACCCCCACTCGCATGTCTCCTACATGGATACCTTGGATCAATACGTCTATATCGAATACAAAGCGGGTCGTATACACAATGTTACCAAGATAAATTACCTAGCTTTATCCCTATACTATACACCTTTTAGGTTGTTACTTGAACACTGATCCTCGTATGTCCCCACATACTAGTTCAAGTTATATGTATAAACAACCTTGGATCTTAGTTTATTGGATTTGGGTCATATTGTGCAATTTTAGACTTAATATGACAATAACACTTTATTGCATAAACCTTAATAACATTTTATTGATACAAGTGTATAATTTGTTAACATTCACTATCTACAAGTTTTAGGACATAAAACCCAACAAAGACAACTATAGATGAAGAAATAGCCGCTATGGAACATACCAAGACTTGGAGTGTCGTTCTTTTGCCTCCCGGTCATCAACCAGTTGGTTGCAAGTGGGTATATCGTGTCAAACATAAAGCTGATGGTTCTGTGGATCGTTACAAAGCTCGTCTTGTGGCCAAAGGATATAGTCAAAAAGAAGGTATAAACTATTTTGATACTTTTTCACCTATTGCAAAAAATAGTCACTGTCAAATTACTATTATCTCTTGTTGCTTCTTTTCAATGGGGTCTTTCTCAATTGGACGTTAACAATGCTTTCTTGAATGACGATTTGTTTAAGAAGTTTATATGTCTCTGCCCTTGGGTTATTATAATGATAAAACATCTTCTTCTAGTCCTCCGTTGGTATGCAAGTTACACAAGTCCATATATGACCTCAAACAAGCTTCAAGACAGTGGTTTTTTAAATTTTCTCAAGTATTTAACTTCTCATGGATTTATTCAGTCTAAGACTTATTACTCTTTGTTCACCAAGGGAAAGAATTCTACTTTTGTGGCTCTTTTGGTATATGTTGATGACATTTTGATCACCGGTACATCACCTTGTGAAATTGACGAGGTAAAAACTCTCATCTCTGTTCTAAATTTTTACTTAAAGATTTGGGGACTGCTAAATATTTCCTTGGTTTAGAACTCTCTCGTTCTTCCTCAGGAATATACATTTCTCAACAGAAGTATTGTCTTCAAATTTTAGAAGATTGTGAATTACTTGGGGCTAAACCGGTTGTTCAACCTATGGTTCCTAGCCTTCGCCTTTCAGCTAGTTCAGGTGTTTTACTTGATTCTGTCGTTGCCACTGATTATAGACGTTTAATTGGTCGGTTGTTATATCTTCAGATTTCACGTCCTGACATTTGTTTCTCTGTGCATAAACTTAGTCAATTTCTTGCAAAACTGGGTACTGAACACTTAAAAGCTGCTCACCATTAGCTCCGTTATTTGAAAGGCACTGTTGGCCAGGGTATTCTCCTTAAGGCCACAAATAATTTTGAGTTGAAGGCGTTTGTTGATTCTGACTGGAGTTCTTGTCCTGACTCTAAAAAATCTGTCACCGGGTTTTGTATATTTCTTTGTGAATCTATTGTTTCTTGGAAGACAAAGAAACAAGCGACGGTTTCTCTTTCTTCAGCTGAGGCAGAATATAGAGTTATTTCTACTATCTCTAATGCATATAACTTGGTTGTCCCATTTACTATATTGCTTGATTTACAGGTTACTTCTTCGATGCCAGCTTTGGGTATTGTGATAATCAAGCTCAATGCATATAAAATTCTATCAATGATAGAAGTCTATCATGATAGGTAGACTTCTATTATTTAATAGATTAAATAATTTCATTGATGATAGTCACTAATAGATTTCAATACCTTAATGCAGATAGGACTCTATCAAATAATAGAAGAATTCTATCAATGACTATAGACTTATACAAATAAAATTTTATTTGTGATAGTTATTGATATCACTGATTTATAAGTTACTATCGGAAAAGTCTATTTTATTATTTGTATAAGCAACGTAAATATTTATATTAATTGCATAGAAGCTTGTATAATGGATGGATTTGAATAGAATATGAGTTGCATAAAGTTGATATACATGCTACTATACGACAATATCTTAGCAATGTTGGTTTTGAGAAGAGAGCTCGTGCACATTCTAGGAAAAGAACAAGATATAAAATGAAAAGGTTAATATGTAATTAGATACTCAAATTAAACTAAATTCTATGTGATAGTCATTGATAGACTTCAATACAGATAGAATTCTATCAGTGATAATCGCTGATATCACTGATAGAATTCAATCACTGATAGCTGCTGATAGACTGTGACGCCCCGTGCTTTTCCATGTTAATAGTTTCATGAATTTAGCGAATAAAGTGTAATTTATTTGGCTGGTACTTATGAGATTATTGAATTGCAATAAGGCACTTGGGATTTTGTTTTTACTTTTTCGGTTTAAATATGGCGTTAAATCAATTGGTCCTTAAAACGCTTGATATTTATCAGTTGGCAGTTAGTTCTGATCAAGGCGTTGAATTTCCACGCTTAGTGAGGAAGTTAAGCAAGTGGTGGGCTAATTTTGGAGTTCTAATTTGGGGTTTTGTTTTATTAAAAAAAAAAGAGAAATATCTCAAAAAGGAAAAGAAGAAGAAAAAGCCCTAACTCTCCATCCATCTCTTTTCTCTCTTCACGCGTAAACCCCCCTTCAGCCGTTTTCGCGCCGCCGCCGCTCAGCTCGCGTCGCCGCCGGTCATCGCGCCGCCGCCCAGGTTCTGCAGCCGCCGCCGTCGACACGCCTAGCCGTGGGTCTCTCTCTCTCCGCGCCGTTTCTCCTCTCGTGGTCGTCGCGCAGGCCGCCGTCCCTCCCTTCTCTTCGCACGTGGATGTCCAGCCGCCGCCGCTTCTCCTTGCAGCCGAGCGCCGCCGTTCGTGAGTCGTAGTGCCGCCGCTACCCAGATCGAAGCTGCCGCATCTCTTCCTTCTCTCGTTCCCTTGCATTTTCGGCCAAGAAGAACTCGTGGGTAAGCCTCATACTCACTCATTTGTATTCGATAAGGCTCGATCTAACTCTCTTTAGTCCTTGCTGGTTAGATCTTGCGCGGACAGCAACCGGAAGCACCGTTTTCTTCGCGTATCAGCCTTAAAAACCGTGGGTAAACCTCTTTCCTTTCCTTTTCTTGTGGTTTTAAGGCTGGATCTAAGTTTCTCTTGGTTCAATATTGTTAGATCTCGCGTGTCAAGCGATTCGGAGCCCTGTCGTTCCCGTTTCAGTCGATTCCGCCTCTGTCCAGCAATGTCTCGGCTGTTGTTGGTGTCGTTTGGCGTTTCCGGTAAGTCTAATCTCTTACCCATGCTTGTATGGTGTTAGGATTAATTACCCATAGTGTTTAGGTGCTGGAAAATTAAGTTTGGCTTGATTTTCTGATCTGCAGCGCCGTAAAAGTGTTCGATAAGGTTCGAAACACTTCAGCTTGGATGCCCATTGTCCGAGGAGCGTTCTAACACGTTGTTGGAGGTTAGAATAACCCGCCTTTCGTGAAAGCGAGTCCGTTTGGTAAGGTTTCTTGCTGTTCCTTCGCTTTTAGCGTTAAAAAGTGTGTTGTCCAATAGTTATCCAAGCCTTAGAATCATGTTTAGGTCGTTACCCATTGGTTACCTAGGCCCTCAAGTGTTGCCCAGTCGTGATAGGTCCTAGAATATGCTTTAAAACGGATCGTGATTGCTGGTCGTGGTTTAAAAAGCATGTTTAAATATCACCTATCGATTTTCTAGGCTCGAGTAGTGTTGTCCAATCTCTAGGAGCTTTTCAAATCTCTAAATACACTTTTTGTGCTTGCTGTCCAGCGGTTGAAAAGCCTTAAATATGGTCGTTCAACGTTACCCATGGCCCGTTGTGCCTTAGACATGGTTGCCCATGGACTAAAGCTTTTGGGTTTTTAGTTTGGGAAATGCTGAAGGCTGTTTGGTAAAATAATAGGCCTAGTAAGTGGGTTTTGGCTTTTCAAGCTTTTCTTAAGGTCTTTAGGTAGATTCTAACCCCTTTTAGTTGCCTTGTAATTTAGGAGTTCATCTTGGTTGCTTTAAGCTGGTTGGAGTTGCTTAGGAGCGCTATAGGTAAGTAGTTTCTACTTACCAAACTTGTTTGACTGCATGGAGCATGTTCGCTTGTTACTTGCTTTACTCGTATATGTGCTATGTATGAAATGTGTATATGAACTGCTGCGTTGTGATCTTTAGAGTGTTTGTATGAATCATGAAATGTACTTTTTGTGTTGTTTGAGATGTATGTGCTTAGGAAGTATAAGCATGTTAGATACTTGCCTTAAGCATGATCATTGATGAGTCTGGCTTGCATGTTGCATGGGGGATGTGTAGCATGAGTCGGGTGTGAGGCACAACACATGGTGCGGAATTCATGTGTAGCGGAGCGTGACGCGGAAATCACGTGGGTTGTGAGTGCGGAGCGTGACGCGGAAATCACGTAAGAGGGGCGCAACACATGGCGCGGAATTCATGTGGGGTAGGTGCGGAGCGTGACGTGGAAATCACGTAAATTGCACAGCACATGGCGCGGAATTCATGTGTAGCGGAGCATGACGCGGAAATCATGTAAGTAGCGCAGCACATGGCGCGGAATTTATGTGTAGCGGAGCATGACGCGGAAATCATGTAAGTAGCACAGCACATGGTGCGGAATTCATGTGTAGCGGAGCATGACGCGGAAATCATGTAAGTAGCGCAGCACATGGCGCGGAATTTATGTGTAGCGGAGCATGACGCGGAAATCATGTAAGTAGCGCAGCACATGGCGCGGAATTTATGTGTAGCGGAGCATGACGCGGAAATCATGTAGTTGCGGAGCATGACGCGGAAATCATGTGGAGTCTAGTGCGTGTGTTGCATAGTGTGTTGCATTTGCACGAGTTTGTAGTTTTAAGCATATTGTTAGTTTATGACTTAGTAGCCTGTTGGATATCTGTGGTTGCATAAGCATGATGCTTGCTTGTGGTTGTGAAAGCATGTTGGATGCGTGTGTAAGGCATGTTGATTGCGTTGTTGATGTTTGTGGTTTGGTGAGTGTGAGCTGCTTACCAGTACCACGGTTGTACTGATACCCCCTTCCCCACCTTCCCCCACACATTTTAGATGTTGCAGGTACCGAGGATGATCCGGACCTTGGTGGCGAGGAGGAGAACTGCGAGGAAAGATTCCTAGGGTGTTAGTTTCCGTGTTGTTATGTTTTCCTAGTGCTGTAATAAGTTAGTAGGAGAATGACTTGTTTTCGAGTTTATAAACTAGAGTGGATAGTTTGGATGAGTTTAACAAATTGTATAGCTAGTGGACTAGCTCCTTTGTTAATAAAATGAATTTATGATTCCGCTGCATGATTTTTGAGTTAATGTATGATGTGATGAGCCTTGATTTGTCTAGAGGAGATAGGTTGTGAAATCTGATTGAAGTTTGGTGGAGTTTTGGCTTGTTGCATGATTTAGAAGTGTTGATATTTATATCAGGTGTGAAAAAAATTGGTTCAGGCCATTTTACGCCGTTATGCTGCCAAAATTTTCGGTACATCCGGTTTGAGTGGTCCAGTTCCATAGATAAGGGTTTATATGGTTGAAGTAGCGTCTCTAGGCTAAGGGTTGGAAAACCTGGGGCGTTACATAGACTTCTATCAGTGACGATCACTAATAGCCTCTGATAGGCTTCTATCCGTGATAACATGTTTTATGAGTTTTTTAATCATTATTTGCATGAGCTGGTTATTAAGTTTTGCTATATTTATAATTATTTTGATCTATTTTGCTAGATGTGTGATAGAGCAATTTATTGTGCTATATTTTATATGATTTTATCGTTAGTCTTGGGTACTTTTTGGCCAATTTTATGTCTACTTGGTTTTGTTTTGTAGGAATCAAACATTTCAATGGAAATCAACGTTTTTGAACATTACTAGTGATTTAGGAGCGAAAGAATAAGTTCGGGCCAAGAAAAGAAGCTAAGGAAATGAAATTTTAGGCCTAGCGTTGAGACGCTAGCCCTTGGAGCGTCTCAACGCTAGGGATATGGCTCAACGCTAGGGATATGGCTGGAAGCGCGTGCATTCAAGGCAGCGTCGAGATGCTACCTCCACAGAGTCTCGATGCTGCGAGACTTTCCGCATTTGTTAAGGCGTACATTGACACAGCGACGAGACGCTATGTCGACAGCATCTCGACGCTGTCGCGTAGAATGGACAGTATATAAGGTTTGCGATGCCATCTGATTTGGGGGCTGTTTTGGAGAGAGAAACACGACTTCTAGAGAGAGAAAACAGACAGAACAAGGCAAAGAGCGAGGGAGCTTGATTTTGGGAGCTTGGATCAGGAGGATCGTGACGGGAACGCATGGGAATCACAGCTAGCGAGTTTAATCTTTCTCCTTTATTTCTCGTACTGATTTTTAGCATGTTTGGGACAATTTTCGCTTGTATTTTAGAGACCATGTGTAGCTAGATTTCGTTTCTTAGGGGCCTGATGTAGCCATTAGTTTGTATGGATTAATTTACGGCTTTTTAGGACGTTTCGTAACGTGGTTTATTTATGCAATCGTATTCTTAGTGCTTATAATCCCTTGATCACGGATTGTATGTTGTTGTTTCTGAACTAATTGCTCGGGAGAGGGTAGTTTAGATTAGACCATTAATTGCATAACTTAGGTAATTCGTTAATCGGGAGATTTGGGATTGCTTGAGAAACCGTCATGAGGATTGTTCTTATTGCTTATGCTTATTGTTGAAATTAGATAGGGATATCAATTTCTTAATTTGCATAAAGGATTAATTGTACTCGGGAGAGGCTTTTAATTATTCATAATCCTTGGTTTATGAACTTGTTACGAATTTGTTCTTAATTATTCGTTAAATTAATTCATGCATCTAATAGGTGAAATCAATTCCCTAAGGCCTTTCTCCATTGAGTTTTCATATTTTCTTGCTTTTATTAGTTTTTCATTAATTTGCATATCTCTCGTTTATTTTCTCTAAATAAAATTGGGCGAATATACCTTTAATAATTAGGGGAACTAGAAAACCAATCCAGAGGACGACATTCGATTTTAAATCACTATATTATAACTTGGGCCCGTACACTTGCGGTTAGCAATTTGCTTATCAATGTGCAAGTGTCCCTTTTGAATATGTCATTGATTAGTTTCTGGATAATTTTTTAATTTAATTTTGATGATATATTAAGAGTTCAACGGAATAGAATTGAAAATTTTAGCCTTAGGAAAGAAAAAAGAAGTGAGAATTTTAAAACTAAAATTAACTCTCTTAAACTGTCTAAGTAGATAAAAATGAAAATAATTTCCTGATTTTTTTTTTGAACAAAATTGTAACGATCCTACTTTTCATGCCTAGATCCTAAGGCCGTTACTACATGCGTTTCATTCTACTTCTAAGAACAGCGGAAAATTTTCATTTAAAGAAAACATACTTAGAAATTTGCGAAACTTTTCAATCTGGGATCCCAGTTTAAAACAGAACAAACGAAACCTTTAGTAAATCAAACCAAACTTAAAGCGGAAAAAATCGTAAATCATTCAATACAAGTTCAAAGGAGAATTTCAAAACGTAAAAATGCGGAAGACTACCCTAAAGAAGATCCATGGCTCAGCAGCTTTCCGTCACGCGTACTGCACATCTTTACCTCTACCTGCAGTTGTATGTAAGGGAAAAGAATGAGTATTTAAGAAAATACTCAGTAAGTAGCAATCAAGGCTTTAACATTTTATTCGAGTTAAGGGCCTTAGGGTTAGGTCATCTCATTTCATTTCATTTATCTGTTGTTCGGGTCTCGTGTTCAATTAGTACACCTTTATATAAATATAAGTTTGCCAACTCACTGATGGTGCATAAGTGGGAGTTTTGGGAGGTCTCTACTCCTACTGATGGTAGATGGCACCCAGTCAGTGGAGCTAAGTCTCATCCCTCAAGGCACTAATAGGCGCGTAGCGCTCTAAGCTACCATTTCACTGGTGGAGCGTTCATGGGTTTAAGTCGGGAATTTATTTCCACAGTTAGTAAATGGCACCTAGACTGCGAAGCCAAGTCCCGCCCATTAAGCCCCTCATTTCAGTCTATTACATCTCAGTCCTACGTGTTTAATTGACACGACCCTCGTCTAAGGCACTAGCTTATTCCTTTCTCTTTCCTAATCCTTTCCCTCAAGGTAAATATGATTCCCAAACCGTCATGAGGCTACCGAAAATTCGGCAGCATAACGGCACACGCAGAGGGAACCCAAATTTTTCTATACACCTGGAAACAATATAATGCACTTCTATAGTCACAACGGGTCAGATGTCGCATCCAAACTTCAATCCAAACTCCAACAGACATTTAACCCATTCCCCAATATCACAAATAAAATCCAGAGAAACACATAGCCATCCAAGCCAAACATGCTTTAAAATAAACCAAGAGATGTTAGGTTAACTTTAAGATCCTCGTGCTATCAACATGTCTTATAATGAAGCTTATCATGATTCCACAATCAAAACTCAAGGCTCAAATCTTATCCATGCTAACATATTAAATTTTCAAAGAAAATTAAGCCAAAGCATATAACTAAATCCAACAGCTACATATATATTAATCCCAAGCATTTCAGTTCATGGCTAACCAAATAAAATATGAAATTCACGGCCTCAACACAAACAAAGAACACTTAGCCCAAACTCCAATTATTCCATAATCCACGCTTCTCATTTAATGCCCAAATAATGGCAACCTCAACATGCTCAATCATGCTTCAAAAGTTAACCCAACACACTTTACTTAAGCTTAAGGACCAACTTGTTTAAAAAAAATGGCACTTCAATCCAACTATCCACTTTAAATTCCCAATTAACAAACAATGGTCAATTAGTCTAAGACATAAAATTTGAATCCAACTAGCTACTTACCTTAGTGAAGGAGATACTTGATTAACCTCCAAGAAATTCCTTAACTCCAAGGTTCTTACGCAAGCTACAACAAGGAAATGAACTCTTAATTAACTATGGACTCTAACCAAGCATTCAACTAAGAACCCACTACATTTGGGGTAAAAATTAGCAACCAAAGCTTACCCAAACAGAATCGCAGCTTGCTGTCCAGCAATCCCAAATCGCTCAAATTCGATAATTCGGCCTCCAAACACCACGGGCACCTTGAAATCGGAAGCTAAACTCAATGGGCATCCATGATGAAACATTAAATAGACCAAAACACCTTAAATCTCACTTACCCACTAACTGAAATCGTCAAACGCGCAAGAGACGTGTGGCTATTTGTCTTAAGGTAGTGACGACGGTAATCAGATCCGAGCGACGAAGAACAAACATATCTGGACACAACGGCTGCGGCATTTCACGGCGACGAGAGGCGAGCGGCGTCGCCGGGTGGTTCACGGCGACGGGAGGCGAGCAGCGGCGTCGGGCGTCGACTTGACGTGCAGACGGAGAGAGAGAGGCTGCGAGGGAGAGAGAAAACCAAGAGAGAGACGTGTTAGAGAGAGAGAGAGACGAAACGAGAGAGAGAGAAAGAAACATTACCGGCGGCGGCAGAGGAAGGCGACGACGGCGGCGTGCGGCTGAAGGCGACGACGTGAGGGAGACCGAGAGAGTGTTGAGAGAGAGAGGGCTGAACGTGAGGGAGAGATGGAGCAGAGAGAGATTCAATTTTTTTTTTTTTTTTTAAACCGGTCAATTGACCGAATTTGGGGGGAAGTTTCCCCCCATTTTCTCTTTTCTTTTTTTTGACCGCCTGCCCATGTTTTTTTTTTTTTTTTTTTTTCAGGTTGTTACAAAAATAATTTCCTGATTTCAACCTTGTAACTATATTTAACATTATAATTTAGTAGGATTTATATTATAAAGAAGGAACAAATATTTGTGTCCCAAATGAATAGGTGCACGCACATATTTTTCTAGTTTTTTTTTTTTTTTAAATGAAATTCTATTGTCTTAAATCTCTTGACGACAACTAAAAATATGTGTCAATCAGATCTAGCATAACCTATAAAAAAAAAAAATCAAATCTAGCATAACTTAGGCCCCATTTGATAACCATTCGGTTTTTTGTATTTGAAAATTAGACTTATTTTCTCCTAATTTCCCTACCAGGTTTTCATCCTTGTCAAGGATACATTTGAATTCCTAGCCAAATTCCAAAAACAAAAACAAGTTTTTGAAAACTACGACTTTTTTTGGTTTTCAAAAATTGACTTGGTTTTTAAAAACATGGAAAGAAGGGTATTAGAAAAACAAAGAAACTTGGAGGTGGAATTAGTGTTTATAAGCTTAATTTTCAAAAACCAAATGGTTATCAAACGAGGTCTTAGTGTTTAGGATATCAAGATTCAACAAAAATTAATCAAGCTTGACATGGAAGAAAGAAAAAATTATTTAACTAACAAGGAATCTATTCCTTTCTAATAAATTGAGACTTTCTTTACCTTTCATCAAGAGATTATATAGTTTGAGACATTTCAAATTATGGATCCTCTTAAACAAGCTCACTATTATGTTTTTTTTTCTTTTTGTTGACACCAACAAAAAATTATATAATCTATAGTTTCATATCTCATTTTGCAAATTTCTCACCATTCTTCAACATGTAATTGAAAAAATAAATAAAAATCATTGGAGGCACTCTATTCATCAAGAAACAATGGAACTCAAAAAGACAATGAAACTTTGAATCACAATCTTTTGGGATTATTCAGTTTGAACATGGTAAACCTACAAGAACTCATCCAGATCAAATCTCAAAGATCCACTGTGCATTTGGTATCATCAAAAGGTGTAGTAGTATTGATCTTAAGCGTGAGGCGATCACAATAGATCTCCAGCACCCGACGTCTCGACATCCATCTATCGATGACGTATCTGATAGAGATAGAGCCATAAATTTTTAGAGAGGGACAAAAATAATTGACAATATCGTCATTCTACTTTTAAACAAATCTAGAAAGAAAATTAGAGGGAAAATTATAAATTAGGTGTAGAGCTCTTTCTACTGTCTCCGGTGCATATAACTTGTTGTCCCATTTATTGCTTGATTTACAGGTTACTTCTCCGTTGCCAGCTTTGGTGTATTGTGATAATCAAACTCAATGCATATAAAATTCTATCAATGATAGAAGTCTATCATGACAGGTAGACTTCTATTTATTTAATAGATTAAATAATTTCATTGATGATAGTCACTAATAGATTTCAAATCTATCAAATAATAGAAAAAGTCTATCAATGACTATAGACTTAAATACAAATAAAATTTTATTTGTGGCAGTTGTTGATATCACTGATTTATAAGTTACTATCAGAGAAGTCTATTTTACTATTTGTATAAGCAACGTAAATATTTATATTAGTTGCACAGAAGCTTGTATAATGAATGAATTTGAATAGAATATGAGATGGATAAACTTGATACATGCTACTATACGAGAATATCTTAGCAATGTTGGTTTTGAGAAGAGAGCTTGTGCACATTCTAGAAAAAGAACAAGATATAAAATAAAAATGTTAATATGTAATTGGATACTTAAATTGAACTAAATTTTATGTGATAGTCATTGATAGACTTCAATACAGATAGAATTCTATCACTGATAGCCGCTGATAGACTTCTATCCGTAATAACATGTTTTATGAGTTTTTTAGTCATTTGCGATGGTTATTAAGTTTTTCTATATTTGCAAATAGTTTTGGAGTTTTCTATATTTGCAATTATTTTGATCTATTTTGCTATATGTGCAAGTGCCCCATTTGAATATGACATTGATTAGTTTGTCAATAATTTTTTTAAATTAATTTTGATGATATATTAAGAGTTCAACGGAATAGATTTGAAAATTTTAGCCTTAAAAAAGAAAAAAGAATTGAGAATTTTTAAAATTAAAATTAACTCTCTTACACTGTCCAAGTAGATAAAAATGAAAATAATTTCCTGATTTCAACCTTGTAACTATATTTAACATTATAATTTAGTAGGATTTATTTTATCCAGAAGGGACAAATATTTGTGTGTCCCAAATGAATAGGTGCACACACATACTTTTCTAGTTTTACTTTAAATGAAATTCTATTGTGTCTTAAATCTCTTGACGACAACTAAAAATTTGTGTCGATCAGATCTAGCATAACTTGACATGCATGGACATAAAAGATCATGAATAAACAAAAATTAATCAAGCTTGACATGGAAGAAAAAGAAAAAATTATTTAACTAACAGGAATCTATTCTTTTCTAATAAATTGAGACTTTCTTTACCTTTCACTAAGAGATTATATAGTTCGAGAGATTTCAAATTATGGATCCTCTTAAACAAGCTCACTACCATGTTTTTTCTTTTTCTTTTTCTAGACACTACAACAAAAAATTATATAATCTATAATTTCATATCTCATTTTGCAAATTTCTCACCATTCTTCAACATGTAATTGAAAAAATAAATAAAAATCATTGGAGGCACTCTATTCATCAAGAAACAATGGAACTCAAAAAGACAATGAAACTTTGAATCACAATCCTTTTGGGATTATTCAGTTTGAACATGGTAAACCTACAAGAACTCATCCAGATCAAATCTCAAAGATCCACTGTGCATTTGGTATCATCAAAAGGTGTAGTAGTATTGATCTTAAGCGTGAGGCGATCACAATAGATCTCTAGCACTCGACGTCTCGACATCCATCTATCGATGACGTATCTGATAGCGATTGAGCCATAAATTTTTAGAGAGGGACAAAAATAATTGACAATATCGTCATTCTACTTTTAAACAAATCTAGAAAGAAAATTTGAGAGAAAATTATAAATTAGGTGTAGGGGTGTGCGTCTATATATATAATCTACCCTAAAAAAATCAAGAAAGTTCAATAGATGATTTCTAAATCCTATCATTTAAAATATTGATAATTATTTAAAATTTTTCTTCTCCTTAAAATGAATGTAATTTAAAAAAAAAATGTTTGGATATTGGCTTAAAAGGAAAAATAAAAATTTGATGTTAAATTTGTTAATTCTAATAGGTTTATAAACATTGTTTTGTTCTAAAGATTTAGAAAGACTTGTAGACACAAAAGTGAAAGTCTAGAGATCTATTAAACATAACATTTTTTTTAAAGTTTAAGAATCTATTAAACTCATTATTACCTAATTTTTAAAGTTTAAATATTTTAGACTCATTAGAAATTTTTTAAAAGCTTAGAGACTTTATTTGACAGAACCCTCGAAGTTCAATTACCAAACTTGCAATTTAATCAAACATTTCTACTCTTTCTCAACTCTAGTTCATTACTAGTAGAAATTAAAATGAAATACTATAAATTAAAAAAGTAATTTATGTTAACATTCTATTAGATTGGGCTAAATAATCCAACCAACTTAGTTCTTTTAATTCCCCATGAAAATATTTTAAAGTAAAAATAAGCTAAAGATTTGAAATCCTCAATCTAGTTCTAAGTACAAGTTCCAAACATAGCTTTTTTATATACACATGTGTCCTAAAAGTCAAATGTTTACGCACCTGATTGTGGCTGAGAAATGAAGGTCGAGATTGAAGCCATTGGACTGCACTTCTCTCATCCTGCCAAAGGGGTTTACAAAGTTGACATGCACGTCGGGGGTGAGTTCGCTCTTGCTTCGTGGGGTGAGCGAGAAGGTGGGGATGGTGGTCAAAAACGTCTCACCCATGCAATTCACTGCCATCCTCATACGATCAATCTGAATGGTGGATCTTTTGTTGGGGTTAGAGCTTTTGATGTTGAAGCTTATGGTGGCATTCATCTTTTTGTCATTTAAGCTTTCCACCGTGACGCCACCGCTCTGCACCGCGAAAATCGGGGTCTTGGGGAACACAAGACTCCAACAGATGATCATCGCAAGTGCCACAAGTACCATTACAGCCAACAAGCTTCTTCCTATGATTCTCATCAGCCTTGTGCGCTTTGCTGGCCCATGTTGTTCTTGTTGTTGCTCGTGGAAGCTTCTTTTTGGTGCCTCCACAGTGGAGGATGATGAAGCTTCATGATGTTCTTGTTGTTGTGTAATGGAGCTCATGTTCTTGAGGGAATTCAAAGAGATTTGATGGAGCTTTGTTTTACTTTTGTTGTTGGACAAAGTTGTATGAGTGTGAAGGGATGATGGGGATAAGAAATGTGTTGGTTTTCTTGATGAGGAGGTAGAGGAATATATGCTTAATCACACCATCTTCAAATGGGAAGAGTTTAAAGTTGGGTTTTGTCTTTTACTTGTACATCAAGATATTAGGCTGTGTCAGTGTGTTGCGTTTTTGCGGCTGTGGAAAGGGCTTAAATTAAGCCTATATATCAAAGCCCACGTGACAAAAGAGGGAAAAAACGAATTACGGTAGGACTGCGTGTGGAATCGGAGGTAGGAAGAATTATGCCTATGAAGTACGGACACTTTAGTTTGAGTACTGAAAGGTTTATGTTCGATATGTTTTGTTGGACACTCGTATATTTTGATATTGAGTAGACATGTGTTTGATACTTGTTAGCTTAGTAGACATACGTTTGTTCTTTAAAAATTATATATATATTTACAAAATATATTTATTTTGATAAACTTGGTTTCCTTTGGATGTCTATATCTTAGACTCTCAAAAAATTACATCGTTACTTGATAGTCATCTGGTTTTTGAAAATTAAGCTTATAAATAATATTACTTGTATCACAAGTTTCTTTGTTTTGTTATCTACCTACTTTATAAAAGTGTCTTCAAAGTTCGAGCAACAATATAAACTTGTTTTTTTGTTTTTAATTTGACTCAGAGTTCAAATGTTTTTAAAGGAGTGATGAAAATCATACTAAAGAAGTTGTGAGAAAACGCAAGCATAATTTTCCAAACATAGAAAACTAAAAATAAAGGTCCTGTTTAATTAATGTTATAGGTAATTTTGGACCACCACAGCGTACGAGGAGCTGACAGGACAACCGGGAGGAGATAGGACCAGGAAAGGGACCCAGAGGGAGACCATACCGACGGGCCGGGCCAACGTGGCCCAACCCGTACGGTCGGCCTCGGCGACCACTCGGCCCGTTTGCGCGGGCCGAGTCCGTTTGCCTCCGCTCGGCCCCTACCGCTTCCAGCTGCCTCGGTCCAGCCTGCTTCGTCCCAGAACGCCTCCAAACCCTAGGAGTCCGAGCAGGTATTTATACCTCTCTTCGCCATCGAAGAAGGGAGCCGAAAACTCGATTCTTGACTTCTTTCTCTATTTTCTAGCTGCCCAGTTTCCTGACTTAGGCATCGGAGGCGGTGTGGCCTACACCACACCAGTGTCCAGCGATTCTTGCTGGTCTTGCAGGTCACGTCTTCCCCAGCTTCTACAAATTCATTGTTGGTGTCACGTGAAGGGCAGGTGGATTGCTTGGCCAAATTTTGGCATCAACAGTTGGCGCCGTCTGTGGGGAAGAATGCTTGCCAGATCGGATCGCACATCGGTGGTGGTCTGCACGATGGATCGGGTTCAGAAACCAGAGGGAAGCCTCGGGTATGAGCAGAAAGCGCCGAGCCAGACTGGGTTCGACCTCGGTATGGAAAAGGCCGACCCTGACTTCGGAGACTGTTGTAAGGATCTGTGTGCCCACGATGCTACGGACCTAACCCAAGAGGACAACCAGCAGAAGGAGAGAGAGAACCGGGAAGCTGCTATATCCGACCAGCATCAAGAAGACAAAGGAAAAGGATGTAGGCCAGATCCGACATGAGCACTCCTCGACCAATGGCCGAGGCCGAGCAGAAGCCCAATCGCAAAAAAATCCCGCAGAAGTTCGCCGCAAAAGACAGCGTCGGGTACGTACACAGGAAATAATGCCAGGACAAAGTCAGAGGCTCGGGCAAAGTCCGAGGCCGACCAGAGGCCAAGGAGCCACAGGGCTGTGCGGAACCAAAAAGCCAGATTCGACAGGTATACACCACTAACAGTTTCGTTTGAACAGGTCTTGGCCGCAATACAGGACACAAATCTGTTGAAACGCCCATAAAAGTTGAGGTCAGACCCCGATAGGAGGAACAAAAACAAATACTGCATGTTCCACGGAGACCACGGTCATGCAACCCGGGAATGCATACAGTTGAGGGACGAGATAGAAGCCCTAATCCGAGAAGGTTACCCCAAGGGGTTCGTGGGGAACGACAAAAGCAAGAGGCCACTGCCGGCAGATCAAGGTAAGGGCGGTGCCAACCCGCTATTCGAGATACAAACAATTTTAGGAGGATCATTCGAAGAAGGTGGAGCAGCGCATGGCGAGCTAAAAATGTCGAGGGAATGTTACTTTATGGCGCTCGGGAACATCGACAGGAAGGCTCAAGCAACGTCGGCCTTGGGAGATGGCCGAGGTCGAGCCTTTGAGGGGTCAAGCTATCCCCTTCCAATGAAACGTTGATCGATTTTCTTTCATTTCAATAGCATATTACTCAGGAATGTAATTGATTCATTTGAAATAAATTACTCTGAATTTCGTTTCAAAAGTTTTGACAGCGCTTGCAGAGAGAATCGGGAGATTCCCAGGCCTCCCCAAGCTTTTTCCCCAGAAGAGTGTACGCACCCCTGGGATGACGACGATGCTTGAAGAGAGGCTCGGGAACTTCCCAGGCCTCCCCAAGCTTTTTCCCCAGAAGAGTGTACGCACCCCTGGGATGACGACGATGCTTGAAGAGAGGCTCGGGAACTTCCCAGGCCTCCCCAAGCTTTTTCCCCAGAAGAGTGTACGCACCCCTGGGATGACCACAACGCTTGAAGAGAGGCCCTGGGAAATTCCTAGGCCTCCCCAAGCTTTTCCCCAGAAGAGTGTGCGCACTCCTGGGATGACCACGACGCTTGAAGAGAGGCCCTGGGAAATCCCAAAGCCTCCCCAAGCTTCCCTCAAACTTCTCAAGCCATGCAGAGAAAGTGCTCGTCCTCATGCCAAGGCTAAGGCCGACCATTAGACAAGGAATGGGGCACGACTGAGTCCGGTAGTCACTTCGCAGACCAAGTATCCACACATGAGTCCAACTATGAGGCAAACAAATAAGTGATGGAGAAGCGAGACTCAACCTCATGCCAAGGTCAAGGCCGGCTGCCTCAGCTTCAAGAATGAACTTTGTCCTCAAAAGACCAGGTATGACATTATATTTTCTTACTAAAAAAAATGCAACTCATTAAATCTGGAATGCGTATTTTGAGTGGGGGCTCGGGAAATTCCTCGACCTCCCCAAGTTTTCCCCTAACTGGGTGCACGCACCCTTGGAATGGAAAACAAGGAAGCGAACAACACAGAGGAGCTGGTCGTCCTTATGCTAAGACCGAGGCCGACCATCCAGAGGCCAAGGTTGAGTTCTGCCCCTAGAGGACCAGGTACGAAGTTAGTTTCTCCTTACTCAAAAAATGCATGTCCGAGGTATTGAACGCATATTTTGAGTGGGGGGTTGGGAGTAAGGACAAACCGAGTCCATCATAATCATGGTCATGTTGCGATAATTCTGATTTTCCTTTCTTACTTATTCAAGTTAGGATAACATTATGAATATCAGTGGAGCTATTGGGGCAATTACTTATTTTCATTTTGTATAACACATGACCACAACTTTTCTCCATGGTACAATGTTGACACCTGCAAATTTAATAAAGTTCTCTATACCGTGTTTGTGCAAAGCATTTTTTCCATAGGATGTGGTGACTCTTGCAGAGGCCAAACTTCCGTACTTTCCCTTGGAAAGAGACTAAATTCTTGCAGAGAGGTTGACGCATGCCCTCAACCTCCCCGAGCTTTTTCCCCAAAAGAGTGTACGTACCCCTGGGATGAATACAATACAGAAGAAATGCTCAGGCGCACATTCAAAGCAGCATGATTGGTTCGAGTTCTCAATCACTTTACTTTTTTAGCACAGCCGAAGCGCTCAAAGCTGCAAGGAGATGCTTAAGGTAGGGTCAGGCAAGTCTACACATAAGTCTAGCTGTCGAGCAAACAAACAGTATAGAGAAGCTGGTCAGCCTCATGCCAAGGCCGAGGCCGACCATCCACCTTCAAAAGGCCAGGTATGAAATTAGTCCTTCTTGCTCGAAAAAATGCAACGCTTGAAGTAATAAATGCCCTTCCATTCCTTTGTTGTAATCATCGTGCAACTCTCTCATTACTTTCCAGTAAGGACTGATATATGAATGCAGGGGACTAATTGTTGAGCTGACAGAGGCCAGAGGCCAAGGCCGATCCTAGCCTCCTCTCTCATTTTTTCTTTTGTAGAAATTAACTTTTCAATGCAGGATTGTGAAGGCTTCTGTGTGTTTTCCTGTTACTATTTATGGATAAGCCCTGGATCTGGAATGAAGCACTCTGAATGACCAAGCACGGGTTAGAAAAATGTTCGGCCTCTTCCCGAGGCCGAGGCCGACCAGTACCATTTTTGCAATCCCTCACCTTTTTCATTTCCATTTCATCTAACCCCTGGTCAGGGAGCGTCTACTTCTATCCTATTTTGCAGGATGACAACAAAAGCTACACATAAGCCAATCCAAGGCAAAGGTCATTACTCTTAAATCGGGCTTAAGGAGCGCACCCGATAACGCTAAGCCGCACCTGAATCCCAATTCAAGAGTGGGGGCTTAATGTTATAGGTAATTTTTGACCACCACAGCGTACGAGGAGCTGATAGGACAATCGGGAGGAGATAGGACCAGGAAAGGGACCCAGAGGGAGACCATACCGACGGGCCGGGCCAACGTGGCCCGACCCGGCCTCGGCCTCTCGGCCCGTTTGCGCGGGCCGAGTCCGTTTGCCTCCGCTCGGCCCCTACCGCTTCCAGCTGCCTCGGTCCAGCCTGCTTCGTCCCAAAACGCCTCCAAACCCTAGGAGTCCGAGCAGGTATTTATACCTCTCTGATACGCAAATTGCTAACCGCAAGTGTACGGGCCCAAGTTATAATATAGTGATTTAAAATCGAATGTCGTCCTCTGGATTGGTTTTCTAATTCCCCTAATTATTAAAGGTATATTTGCCCAATTTTATTTAGAGAAAATAAATAAGAGATATGCAAAACAATTAAAAACTAATAAAAGCAATAAAATATGGAAACTAAATGGAGAAAGGCCTTAGGGAATTGATTTCACCTATTAGATGCATGAATTAACTAAACGAATAATTAAGAACAAATTCGCAACAAGTTTATAAACCGAGGATTATTAATAATTAAAAGCCTCTCCCGAGTGCAATTAATCCTTTAAGCAAATTAAGAAATTGATATCCCTATCTAATTTCAATAATAAGCCTAAGCAATAAGAACAACCCTCATGACGGTTTCTCAAGTAATTCCTAATCTCCCAATTTACGAATTACCTAAGTCATGCAATTGAAAGTCTAATCTAAACTACCCTCTCCCGAGCGATTAGTTCAGAAACAACAACATACAATCCGTGATCAAGAGATTATAAGCATTAATCATACAATTGCATAAATAAACCGCGTTACGAAACGTCCTAAAAAGTCGTATATTAATCCATACAAACTAATGGCTACATCAAGCCCCTAAGAAACGAAATCTAGCTACACATGGTCTCTAAAATACCATCGAAATATGTCTCAACCATGCTACGAATCAATACAAAAAATAAGGGAGAAAGATTAAACTCGTTGGCCGTGATTCCCGTGCGTTCCCGTCACGAACCTCTCGATCCAAGCTCCTCGAATCAAGCCCCCTCGCTCTCTGCCTTGTTCTGGTCTATTTTCTCTCTCTAGAAGTCGTTTTTCTCTCCCCAAAACAGCTCCCCTTTCTGAAAGCATCGTTTCCTTTAAATACTGTCGAATCTGCGTGACAGCGTCGAGACGCTGAGGACATAGCGTCGCGACGCTGTCGTGCGTACGCCCTAATTAAATCTGGAAAGTTCGCAGCGTCGAGACGCTGTGGAGGTAGCGTCTCGACGCTGACCCGAATGCGCGCCTCCTGACTTGCGTCCAGCGTTGAGACGCTCCAAGGGCTAGCGTCTCAACGCTAGGCCTTTAATTTATCTTCCTTTTCTATTTTCTTGGCCCGAACTTATTCTTTAGCTCTAAATTCATCGGTAGTGCTTAAAAACATCAATTTCCATTGAAATACTTGATTCCTACAAAACAAAACCAAATAGAGATAAAAATGCCCAAATAATACTCAAGACTAACGGTAAAATTATCTAAAATATAGCACAATAAATTGCGCTATCAAATACCCCCAAACTTAAGCATTTGCTAGTCCCGAGCAAAGTAAGAATCAAGCCAAGTAAGAATCAAAATAATCTGTCTACAAAAAAAATACTTGAGGAAGTGTTGCTAATGACTCTTGCCTCAGGAATCCCAAATCACAGATAAATCACACTGAAACATTAATGATTAAACACATTCATCATGATAAGCCTCATTTATTTCATTCATCTCTTACGTGTGTGTGTGACTAGTCCTCTCTATCTCAGTCCTTTAAGCCCGGAACAGTTTTATGCAGCCCTTCGCTCGTTTTCCCCCTACTCTGGTCCTAAGTCCCAATCATCAAGCCTCTCCACACTCAAGATGGTAATATGCCACTAGGGTGCCTAAACGGGGTATACAACCCCCAAACTTTGAGTTTTTTCATAATCAAAAGTAGTGGTCACTAGCTTTCACACGCCTATTGCAGGGACCCTTAACCTGAGTTTTCTCTGGCTGGCCTAACTGATCACAACAGGGGTAGCTCTTTTTGACCTTAATTCATTTTTTTTTTCTTTATTCAACTCATTATTATTCTCTTTTCTTTCATTCATTCATTTTTTTTTCTTTTTTTCTCATTAACATGCAATATATGGCATCATTTTCTCCTAAGTGTAACATTACTAACTATCATGCAGATTAACCATCAAATCAGTTCCTAAACCTTTCGAGGTGACAACAAGATCTAGATCACATAACTCTATTCTAAGCTCGCCAAACTAAGACAGGAGACTACGTGCTCAAATGGTGCAAGAGATTCATAAAATAAAATCAACCTGTCTCGAATCCTGTTTTTAATTATTGATGCACAGAATAACTTACCTGTTTTCTGAAATTAGGTATCCTCATCGGCTGTCATAATCAAAACAACACACTCAAAGAAAATAAATCTCAGACAGATAACACAATCAACTCAGATTTCAATGAAAAAAAAAATAATAATAAAAATAATAACCTGAATAATCAAAAAAAATTTACACCTGATAATCCATCAAAGAGAATGGTCAAAAGAGATATATCAAATAATAATTACAGACCCAAAAGTAAAAGTAAATACTTTCCACCCCCAAACTTAGAAATTACATTGTCCTCAATGTAAAATAATAAGATGTACATACCAATATGAGAACAAATACAATGAAAAATAAGAAAGAGGGGGAAAGAAAACAACCGTGTGCAGAGGGAAGGCGGCAGAGCATCACGCGTCCTCATCCTCGTCCTCAGGCGACTCGTACGGTGGTAAAGGTGGCGGTAAAGGCTGACCCGTACTCATAGCTACCTGACACTGATAGGTGTGGGCATGCATGCTCGTGGAGTAGAGGAAATGACGACGATCTCTACGCCTCTCTCTCTGGTGCTCTCGCTGCTGGCTCTGGATGCCCTGCTGGAGAGTCTCGAACTCTAGGCGATGGCTCTGAAACTCCATACGCAGCTGCTGTAGCTGCTCCTCGATGGAGGGATGTGGAATCTCCTGCTCGTGCTGCTCAGGCTCTGCAGGCTGCTCGTGCTGCTCGTGATGCTGTGGCGGTGCATGGATAGGGAGGGGTGGCTGTGCGCCCTGTGGTCCAGGTCCTCTGTAGCGACTGATGAAGTTCTTGTCGATTAGCGCTCCAGGATGAACCAACTCCTCTTGGGCGTCCCACACGACACCAGCAGCTCGGCAAAGGGCTGTGATCAGTGAAGGATGCCCGAGCCCCACTGTCGTGTAACGTCGGCGAATATGGTTCATAGACTGATGGATGACCTGACCGACATTGACGGAGCGACCTGTGGCGATAGCGAAAAGCAGGATGGCACGACTCTTGGTAACGTCGCTAAGATGCGCCACAGGCATCAACTTGGCACAGAGGAAGGTATGCCACGCTCTGTAATCTACGAACAAATCAGTGGTTTTGAATCTCACCACCTCTGCGCCAGTCATAATCCATTCTGCCCCTGGCCTACAAATAGTCTGAATGACTTCGTTTACGTCCAAGTGGCCATGAAGATAGGTACTATATTCATCCCTGTCAATGTTGGGCAAACTATAAAACCTATTTATGGTGAGGGGGTCGTAGAGGACACGGTGTCCTCGAACAAAGGATGATGAAGAGGAGGTTTCCATGTTGGCATAGAACTCCCTCACTATAGTTGCTACCCCAGGTGCAGGATGATGAACAAAGTCGCCCCAACCCCGCGCAACAATGTTATTAACTAGGTTTGGTTGCATCTCGGGGTCGGGGCTAAAACCACGCTCAGGAATAAAATTTCTACCCTCCACATATTTATCAAACCTCGCTGAGGCTTCAGCACTAACGAACCTATCTTGGTCAAAAGGTGGAGGGGGGGAGGAAGAAGAGGCGGCATGTCTCCTAGATCTTTTATGCATTGTAACTAATGGAAAGATACTAAAATCTAAGAGGAAAATTTTCTATCACAATCCCACGCCACCAAACACTCCACAAACTACAAATATAGCCCGTCCGCCTCAGAAATAAAGTCACAACAGCAGCAACAGAGCTCAACAACAACAGCAGTAGAGTCCAAAAAACACTAAACAATGCAAATAGCCTAATAAAACTTCTCCAAGAAGGCACACAATGATGCTTGAATGATACCCAATACTCAAAACTAGCAAAACATCAATATTTCAGCATATATGGGCTCAAATACATAAAAACCAGCAGCTAATTCTCTCTAAAACACCCACAAATAGCAACAAACAACTTCAATTTTCAACTCAAAGCATCTCACAGCAACAAGAAATCAATTTTCAGCCTCAAACTCAAACAATCCAAGCTCTAAACCAACTGAAATTAACTCTTATGTTAAGATTTATGTTGAAAAGAGGAGATTGATACCCAAAATTGCACACCCACGAACTACAGAGGTCCAAAACTTTCCCAAACTCGCGGCTAAATCGGATGTAACGAGCTGAAGACCCGAAACGAAGGAACCCACGGCGAACTAGGACATAAAACGCCACAAATGCTGACACCTACGGCTGAAACTTCAAACCCACAGGAAGATCGACTGAAAAACGCTGCAACCCCGCCGGAAGCTTCCAAAACACGAGACCCACGGTTTATCAACTCTGAAAATGCGACAAAAACCAACAAACCCACGAAGAAAACGCTGTAAATCTGAAAAATCGGCACAAATGGAGCACAAAATCGAGATTGAGAGCAAGAAATTTGAGAAATATGGAAGAAAAGAGTAGGGAGATGAGGGATAAGAGCTGGCGGCGCTAGGGTTTCACTTCAGAAATTTTTTTTTTTTCGATTCTGTGCTGTTTAGGCTCTGAATCGCGACAGCGTCGCGACGCTAAGGGCTAAAGCGTCGCGACGCTGTCGCGATTTTAGCCCAAAACGCGCGTTTTTGCGCTGTTTTTTTTTTATTTTTTATTATTATTTATTTTATATGTATATATATTAATTCCAGCAAATTTTTTTTTTCAACAAAAATAAAATTTCACCTGCATCAAAAAGAAAGAAAAAGAATGAGAAAAAGAAAAATAAAAATAAGAAAAATCGAATTAAAAAATCAACTGAAATAAACAATGACATAAAATAAAAATACAATAAGATAAAAACACTTGGGTTGCCTCCCAAAAGCGCTTGTTTAACGTCGTTAGCTCGACGTCCTGTTATAAGGCTACTGTGGCTCGGTGAGTTCGATATTATCAATGTGTCGCTCTTCTGAACCAAAGTAGAGTTTAACGCGCTGCCCATTTACTTTAAAGGAACGCCCAGCACTGGCCTGCAACTCAACTGCTCCATGTGAAAACACCTCTTTGATAGTAAAAGGACCTGACCAACGGGATTTTAATTTACCTGGAAACAAACGCAAACGAGAGTTAAATAAAAGAACTTGTTGTCCAGGCTTTAATGGTCTATTTTGAATTCGTTGATCGTGCCATCGAGTGGTTCGCTCCTTGTAGATTTTTGCATTCTCATACGCTTGAGTCCGAAATTCCTCCATCTCATTGAGTTGAAGTAACCTTTGTTCCCCTGATTTGGCCAAGTTGAAATTCAATTTTTTTATGGCCCAATATGCTCTATGCTCTAATTCCACAGGTAAATGACATGCCTTACCAAAAACCAAGCGATACGGTGACATACCAATTGGAGTTTTAAAAGCAGTGCGATAGGCCCAAAGAGCATCATCTAACTTAAGAGCCCAATCCTTCCTATTAATGTTAACTGTCTTTTCCAAAATTTGTTTGATTTCTCGATTAGAGACCTCAGCTAAACCATTTGTCTGTGGATGATAGGCTAAAGAAATTTTATGTTTAACACCATACTTAGCAAGCAAAGAATTAAACAATTTATTACAGAAATGTGAGCCCTCATCACTAATGATCGCTCGTGGTGTGCCAAATCGTGTAAAGATATTCTTCTGAAGAAAATTCAAGACTACCCGAGCATCATTAGTTTTCGTAGCCACAGCCTCTACCCACTTAGATACATAATCTACAGCCAACAAGATATATAGATAACCGTGCGAAGAAGGAAAAGGTCCCATAAAGTCTATCCCCCAAACATCAAATAATTCAATTTCCACAATAGGGGTCAGAGGTAATTCATGATGTCTAGAAATGTTACCTGTACGTTGGCACCGATCACAAGACTTAACAAAAGTATAACAATCCTTGAAAACAGTAGGCCAATAAAAACCAGATTGTAATACCTTAGCAGCAGTACGTGTGGGACCAAAATGCCCACCATATGGTGAGGAATGACAATTATGCAGAATCTTAACTACATCCTCTGTGGGAACACACCTGCGAATCATCTGATCTGAACAAATTTTAAACAAACAAGGATCATCCCACAAATAAAATCTCACATCATGAAGAAATTTCCTCTTTTGATGGGAATTAAGATCTGGAGGGAGCACACCACCTGCAAGAAAATTCACAAAGTCAGCGAACCAAGGTAAAGTAGACTCTACCTTATAAAGCCTTTCATCTGGAAATTCTTCAGCAATAGGAAGAGCTTTCAAAGTAGTGTCCTGTTCAATCCTAGAAAGATGGTCGGCTACCACATTCTCACAACCTCGCCTGTCTTTTACATCAAAATCAAATTCCTGTAACAATAAAATCCATCGAATCAAACGAGGTTTGGCATCCTTTTTATCAAACAAATACCTGAGAGCTGCATGGTCACTATGCACAATAACTTTAGTTCCTAACAGATAGGGCCTAAATTTATCAAAAGCAAACACTACAGCAAGCATTTCTTTTTCAGTGGTAGTGTAGTTCTGCTATGCATTGTCCAAAGTCCTACTTGCATAATAAATGGCCCTGAAAAATTTATCACGTCTCTGCCCCAATACTGCTCCTACAGCATAATCACTAGCATCACACATAATTTCAAAAGGTTGACTCCAGTCAGGTACAACAATTATAGGGGCAGTAGTCAACCTATCTTTCAACAAATTAAATGCTAGCAGACATTCATCAGAGAAAACAAAAGCAGAGTCCTTTTCAAGCAAATTACATAAAGGTTTAACAATTTTCGAAAAGTCTTTAATAAAGCGCCTGTAAAACCCTGCATGTCCTAGAAAGCTCCTGACTCCCTTGACATTCGTAGGAGGAAGTAATTGTTCAATGGCCGCTATCTTGGCTCTGTCTACCTCTAAACCTTTTTCAGATACTTTATGCCCTAGAACTATACCTTCAGTTACCATAAAATGACACTTTTCCCAGTTTAACACAAGGTTAGTTTCTTGACAACGCTGCAAAACAAGAGAGAGATTATGTAAACAACCATCAAAAGAGGAACCAAACACAGAGAAATCATCCATGAAAACCTCCATAATCTCCTCGACCATATCAGCAAAGATGGCCATCATGCAACGCTGGAATGTAGCAGGAGCATTACACAATCCAAATGGCATTCGCCTGAAGGCAAAGGTACCATAAGGACATGTGAATGTCGTTTTCTCTTGGTCCTCAGGAGCAATAGCAATTTGATTGTAACCTGAATAACCATCAAGAAAACAATAGTAAGGATAACCTGCAAGTCTATCAAGCATCTGATCAATAAAAGGAAGAGGAAAATGATCTTTTCTAGTAGCATTATTCAACTTCCTGTAGTCAATACACACTCTCCACCCAGTCACAGTCCTAGTGGAGATGAATTCATTCTTTTCATTCTTAACTACAGTCATCCCTCCCTTTTTTGGTACAACCTGCACAGGACTCACCCACGAACTATCCGATATGGCATAAATAATCCCTGCATTCAAAAGTTTCAATACCTCAGCTTTTACCACATCTTTCATGGCTGGGTTCAAACGTCTTTGAGGTTGAACTGATGGGGAAAAGGTATCCTCCATTAAAATTTTATGCATGACTATGGATGGACTAATACCTTTTATATCAGCAATGGACCAACCTAAAGCAGATTTATGATCACGCAGTACTCTCAACAGTTTTTCTTCCTCTACTTTAGTCAGAGACGCAGATATAATAACAGGAAATGTGGATGACTCACCTAAGAAAGCATATCTAAGATGTGCAGGTAATTGTTTCAACTCAGGTGCAGAAACTTTAGTAGGAACATCATCTTTAACAGTTAATTCCATGACCTTGCATTTCATTTTGCGCTCAACAGGTAAATGATTCAAAGCATCACAGAAGAAAGCAATATCCTGGTCTAAATCACCTAAATGCTCAACAGCCAGATCTAACATGCTTATTTTCAGAGGATCAGCAGGCATAACAACATCCCTTATCTCAGCAACAGTAGCATCAATAATATCTATCCTATGACATGTACTAACATCAACTGGATATTTCATGGATCGATAAATGTTGAAAACTACCTCTTCCTCGTTGACTCTCAAAGTTAGCTTACCCTGCTGCACATCAATCAAGGCACGTCCTGTGGCGAGGAATGGTCTACCCAAAATAATGGGGATCTCAGCATCCTCCTCCATGTCTAAAACTACGAAATCTGCAGGAAAGATAAATTTGTCAACTTTAATTAAAACATCTTCAATCACACCTCTAGGATATGTCATCGATCTATCAGCCAACTGCAAAGAAATAGTAGTAGGCTGTACCTCTCCAAGACCTAATTTTCTAAACACAGATAGAGGCATCAGATTAATACTTGCACCAAGGTCACATAATGCTTTATTAAAAGAAGAACTACCAATAGTGCAAGGAATAGTAAAACTCCCTGGATCTTTCAGTTTCTGTGGTAACTTTCTTTGCAATATTGCACTGCACTCCTCAGTGAGATTCACAGTTTCATAAGCCTTTAACTTCCTCTTTTTGGTCATTATCTCCTTCATGAATTTAACATAGTTAGGCATCTGTTCTAAAGCATCTGCAAAAGGAATGTTAATATGGAGTTTCTTAAAAATATCCAGAAACTTAGCAAACTGAGCATCAATCTTTTTCTTTTGAAAACGTTGAGGATAAGGAATTGAAGTAGAATGTGTAGGGAGAATAGAACTAGTAGACTTTTCAATCTTCGAAGTTGATGCTGCTTCCTTTTCAGTCTGTGCTTCAATCTCCTTTTTCTCACAGATAATATGATCCTCAGTGGGCTGCTTTTCTGGAATCTCAAGCTGCTTCCCACTCCTCAAAGTAATAGCTTTACAGTGCTCTCGTGGATTTACCTCAGTGTCACTAGGAAACTTACCTTTTTGCATGGCATTCAAGGAAGATGCAATTTGACTAATCTGAACCTCCATGTTTTTAATGGCAGTCCCATGACTATTAACAGTGCTACTAACAGTGTCTAGCATGTTCTCAATCTTATTAGTCCTAGACCTAGACTCATTAATAAATTGACCAACTAAGTCCTCTAAGGAATATTTCTTTTCTTGTGGTGCAGGTGCAGACATAAACCCAGGAGGTGGTTGCAAGACATTTTTATTATTGGCATAGGAAAAATTTTCATGATTTCTAAGCCCTGGATGATAATGCGTAGGTAAAGAGTTTTGGTTACCTCTAAAGCCAGAATTTCTGTTATTCACATACTGTGCCTGCTCTAAGTTCGAACCTTCATAAACTTGGGATGCCTCAGCTGCTGCAACTGACTCAATGGATTGTGAGTTCCCTGTAGCAGAGAATTTCATAAAAGCATTAGCCAAAGAGTGCATTTGAGCTTGTAAAGCTGAGACATTATCTATCTCATAAATCCCAACTACAGTTCTAGAGGATGAACGTTCAGATGGCCACTGATAACTGTTCGTGGCCATGTCTTCTAGCAAAGTTCGAGCACTTTCCACAGTTTTAGAAAGTAAAGTGCCTCCTGCAGCTGCATCCAAAATAGTTTTAGTAGTACCATTCAGACCATTATAAAACAATTGAATTTGTAACCAGTCAGGATAGCCATGCTGTGGGCACTTCCTCAGTAATTCCTTGTAGCGCTCCCAAGCTTCAAACAGTTGTTCATCATCTTTTTGCTTAAAGGTCCCAATCTCAGTCCTCAACTTAGCTGTCTTTGCAGGTGGGAAATATTTGGCGAGAAAATCCTGAACCAACGCATCCCACGTAGTAATGCTCCCAGGTGGAAGTGATTGAAGCCAGTCCCTAGCTTTGTCCTGTAAAGAAAAAGGAAACAATCGTAAGCGTATGACATCTTCAGTAACACCATTCAACTTCACAGTACCACAAATATCAAGAAAAGATTTCAGATGAGAATTAGGATCCTCAGAGGGGAATCCTCTAAATGCACTATCTCTAGCCATCTGGATGAGGCCAGTTTTCAGCTCAAAATTATTTGCATTAATCGGCGCGTAGACTATCCCAGATTGTTGATCAGGAAAAGTCGGCTGGAAATAGTCCCGTATTGGCTTCTGCTCATCTTGTGGATTTGGATTAGCCATTGATGCAAGTCTTTCCCTCTTCTCTTTCCTGTTCTTTTTGCAAGTCTTTTCAATTTCAAAATCAAAGGGCACTAGCAGAGCGTCCTTATCCTTTCGCATACACAATTACAACCTAAAGTAAATAAGAAAAAAAAAACAAAACCAAAAAAATAAAACAAAAACAACAGAAATAAAGAATAAAAGAAAAAATAAGACAGACAAAATAAAATACACTCTAAAGTAAGACCAAGCAAATTCCCCAAAATATTAAGCGAACTAAATAATTGCCAATCCCCGGCAACGGCGCCAAAAACTTGATACGCAAATTGCTAACCGCAAGTGTACGGGCCCAAGTTATAATATAGTGATTTAAAATCGAATGTCGTCCTCTGGATTGGTTTTCTAATTCCCCTAATTATTAAAGGTATATTTGCCCAATTTTATTTAGAGAAAATAAATAAGAGATATGCAAAACAATTAAAAACTAATAAAAGCAATAAAATATGGAAACTCAATGGAGAAAGGCCTTAGGGAATTGATTTCACCTATTAGATGCATGAATTAACTAAACGAATAATTAAGAACAAATTCGCAACAAGTTTATAAACCGAGGATTATTAATAATTAAAAGCCTCTCCCGAGTGCAATTAATCCTTTAAGCAAATTAAGAAATTGATATCCCTATCTAATTTCAATAATAAGCCTAAGCAATAAGAACAACCCTCATGACGGTTTCTCAAGTAATTCCTAATCTCCCAATTTACGAATTACCTAAGTCATGCAATTGAAAGTCTAATCTAAACTACCCTCTCCCGAGCGATTAGTTAAGAAACAACAACATACAATCCGTGATCAAGAGATTATAAGCATTAATCATACAATTGCATAAATAAACCGCGTTACGAAACGTCCTAAAAAGTCGTAAATTAATCCATACAAACTAATGGCTACATCAAGCCCCTAAGAAACGAAATCTAGCTACACATGGTCTCTAAAATACCATCGAAATATGTCTCAACCATGCTACGAATCAATACAAAAAAATAAGGGAGAAAGATTAAACTCGTTGGCCGTGATTCCCGTGTGTTCCCGTCACGAACCTCTCGATCCAAGCTCCTCGAATCAAGCCCCCTCGCTCTCTGCCTTGTTCTGGTCGTTTTTCTCTCTCTAGAAGTCGTTTTTCTCTCCCCAAAACAGCTCCCCTTTCTGAAAGCATCGTTTCCTTTAAATACTGTCGAATCTGCGTGACAGCGTCGAGATGCTGAGGACATAGCATCGCGACGCTGTCGCGCGTACGCCCTAATTAAATCTGGAAAGTTCGCAGCGTCGAGACGCTGTGGAGGTAGCGTCTCGACGCTGACCCGAATGCGCGCCTCCTGACTTGCGTCCAGCGTTGAGACGCTCCAAGGGCTAGCGTCTCAACGCTAGGCCTTTAATTTATCTTCCTTTTCTATTTTCTTGGCCCGAACTTATTCTTTAGCTCTAAATTCATCGGTAGTGCTTAAAAACGTCAATTTCCATTGAAATACTTGATTCCTACAAAACAAAACCAAATAGAGATAAAAATGCCCAAATAATACTCAAGACTAACGGTAAAATTATCTAAAATATAGCACAATAAATTGCGCTATCACTCTCTTCGCCATCGAAGAAGGGGGCCGAAAACTCGATTCTTGACTTCTTTCTCTATTTTCTAGCTGCTCAGTTTCCTGACTTAGGCATCGGAGGCGGTGTGGCCTACACCACACCGGTGTCCAGTGATTCTTGCTGGTCTTGCAGGTCACGTCTTCCCCAGCTTCTACAAATTCATTGTTGGCCAAATTCATTATTCGGTTTTTGGTTATTGGTTTTTTGTTTTTTGTTTTTGAAAATCATGTTTGTTTTCTCACAAATTACTTACAATAGTTTACATCTTTCTTAAGAAAATAATATTTAAATTATTAGCACCATTTCAAAAACAAAAAACAATATTTTAAAAACATTTTTTTTTTAGTTTTCAAGACTTTACTTGGATTTTGAAAAAATATTGGTACAAAGGAGATAATAAACCAAAGGAATTCGTACGTGAAAGTAGTGCTTATGTAAATTTTCAAAAACCAAATGGTTACCAAACTCTATGTCCTATTTGATAATTGTTCACACGTAACTTCGGGGATGGAGACACGTGGAATAAATAATATATTGTATTAATGTTGTATGCGTGTGAGTGTACAATCTCTAACTCTAATCCTCTGATTCTCTCTCTTATGTGTGTGGGTGTATTTCACTCGAGGGCTGGAACGCTTGATCTCGAGTCTGAAGCTTCAATGGATTCTTGGAGCTTGAAGTCTTCCAGTCTTGAAGGAGTCTTCAATCTTCAAGAAGTGTTGATGTCCTGAAGAGTCTTTGATCTTCAAGGAGTGTTGAAGTCTTGAAGAGTGTTGGGTCTTCAAGAAGTGTTGAAGTCTTGAAGAGTGTTTGGTCTTCAAGAAGTGTTCAACACATGGACTTATGGATTGCAGAGAGTCTTCGGTCTTCAGACTTGGTGGAGTCTCTCTGAATTCTCTGGTTCTGCTTGAGAGCTTTGAAACTCTAAACTCTTGTCTTTGTGGGAGTGTAAGAATTTCTGAACCCTTGAAATGGAGGAGAACCCTCCTATTTATAGAGTTCTCGCTGGATGGGCCCTAGAGACTTTTGGGCCTAACAACTTGGGCGTGGGCTTTTTGGTCTTGGGTTCAACTATTTGGTCTTGGGTTGGTGATCTCTTGGATTGGCCTATTGACTTGTTGATCTTCTTGGATGACCGGCCTGTTGGCGTGATGATCTCTTGGATCGACCTGTTGGCTTGATGATCTTCTTGGATGATCGGCCTACTGGCTTAATGATATCTTGGATCGGCCTGTTGTGACTTGTTGATCTTCTTAGATGATCGGCCTGCTTACTTGTTGATCTTCTTGATCGGTCGGTTGGCTTGTTGATCTCTTGGATGATCGGCCTGCTGACTTGTTGATCTCTTGGATCGGTCGGTTGGCTTGATGATCTCTTGGATCAGCCTGTTGGCTTGATGATCTGTTGGATCGGCTTGTTAGCTTGTTGTTGATCCTCCTGGATGATCGGTCTGTTGACTTGATGATCTCCTGGATCGGCCTGTTGGCTTGTTGATTTGTTGGATCGGCTTGTTAGCTTGTTGATCCTCTTGGATGATTGGCCTGCTGACTTGTTGATCTTCTTGATCAGTCGGTTGGCTTGTTGATCTCTTTTTAGAGTCTTATAGTCTTCAAATCTTCTGAGTCTTGAATCTTTTGAATTCTGAATCTCGGATCTCTGAATTCTCTGGACTCTTTGGATTCTGACGACTCTGGATCTTGGGAGAATGCTCTGGACTCTGCCCTCTCTCCCTCTGGCTCAATCCCCGTAGAATGAATGGTGGCCTCCTCTATTTATAGAGTTTGATGGACCTCATATGGGCTTGGGCTTGGGTCCAATTGCCACGTGGCATAATCTGATTGAACTTGGCTGATGTTATCTGATGGATCATTAATAGACAAGTGGCATTCTTTGATTTGCCGAATTTTAATGTCTATTAATTTAATTTAGGCACACGTGTAAATGTGTAACTGGTCCCAAATTTATTTTATCATTAATTTATATTAATGACGTGGCAATTTGTGATTGGCCAAAATTTCTCTTTCAACAAATGCCCCATTTTCGAGATTTAGGCACAAGTTATGTGTGAGTGAATCTGGAAAAATATATTTTGGAATTAAAATGCAAGGTATTTGTTCTTGACTTTGACTCCATTTGGTGCGTCAATTTAATCAAAATATGAATTTTGGTCAAAATTTTGATTTTTTTATTTGACACACTTTTATTGCCAATTAATCAAAATTTGAGGTTTGGTCAAAATTTTGATTTTCCTTGTTTGGCAGGAAACTTTGATTTCAAGTTTGGGAAAATTTTGGTTTATACCCAAATTTTGATTTGAGGTAAAATCCTACCCAATTTTAACTTGCAAATGGAATAGAACTTGAGGTTTGGACTCCGGTCCATTTGGGATAGAATTTGGATTATGGCCAAAATTTAATTTGAGGTAAAATTTTACCAAATTCAAACTTGCATTTGGAATAGAATTTGATGTTTGAATCTCAAATTTTGATTTGGAAGAAAAATTTGGAGTATGCCCAAATAAAATTATTTAGATAAAATTTGAATTCCCAAATTGATTTGAATTGAAATACTTATGTGTTAAGAATTTCAATTTAATTAAGTTGGTTCAGATAAAGATAAAGATAAAGATTATCCCATAAAATTTTGAACAGGAGATAGGATATCATTTGAGTCAAATCTTTATCTAAACTTTTGATTTGAACTTAAAACTCCCCCTTATAAATAAGACTGAACCTCAGTAGGGGAGAGCACACATCACAGAGAGCATTCAAGAAGGGATACAAGTAGGAAACTTTCTTTTCTTTTCTTTTCTTTTTTTCTTTTTTTTTTTTAGTTTTCGTTTTTTTTTTACTTTTCGTGTTTTTTTTAATTTTTGTTTTTTTTTTTTTGTTTTTTGTTTTTTGTTTTTGTTTTTGTTTTTTTTTTTTTTTTTGCAATTTGTTTCTTTCTTTCTTGAATGTGTAAGCTTCGTGCAACAGTCGTCACCAAATTCGCTTGCAGTGATTTCACTCCTGCTAGACCAGTCCCCATTTTATTGGGTGATCTGAGTAACCTGCAGGGGTAGTCACCAGATTCGCCTTCAGTGATGCACTCCTGCTAGACCAGTCCCCATTTTATTGGGCGATCTGAGTAACCTGCAGGGGTAGTCACCAGATTCGCCTTCAGTGATGCACTCCTGCTAGACCAGTCCCCATTTTACTGGGTGATCTGAGTAACCTGCAGGGGTAATCACCAGATTTGCCTACAGTGATGCACTCCTGCTAGACCAGTCCCCATTTTATTGGGTGATCTGAGTAACCTGCAGGGGTAGTCACCAGATTCGCCTTCAGCTAGACCAGTCCCCATTTTATTGGGTGATATGAGTAACCTGCAGGGGTGGTCACCAGACCCGACTCGCCTACAACGGTCGTCATCAGATTCAATTGCAGTGACTTCACCACCTGTCTAGACCAGTCACTTTGATGACTGTAGTTTCCTGCAGGGGTGGTCACCGTTTTTTTAACAACACTTTTATTGTCTTTCTTTTTTTTTTTTTTGTGGTTTGGTATCAAACATTTTTTTAACTTGCAGCAAAGATGCATCTTCCAGTCTGGACACTTTCAAGATAAAGGCAACACTAAAGTTGTTTATCTCTGCAGATGTAGCGAAGACTTCAACCGTCAACTTTTGAATATGAAGTGAAGTTATCAACAGTCAATTTTTGAAGATGAAGCGAAGCGGACGCCGTCAACTGCCAACATTTGAAGATGAAGCGCAGCGGACGCCGTCAACTACCAACATTTGAAGATGAAGCGAAACGAGGACGTCAACCGCCGCCAAACATTTGAAAAGAAGCAACGGTGAACCTTCGAACTTGGAGAAGGAGAACCTCAGTGGCGAACCTTCAAAAAGAGGGGTGGAGAGAAGCACCTTCGAACTTGGAGAAGGAGCAGTAGAGAGAAGCGCCTTCGAACTTGGAGAAGGAGCAGTGGAGAGAAGCGCCTTCGAACTTGGAGAAGGAGCAGCGGAGAGAAGCGCCTTCGAACTTGGAGAAGGAGCAGCGGAGAGAAGCGCCTTCGAACTTGGAGAAGGAGCAGCGGAGAGAAGCGCCTTCGAACTTGGAGAAGGAGCAGCGGAGAGAAGCGCCTTCGAACTTGGAGAAGGAGTAGTGGAGAGAAGCGCCTTCGAACTTGGAGAAGGAGCAGTGGAGAGAAGCGCCTTCGAACTTGGAGAAGGAGCGAGCGAAGCGCGTGAGGGAACCTTCGAACTTGGAGGAAGGAACTGCAGCAGCGCGTGAGAGAACCTTCGAACTTGGAGGAAAGTAGCAACGGAGAGAAGCGCCTTCGAACTTGGAGAAGGAGCAGTGGAGAGAAGCGCCTTCGAACTTGGAGAAGGAGCGAGCGAAGCGCGTGAGGGAACCTTCGAACTTGGAGGAAGGAGCTGTAGCAGCGCGTGAGAGAACCTTCGAACTTGGAGGAAGGTAGCAATGAAGCGCATGAGAACCTTCGAACTTGGAGGAAGGAACTGTGCAGCGAAGCGCATGAGAACCTTCGAACTTGGAGGAAGGAACTACAACGAATCACAGCACGTGAGAACCTTCGAAACCTTCAAATTTGGAGGAAGGAACTGCAGCGAAGCGAGTGAGAACCTTCAAACTTGGAGGAAGGAACTGCAGCGAAGCGACGTGAGAACCTTTGAACTTGGGGGGAAATGAACTGTAGCGAAATGCGTGAGAACCTTTGAACGTGGAGAGAAAGAACTGCAGCAAAGCGCATGAAAACCTTCGAACTTGGAGGAAGGAACTGCAGCGAAACAACGTGAGAACCTTCAAACTTAGGGAGGAAGGAATTTCAGCGAAGCGCGTGAGAATCTTCGAAGTTAGGGAGAAGAAACTGCAGCGAAGCGTGTGAGAACCTTCGAACTTGGAGGAAGGAACTGCAACGAAGCGCAGCGCGAGGCGAAGCGATGTGAGAACCTTCAAACTTGGAGGAAGGAACTGCAGCGAAGCGACGTGAGAACCTTCGAACTTGGGGGGAAGGAACTGCAGCGAAGCGCATGAGAACCTTCGAACTTGGGGGGAAGGAACTGCAGCAAAGCGCGTGAGAACCTTCGAATTTGGGGGGAAGGAACTGCAGCGAAACGCGTGAGAACCTTCGAACTTGGAGGAAGCAACTTCCATTCGCTGTGTTGCCCCCACTAGTGATGAATTTCTTCAATTTATATCGTCGTGCTTCAATATTTGTTGCACTTTCTTTTTTTTTTTTTTGTTTGTAGAGACTGAACTTAAAGTTTTCTTTAAGTTGCCTACGTACCCTTTGAAGAAAAGGGATCAAGTCATAACGTAGTTCAAAATTTTTTTGCACTCACCTTTTAAGCTCGTGTGGGCTAGGAGCATCATGCAGTTTAGGCTCTTGCGATAAGGAGCTTTTACATTTTAAAAGCCCTTATCTTCATCATGGTCTTGATCAGATCCTTGACTTGTAGGATTGGTCAAGATAATGAGATTTGGTTTCACCTTCAAGGAACCTTCTGTATTTATGAGAACAGAGAACTTCCTCTTCATACGTGACGGGATGCTACTTTGAAGCTTCTTGTCGCTGTTTACTTCATCGTAAAGTTTCACCTCCAAGTTATCCATCTTTCTTTTAGGTTGATCGCTTGTTACTTTGAGGCGATCAAAAACAGATGTTGAAGGTCGACTTTTCTTTGATGTGGAGACACTTAGCCTTTGGAAAGCTGAAGGTCAAGTGGAGGTGGACATCGAACATTGATTTTCTTCCTCTGTCGCGGCCATACTCATTCTTTGGAATACCGAAGGACGAGTAGGTGGAGGCTTGATGCGATCGAAGACGGAAGTCCTTTGTTCACTTTTCTTGGAATTGTCAACTTCTTCTACGTCGATACAGTAGGAAGTTGCAAGGTTTTCTTTTTCCTTTTTGTGGAAAGTTTTGGAGAATGATTTATTCAACATCACCAGTTGTTGAGGTTGAGAAAACTTTTTACTTCTCTTCCTCTTGGGTTGAAGCTTATTAAGATCCTTCTTTCTTTGATGTTTGCTCTTTTCTTTGATTGTAGCAAGATTTGATTGAACTACTTCATCAAGGTCGAGCTCAATTTTTCTTTCCATAGCCAGCTTTAGAATTAAGTCCTTTAGGACGAAACATCTTTCCACTGGATGACCAACAACTCGATGATACTTGCAATACTTGGGATCATCGACTTTTTCCATCTCTTCTGGTCGTTTACACTTAGGAAGCTCTATCAGTTGCGCTTCGAATAGTTGTTCCAACATATCAGGGATGTCGGCATCAGGGAAAGGATAGATTTTCTTCTGTCTTTCCTTTAAAGTTAAATGATGCGCTCCATTTGTTTGTCGCTTTCCTTTCGAATACGACTTGGGAACGGTTGTGTTGACAACCATAGATTCTTCTATAGTCTCTTCGTCGTTCCTTCCTTTTTTTCTCATGTTAGGGAGGAGAAGGTCTTGGTTTTCTCGGCTAGCAATACTTAGCTCCATATCGTGGGCGCGAGTTGCTAGTTCTTCAAAGGTGCGAGGCTTAATACCTTTAAGGATGTAGAGGAGTTCCCAGTGCATGCCTTGAATGCACATCTCGACGGAAGAGAGTTCAGTGAGACGATCTTTGCAATCTAGACTCATGGCTCTCCAGTGATTTATATAGTTAACAACGAGTTCACCTTTTCGTTGTTTAGTGTTGGTGAGCTCGAACATGCTAACGGTTCTTCTAGTGCTGTAGAAGCGATTCAAAAACTCTCTTTCGAGTTCCTCCCAACTGTCTAATGACTCAGGTTCTAGATCAGTGTACCAGTCAAAAGCATTTCCTTTAAGTGTTCGAACGAACTGCTTGACTAGTAGGTCCCCTAGAGTACCAGCGTTCTCGCATGTCTCAACGAAGTGGGCAATATGTTGTTTAGGATTGCCCTTTCCATCAAATTGTTGAAATTTCGGTGGCTGATACCCGATTGGCGTTCTCAAATTATCAATCCTCTTAGTATAAGGTTTGGAGTACAAGAGGGAATCTTGAGTAGGTCCACCGTACTGAGCTCTGATACAGTTTGTGATCATATCTTGGAGCTGTTGGATGGATAGTGAAGCGACCGAAGCAGAACATTGTGGATGATCATCTTGCACTATAGACTTTCCTTTGTCGTGATTTTTTACGACTTGGGTTTGACTTGATTCGGCGATATGTTGGTTCTCAATTTGGCTCTTTAGTTGCTCAATTTGAGAATCTTTTTCTTCAATCGCCTTCATCAAGTTGTTGATGTGTTCTTGCATCTCAGCCATTCTTTCTTCCATAGTTCTTGTCTCAGTCATCATAACAGTCACTACGTCAGAATCAGGTTCAAACAAAGGGTTATACTTGACAAAAAACTTGTCATTAGTATATGCCCCCTACAAGGTTGTTTCTTGGCCTGCAACGACAGAAGCTTTATCTTCTTGCAACGTCAGTCCGTTGAAGCAACGATGAACAGTAGAACCCATGTAAGACTTGTTCATGATAGCGACAATTGAAGAAGTTTTGAACGACGTGTTTATACTTGTGTTTTGAGATAAGAGAGAGAGATGAGAGGTAGAGATGGTCCCACTGGGCTTGCCAATTTGTTCACACGTAACTTCGGGGATGGAGACACGTGGAATAAATAATATATTGTATTAATGTTGTATGCGTGTGGGTGTACAATCTCTAACTCTAATCCTCTGATTCTCTCTCTTATGTGTGTGGGTGTGTTTCACTCGAGGGCTGGAACGCTTGATCTCGAGTCTGAAGCTTCAATGGATTCTTGGAGCTTGAAGTCTTCCAGTCTTGAAGGAGTCTTCAATCTTCAAGAAGTGTTGATGTCCTAAAGAGTCTTTGATCTTCAAGGAGTGTTGAAGTCTTGAAGAGTGTTGGGTATTCAAGAAGTGTTGAAGTCTTGAAGAGTGTTTGGTCTTCAAGAAGTGTTCAACACTTGGACTTATGGATTGCAGAGAGTCTTCGGTCTTCAGACTTGGTGGAGTCTCTCTGAATTCTCTGGTTCTGCTTGAGAGCTTTGAAACTCTAAACTCTAGTCTTTGTGGGAGTGTAGAATTTCTGAACCCTTGAAATGGAGGAGAACCCCCCTATTTATAGAGTTCTCGCTGGATGGGCCCTAGAGACTTTTGGGCCTAACAACTTGGGCGTGGGCTTTTTGGTCTTGGGTTCAACTATTTGGTCTTGGGTTGGTGATCTCTTGGATCGGCCTATTGGCTTGTTGATCTTCTTGGATGACCGGCCTGTTGGCGTGATGATCTCTTGGATCGACCTGTTGGCTTGATGATCTTCTTGGATGATCGGCCTACTGGCTTAATGATCTCTTGGATCGGCCTGTTGTGACTTGTTGATCTTCTTGGATGATCGGCCTGCTGACTTGTTGATCTTCTTGATCGGTCGGTTGGCTTGTTGATCTCTTGGATGATCGGCCTGCTGACTTGTTGATCTCTTGGATCGGTCGGTTGGCTTGATGATCTCTTGGATCAGCCTGTTGGCTTGATGATCTGTTGGATCGGCTTGTTAGCTTGTTGTTGATCCTCCTGGATGATCGGTCTGTTGACTTGATGATCTCCTGGATCGGCCTGTTAGCTTGTTGATTTGTTGGATCGGCTTGTTAGCTTGTTGATCCTCTTGGATGATTGGCCTGCTGACTTGTTGATCTTCTTGATCAGTCGGTTGGTTTGTTGATCTCTTTTTAGAGTCTTCTAGTCTTCAAATCTTCTGAGTCTTGAATCTTTTGAATTCTGAATCTCGGATCTCTGAATTCTCTGGACTCTTTGGATTCTAACGACTCTGGATCTTGGGAGAATGCTCTGGACTCTGCCCTCTCTGCCTCTGGCTCAATCCCCGCAGAATGAATGGTGGCCTCCTCTATTTATAGAGTTTGATGGACCTCATATGGGCTTGGGCTTGGGTCCAATTGCCACGTGGCATAATCTGATTGAACTTGGCTGATGTTATCTGATGGATCACTAATAGACAAGTGGCATTCTTTGATTTTCCGAATTTTAATATCTATTAATTTAATTTAGGCACACGTGTAAATGTGTAACTGGTCCCAAATTTATTTTATCATTAATTTATATTAATGACGTGACAATTTGTGATTGGCCAAAATTCCTCCTTCAACAATAATGTTCTTATTTCTTGTTTCTTGTTCTAGTTTCTCATTTTTTTTCATAAACAAATATGTTTGACAAATGATCTTGTTTCTTTTTTAAAAATTTTAAGAATCGTTTAAAAAATGAACAAAAATTTGAGCAACTAAACAAAAAGTAGTTTATATTGTTTTGTTGGGGGAGAAATTGAGTCTAATTGAAAAAAAGAAAGAGAGAGAAAGTTTGTTAGAGGGATTCCAGTAAGGCGGCCCACTTTTTTATTTATTATTTACTTTTATTTTTATTTTTTACATCATCTCATTCATCGAACGTGCTATACAGCCTACAATCCTTCTACCCGCTCTTCCTCCTATTTTAAAGTTTTTAACCAGCTTTTGCTCTATTATGCCGTTGATTTTTTTCTAATCTATTTTTGTTATTAAATTGGTTAAAAATTACCTATTATCTCAATACTTTTATTGAAGGAATATTTTAGGAGTAGTTTGATAATCATTTCGGCCCATTTGATAACCATTTGGTTTTTTTTTTGTTTTTGAAAATTAGGCTTGTTTTCTTTAAATTTTCTCACCATGGTTTTCATTTTTGTTAAAGACATACTAGAATTTCCAACCAAATTCTAAAAACAAAAACAAGTTTTTGAAAACTACTTTTTTTAGTGTTCAAAAATTGGCTTGGTTTTTGAAAACATGAGAAGAAAGTAGGTGAAAAGTAAAAAAAACTTAGAGTTGGAAGTGGTGTTTATAAGCTTAAAAACCAAAAACCAAAAACAAAAAATCAAATGGTTTTCAAACGGGGCCTTCATTTTCTGTTTTCTGTTTTTGTTTTTCATTTTTTAAAAACAAGATTGTTTGATAACCATTTCTGTTTTTTAAAAACGATTCGAAATTATAAGCAAATTTAAAAAAAAAAGTAGTTTTTATAAACAAATTTCTGTTTTTCAAAAACTATTTTTTCTTCTAATGTTTATTTTCTTTTTCTCTTTTACCTCTCCCTTTTCAACAAATTTTTTTTTTCTCAATAACATTTTTCTCTTTACAAAATTTCCTTTTCTCTCTCATAACTTTTTTTCTTATGTAATTTGTAACGCTAACCTGTAGCCTAGCAATGCTACTACTCACTCAACACTTATAAGCAATTAGGATAACTTCTCTTAGACCGAATGTACCGAAAATTTCGGTAGCATAATGGCGTAAAACAGATTATCCCAAATTGTGCTCTACCTGATAAAAGACAATAACACTTCTAAATAAGCATCCAACCAAGCTCCACCAAACTACAGTCAGATTTCAGAACCTATCTTCTTTAACAAGACATACCTCAAGGCAACATACCTTAACCAAAAACTCATGCAACAGAAATCATAAAGACATTCTATTAGCAAAGAGCTAGACCACTAGCTAAAGCATTTATTACACTTAATCAAAATAACAAGTCTAGTTCATAAACTCGAAAATAAACCTTTCTCAGGTGAATCCCTCACCATCACAGAACTACAAATTTGACAGCTCAAACTACCAACTGAGCAACTAGAAACCATAACAGAAAGCAACTCTCTAGGAATATTTCCTCGCAGTTCTCCACCTCGCCACCAAGGTCTGGATTATCCTCGATACCTGCAACATCTAAAATGTTGGGGGGAAGGTGGGGAAGGGGGTATCAGTATAACCGCGGTACTGGTAAGTAGCTCACACGAGCCAAATCACAAGCATCAAACAAGGCAAACAACATGCTTCTTACACGCATACAACATGCTTCCAAAAGCAGTAAAAACCAACATGCTCTCAAAGCAATAAACCAACAACATGCTCACAAGCACCAAAACCACTTCATGCATATGCCTCCCACACTATGCACCCACACTAGACTAGACCACACATGATTTATGCGACATGCTCCGCACCTAACACATGAATTATGTGCCATGCTCGCAAACCAACACGTGCATTACGCGCCACGCTGCGCAAATCCTTTCGTATGCATTACGCGTCATGCTACGCAAACCACTCGCATGCATTACGCGTCATGCTACGCAACCACTCACATGCATTACGCGACATGCTACGCTAAACAAAACACATGAATTACGTGCCACGTTGCGCACCTACACATGAATTACGCGTCATGCTACGCTACCGCTAGACTTATGCTACACTTCTCGTGACACAAGCTAGCCTAATAAACATGCTTGACTCCCAACACCACATGCTTTAACAACAACACACCAAGACATGCTTATCTCAAGCACTAAATAGGGCATGCTCATCTCAAGCGATTCAGAACAAGTACAAACAACATAACATGCTCAACACAAGCATTTCAGAAAAAGTACAAACGACAGAACATGCTCCACACAAGCACTTCAGTACATTTATATAGAACAAAACATGCTTTACACACGAACGAGAATAAACATAAACAAACGCCGTGCTTCACACAATCAAACAAGATCGAACAAGTAGAAACTACTTACAAATCACTTCTAATTACCAACGAGGCGACACTTGTACCAAGCTCCACAAGCACCTCGAACTACAACAAAAAACGCTACCATCAAAGACTAAACTAAGAAAGAACAACCTAACAAGCTACTAAGGGCCAAAACCACTTTACCCAGCTCATTTCTTTGCTGGACAGCCTCTAAATGTACCCAAAATGAAAACCCAAAACCTTTAGACAATGGGAAACCATGTCTAAGGCACAACGGGCAATTAGTGTTCGCCAAACGACTCCAGATAAGGCTTTTCAGCCGCTAGACAGTAAGTAAACGACCCACATAAAGTGCACTAAGAACTCCTAAGGACCAGGCACGCTACTAAGACTAAGACAACTAATGGAGGCCTACTCTAGCATGTTTTTTAAGCCACAAACAGCAAGGAAAAGCTCATTAGCTCATGCTTCAAGAACCTAAAATGGAACGGAAACATACTAAGGCAACGAAACTTAATGGGCATTTGAAAACTACTTGATTCTAACCCAAACAGCCATGATAACTCACTTAAATGCATAAACTAGGTCCTATAAGGGTTAGGTAACTCCTACGAGCCTAGATATGCAATGGGTAATGATAAAATCATGATTCTAAGGCTAAAATAACTATTGGACAGCAACCTACAATGCTAAAAGCGAAGAGACAACAGAAGAACTTACCCAAACAGTCCCGCTTTCGCACTAGACGGGTTTAACAAACCACAACTAGCAAGCTAGAACGCTCCTTGGGCAGTGGGTATCCAAATCGAAGTGTTTCGAACTTAATCGAACACTTAGACGGCGCTGTGGATCAGAAAATCGAACACCATTAAACCTTTCAACACCAAAAAGAAGGCTCCAAACAAGAATGGGTAAGGGCCAAAACTTACCGGAATCGCTAAATGACGTTGGAAACGCCCAACGACGTTGTTGGACAGAGACTCTGAGCTGTTGTTCGTGCAAGATCTAACCAAACAGCACAAAAACTCTTAGATCAGCCTTAAACCAACAAGAACGAAAGGGAAAAGGCTTACCCACGAGGTTTCTTGGCCGAACAACACACAGACAGGGAGGAGACGACGCTTCGAGCTACTGTCCGTGCAATATCCAATCATTACGGACAAGAAGGAGTTAGATCGGGCCTTAACGAATACACACGAGGGAGTACGAGACTTACCCACGACCTTTATGGCTGAAACGCAAGGAAACGAGAGCTTGATCCACAAAATAGAGAGGGAGATACGCGAGACGAAGACGGCGGCGCTGCACGAACCGGCGAGGCGAGCGGCGGCTGGGGGGGTCACGTTGCTGCTCACGCAAGAAGGAGAAAAAGAGATGGAGGGAGATGATAATTTTTTAGATCTAGGGCTTTTTTTTCTTTTCCTTATTTTTGCTCTTTCCTTGAATTTCTTTTCGTTTTCCTTAATAACCATAAGCCCTAAAAATAGTCACTCACTCAACCAAAACCCAAAAATCAGCGTATAATTTAAATTATAACGCTTACGCTTCTAAACCAACTCAGACCAAGCCTAACAAACCTTAGGGAGGGATTTTTATTTAATAACGTTAAATTCCCAAACACTTTGGTTTAAAATTAAACCCCTAAGTTCAAGCCAAAATAAAGTTTATATTTTTCCTTCAACTCTAAACTCGGGATTTAAATACGCCCAAAGTGCACGGGGCGTTACATAACTCATCTATTTCTACAAATTTATCCATAGTTTTTCTCTCCATAATTAAACATATTCTAACTTTTCTTTTGAAAAACAATCTCCCAAAATTTTCTTTCGCCACAACTTTTCTTTATTTTTCTAATTTATCGTTATTTCTATAGCATATCTTTTACTCTTAACCTTACCATCTCTCTAAAATTTCTTTTTTTATTTATTTATTTTTATCTAAAATTTATCTTTTCTACTCTAATTTTTTTCTTTATTTCTTTAACTAATATCTTTTATAGAGTCTAACTAATATTCTCTCTCTCTAAACATTTTCCTTCACGTCTCTCTAAATTTTCTATGTTTAACTTTTCTCTTGAAAACATTTATATTCGAGTCTCTAAATTTTTGTTTCAATGTCTCTACATATTGTTCTCTCTCTAAAACATGTTTTCATTTCTCTAATTTTTTAAAAACTGAAAACCAAAAATAGTTATCAAACTAGTTAGGTTTTTTGTTTTTTAAAAACAAAAAACAAAAAAAAAAAGTTATCAAACATATGTGGTTTTTGTTTTTAAAAAACAGAAAAACCAAAAACCATGGTTATCAAACGGGGCCTTAGTTATTCATTTTGAACTTTAGCATATAACGGTTTAGTTCTATACTTTCAAATTTGTAAGAATTTTATTTATTTATTTTTTTTGTACAACAATTATAAAGGTGGGAGATAGATTTAATCCATACCATGTAATTAAAAATTGATGGAACTTTTGTTGTAAATAAGTAGATTGATAAACCCTTATGAATTAAGACTTGTTTGGAATTGTTGTAGCTTTTGAAATAAATTATGTGAATTGTGCTTTTAAGAAAATCAACTATCATAGAAAGTAAATTAGTGTTGGGTAAATTTTGAATTTAAATATGAAAAGTCAAGTTACAATGTTGGGGTAATTTCTCGAATAATGTACTTTAAAAAAAAATGACAAATCTAATGTAGTTTTCAAAATAAAAATATTAATAATGTACTTAAAATAACAAATTACAAAGTTGGGGTGAAGTTTGAAAGTATTGACAAAATTAGGGTAGTTGAAAATCGTGTACCTTAGACACAATTACAGTGGGATAAAATCATGTACGTGGTACACGATTCCAATAAGCATCGCGTACCTGGTACACGATTTACGTGGTAACAATCGTGTACCAGGTACACGATTGCTCATAAAACTCGTGTACCTGGTACACGAGTTTGCTTTTTTTTTTTTTAATACCAGTTTTGCACATTTAAGCACTTTTTATTTAAAAATTATTTAGAAGTTATATTTCTTTTTTTTTAAATTAACGTACATAGATATTTTTCTAAAATTTCACAGACTATCTTCTGGAATAATTTCGTCTTTTACAAAAGCTAGTACAAAAAATAAGTAAAATCCTAAGTGCCACAACGACGTGGTCTTCTCTGATGAGCTCCACGACGAGGTTGAGGCGCTTCCATGTGTGATTGATGATGAATCACGTCATCAATATCTTGTTGAGTTATGTCACCATGACCAAAACTTGAAGCAATGTCTGTCTGATCTGCTAGTGACTGAACTTGATGAGCTAAAGTGTCATCATCAACTATAGGAGGTTCTTCATCTTCATTCTGCTGTGGAATGTCTGCAGCCTGTTGTCGACGGCGTCTACGACGAGCACGTGTCCGATCAGTGTCAGCAACGGTAAGTCTCCTAGTTTGTTGAATGATATCAGTTATGCTCGTGACGTATTGCTCACACATAGAACCTAACTGTGGTATATTTTGCTCCACAGAAAAATGTTGCACATCTCGAACAAAGTTATTCTGCAAGAAGAAAATAATTAAAATAATAAAAATATTTGTAACTGAAATTCAATAATAACAAAATCAAAGTATATACTATACCGTGCAAGCATAATAAGCACCCTCACGCGTGATATACCTCCTCGTTATTGAATCATACCAGTGTAAGTAGTCATCAGACACAACTGACATGTCTACAATGTCGCCCAGGACATAATGATCACGGCGTGCACGCCACAGTGATATATATGATGCATGATGATGTCGCCAATCGTGATCGTGCTTACCTCGCAAGTCTAACTGATGTAACTATATGACTGTATCGCAATATGGCGGCACCATTTGTCGCATTCCAAATTGTCTTAGCACTCGATTTGGGTAATGTCACTGTACAATATGAAAACATATGAGAGGGCTTACAGTCAACCAAATCTCCCGTCCATTACGACAATAGTCTGGTAGTAAGGCCATAATCTCCAGTGTGTATGGTGTCCATGTGATCTGAAATTTATAAAACAATAAATTTATTAATGTATATTTTTTTAAATAAGAAAAAATTTGATTACCGTTGTACCTGGTTGGACATAAGACGATCCAATGTAATACGATACATGATCAACAAATTTGTAGTTTGCTCAGATGCAACCAAAATTCCATTCCATCTACACATAATACAATACAATTAAAGCATATTATTATGTAAGTTTATGATAAATTTTAATTATACGTAAATTTAACATACCGAGCACTAAGTGGGCGTCCAGCATAATGACCAGGGGTCGGCAAGTCGTGTAGTGGTGCGACAATAGAAAACCGATCGAACGCCCAAACTTGTAGTAGTATTAGTGGACCGACTATCTCTAATGCACTGGCACTACTAGCTCGACATAATTCTCTATACAACCATGCAAGACATGCACTACCCCAAGAATATTGTCCAGCTGTCTCGAAATTTTCTAAAAGTGGAAGAAACATGAGATGAACAAGTGTGTTGGACTTGTCAGCAAATAAAAACCCTCCAATCAATTGCATAATAAAGGCTCTCGCATGCCTGTGTATTGTGATCTCGTCGGCATTGGGGGGCAACTCTGCAAACTGTGCTGCCAACCATGGAATACTTAATCTAGATCCATGCAATTCAGGGGGTCGAACTCCCAAAAAATCCTCACATACCTGACCCCAATTATATTGCAATGAGCCAGTTACAGGTTCTCCATCTATAGGTAATTCGAACTGCACTGCAACATCTTGAAGTGTAACAGTACACTCTCCACAAGGTATATAAAATGTATGGGTTTCTGGCCTCCATCGCTCAACTAACGTAGTAATAAGATGCCAATTTAGTTGCATGAACCCAATCTGCGCAACCCCCCAAAATTCGGCTTGTTGTACGTAAGGCACGATGCGTTGATCTATATTGATATTTCTGTTAACCACTGCCTCTCTTCTTCGACATTGCAAGATGGTAGTGGATTGATCATCCCATATCGACTGTGAACGGTGCGTACGTTGTAAATATAATTGTCTTGGGTTAATTGGCCCATGTTCCATATTTATACTGAGCATTTAAAAACACATAAGTCCATTAGCAACTAATAAATCAAGATTCATTACAAAGAAAACATAATCCATTACAAAGTCCATTACAAACATAATCCATTACAAACAAAGTCCACTACAAATCAAGATTCATTACAAAGTCCAATACAAAATTGATGTGCAATTTGCTTAATGCAAGTGTACGGGTCAAGTTATAATATAGTGAATGTAAATTCGAATGTCGTCCTCTGGATTACTGTCTAGCCAATTTTAATTACCGAAAATACTTTTGACCAATTTTATTTAGGGGATCGAATTGAATGAGAATATTAGTGAATCACACACAAAACTAAAGTAAAAAGTGACAATCTAATGGGAAGAATGGTCTTAGGGCATTGACTTCACCAATTGGGATTATGGAATAATTAATGGATTAGTAACATGCAATGATTCATAAATCTTGGAAATCTAATATCACACATACCTCTCTCGAGCATACATGATTCTCCCACATGCAATTGAACCCGATATCCCTATCTAAATTCAATAAACATGCAAGGCATTAAGGAAACCCTTTTTAACGATTTCTAGAATTAACTATTATCTCCCGATCTCAAGCTAAATCCTAGTTATGCAAATTGATTTCTAAGCTAAATCCTCTCTCCTGAGCGAGATTTAAGCATAAACAACATTCAATTTATGGCCGGTAAATTGAAAGCATTAAAGATACAAATATGCATAAATGAATCAATACATAAATTCCATAACATCAATCCATAATTGCCCAATGGCTACATCAATCCCTAAGAATTAAAGACCTAGCTAATCATACAACGCGTTACAATATAACTATGGTCTAAAATAGCCATAAACACTATCTAAAGTAAGAGAAAGAAGAATTAAACTCGTTGTAGGCCGAGATCGAACGTCCCCGTCACGATCCCCACGAACAATGGGTTGATTTCCACCTTGCCCCCTTTGTTTCAGCCTCCAAAGCCTTGATTCTGTCCTGTTTTACGGCTCCAAAAAGTCCAAAATCGAAGTCCCCTAAAACCTAGCCGAAAAGAAGCTTATATAGCAGATTTTTCGTCGTAGCGTCGAGACGCTGCCTCTAAAACACGCGCATCTAGAAAGGAAAACTCGCAGCGTCGAGACGCTGTGACCTTTTAGCGCCTATTCTGATATGGAATGCCAACGTTGAGACGCTCAAGAAGCAGTGTCTCGACGCTGGTCTGCATTTGACCCAAAATTGACTTTTTCCTTGTTGATTCTCTTCGGTTCTTTTGTATCTTTTCACGTCCCGAACACCCGATTTACTCCAATATTACGTTTTAGCTCCAATCAACAATTTCCTACAAAATAAACATTAAGTGCAATAAAATGGCCAATAAATCATCAAAAACTAGCTAAATTGATTAAGAAAAACTAGCTAGCGATGCTCGCTATCAAACACCCCCAAACTTAAGCTTTTGCTAGTCCTCGAGCAAACTAAAAATCAAACATACAGTGGAAGAATGGATGCAACAAACATGACTTAATCCTCAAGGCTCAAAAGTCAATAACCAAGCAAGCAAGAGACATGCACATAAGGACCAATGAGGGAGACAAATTAAAATTTTTCCAAAATTAACTTGCACAAGCGAGATTTAACTCAACAAGATTAGACTCTATTAGCCCGGGATTGATTTATTAAACTCTCAGCTCATCTTCCCTCTACACTGGCACTAAGGTTTCACTAACGAGTCAATGTAACAAATTAGTTTGTTTTCCTCCATACTTAGGTGCTTATAAGTGAAAATTAAATCAAGCATTTATATGTGGCACTAGCTTTCACACACCTATTGTAGGGACCCTTAACCGGAGTTTTCTCTGGTTGGCCTAACTGATCACAACAGGGATAGCTCTTTTTGCCTAAACTTTATTAATCCTTGCATATTGTGCACAAGCCATGACATTATTTTTTTTTCTCAACAATAACAACAAGAATGATTTTTCTTTCATGATTATGATAAGCAGGTATTCTTTTCTTTTCTCCTAAGCAAGATCAAACATGCTAATTTGCAAAAAATTAACTCTTTAGCTCTACCCTACACCTATCGAGGTGACAACAAGCATATGAACCCAATAATTCGCTCCTAAGCATTCAAATCCAAATCTAGCCAAGACAAATACTCTACTCATGCAAGCCATCTCCTAGAAAAAGTTTAAAAAGTCTCCCTTTTTGGGCACTCATGCTTATAACTCATCGCAAGCTTGAAAATTGACAAGAAAGCCTATCTTAGGACATCATAGTCATGCAAAAATACACCAGAAAACAACCATATGCATAATTCAAAGAAGACTCAAAACTATAGCCCGAACTCAGATGCTCAAAGGCTCCACAAACATGCTATTCCACCCCCAAACTTAAAACATGCATTGTCCTCAATGTATAACGAAAATAAGGCATAAACAAGCATGAGAACAATAAAAGAATGAAAGGAGTGAACAATACTGGCCTGGAATGATGATGATTTCTTGACTGAAAGCTTGAAAGCTTGAAAGCAAAGGAGAGACAGAAAACAAGACCTACAAAACAGACACAACCAATAAATAAAACTCAAAAGAAAGACACAACTAAACTTACTTGGGTTGCCTCCCATAAGCGCTTGTTTAACGTCATTAGCTCGACGTGTTGACCAAATAGGCATCAAGGTGGTCTCCTGTCAGATTTTCCATAACTGGTACTCTTCCTAGCACCTCTCCTGTAGCCCACCATCATTGTATCTGATGTGTTCTTGGGGTCCTCAAAAGCTTTTAAAACTTCCTTCTCCTGTTGGACTCTTATGATTAGCTCCCTACGTTCAATATCAATTATAACCCTCCCTGTAGCAAGGAATGGTCTCCCTAATATAATAGGCATAGCAGGATTTTCTTTAATATCCAACACGAAGAAATCAACAGGAATGAGAAATCTACCTACTTTGATCAGCACATTTTCCACAATTCCATAAGGACTAACCACAGATTGGTCAGCCAACTGTAGTCTAACAGCAGTAGATTTTATTTCTCCTATGTTAAGCTTTTTACATAATGATAGATGAATTATATTTATGCTAGCCCCTAGATCACATAGTGCTCTACATGAAAAAGTACCAAAATTACAAGGAATAGTCAAACTCCCTGGGTGTGACAATTTTTCTGGTACTCCCTATTGGACACGAGCACTGCACGTCGATGCAAGATATACAGTCTCCAACTGCTTTTTCTTTTTCTTCTTGTTGAGCCATTCCTTCATGAATTTTCTGTAATGAGGCATCTGCTCCAAGGCATCTGAAAAATGAATATTAACATGCAACCCCATAAAAGCATCTAAAAACTTATCAAACTTAACCTTAGAACTTTTATTTTTCTTTGATTTAGGAACTAAAACAGTAGGAGGAGGGATAGAAGGCTCAGGATTAAGCTTTTCAGCTTCGTTTGAGGTGGTGCCTTCTTCAACTCCTCATGTGAGTTCCTCTGGTTCAGTAGTCTCCTCCTCGTGATGCACAGAGACGACCTTGCAGTACTCCATTGAAGGTTTATCTTGCTCAGCTGGGGCTTTACCTTTATTCATAGTGTTGACAACACTTACTAGTTGTCCCAGCTGAGTCTCTATGTTCTTGATGGCTGCAGAATGACCATTGACAGTGGTGTTTATAGCAATCACGACCTCCTCATGCTTATTTGTCATGTTACTTGATTCTGCAATAAAGGCTCCGACAAGATCTTCTAAAGACTTTTTATTTTCTTGCTTAGGAGTGAAGCCAGGAGGATTCAGAACATTCTTATTATTAGCATAGGAAAAATTCTCATGATTTCTATTGCTAGGGTGATAATGTGTAGGTGTGGAATTATTATTATACCCCCTAGAATTAAAATTAGAGACATACTGAACCTGCTCGAGATTTTCCTCCTGAGTCTGGGATGCGAGGGCAGCTGCAGACTCGATCGTTTGAGCGCTCCCTGTACCTGAAAATTTTAAGAACGCATTAGCCATGGAAGACATCTTGGCCTGAAGTGCACTTATGTTATCGATCTCAAATACTCCAGCAGCAATCTTTTTGGGTCCTGACCGCTCTGATGGCCACTGATAGCTATTGGTGGCCATCTCCTCTAACAAAGTCCTAGCACTCTCAACAGTCTTGGACAACAGAGTCCCATCTGCAACTGCATCAACAATAGTTTTTGTGCTAGGAGTTAAACAATTATAAAATAACTGAACCTGGAGCCAGTCGGGGTAGCCATGCTGAGGGCACTTCCTTAGCAGCTCTTTAAATCTCTCACAAGCCTCGAACAGCTGCTCATCGAATTGTTATTGGAATGTCCCAATTTCGGTCCTCAGCTTGACCGTCTTGGCAGAAGGAAAGAACTTCTTTAAGAATGCCTAGACCAAGGCATCCCAAGTGGTAATGCTCCCAGGTGGAATAGATTATAACCAGTCCCTCGCTTTGTCCTACAACGAAAAATGAAATAAACGTAAGCGAATGGCATCTTCAGAAACACCATTTAACTTTACCGTCCCACAGATGTCTAGGAAGGATTTCAGATGAGAATTTGGATCCTCCATGGGCGATCCCCTGTAGGCACAGTCTCGAGCCATCTGAATGAGACCTGTTTTCAACTCAAAATTATTAGCATTAATTGGGGCATAGACAATCCCCGACTGTTGCTCTTGAAATATCGGCTGAAAATAGTCTCTAATAGGCTTAGGTTCCTCGGGGTTAAGGTTGGCCATTTGGATATGACTTTCTTTTCTTTCCCTTCGAATTATATTCAAAGTTCTCTCGATCTCCGGGTCAAAGGGAACTAAGGCCAACTCTCTAACCTTTCGCATGCACCAACTACAATAACCTAAAAGGAAAATAAAAGACAAGGAAAGAAAATAAATCAGGAAAGAAAATAGAAAATGAAATAACTAAATCTAAAGAAGGAAAATATAATCTACAAAAGTAAGAAAAATAACAAATAAGGAATGCAAAAACAAATATGGCAAAAATCAAATAAGGACACTAACAATTAAGGAAAAAAACTACTCTAAAAAGGAAAAAACTAAAAAAATCTAACAATGGAAAAATCAAACAAATATGGAAAAGAAAATCTAAATATGGAAATCAATCAACAAAGGAAAAAAATATGCAAACTACCTAAAAACAAAAATAACAAAAAATAAAAAAAATAAAATACACCCTAAACTAAGCCGGACAATTTTTTCTACGATATTAAAATTGACTAAATATGCCAATCCCCGGCAGCGGCGCCAAAAACTTGATGTGCAATTTGCTTACCGCAAGTGTACGAGTCAAGTTATAATATAGTGAATGTAAATTCGAATGTCGTCCTCTGAATTGGTGTCTAGCCAATTTTAATTACTGAAAATACTTTTGACCAATTTTATTTAGGGGATCGAATTGAATGAGAATATTAGTGAATCACACACAAAACTAAAGTAAAAAGTGACAATCTAATGGGAAGAATGGTCTTAGGGCATTGACTTCACCAATTGGGATTATGGAATAATTAATGGATTATTAACATGCAATGATTCATAAATCTTGGAAATCTAATATCACACATACCTCTCCCGAGCATACATGATTCTCCCACATGCAATTGAACCCGATATCCCTATCTAAATTCAATAAACATGAAAGGCATTAAGGAAATCCTTTTTAACGATTTCTAGAATTAACTATTATCTCCCGATCTCTAGCTAAATCCTAGTTATGCAAATTGATTTCTAAGCTAAATCCTCTCTCCCGAGCGAGATTTAAGCATAAACAACATTCAATTTATGGCCGGTAAATTGAAAGCATTAAAGATACAAATATGCATAAATGAATCAATACATAAATTCCATAACATCAATCCATAATTGCCCAATGGCTACATCAATCCCTAAGAATTAATAGACCTAGCTAATCATACAACGCGTTACAATATAACTACGGTCTAAAATAGCCATAAACACTAACTAAAGTAAGAGAAAGAAGAATTAAACTCGTTGTAGGCCGAGATCGAACGTCCCCGTCACGATCCCCACGAACAATGGCTTGATTTCCACCTTGCCCCTTTTGTTTCAACCTCCAAAGCCTTGATTTTGTCCTGTTTTATAGCTCCAAAAAGTCCCAAATCGAAGTCCCCTAAAACCTAGCCGAAAAGAAGCTTATATAGCAGATTTTTCGTCGTAGCGTCGAGACGCTGCCTCTAAAACACGCGCGTCTAGAAAGGAAAACTCGCAGCGTCGAGACGCAAAGGTCGCAGTGTCGAGACGCTGTGACCTTTTAGCGCCTATTCTGATATGGAATGCCAACGTTGAGACGCTCAAGAAGCAGCGTCTCGACGCTGGTCTGCATTTGACCCAAAATTGACTTTTTCCTTATTGATTCTCTTCGGTTCTTTTGTATCTTTTCACGTCCCGAACACCCGATTTACTCAAATATTACGTTTTAGCTCCAATCAACAATTTCCTACAAAATAAATATTAAGTGCAATAAAATGGCCAATAAATCATCAAAGACTAGCTAAATTGATTAAGAAAAACTAGCTAGCTATGCTCGCTATCAAAAATCCATTACACGAGCTCCATACCTGTTCATGAAATTTATCAAAATCAAATTCAATTTAATTGACTAATAATAATGTTTAGAAATGAAATTTGAATCAAAATAAACCTTCTTCATCCATGGGTTGAAGATGAAGCGCCTAAAGTGCGAGTTGGACAAGTGCGCTTGTTATGGCCTTCTCGCTTACACAAACCACAACGCACTTTTGTACCAATCCATCTCATTATGAATTCGTTTAGATTTTGGTCTTCCATGTTCCCTCAACAAATGCTTGTTTGGACGAAGTGTGTCAAATTGTACCTCTGGCCAATAATCTCTATGTTGAATAGGATGGAATTGACTTTCATAGCATCGCTGGTATTCTGATAGCTTGTATGTTTCATCAACAAAAGGTAAGTGCGCCAAATGAATGTGGTTACAAGCTGCAATTACATGGGAGCAGGGGATCTTGTAGATCTGCCACTTGTTACAGGTGCATGAGTTATCTTTTAAGCAAACAACTTGTGTTTGTTGACCCTTATATGGAGAAATCATACTTATTCCTGTTTCAATTTCAAAAGTTGAAGTACTTCTATCAACAGACTTCACAGTATGTGCAGCAGCTCTCTTTTCCCACCTCCTGAGTCTATTTAAAGCATATCGTGTATATGTTTCACCACGATCAAATGTTTCACTGATTTCTTCTCGACGTTGTTCAAAATAATGGATTGTCCGATACCAAGTGCACTTAACCATTGCCGTGATGGGCAATATTCTAGCTCCCTTGAACACACCATTAATACATTCAGCTAGGTTTGTAGTCATCCATCCATAGCGATACCCATTGTCATGTGATTGTGTCCACTTTTCTAGATTCATGTGAGTGAAAAATTCAAGACAATCAGGATTTAATCCCTTCAACTCTTTCATACATCGATTGAACTTACGCCTTTGGTGCTGACGTCCTGCCCTATAGACCAAGTCTTTGAGCTACTTCGATTTATACTTTTTATTAAAATTACTTGCCACATGACAAAGACAATATCGATGGTATGCTCTTGGTTCACTCCAACCATTTTCTTCATCATTCACAGCAGCTAATATGCCTCCATGTCTATCAGAAATTAAACATATACCATCCCTCTGTGTAACATGGGCACGTAAGGCATGTAAAAACCATGACCAGCTAGAAGTGCTCTCCTTCTCCACAACTGCAAAGGCAAGGGGAAATATATGTCCATTTGAGTCAACAGATGAAGCTATCAATAATTTCCCTTTATACTTGCCATAGAGGTGTGTACCATCAATCTGAATCATTGGTCTACAGTATTTAAAACTTTCTATTGCGGGACCAAAGGACCAAAAGACTCGACCAAGAATTTCATTGTGCGGCACCTCAGTTGGAATGAAGTCCCATTCAACCCGAGATGTTGGATTGTAGTGTAAAACAACCATCAACCAATAAGGAAGTTCTTCATACGATTTTTCCCAATCACCAAATACTTTTATCAAAGCTTTTCGCTTAGCTTGCCATACACGTCTATAATTAACACTATAACCATAGTCTTTCTTTATAGTTTCTTGCAATAATGATATAGAAACTCCAGGATCACTTCGAACAAGATTTTGAATTTCATTACACATAAAATCTGAATCTAGTTGTGAATGGTCTTGGGTGAGTTCGGGATATAAACACGAATGTTCCCCTTCAAGCTTTGTAATTTCGAACATTCCATGAGTTTTTCGCCGACAGGCACGAAGTCTCCAATTGCACCCTTCATCCCATTGTTTGCACTTCACATACCAAATATCTTGATTTGATTCCACCACGACAATCTGGTAATGGTTTACAACACAATATTATTTTACGGCAAGTTGTAGATCCTTTTTATTCTCAAATAATAATCCTTTGGTGATTACATCTGGGTTCATTTCTACACACCTTGCCCCTTCTTCCAATGTGGACCCTACTTCACATATTGAATTATTAATCTCCCAATCTATATGTGTGAAAAATATCTAAAGGTGGCTCCTCATTTGGCTTTCTAGGGGGAATTAGTATTAACATTTTCTCCAAATAATTCATCAACTTTTGTCTCTATATCACTATCCCCACCATTTGCAAGTTCAAGAATCACTAACTTCTCACGAGGCAATGACATATTTTACCAATTTGACTATAACTGAAAAAATTAGAAAAATATTAATTAAATTTTATTTTTTTCAACAACATGAAAAATATGTCACACTAATCCGAAAAAAAACAAAAAAATAAGTAAACAAGTCCAAAGAGGTCCAAAAAAGTATATCTAGGTCCAAAACTCAAACAGATCAAATCAGTCAAAAAAGGATCCAAATCAGTCCAAAAATGACCCAAGTCAATCCAAAAACAACCCAAATCGGTTCAAAATATACCTAAAGCGATATATATCTAAGTCCAAAACTCAAACAGCCCAAATCAGTCCAAAAACGATCCAAAACAGTCCAAAAACGACCCAAATCAATCAAAAAACGACCCAAATCAATCCAAAAACGACCCAAATCGGTTCAAAATATACCTATAAAAATATATATCTAAGTCCAAAACTCAAACAGCCCAAATCAGTCCAAAAACGATCCAAATCAGTCCAATAACAACCCAAATCAATCCAAAAACAACCCAAATCGGTTCCAAATAATCTATAAATGCTTGAAAGCACTAAAACAATCCACAAACTAAAAATCTATCACTAAAATCATCCATAAACTAAAAATCTACCACTAAAATAATGTTTTTATATGAAAAAAAAGAAAAAGAAATATACCTAATGGCGTGGAATGGAGAGATCGGCGGCGGCGTGAAGCGAGGCGACGGCAGCGGCGGAGAGCTCGGCGGTCGGCGACGACGCTTGGAACGGCAGACGGCGGCGACGACGTTTGGGACGGCGGCGGACGAAGTTACATAGCAGAGGAGAGAAAAACTTGAGTGGGGTGCTGCTGGTTTGCGGCGCGTTCACGAGTGGGGTAGGGTTTCATGGACCACGAAATCGTGTACGTGGTACACGATTTCATTAAGTAAATCGTGTACCAGGTACACAATTTCGCTGGCGCAACGTCAGCGACACATCAGCGCCAAATCATCGCCAAGCTGGGGATGTGTGCCTCGTCAGCGTGCCAACAAGGAAGTCGCGTACCAGGTACGCGAGTTACCCTCGGAATCGTGACCACGACCCACGACTTATGGAAATCACGACCGACGTACACGATTTATCTACCCTATTTTTGGAAATACTTTCAGAACGCCTCTAAATTTGTTTTGGGTAAATTATTTTATTTTATATTATTATTAATATTATTATTTTAATTTAAAATTAATATTTTAATATTTTAATGTGCCACGTCAGCACCGTTAAAAAAATTAACGGTATAGGGACTCAATAGAAGCATTTTTTAAATAGTGAGGACTTGATTGTTCGATTTTGAAACCTAGGGACCTATTGGAAACTGACCCGAAACATGAGGGACCAAAAAGGTATTTTATCAATTTGTTTTTTTTTATATTAAAGTACATTATTAATAAAAAAAATCCTACAATGTTTGGTAAATAATATTAAATTGTTGCAAAATAGTTATAATGACCAAAATAGACATATTTCAACTAAACTTGAGATTGTATTAATATTTAACTTCAAAATTAGTTTATGGTTATTCTTCGTACAGACGACCCATTTAAATAGGTGAAAATGATAAATGTCATACCTTTTCAATTTAATGTTATATGTCTTTTTGTGTACAGATGACCCATTTAAATAGTTGAAATGATAAATGCTCTACCTTTTCTATTTAATATTATATGTCCTTTTGTTTGCGTTAACATCCTAGTAAAATTACCATTTTACCCTCTTCCCTAATCTTTTTCTCTCTCGTTTCTCTCGCTTTCACTCCAAACTCTTGTTCTAGCTTCTTGCTCATTCTCCAATTTCTCGCTCTTCAATCTCGCTCTTCAATCTCGCTCTTCAATCTCGCTCTCTCTCCAGCTCTCCCATCATAAAATCTTGTTTTCTCTCTAATTTCTCACTCTTCAACCTCTCTCCAATCTCACACTCTCTCTAATTTCTCTCTCCAATCTCTCACTCTCCCTCCAATGTCGCTCCAGCCTCTTGCTCTCGCTCTCGTTGTGTGTTTTTCGGAGAGAGATAAAAGTGAGAAGAAAAAAATTGAGTGAAAAATAAGAGAGTAGATATTATCGAGAGCGAGAAACGAGATGAGAGAAAAAATGTGTGTTTTCATATAGAGAGTAAAATCGTAATTTCGCTAGGATGATGACGTAAGAGAAAAGACATATTACCTTAAATTGAAAAGATATGACATTTTTCATTTGGACCTCTATAAACGAGTCATCTACACCATTCTTCCATTAGAGGGGTTTAATAATGGACATATTATTTCTTAGGGAAAAATACACTTTTGGTCCCTGAGGTTTGGGTTAGGTTTCATTTTAGTCCATGAGTTTTCAAATTCAACATTTTAGTCCCTAAGGTTTGGATTTCGTTTCAATTTGGTTCCTCCATCCAATTTTCCATTTGTAATTAACAGATTGCTGACGTGGCATCAATTTTTTAATTAAAAAAATATATTTTTTGAATTTTTTAAATAAAATAATATAATAAATATTTTTTATTATTTTTCTTTTTCTTTTTTCCTTTTTATTCATCTTCTTCCTTCTTTCTCTTCTTTCTCTCCATCCTTCTACTCTATCTTCCTCAACCATCGACAGTGGTCTTCCGCCGGCGTGTTGGGTTTTATGCCCTAAAACTCGTAGATAGTAAATGTAATGATTGACCGAACATAAATAAAGTATTGTTTGATGTTTTTTCAATAAAAATTTATTGTCTATATTATGTACATCTTGCCTAAATAACCTTAATCCAATAAACTAAACATCGTAGGCTGTGGGATGAGTATTGAACTGTATGTGGAGACATACGAGGATCACTGTTCAAGAAGCAGTCTGAAGGGTCTATAGTATAGGGATAAGGTTGGGTACCTTATCCTGGAGACACTATGGATACGATCCACTTTGTATTTGAAACAAACATAATGATCCAATGCGTTCGTGTAGGGGACATGCGAGTGAGGGTATCTGTTGGCTTCCTAGAGTGAGTAAAAATATGATATAAACTACTCTAGAATTCCTGTGCAAGTATACACAGTCTGCAGCAAGTAATATTATCAATCTGAGCCCTGAATTAGTTTCCACTCTACCTATTTTTGTGTGACTTTCCAATGGTTTCAAGAATAGTAAAATGATTGGGCTTTATCGGAATTATGCTGAAGCAAAATAAATGACAGAACAATAAGTAAACAAATAGATAGACAGATTAAAGACAGGCGCTGGTTAGGATTTAGTGATTGTTCTAAAAGATGCTCTAGCAATATTATTAATCATGCATTTCTCGCAGTATTATTAGCGGATTCTTCCCGGAACTCCGGATCTTTTGGGATGTGTTTCAACCCCAATGAAGTACGACCGATCAAGCACTAGGCAACAGGCTATCCCTAGCTCAGTCACTGGCGTTCACCAATACACAATGATCGTAGTGTGGATAATTGCCACACACTCTCTAAATCATCCCTGAAACTAGAGAGAGCTATCCATACCGGCTGGCCAGGCGGGCATAAAGTGAGAATAAGCACAACAATTAACCAAAATGCGATAGTCAATATATTACTAGAGATGAAGCACAGTAATCACATTAGTCCTAACCAACACCTTAAGCTACTTAGTTCATAATAGGCATAAGAATACGAAATACAATCTGAGTAGGCATGTCCATAACCACAAGTTAATAAAGAAAATAAACTCCATAATCAGCTTGCAGAAGATGGTGTTTTTGATAATCTTCAATCTCTCTAAAATATTCGGCTTCCAAGGGAAAACATGGAATGACTTTGACTTGGACGGCTACTTCCTTTTATAGAAGGAGAGGAGACTTGAATTAGGTCAACTTGGACACGTGTAGGGCTCTTCTTGCTCCTTTATCACGAAAATTACTCAACAGAAGTCGGTTCATGAAGTTGGCTAACGAGCTGTGACGTGGCAGTTTATGCTCCCAGTTTTGCTGCAGCACAGAATTTGCTTCCTCTAGTCGCCCAGCAGCATAATCTACACAAAATAATTTCCAATGCTTCCATTCTTCCAAATGGGTTAAAACATGTAATATCTATCCAAAACCAACCCTAATAAGCATAAAGGACACACAAGTCCCTATATAATTGAGGCCTAAATAACTACCTTTTGGGCAGTTATCATACCCCCAAACTTAAACTATTGCGCGTCCCGAGCAATACTAACTCACCTTCCCTTAAGAATTTAAAAACATTTGACAAAGAATTAGCTTAATCAAATCAGACAATCCAACACTACCTTTAACATTTACCTGAGCACTCTGCAAAACCAAGCTCTGCTGCGGCAAAATGATTCCTCCGGCATGGACAAATAATCACCACTTTTCAACTTAATTCTAAGAACTCACCACAGCTTAGCTCTATTATCAGACATTTCAAAACATATTTTTAAAGAGGATTATATCATTGTTTATTAGACTTAACGCAACCTTACAGTCATAAACTCTTAAGCATGGGATGACCCACTTTATGGTGCAGTATACCCTTGCCTCAAGCTCATCACCAACTAGGCTCAATACTCATTATAAAGCTAAAAAATCCTAGTTATTCTATCTCTTGCTCCTCAGAATGGCGACATTTTGTGATGAAGCTCACCTAAGTTATGGGAGACAGAAAAACTGCTAGATCATCATTCATCCTTCAAAACTTCTACTTCATCAATTTTTTCAGCAAAATCTTCAACAAATAATTTTTCAGCAAATAAATTTTTTTCTCATTTTTTTCACATTTCCTAGGTCATCTTTTGACGCGAAGACAAACTGTGGGTATCAAAAATGTCCCCGATTACTCAATAACCTAGCAAATTTTAATTTGAAGGAGAGGAATGCTCGAGCAAAATAATTGGAGTAGCAAAAAGTCCCCTAAACTTAAATTATTTATTGTCCCCAATGAATCATAAATAAAGCAATTATACCCCAAAACTTAAATTTTTCTATCTGAATTTTTAAACTAAACATGGGACTAGAATTAAGCTTAAAGTGGATCATAGAAGTCAATACTACCGTCAAAATCTTCTTTGCTGCAACAACAGTCCAGGCGAGAAGAAATGCTCAAGCAAAAGGTTTCTGGAGATCAGAATACCTTGATCTAATTAAGCGTAATCAGTCCAAGCTTCAAAAATTCAGAAGAAAATTAGTTAAGTTAGGCATTACTCAGTGCTCAAGGAACGGAAATATTCAGAAATTCATTAAAAATATTCAGAATTACTACAAAGTAGAGATATTTTTTCTAAGCAGAGAAAATTAAAAAGAACACAAGCAGACAATTCATCAAGCAGGGTCAATATGCACGAGCAAACAAAAAATGCAAAACAAAAGTAGTGCTTGCTCCAAGTCAACTCCTCAGTCAGTCTTCCTGACCCTGCTCCTCATCAACATCCTCTTCTCGTTCAACAGGTGGGGGTGGTATCCGAAGATTAAACAAATCATCGAGATGAAGGGATGAAACCCCTTGCGCAGCGGAAAATTCTACAGAACCTTTAAAACCCGGATTAATTTAAGAATAAAAATACCAATACGTTGGGATAAAATACATGAAATTTACAGCAACAATAATAGGAAAAGCTTGCTGTAAAACCAGATACAAGCATGCATTAAAATCAGAGAATTAATCCTAGATCTAATCTAGAATTGGGTCCTATTGACCCTAGTTCAAGAACAACATTACCTTTGAAGAAATCCTTGAACTTTTCGCCGAATTCTCTGAATTTTCCTCAAAAATACAGCAGCAACACGAACACCACCACAAGGGTACACCGGTATTCTCTGATAGGGATCCTACGTTGAGTGCTGGTGGGAGCAAAAAACTCTCTGGATTTTTCGTTTGAATTCTCTGTGTGAATGAATTGAGAGATCTCTGGAAGAGAATGCGTGAAACTGAGAGAGCTAATTGGGAGAGATACAGACGTGAGACCAGGAGGCAGTTTTTAACCACTCCCCTGACCACGTCTGATGATTTAAAATATCAGATAACTGATATTTCAGTTATCTGATATTTTAATTAATTATAATTTGAAAAGCATAAATTCAAATTACAATTAATTATCTTTTAATTAATCTAAAATTAATTAAAATAACTTTAATTTAAATCCTATTTAAATTAACATCCCTCTTATCTTATAGTTTAATTAAATCAAATTTAATTAAACTAAATCAATTAATTAATAAGAAATTAATTAATTAAAAAAAATAAAATTGAACATCACATATTCAATTACTATTTTCTCTCTCATAACTATAGTATTAATATACATCCAATGCATATTAATTTTAACCTATAGTTTATAATATGAACCACTTCATATTTTAGTATAATATTCGAACACCTTCGAATATTCAATCCATCCTTAGAATTTTACCTCAACGCCCCAAATGAGCTACCGGTGGGACCTAATGGACCTACAGATCAGAAGCTCCAACGATGTGAGATTAGTTGGTTAAACTCATTAACCAAGTTAATCAATATTTGTTAACTGTGGTTCACTCCACTAAAGAACCACAGCTGCACTCTTCTCACTGCAGATATATTTCTGTGTCCACGGATATTGACCGTCAGCAGCAAGTTAGCCCTTCACGTGTGTTCGTACCCCAGCTAGGTCAAATTACCGTTTTACCCCTGGGCTACCTCTTGGTCCTTAAGTACCAGTGCTCCTCTAATGAACAACCTGTTTGTGGTCCAACCATCAAACAGAAAACCCTCTCGTGCCATAAAGAGGGTAGGGCCCTTTGTTCAAGACCCGGAGACACCACTTAAGGGAACACACCTCTACTTACCCTCATATCAGGAAGGAGTGAATTCCATCTTGTAAGACTACGTTCCCAGCTCCCCATTCGGTCTTGTCCCCAAAATGGTAGGCTTATTGAGTCGGCGAACTGGCCACTCTCACCCGTACAAATCAAAGGACAATCCCTCATGGACAGGAGTCCATAATCCACTCAGGATTAAGGCCAAGTTGCCTAGGTCATCCTAGTGAAATAGAAACCGAGCTAACCAACGGTGTTATAGTTAGTGGTTAACTATTTCGCGGTCCGGTCTTTGTGCAAACTCATTGCACAGGATACCCCCACTCGCATGTCAACCACATGAACGTGTTGGATCACTACGTTTGTATCAATATACAAAGCGGGCCGTATCCATAGTGTCACCAGGATAAGGTACCCAGCCTTATCCCTATACTACAGACCCTTTAGGCTAAAACTTGAACATTGATCCCCGCATGTCCCTACATACTAGTTCAAGTCTCATTCTATTAGCCATGGATGTTTAGTTTATTGGATTAGGGTTAGCAAGACAAGATATAATACAAACATTGAATAATACATCACTTTATTAATGTTCGGTCAAATGTACATTTACTATCTACGAGTTTTAGGGCATAAAACCCAACACGAGAAACACTGGAAAGGCCTGATATGGTGTTGAGAAATTGGTTTGTAAGGCCCCCTTGAGCGCATCATCTCTCCTTTTAGCATAAGTCCAGTAGGTCTGAGCTTGCCTTTCAGCAAATTCTAACCTACTGGCCAACACTGTCAGTTGCTCTAGGATCTGATTAACGCCATACACAAGCCCACCCTGGCGAGCCTCTTGTGTACGCTGAAGCCGTGCCAGATTAGGTTTGTCAATGATTCCCTTATCAAGCATGATCATATCTTCTGGAACCGTGGGCACTCCTGCCCTACTGCATAACATTGTAATCGTGTTTGGAAAGAACAGCTTCCCCACCTTCTTGCGCCAACAGTCCGCAATCTCAGTAGCAATTATTTTTCCAACATCTATGCTCATTGATCGAAGGATGGCAAAAGCAAGCAACACTCTGTCCCAAGATATAGTGGAGTCGTGCGTTGTCGGCAATAAGCGGAGTCTAATGAAGCCCATCCAAGCGTTGGCTTCACTTTTTAAATAGGCAGCTTGAAATGTGTGCTTCCGCGTCTACGACACCCTCCATTGAGCCCCCTCAACACCTACCTCTCGGACCGCCGCACTTAATTGGTCGCTCGATGGAGCAACCATCATCTCATTAAAAACTGCATGTGGAAAGTCCTGGAGATCAAACAAATTATTAATGGCCTCTGGGCTCCATTGTACGCACTCCTCGCACTATGACTTCGAAATCATCTTTCACGTCGAGATTGGCGTAGAACTCCCGAACGATGTTGGCATTGACAGGATCAGGCTTCACACCAAACTGCCTCCACCCCAGGCTCGTTATTCCCGACTCCAAAAACCTGGGCAAATCACTGCCAAATCCCCGCTCGAACAAGAAATCACGCCTCAGTACTTCCTGATATTTTGCTCTGGCAAGTTCGTTGACGAAGCGAATGAATGGTGCCCTCGACTCCTCAATCTCACCCGCTGCTTCGACAATTCCTTTGCCCTTGCTTTCTCTCTGTTCTCGCAAACGCTCTTCTTCTGCCTTCCTTGCCTCTTCTTCTTTTGCCTTATTTTCCGCTTCTCATTTCTCTTCCTCAGAGTCTGACGTCGGAGGCGATGGAGTGTTCTGAATCACCCTCACGCGACCTGCCTTCCTTTTGATGCGGCGGCGCTTGGGCGGTTCAGGCATTACAACTTCAACATGACCCTCCTGCACCGGCTCCGGCGTTTTCTCTTTTTCAGGCATACCTACGGTCTGCTCCTCAACCTCTGTTTCTTGGTTTTTCTCAGCAATCGTTTCTTGAACGTATCTGGGTTTTGCACTTCAGGTTCTTGAGTACTTCCTTCCTCCGCAGTAGTGGCAACAACTTCTGCCACCTCCTGAACTTCCTCCTGTTCTGCAGCCCTTTGCTGCCTTCTCCTTTTCTTTGATTCCTTCTCCTCCGACGTTCTTTTCTTCTTGGCTTTTACTTTTTGAACTTCGGGGGTCACAGGTATCTCTTCCCCCTCACTCTCCCTCTCTTTTCTAGCTCTTGTCTTTGCCATTGAAGGTGTAAGGGGGGTTTTACAGAGAATACAAAGAAACAAAGAAGAATGCACACAACTAAGATTTGATCAAGAAAATGAAGTGAAACGTGCTTACCAGAGGTTGCTAATAAATAGGGCTTCAGCAAAATACAATCCTAACCGAAAAGATTTGCCCTGCAATAACTAATATTACCGTTTTAATTTAAACATGCAAACCTTAAATTCAAAAACCATCAACGGTAAAATCGTGGATTCCAAACGCCCACGGTAAAAATTGATGTGCTGTCATCATTGAAGCCTTCGGATAATTGCTCTGTGACATGTGGCCTCATTAGATGATGCATGCAAATTTACCTGCGAAAATTCAAAGACAAAATCCCAACGGTAAAAATAATAAATTTCCAACGGTAACCCTTTTCCTTCGGATTATTTTGCTCTAGCCATAATCTTGCCGCAACAACCTTCTGACCCTGACGAATCTTTGATACAGAATTTAAATTTCAAAAATGGAAAATCACATCTTTCAAATTTAAATTTAAATTTAACCGACCAAATCAAATTTAATCTTATCTTTTATCTCCAATTGACGCCGAATAAATTTAAATTAAACAGAATTCAAATAAACAAAATCAAACCAATTAAAAGATAATCCAAAGATAATCCAAATAAATTACCCGAAAATAAAATAAAATCAAATTTAAAAATGGATAAAATCTAAACTACCAAAAATAATAAAAATACTCTAAAGATAAAATCTAATAAATCATGCAAAATCAAATCTAACCTAACCGAAATCAAAATCAAATCAGCGAAAAATAAAATTAATACAACTCTGGGAGCTCAAAATTTTGCTCTGTGAAATGCTCCCGCAAAAGTCCTGCCCTCTCAATCAACCAACCTTAGGGAAGGATATTTCAACCGAAACTCCTCACCCCAATAATGCTTCACACGCTGTCCATTCACCTTGAACACTCTCCCATCTTTTTCATCCTGCAAAGTAATTGTTCCATTGGAGAAAACCTCAACCACACAATAAATGGTCCTGACCATTTAGTTTTTAATTTTCCAAGAAATAGTTTTAACCTAGAATTATAAAGCAAAACTTTTTGACCCTTGACAAACTCCTTAAATTTAATTTTCTTGTCATGCCACAGCTTAGTCTTTTCCTTATACATTTTCGTATTTTCGTAAGAAAATTGACGAAATTCTTCTAACTCATTAAGCTGCGGCATTCTTATTGCTCCTGCACGACTCATATCAAAATTTAATTTTTTCAAAGCCCAAAATGTTTTATGCTCAAGCTCTAATGGTAAATGGCAAGCTTTCCCATATACTAACCTATAGGGAGACATACCTAGAGGAGTCTTATAAGTTGTCCTATAAGCCCAAAGAGCCTCATCCAACCTAAAGGACCAATCCTTCCTAGATGGATGGACTACTTTCTCTAAAATAGCTTTAATTTCCCTATTACTAATTTCAGCTTGGTCATTTGCTTGTGGGTGATAAGGGGTAGCTATCCTATGCTTAATCTCGTACTTAGCTAAAAGCTTAGTTAAGATATTATTAACAAAATGTGTACCCTCATCACTCACTAGAGCCCTAGGTGTCCCAAACCGCGCAAAGATGTGCGATTGAAGAAACCTTGCAACTGTCTTGGCATCACTCTGATGGCATGCAATGGCCTCCACCCACTTGGACACATAATCAACTGCCAATAAGATAAAAACATTGCCATTAGAAGGGGGAAATGGCCCCATAAAGTCAATACCCCATACATCGAATAATTCAACTTCTAAAATGTAAGTAAGAGGCATTTCATCTCTAGGCCCTAAATTTCCTCTCCTTTGGCAAGCATCACATTGCTTGTAGAACCAATGGGCATCCTTAAATAACGTAGGCCAGAAAAATCCGCAATGCAAAATCCTCATAGTTGTCCTCTGACCGCTGAAATGACCTCCATACGGTGAAGAGTGACATTGCTCCAGGATTTCCTTCGCTTCAGCACCTGAAACACACCTACGAATAATACCGTCAGAGAATTGCTTATACATAAATGGCTCATCCCAATAGAAAAACTTCGCATCATGCTTAAACTTTTTCTTCTGCCTCCAATCCATGTCAATAGGGGTGACTCCCTTTACCAAAAAGTTTGCAATATCAGCATACCAAGGGACATCCCTAACTACCTTTACCTCAACAGCAAAGAGCTGTTCATCTGGAAAAGAATCGGAAATGGCAGATTGCTCCAGCAAAGATGATGACGGATCAAGACAAGATAAATGATCTGCAATGACATTTTCTGATCCCTTCTTGTCCTTTATTTCCAAGTCGAATTCCTGCAATAATAAAATCCAACGAATTAGTCTAGGCTTTGCATCTTTCTTAGACATTAAATACCTTATTGCTGCATGATCCGTGAAAACCGTGACTTTGGACCCAACCAAATATGGCCGGAACTTCTCAAAAGCGAACACCACAACTAACAACTCCTTTTCAGTAGTTGTATAGTTGACTTGTGCTCCATTTAAAACCTTGCTTGCATAGTATATATGATGGATAAATTTGCCCTACTTTTGCCCCAGCATCGCACCTACCGCAGCATCACTCGCATCACACATTACCTCGAATGGTAAATTCCAATTAGGTGCGCAAAGAATGGGTGCTGAGATTAAAGCAGCTTTTAAAGTCTCAAATGCCTTCCTACAATCTGCATTAAAGTCAAAAACATGATCAGTGCACAACAAGTTACAAAGAGGTTTACTGATTTTGGAGAAATCCTTTATGAACCTCCTATAAAATCCAGCATGTCCTAAAAAAACTCTGAATTCCCTTCACTGAATTCGGTGGCTCTAGCCTTTCAATAATCTCAACTTTTGCTCTATCAACTTGTAGACCATTTTTAGAAATTTTATGTCCTAACATTATGCCCTCCTTCACCATGAAGTGGCATTTCTCCCAATTAAGAACTAGATGGGTATCCTCACATCTTTTTAACACATTTCCCAAATTATCTAAACAATTCTGAAAAGACCCTCCAAACACTGAAAAATCATCCATAAATACCTCAACAGTGGACTCAATCATATCAGAAAAAATTGCTAACATACACCGCTGAAATGTTGTTGGAGCATTGTAGAGGCCGAAAGGCATTCTCCTAAAAGCGAATGTCCCATAAGGACAGGTGAAAGTTGTTTTCTCCTGATCCTCTGGAGCAATAGTAATCTGGTTATACCCAGAATAACCATCCAAGAAACAATAGTAGGCCTGACCAGCCAATCGATCCAACATCTGGTCGATAAATGGTAGAGGGAAATGATCCTTTCGGGTAGCTTTATTAAGCCTTCTGTAATCCATGCAAACCCTCTAGCCAGTTACTGTCCTTGTGGGGATCAACTCATTATCTTTATTGCTCACCAAAGTAGCACCTCCTTTCTTAGGGACACATTGGACAGGGCTTACTCAATTGCTATCGGCAATTGGATAGATGATCCTAGCATCCAACCATTTAATTACCTCCTTCTTAACAACCTCTTTCATTGCAGGGTTAAGCCTTCTTTGTTGCTCAATACTCCTAAAGGATCCCTCCTCAAGAGTGATTTTGTGCATACAAAAAGATGGGCTAATTCCCTGAATGTCAGCCAATGTCCAACCTATGGCCTTGCGGTATTGCTGCAGCAATTTTATTAAGGCCTCCTCATTCTCTGACATTAAATTTGATGCAACAATAATGGGCAACGTCTCACTTTCCCCAAGATACACATACTTTCGATGATCCGGTAAGGGTTTCAAATCTAAAGTAGGTGCCTCAATCAGGGATGACTTAATTAGAGGAGCCTTCCTTTGATTTAAATCTAAAGACTCAAAAACATCCTCACACCTAAACAATTATTTTTCATTTTTTCTATCTAAAGAAAAAATTTCTAAATCCTCTAAACTAACCTCTCCATGCTTTTCTGAATGCTTATCAGCCGAATCCTGTATTGCTGTCTCAAGAACTGTGCTCTCCAAAATCCTGATGAAGGAGCAATCCTCCATTTCGTCTGGATATTTCATGGCTTTAAACACATTAAATTTCACTTTCTCATTACAGACTCTCATTGTTAATTCCCCTTTTTGAACATCTATTAATGCCCTACCAGTACCTCGTAGTCTAAAATAATCAAATCAACAGGAAATATGAATTTATCTACTTTCACTAAGACATCCTCAATTTTACCCTCTGGATATGTGATAGACCTATCAGCTAATTGGAGTGTAACTGTGGTAGGCCTAGCTTCACCAATACCTAGCTTTCGATAGACCGAAAGAGGCATAAGGTTAATGCTTGCGCCTAAATCACAGAGTGCTCTACCTAACTCTTTTCCACCTATAGATACAGGTATAGTAAATGACCCTGGATCCTTAGCCTTGAGTGGTAGCCCATTCTTAAGAATAGCACTACATTCCTCAGTAAGAGATACAATTTCAAACTCACCTAGCCTCTTCTTTTTAGTTAAAATATCCTTAAGAAATTTAGCATCATTTGCTCAATAGCTTCTACTAAATGGATATTTATATGCAATTGCTTAAGAATCTCTAAAAACTTTTTAAATTGACCATCCTGATTCTTAGGCTTTTGCCTTTGTGGAAAAGGTAGAGGTGGTGCATAAGGTGGGGGCGACACATAAGGTGGTTCCACATCTGGAACAGAACCAGATGCTCCAACATTTTTATTACTGCCTCCAGCACCCTGACCAGACTCCAACTCTTTCTCAACAACAACATTATTATCACTATTTCTATTTACCTCCTGGGTCTTACTAGGCTCATCTAATGGCTTACCACTCCTAAGAGTTACTGCCTTTACCTGCTCCTTACCTTCCCTTCGAGGGTGTTTAGTATCCGAAGGAAGTTTCCCTTGAGGTCTTGCCTTTATCTCATTAGCCAGCTGACCCACTTGCAATTTTAGGGCCCTCATCGAAGCTTGATTACTTTGAATTGCGGCATCTGTACGAGCCATAAATTCTTTCATCATTGCTTCGAGAGAGTTTCCCGAATTTTGTTGGGGCAAAGCCTGCTTACTTTTCTGGGGCATTACTTGCACTTTAGCAAATCCCGGCTGGTTCATCTTCTGTTGCGCTTGTACGTTATTTCCTTGACCTCCCCATGAGAAGTTGGGGTGGTTGCGCCAACCTGGATTATAGAAGTTAGAATAAGGGTTGTTCCTCTGATTACCTACAAAAAACACAGACGCATGATTGTTGGGGCAAAACTCTTAGTTGTGGTCTTCACCACAATAGACACATGCTTCGTTCGTGACTTGGTTCACCACTACAGTAGGCTCCATAGCTGGTGGCTGCTGATGACTAATCACTGTCACATTCTTAAGAGCGTTAGCAATCATAGCAAGATCAACCCTAATGGTGGACACACCATCAACTTCTAATACACTCTTAACTTTTTTACTTATGCCTCTAACATCCGACCACTGACAACTATTAATAGATATTCTCTCTAAAATTTCATAGGCTTCATCAAAAGTTTTTGCCAAAAGGGCCCCTCCAGCCGAGGCATCGACCATACCTTGGGTTACTCCATTTAAACCATTGTAGAATGTTTCCATTTGAATACAATGAGGTAAACCATGGTGGGGACACTTTCACAAAAGCTCCTTAAACCTTTCCCAAGCCTCACTAAAAGTCTCATCTTCAAGTTGCCTAAACCCTACTATTTCACTCCTTAATTTAGCATTTCTATTAGGTGGGAAATATTTACTCAAAAATTTTTCAGCTAACTCTTCCCATGTCCTAATTGATCCTGGAGCAAAAGAGTTTAACCATGCCTTTGCTCCATCTCTAAGAGAATACGGGAACAAAGTTAATCTAAGAGCATCTCTAGGCACTTCTTGAATTACAAAAGAATCACTAACTCCTAGAAAAGACTTAAGATGTAAATGAGGGTCTTCAGATGACAAACCATGGAATTGCCCCACGGTTTGCAACATCTGAAACATTACCGGTTTCATATCAAAATTTGCCGCTTGGATTTGGGGACGTGCAATTCCTGGATTCAACTCATTGAACATCGGGACAGCATACGTTCGATTGGCTCTGGTCCTATCGTTTGCTATCAGGATAGGATTCTCAGCCCGCTGCTCGTTTTGCTCAAACAACGGATTTTGCTGCAGCAACGGATTCTGCTGGGGGTTTGCTGGACATTCAGGAACCTCTGGAAGACGCGACACGTTCTCCATCTGGTTTCTGCGCTGCTCCCTTCTTCTGTTCCTAAATGTCCTTTCAATTTCTGGATCTAGCTCAAACCGTACCCCAGGCGGATCGCTCATGCACCAAAATCACACCTGCAAAAAAAAAAAAGAAACAATCAAAAAGTTCTAGCACCAAACCAGTAAAACACATACACAAAAATAAATCAGATAAAAACTTATTCAGTTCCCCGGCAACGGCGCCAAAAACTTGTTGGCTTCCTAGAGTGAGTAAAAATATGATATAAAATACTCTAGAATTCCTGTGCAAGTATACAAAGTCTGCAGCAAGTAATATTATCAATCCGAGCCCTAAATTAGTTTCCACTCTACCTATTTTTGTGTAACTTTCCAATGGTTTCAAGAATAGTAAAATGATTGGGTTTTATCGGAATTATGCTGAAGCAAAATAAATGACAGAACAATAAGTAAACAAATAGATAGACAGATTAAAGACAGGCGCTGGTTAGGATTTAGTGATTGTTCTAAAAGATGCTCTAGAAATATTATTAATCATGCATTTCTCGCAGTATTATTAGTGGATTCCTCCCGGAACTCCGGATCTTTTGGGATGTGTTTCAACCCCAATGAAGTACGACCGATCAAGCACTAGGCAACTGGCTATCCCTAGCTCAGTCACTGGCGTTCACCAATACACAATGATCGTAGTGTGGATAATTGCCACACACTCTCTAAATCATCCCTGAAACTAGAGAGAGCTATCCATACCGGCTGGCCAGACGGGCATAAAGTGAGAATAAGCACAACAATTAACCAAAATACGATAGTCAATATATTACTAGAGATGAAGCACAGTAATCACATTAGTCCTAACCAACACCTTAGCTACTTAGTTCATAATAGGCATAAGAATACGAAATACAATCTCAGTAGGCATGTCCATAACCACAAGTTAATAAAGAAAATAAACTCTCTAATCAGCTTGCGGAAGATGGTGTTTTTGATAATCTTCAATCTCTCTAAAATATTCGGCTTCCAAGGGAAAACGTGAAATGACTTTGACTTGGACGGCTACTTCCTTTTATAGAAGGAGAGGAGACTTGAATTAGGTCAACTTGGACACGTGTAGGGCTCTTCTTGCTCCTTTATCACGAAAATTATTCAACAGAAGTCGGTTCATGAAGTTGGCTAACGAGCTGTGACGTGGCAGTTTCTGCTCCCAGTTTTGCTGCAGCACAAAATTTGCTTCCTCTAGTTGCCCAGCAGCATAATCTACACAAAATAATTTCAAATGCTTCCATTCTTCCAAATGGGTTAAAACATGAAATATCTATTCAAAACCAACCCTAATAAGCATAAAGGACACACAAATCCCTATATAATTGAGGCCTAAATAACTACCTTTTGGACAGTTATCAGTATCCTATGTAATGAGTTTGCATAAGATTAGACAGCGAAATAGTAACCGCTAGCTGTAACACCGTTAACTAGTTAGGTTTTTATTTAACTAGGATGACCTAGGCAACTTAGTCTGAATCCTGAGTGGATTATGGACTCCTGTTCACGAGGGATTGTCCTTTGATTTGTATGGGTGAGAGTGACCAGTTTGCCGACTCAATAAACCTACCATTTTTGTGACAAGACCGAGTGGGGAGCTGGAAACATAGTCACACAAGATGGAATTCACTCCTTCCTGATTTTTTAGGAAGTAGATGAGTGTTCCCTTAAGTGGTGTCTCTAGGTCTTGAACAAAGGGTCTTACCCTCTCACTGGCTCGAGAGGGGGTTCTGTTTGATGGTTGGACCACAAACATGTTGTTCATTAGAAGAGCACTGGTACATAAGAAGGTAGAGGTAACTCAGGGGTAAAACGGTAATTTTACCCAGTTGGAGTTACGAAAACTCGTGAAAGAATAACTTGTTGTTATTGGTCTATATCCGTGGAAGCAAAATTATGTCTGCAGTGAGAAGAGTGCAATTATGGGTCTTTAGTGGAGTGAACCCACAGTTAAGAAAAATTGATTAATTGGTTAATGAGTTTAGCTGATTAAATCTCATATCGTTGGAGCTACTGATTTGCAGGTTCATTAGGTCCCACTGGTAGCTCGTAAAGAGACTTGAGGCAATTAAGTATAAATTGTAAATTGAAAGTGTTCAATTTATTTAAGGGAATCATATAATATATGATGATACATTATGGGAAAAATACACTTTTGGTCCTTGAGGTTTGGGTTAAGTGACAGTTTGGTCCCTGAGTTTTCAAACTCAACAAAAATACCCCTAAGGTTTGAGATAAGGAGCATTTTAGTCCCTGCCGTCAATTTTTCTGTTAAATCTTAACAGTTGCTGACGTGGCACTATTATTTTAATAAAAAAAATTATTTATTTTTATTTTTTAAAATAAAAATAGTAAAATAATAAAATATTAATATTTTATTCTTTTTTATTCTTTTTTCTCCCACCCTCTTTCTTCTCTTTCTTTTTCTCCATCTTCTCCATCTCCTTCATCTTCCTTCTTCTTCTTCCTAACTCGCCACCGCCGGTCGCCGGTGACTTTTTTTTTCTTCTTTTCTTCTTCTCTTTTCTTCTCTTTGCTTCTTCTCTCTTACCCCATTTTTCTTCTCTAATTTTTTTTTTAAATAAACAAGAGGAGGAGGGAGGAGGGAGGCCCCTCCTCCCTCTCCGTCCAGATCTGGACGGAGAAGGAGGAGGGGCCTCCCTCCTCCTCTTGTTTATTTCATAAAAAAAAAATTAGAGAAGAAAAACGGGGTAAGAGAGAAGAATAAAAGAGAAGAAAAGAGAAGAAAAAAAAAACAGTACCGACGACCGGCGGCCAGCGGTGGTCGCCGGTCGCCGGAGTTAGGAAAAAGAAGAAGGAAGATGAAGGAGATGGAGAAGATGGAGAAAAAGAAGAAGAAAGTGAATGGGAGAAAAAAGAATAAAATGTTAATATTTTATTATTTTCCATTTTTATTTAAAAAAAATAAAAAAATAATACTTTTTTTATTAAAATAATAGTGCCACGTCAGCAACCGTTAAAATTCAACAGAAAAATTGACGGTAGGGACTAAAATGCTCCTTATCTCAAACCTCAGGGGTATTTTTGTTGAGTTTGAAAACTCAGGGACCAAACTGTCACTTAACCCAAACCTCAGGGACCAAAAGTGTATTTTTCTCATACATTATAGTATAAAGTTTATGAAACTATATAATATAATTTTTTAATTAATTTCAAAAATTAATTTTGAGAGAAAATATTTGAAAGAGTTCAAATAATTAATATGAATTAGATTCATATTAATAAAATATTTTTTTTAATAAAATCCCTAAAATTAAATATATGATATTTAATTGGATAATTAATTAATTATGAAATTAATTAATTATTTATTAAAATTAGATATGAATAAGATAATAGATTTGATTAGATCTTATTCGTGACGTTTTCCAATAAGGAAAATGTTTTGGCCTTTTCCTATAAATAGGACCCCTAGGGTGGGGTCAAAGGCAATCCCATTCATTATTCTACTCTCAGAGAATTCTCCAGAAGGCTCCCACCAGTCTCTTACCTCTAGTAGTCTCGGAGTCATACCGGTGTAGCCATAGTGGTAATGTTCACAGTAGTTCGTGATTATTTCACAAGCAGTTGGTGAATTTAATCTGAATCGTCAACGAGAGTAAGTAACTTGTTACTATATATAAATTAGATTTAGATCTAATATTTTTTTATGCTTAGCCTTAATATAAATTTGGAATAGTTCTAAGTTTATTGCCAATGTATTAGTATTTTAGATTAAACAAAATTAACTACGAATCGGTCACAAAATTACGAAATTCCATTCCTTCACGACGACGGTGACCGATTTTTTTTTTTTTTTTAAATCTGAAACGACAAGGGACTCAACCTTAGTTTTTTTCCTTCTTTCTTCATCTCCTTCTCCTTCAACCGAGAGACTCAGCCTCCATAGACTTCTTCTTCGTTTTTTATTCAAGCCGTCAGTCATTGTCCCTCATCTCCGACATCGTCTCCAGATGTTCTCTAGTAGCAAAAAATAATGGATTTTCTTCTTGGGCGATTTCGAAAACAGAGAGATAGGAGAGAGATGAACCTCGTTGAAAACCTGATGTGGACTTTTCCTACCGCAAGCGCACGGGTCAAGTAATAATATAGTGAATGTAATTCGAATGTCGTCCTCTGGATTGGATTGTTAAGCAAATCAAGTATTGTGAATTATCTCGCTTAATTTTATTTAGGGATCAAAAAGTGATGAGTGATTAATGGAAAACTAAATTAAAGCAAGAACAAAAAGTGTGGAAATTCAATTGGGAAAAATACTTCAGGAATTGATTTCGCCGATTTAGTCTAGGATTGATTTTAAGGAGTAAGTTATTATGCACAATGAAATTATGAGCCAAAGACCCTTTAATCACAACTACCTCTCCCGAGTATAATTGATTCTCATGCAAATTAATCTACTTGATATCCCTATCTAAGTTTATTAACATGCAAGGCAATAAGATCTTTTGACTAATTCCAAAGTTAATCTAAAACCGTCACGAATTAGAAAATAAACCTTAGTCATGCAATCTTGAGTAAGTCTACATTTAATCCCCTCTCCCGAGCAAGAATAAAAACTCAAATCATTCAACTAATGGCCAATTAATTGAAAGCATTAAATCAATATTACAAACATAATAACCATTGCACAACTTAAACCATAAATTTAATCCATAAACTTAATCAACTACATCAATCCCTAAGCTATGAGTTTAGCTACTAATGAATAGAATTACAAGCTCAACTAAACATGTAAAAGCCATAAATCTAGCTAAAGAAAAGGAAAGGGAAAAGAAAACTCAATGTAAGCCGAGTCCGACGTCCCCATCACGATCCCCACGAACAATGGGTTGATTTCCGATTTTCTCCCTTAGCTTCAGCCTTCAAATCCTCTGTTTTAGCTCTGTTTTCGGCCCCAAGAAGTCCCAAAATTGAATCCCCAAAAAACCTAGCTGAAAGGATGCTTAAATAGCAAAATTTCGTCGTAGCGTCGAGATGCTGTCGCGATCCGCAAATTTGGAAAATTTTTCTATAACGTCGCGACGCTATGATTTTTTTTTTTTTTTTGGTAGAAAACTCCATTTGACTCCAATTGCTGAATTAAGCTTCAAACACGTACTTCCTACAAATAAAACATAAAAATGCATAAATTTGGGCAAATAATTATAAAAGACTAGCTTAATTAATCAGAGAAAAATAGCTAGCTATGCTCGCTATCAAAACCCACTAGGGAGAGAGATGAAAACCCATTGATGAACCTCACTTAAACGCCTAAAACGACCCAAAATCAAGCTGTACGCGTTGTCGCTCACTGGAAAATACCTCTAAGTGTTAAGGTATGGAGCCCAAAATAAGGCCCACCAAAATTACGACAGTGTGTGAAAGGAAGAAAATTAAGGCAGCCTTAATCAAGAAGAAAAAAAATTTCGACGGGAGCTTTGATTGGCTGAAAAGAAGAAACAACTATTGTTAGGCTATTGAGGGGTGGTTTGTAGTGTGTTATTTTGAAGGCTTCCTGTAATCTCTCATCATTCTAGTAGAACCTGCAATTGCAGAAGACTGGACGTAGTCCCGAGCTTGGGGCGAACCAGTATAATTTTTTGGTGTCGTTTTCTTTTCCTTATCTTTTATTATTTTTCGTGACTATTATTATTGGTTTGTTTGGCTTAACCTGTGGAAGGGGAGATAATTATAATATTATTGATTATCATCATTATATTATATCATTATTTTCTCCCAACACTAAGGACTACTGTTGCTGGAGACGAAACGGAAAACAGAGAGATTTGGGCCTCCTTCGCCATCTGAACTGACCATAAACCCTCACCTCTTCGAACGGGAAAACCCTAAACTCCGCAGATCTTCCATTTCCCAACATCTTTGCATTTCCCAACATCTTCGCATGAAACTCACTCCCTAGAACTAATTAACAGAGTTTTATTGAAAAAAAAAACAAATGGGAAAAACCCCCCTTTGAATACAGCTGGAAGGGGGTTTTCCCTTAGTTTTTTATATAAAAAAATAAAACCAGTGAATCGATAGTCTCGAGTAGGCAACTGGTGATGGGCGAACGTCTCGAGTAGGCAGTCGGTGAAAGTGCGGCGACGCTGGTTGGGTTGCGACGGGAAGGCAGGGTCGACGAAGAAGGTGGTGTAGTGCGCGATGTGAAGGGGATAAAAGCCCCCACGCAGCGGAAGCACATCGATTGGACCTTACGCGGTATATTAATTAGCATTAAAATACCGTTATGAAAAACTCAAATAAACTTTAAACATACTTTAAAGTTGCTGTAAATATCTATAAACATGCTTGAAAATTTAAATCTAATTTATTTTCATGCTTTTCTAAAGGAAAGAGAAAGAACCGTTACAAACCTTCGTTGTAGACTTGACCGTTCTTCGCCAACGACGCTTCAACGAACGAAAATGCAGCGATCCCTCCTTGATTTCTTCGTTGGAAATTTCTTCTTCAATGACACAATAACCACAGAGATTACACCGGTATGTCTCTAAGTCTAGGAGGCAAAAGACTTGTGGGAGTCTTTCTCTAAAAGAGAGGCTAGAGAGAATTCTAGGTCTTGTCTTGTGAGTCTAAGAGCAAGAGGAGAGTGTACTGAACCAATTAGGACTAGTGTTCTATTTATAGAAGAGAGGTCATGAATAAAATATTCAATTAAATCAATTTTTAATTAAATCAATTTTTTCCAAAATTGATTCAATCTTATTCCTTATTTAATCAATCCATGATCAATAAATTCCATAATTGATTAATCTTTTCCATAAATGACTAATTACTTCCATAAGTGATTAGATCATTTCCATAAATGATTAATCACTTCCTTATGTGATTAATTATTTCCATAAGTGATTAATTCCCGGTTAATGAGTTCTTTAATTAATTAACCACCAATTAAATATCACATATTTAATTTCCGGTCTTGAATTAATTAATTTGCCCAAATATATTTTATGCCTTAAAATTAATTAATTCATTATTTGAACTCTTTCAAACTTCCATAAATTTAATGTGACTAAAATTTATATTAATATTTGAATTTCTTCAAATATTAATTTCTCTCATAATAATATATCAATATATATTATATTGTTTCCCTTAGTAAATTGAACATTTTCAGTTTACATTTATTACTTAGTTGCCTCAAATTACTTTATGAGCTACCAGTGGGACCTAATGGACCTGCAGATCAGAAGCTCCAACGATATGAGATTAATTGGTCAAACTCATTAACCAAATTAATCAATATTCGTTAACTGTGTGTACATTCCACTATAGACTCACAGTTGCACTCTTCTCACTGCAGACATATTTTCTGTGTCCACGGATATAGACCAATATCGACTAGTTAGTCCTTCACGAGTGTTTGTAACACCAGTTGGGTCAAATTACCGTTTTACTGATAGCGAGCATTGCTAGCTACTTTTACTTATTTAATTTAGCTAGTCTTTTATGATGTTTGGGCCATTTTATTGTGCTTTATTGTTTATTTTGTAGGAAATGGTTGATTGGAGCTATAATGCCATATTAGAATTAATCGGGTGCTCGGGGCGTGAAAAGATGCAAAGGAATGAAAAGAGTAAAAGAGGAAAAAAGTCAAATTTCGGTCAACAGCAGGCTAGCGTCGAGACGCTAGCTCTTGAGCGTCGAGACGCTCACATTCCATATCAGATTACGTGCGTAAAGCTCACAGCGTCTCGACGCTGTGATAGGAAGCGTCTCGACGCTACCGTTTTTCCCTTTTTCAGATCGCGCGTATAAGAGGCAGCGTCTCGACGCTATCGGCAGAATTTCCCTATTTAATCTTTCTTACTTGCTACGGATGGAGGGAAGCCAAATTGAGAGAATTGAACCCTAATTTCGACTAGAGACCTACTGTGGGAGCTGAAGCAAGGACGAGGACCGGGAATCTCACTTGGTGGCGTGGATATCGAGACGGGGACGTGCCGGGATCGATGACATTAAGTGTTTCCTTTCCTTTTACTTCTCTCTAGCTAGATTTTATGGCTTTTACATGTTTAGTCAAGCTTGTAATTCTATTCATGAGTAGCTAAACTTGTAGCTTAGGGATTGATGTAGTTGATTTAGTTTATGGATTGATTTATGGTTTAAGTTATGCAATGTTTATTATGTTTGTAATCTTGATTTAATGCTTTCAATTAATTGGCCATTAGTTGGATGATTTAAGTTTCGAATCTAGCTCGGGAGAGGGGATTTGATTTTGACTTACTCAAGATTGCATGACTAAAGCTTACTTTCTAATTCATGACGGTTTTAGATTAACTTTAGAATTGGTTAAAAGATCTCATTGCCTTGCATGATTAATAAACTTAGATAGGGATATCAAGTTGGTTAATTTGCATGAGAATCAATTATACTCGGGAGAGGTAGTTGTGATTAAAGGGTCTTTGGCTCAGAATTTCATTGTGCATAATAACTTATTCCTTAAAATCAATCCTAAACTAGATCGGCGAAATCAATTCCCTAAGTAGTTTTCCCAATTGAATTTTCATTCTTTTTACTTGCTTTGATTTGGTTTTATTATCATCTATTCATCACTTTTTAATCCTTAAATAAAATTGAGCGAGATAATTCACAATACTTGATTTGCTTAAAAATCCAATCCAGAGGACGACACTCGTATTTACGAACACTTTATTATTACTTGACCCGTGCGCTTGCGGTAGGAAAAGTCCACATCAAGTTTTTGGCGCCGTTGCCAGGGATTGGCACATTTAGCTAGATTGATATTGTGAAAAAATTGTTTGATCTTAATTTAGGGTGTATTTTTACCTTTTTAGTTAATTGCATTTTTTTTCCTTATTTGTTTTTCTTTCCTTATTTGATTTTCTAGGATAGTTTTCTCATTTGTGTTTTGCCTTACATATGTTTGCATTCCATATTAGGTTATTTTGTTTCCTTTTCTAGATTATATTTTCCATTTTAGATTAGTTGTTTTCTTTTCTTTGTTGCTTTCCATAATTGTTTTCTTTCCTTTTTAGGTGTAGTTTTGTTTGTTTATGCGTAGTGTCACAGTCGCGGTCTTTAGGGTCACGAAAAGCGACTGTGCGGCACTTACTTTCGCTCACAAGTAAGTCAGCCAACTTGGAAACGGATCGCCGGTGGCACAACGGGCGAATATCGCAACCTCTACCCCCGTTCTTGGAAAACGGTTTTAGAAAACGGGGTTAGAGAAAAGGTTTTGGAAAACGTTCGAAGACATTTTTGAAAGAATATTTGTTGCACAGACTATCAAGTAAGTAAAGGCACAACAACAGCTTGATATTATACAACTCTCGGGTAGGAAGGATTGACAACTAGTCGTACCCCCCTATAGTACATTATAAAGCATTTTAGCCTTGGCAGGCTTAAACATGAAAATCACGAGGAGTCATACACTTGAGAAATGCAAAGGAAAGTAAACAAGCGATACAAAGGAAATACATATAATGAAAGCATGAGGGGAAAGGGTTGACATGGGCATGCGGCCATAGGCAACACGCCTTGGACGAGCATGACCGTGACATCCTTCCCCACTTAAATGGTTGACGTCTCTGTCAACCGACGCTGCTCGAATTCTGCGATCTGGAGGGCAGCAGTCTTCAGGTCTTCGGCGCGCTCCCAACTGATTTCGGCCTCTGGGAGCCCTTTCCACTTCACTAAGAACTCTTGTAGATCCCGTCGTGGATTGCCGATGCGACGAGTCCTTTCTGCTAACACTTCCTCGACTTCTTTATCGGCGATGTTCTTCATGGTGACGGGTGGTTGAGTGACTTCATTGCGGGCGGTATCCTCGAGGTCGGGGTGGTAGGGTTTCAAATTACTGACATGAATGACAGGATGGATTTTCATCCATGCAGGAAGTTGAACCCTATATGAGGCTTTCCCGACCTTTTGGATAACATCGACTGGACCTTCATATCTCCGGATGAGGCGCTGGTCTCGACTTCCCCGGAAACGGAGTTGCTCAGGTTTCAGCTTGATTAGCACTTTGTCCCCTTCTTGGAACTCTAGAGGACGCCGCTTCTGATCTGCCCATTTCTTCATGCGCTTTGACGCCTTCTCTAGATAAGCCCGAGCGACCTCAGAGGTTTGTCTCCACTCTTTGGTGAAATTATACGCTTGGGGGCTTTTGCCTGCGTACAGGTGATCGACGACATGAGGCATCATGGGCTGCCGCCCGCAAACAACTTCGAACGGAGTCTTGCCTGTCAAGGTGCTCTTTTGGCAATTGAAACTAAATTGAGCTACATCGAGCATCTCGACCCAATTTTTGTGTCTTGCATCGATGAAGTGGCGCAGATATTCTTCAAGCATGCTATTGAATCTCTCTGTTTGTCCATCCGTCTGGGGGTGATAGCTGGAAGAAATATTCAGGTTAGAGCCTAACAGCCTGAATAATTCCGTCCAGAAAGTACCGGTGAATCGCGCATCTCTGTCGCTAATGATGCTGGCAGGGACACCCCATAGTTTGACTACATGTTTAAAGAATAACTGTGTCGTCATCTCAGCTGAACACAACTTCTTGACTGGAATGAACGTCGCATATTTAGAGAACCTGTCAATGACCACCAATATGGCCTCAAATTCCCCAACCTTCGGCAGGTGGGTGATGAAGTCGAGGGAGACGCTTTCCCACGGCCTTGCGGGAACAGGCAAGGGTTCCAGCAATCCTGCTATCTTGGCCCTTTCGACCTTGTCTTGTTGGCAGATAAGACAAGTCTTTGTGAATTGCATGACGTCGTCGCGGAGGTTTGGCCAGTAATAGCCCTGTTTCAGAAGGGCATAAGTTCTTTGCCACCCTGTGTGACCTGCCCACAGAGTGTCGTGACATTCTTCTAGCAGGAGTCTTCGTAAGTTCCCTGAACGAGGGACGTATAGGCGGTTGCCTCTAGTGAACAGTAGGTCATCCTCTATCCAATATTGGCGTGTCTTCCCTTCTTTCTCCAGTTGAATAATGGCCTGCGTGGCCGTATCGTTCGACAAATGTTTCTTGATGGTCTCGCGGATGGTTCCGTTCAACCTACTTGCTTTCAAATGGGCTAGCATGCACAGGGTCGCATGCTCGCTCTTCCGACTCAGCGCATCTGCCGCTTGGTTGGCCTTACCCGCCTTATGTTCGAACTGAAAATCATACTCTGCGAGACATTCTTGCCATCTCGCTTGCTTGGAGGACAGCTTCGACTGACTGAAGAAGGGACAGATGGAGCTGTTATCGGTCTTGACGACGAATTTGGCTCCGAGGAGGTACTGTCTCCAAGCTCTCAAGTAGTGAACTACTGCTAACATCTCCTTCTCTGAGGCGACGTATCTCTTCTCTGCGTCATTCAGCTTCCGACTTTCATATGCGATGGGGTGCCCATCCTGGGTTAGAACACCACCCAACGCGTAGTCTGACGCATCGGTCTCTACTACGAAAGGTTTAGTAACATCGGCAATTCCGAGTACCGGGCCTTCCATCATTGCTCGTTTCAACTCATCAAACGCAGTTTGGCAATCTGGAGTCCAACTCCACGTCTTGTCTTTCTTCAACAACTCGGTTAAGGGACTGGCACGATTCGAGAATCCCTCTACGAATCGTCGAAAGTAATTGGCCAGTCCCAAGAAGGAACGTAGTTTTGTTACTGTCGTCGGAACTTCCCAATCCCTGATGGCTGCCACCTGTCCTTCTTCCATACCAATACGACCGGCTTCGATCACGTGTCCGAGGAAATTAATGCGCTGTTGCGCGAAGGCGCATTTCTCTCTTTTCACATACAGTTGATTTTTCTTCAATTTCTCAAAAACCAACTGCAAGTGAAGTTCATGTTCTTCCATGGTCGGGCTGTAGACTACTATGTCGTCGAGGTAAACCACCACGAACTTGTCGAGATACTCATGGAACACTTGGTTCATTAGTGTACAAAAGGTAGCCGGAGCGTTCGTCAGGCCGAATGGCATGACCAAGAACTCGAAGGCCCCGTACCTGGTGACACACGTTGTCTTGGGTTCATCTCCTTCGGCGATGCGTACTTGGTAGTATCCCGATCTGAGATCTAACTTCGAGAAATACTTTGCCCCGTGGAGCCGGTCAAACAAGTCGGTGATAATGGGAAGTGGATACTTGTTACGCACCGTGAGCTTGTTGAGGGCTCGATAGTCAATGCATAACCGCAGGCTTCCGTCTTTCTTCTTCTGGAACAACACTGGGGCCCCTTATGGAGCCTTCGCAGGCCTAATGAACCCGACATTCAGTAACTCATCTAGCTGTTTTCGCAGCTCTGCTAATTCAGGCGGCGCCATGCGGTAGGCATTTTTAGCGGGCGGTCTCGCCCCTGGTAACAGTTCGATTTCGTGATCTATCCCCCGTCGTGGAGGTAGGTTCCTGGGCAAACTTTCTGGCATTACATCACAATACTTGTCCAACACACGTTGGATCTCACTGGGGACTGGTGCTTCCAAATTTTCGTCTTCTGTCAATGTGGGTTCATCGTGCGCGAGACCTTTCTTTAACTGGAGGGCTGATATCATCTTCACCCCAGTCGGTTGTCTGATACTGGTCGTCACGACCGTGGGGTTGGTTCCTGTGATCACCAAGCATTTTGCTAGGGGCATTGGAATGACCTTGTGTTCGAGAAGGAATTCCATTCCCAACACCACGTTGAAATCATCCATCTTTACAATCACAAAATCTGCATGGCCATTCCAATCCCCAAGCTTGACAGTCGCTCTCTTAGCAATTCCCATGATCGGTAGGGCGGCTGAGTTTACCGCTTTCATCTTCCCTGGATCCCTGTCCCACTTTAGGTTCAATCGTCGTGCTTCAGTTTCGGTCATAAAGTTGTGGGTGGCACCAGAGTCGACCATTGTACTCTTGGTCTGCCTCTGATTAACCCACGCCTCGACATACATGAGACCCCTTTCGAGCGGCTCTTTGGCCCCTTCAGATTTCCTTTGGAGGGCGGATAGGAATTTCAAGGCCCCCATGCGGGGGTTGTCCTCATTCGCCTCATTCGTTGTGGTAGTCTCAACACTCTCAGTTTCGGGACCCACGCTGCCCGTCAATGAAGCTTGAAAGGCGTTGAATGTTGTTCGACTAGGACACTGGTACGATCGATGTGCCCCTTTACAGATGTAACAATAAGGTTTGTCGTTGTTGACTTGCTGATTCGGGCCTCGATATGAACTTCCGCCTCTTGGCTGGAAGTAGTTGCGGTTACTTCCCCCACCTTTGTCTCCTCCCCCACTTTTGGGAGAGCTGGATCGCACAGGTCTATTTCCCCCACTCGAGGGGGCTTGATTCCGTCTCTGTTCTTGCGGTTGGTCGTTGCTAAGATCGAACAGACGTTCTGCGGCTGCATAAGCGTCTGATAGTGACTGTACTCTCTGTTCATACAGCTTTGACTTCGCCCACGATTTCAATCCCTCTATGAAACAGAAGACCTTGTCTTTCTCTGACATGTCTCGTATGTCCAACATCAATCCAGAAAACTGCTTGACATACTCTCGGATCGTTCTGGTGTGTTTCAACTCGCGTAACTTACGACGCGCCAAAATTTCAACATTCTCTGGGAAGAACTGTGAACGTAACTCTTGTTTCAGTCTTTCCCATGTGTCAATGACACATCGACCTTCTTGAACGTCCCTGTAGCGGGACCTCCACCACAACTTGGCGTCATCTGCCAGGTGCATAGTCGCCAAAGTGATTTTCGACTCCTCTGTTGTCGTATTTGTGGCCCTGAAGTACTGTTCCAGATCAAAGATAAAGTTCTCCAGGGCTTTGGCGTCTCGAACCCCACAGAAGGGTTTCGGCTCGGGGACTTTCACTTTGTTTAATTGGGCCGCACCCCCTGTCGGGGTTTGGTTTCCCACCGCTCTCATGGTGAGATTTAGTCTGGCGCTTAAATCCGCCACTTCGGCTCTGACGACGTCAAGGGCCGCTTCACATCTTCAGACAGTTCTGTGACCATCTGAACTATTGCTTTTTGGGAGCTGTCCAGACCATCAACACGCTCCTCCATCTGGGCAACAGAGCCCGTCGAGCTGTCCCCACGCTCGAAGCTGCTAGGTTTCACAGCTCTGTTCTCGAGGTTTTCAACCCTCATAATCAATTCTTGGATGGGCATTCCAACCACGCGGCCAGCTACCGCATCAATCTGGTCTGTCCTCGTCGCAATCTCTTCAAGACGAGATTCTAGGAAGCGCACCGAATCGGGGACTTCCCTCAGGTAGAGCATCTGCTCTTCGATCTCTACCAATCTTTCCACATGGGTCTTGCCCAACTGTTTTACTGCCAACATGATTTCGGACTTCTCTTTCAGGAGCCAACTGGGCTCTGATACCAACTGTCACAGTCGCGGTCTTTAGGGTCTCAAAAAGCGACTGTGCGGCACTTACTTTCGCTCACAAGTAAGTCAGCCAACTTGGAAACGGATCGTCGGTGGCACAACGGGCGAATATCGCAACCTCTACCCCCGTTCTTGGAAAACGGTTTTAGAAAACGGGGTTAGAGAAAAGGTTTTGGAAAACGTTCGAAGACATTTTTGAAAGAATATTTGTTGCACAGACTATCAAGTAAGTAAAGGCACAACAACAGCTTGATAGCATACAACTCTCGGGTAGGAAGGATTGACAACTAGTCGTACCCCCCTATAGTACATTATAAAGCATTTTAGCCTTGGCAGGCTTAAACATGAAAATCACGAGGAGTCATACACTTGAGAAATGCAAAGGAAAGTAAACAAGCGATACAAAGGAAATACATATAATGAAAGCATGAGGGGAAAGGGTTGACATGGGCATGCGGCCATAGGCAACACGCCTTGGACGAGCATGACCGTGACACGTAGGATTAAAGATTTAATTTTAGTACCATTAGATCCCGAGATAGAAATAACAATTCATAAGCTTCGAAGGGAAACTAGAGAAATTATTCACATGGCTGACCAAAATCCACTTGAGGAACCTAGGCCTATTAGAGATTATTTTCAGCCTGTGTTTCAGGGGCAACAGTCGGGGATTGTCTATGCACCGATTAATGCCAACAACTTTGAGCTGAAGACCGGCCTCATTCAGATGGCTCGAGACTGTGCATACAGAGGATCGCCCACTAAGGATCCAAATTCTCATCTTAAATCATTTTTGGATATTTGTGGGACAGTAAAGATTAATGGAGTGTCTGAGGATGCTATTCGCCTACGCTTATTTCCCTTTTCTTTGCAGGATAAAGCACGAGATTGGTTGTAGTCTATTACTCCTGGGAGCATCACCACCTGGGATGCTTTGGTCCAGACCTTTTTAAAGAAATTTTTCCCTCCTGCAAAGACGGTCAAGCTGAGGACCGAGATTGGGACATTCCAACAACAATATGATGAACAACTATTCGAAGCTTGGGAGCGATTGAAAGAGCTACTGAGGAAGTGTCCTCAGCATGGTTACCCCGATTGGCTTCAGGTACAGTTGTTTTATAATGGTTTAACTCCTAGTACAAAAACGATTGTTGATGTGAAGGGTTGAAATCCCTTTTGGCAGCGGAAGCAAACAAGACCTTTCTCGAATTAAATTTCAATTTCAGAAAAACCAATACGTTGGCAACATAAACAGAAACAATTTCTATAACAATGATTAAGCATGCTGATAAATAAAATCTAAAACTATTTTAGATCTAAGAATAACTTACTTGAATTTGGAGCAAACTGCACAATGCTCCACGGATCTCGTTCTTGATTTCCAAATGGACACCACCACGCAAGAACACCCGCTATTCTCTTGGGACATCTTGAGATTGGTTTGTGGGAACCAAAATTGCCTTGGATGGGAATTTTTCCAAAGAACCTTGTTGTTCTTGAGAGAAAATTGGAGAGTTCAGAGAGAGAGAAAAAACTTCTCTGTATTCTTGTGTGAAATCACAGAATGGGGGGGTTGGCCAAAACCCCTTCAGCCAACTACGTAGGATTAGGTTGGGAAGTTATCTTTAACTCCCTAACCAATCCTGTCCATTGATCTAAACCAATTAGATCTGGATCGTCCAATTATTATCAAATAATAATAAATTAAATAATTAATAATTATTTAAATAATAATTAATTATCTAATTAATTATAATTAATTTAATTAAACCAACTTTAATTAAATCAATTATAACATATAGTTTTAATTCAATTAAATCATATTCAATTAAATTAAATAGGCCACATTAATTATATCAAATATTTAATTAATTTTATAATTGAATCATATTCAATTTTATCTCTCTCATTTAACCTATAGTTTTAATGTGCATCAAAATGTACATCAATATAAACTATAGTTTTAATTTGATTAAATCACATTTAACCAAATTAAAATTAAATTAATTAATTCCCTAATTAATTAACTCATGAATTAATCACATATTTAATTAAATTCATAATTCTCTCATTAATTAATCTTGAATCATATCCAAAATTAATTTTATTATAAAGTTTAATTCATTAATTAAACTTATACTATAATGTATCTCCATACATTATATTAATTGCATCAAAATACAATTAACTTAAATTCCCTTTAATATCAAGACTACATTATCTCAGAACCCGTTATGAGCTAGCAGGTGGACCTAATGGACCTACAGATCAGAAGCTCCAACGATACGAGATTGATCAGCTAAACTCATTAACCGAGTCAATCAACATTCGTTAACTGTGGGTCACTCCACTAAAGACCCACAGCTGCACTCTTCTTAATGTAGAATATTTCTGTGTCCACGGATATCGACCAATGCAGTAAGTCAATCCTTCACGTGTGTTCGTAACACCAGCTGGGTCAAATTACCGTTTTACCCCTAGGTTACCTCTGGATCCTTAAGTACCACTGATCCCTCTAATGAACAACCTGTTTAGGGTCCAACCACTAAACAAAAATTCCTCTCGGGCCAGGAGAGGACAGCGCGCTTTTGTTCAAGCCCCGGAATCAGCCCTTAAGGGAACACACATCTACTTGCCCCAGTAGGGGAATGAGTGAATTCCATCTTGTATTGTCATGTCCCCAGCCCCCCACTCGGTCTTGTCCCCAAGAAGGTAGGCTTATTGAGTCGGCGTTCTGGCCACTCTCACCCGTACTAATCAAAGGACAATCCCTCGTGAGAAGGATTTCATGACACACTCAGGATTAAGATCGAGTTACCTAGGTCATCCTATTGAAACAGTAACCTAACTAGTTAACGGTGTTACATCTAGTGGTTTACTATTTCGTGGTCCGGTCTTATGCAAACTCATTGCATAGGATACCCCCGCTCGCATGTCTCCTACACGGACGCCTTGGACCAATACGTCTGTATCGAATACAAAGCGGGCCGTATCACATAGTGTTACCAGGATAAGGTACCCAGCCTTATCCCTGTACTATAGACCTTTTAGGTTGTTACTTGAACACTGATCCCCGTATGTCCCCACATACTAGTCCAAGTCTCATGTAAACAACCTTGGATCTTAGTTTATTGGATTTGGGTCATATTGTGCAATTCTAGACTTAATATGACAATAACACTTTATTGCTTAAACCTCAATAACACTTTATTGATACAAGTGTATAATTCGTTAATCATTCACTATCTACGAGTTTTAGGACATAAAACCCAACATGATGCAGCTGCAGGTGGGACTTTGTTGTCCAAGACCGTGGAAAACGCTCGCACACTTCTAGAGGATATGGCCACCAACAGCTATCAGTGGCCATCTGAGCGGTCTACACCTAAAAAGATTGCTGCTGGAGTGTTTGAGGTTGATAAAGTAAGTGCACTCCAGGCCCAGATGACTTCCCTTGCTAATGCTTTTATGAAATTTTCAGGTACAGGGAGTGCACAGTCAATTGAATCAACTGCTGCTTTAGCATCTAGACCTCAGGAGGAGAGCATCGAGCAAGTTCAGTATGTATCAAATTTTAATTCTAGGGGATATAATAATAGTTCTACACCTACACATTATCACCCTAACAATAGGAACCATGAAAATTTCTCTTATGCTAATACTAAGAATGTTCTTAATCCTCCTGGTTTTGCTCCTCAAACTCAAGATAATAAAAAGTTAGAAGATCTTGTTGGAGCGTTCATTGCAGAGTCTAGTAACAGGACAACCAAATTAGAGGTGGCAGTCATTGCTATCAACACCACGGTGAATGGCCACAGTGCAGCCATAAAGAACATTGAGACTCAGTTGGGACAGTTGGTAAATGTTGTAAGTACCATGAATAAAGGTAAGGCCCCAGCTGAACAAGAGAAACCTCAGATGGAGTATTGTAAGGCAATCACTGTGCACCAGGAGGAATCTGAAGAGGAACCTGAATCTGAGGACTATGAAACGCCTACAGGGGAAGCTGAGGAGGACACATCATCTGATGAGGCTGAAAAGCCTGAACCTGAGCCTCATATTCCTTCTCCCACATTGTTGGTTCCCAAGGAAAAGAAAAAGAAAAAGAAGAAAAAGAACAATCAGGTTCAGTTTGATAAATTTATGAATGCTTTTATGAATCTGAATATTAATATTCCTTTTGCAGAGGCATTAGAGATGCCCCAGTACAACAGGTTCATGAAGGAGTGGTTAGCAAAGAAGCGAAAAGAAAAGAAGGTTGACACTGTATATCTTGCTTCCACATGCAGCACTCGAGTCCAACAGAAGGTACCTGAAAAAGTAGCAGATCCAGGGAGTTTTTCTGTTCCTTGTAGTTTTGGTACTTATTCTTTCAGAGCATTATGTGATTTAGGTGCTAGCATTAATATCATTCCTCTATCGTTGTGTAAAAAGTTAGATATAGGTGAGATTAAGTCTACTCCTGTAAAGCTCCAATTGGCTGATCAATCTGTGGTGAGACCAGTTGGTATTGTAGAAAATGTGTTAATCAGAGTAGGTAGATTTTTTCTCCCTATTGACTTGTATGTTATGGACATGATAGAAAATCCTTCGATGTCTGTCATATTAGGACGACCATTCCTCGCTACTGGGCGAGTGATTATAGATATTGAGCGCAAGGAGCTCACTATTAAAGTCAAGAACGAAAAAGAAATCTTTAAAGCAGTTGAAGACTCTAAAGATGAAGTGCTTTTCATGGGCTACAGGAAAGGTGCAAGAAAGAGCACCTCTGTTGGATTCACAGAACAAAAGCCTCCTTGAAGCACGATCAACATGTCGAGCTAATGACGTTAAACAAGCGCTTATGGGAGGCAACCCAAGTAAGTTTAGTGTGTTTTCTTTTTGTTTTTGATTTATTGTTTGTTTTTGTTTTGTAGGTCTTGTTTTCTTTCTCTCCTTTGCTTTCAAGCTTTCAAGATTCCAAGATCTCAAGCAAGAAGTCATCATCATTCCAGGCCAGTATTGTTCACTCCTGTCATTCTTTTATTGTTCTCATGCTTGTTTATGCCTTATTTTCTTTATACAGTGAGGACAATGCATATTTTAAGTTTGGGGGTGGATTAGCATGTTTGTGGAGCCCTTGAGCATCTGAGTTCGGGCTATAGTTTTGAGCTTTCTTTGAATTATGCATATGGTTGTTTTCTGGATGCTACTTTTGCATGATTATGATGTCCTAGGATAGGCTTTCTTGTCAATTTTCAAGCTTGTGATGAGTTGTAAGCATAAGTGCCCAAAAAGGGAGACTTTTTAAAATTTTTCTAGGAGATGGCTTGCATGAGTAGAGTATTTGTCTTGGCTAGATTTGGATTTGAATGCTTAGGAGCGAATTATTGGGTTCATATGCTTGTTTTCACCTCGATAGGTGTAGGGAAGAGCTAAAAAGTTAATGTTTTGCAAATTAGCATGTTTGATCTTGCTTAGGAGGAAAGAAAAGAATATATGCTATTTATGCTCATAAAGAAAAATCATTCTTGTTGTTATTGTTGAAAAGAAAAATTATTATGCCATGGTCTGTGCACAGTTTGCAATGTTTAATAAAGTTTAGGCAAAAAGAGCTACCCCTGTTGTGATCAGTTAGGCCAACTAGAGAAATCTCAGGTTAAGGGTCCCTGCGATGGGTGTGTGAAAGCTAGTGCCACATATACATGCTTAATTTAATTGTTAATTATAAGCACCTAAGTTTGGAGGAAAACAAACTAATTTGTTCCATTAACTCATTAGTGAAACCTTAGTGCCAGTGTAGAGGGAAGATGAGCTGAGAGTTTAATAATCCAATCCCGGGCTAGTAGAGTCTAATCTTGTTGAGTTAGATCTCGCTTGTGCAAGTTAATTTTGGAAAAATTTTAATTTGTCTCCCTCATTGGTCCTTGTGTGCATGTCTCTTGCTTGCTTGGTTATTGACTTTTGAGCCTTGAGGATTGAGTTATGATTGTTGCATCCATTCTTCCATTGTATGTTTGATTTGTAGTTTGCTCGAGGACTAGCAAAAGCTTAAGTTTGGGGGTATTTGATAGCGAGCATTGCTAGCTACTTTTACTTATTTAATTTAGCTAGTCTTTTATGATGTTTGGGCCATTTTATTGTGCTTTATTGTTTATTTTGTAGGAAATGGTTGATTGGAGCTATAATGCCATATTAGAATTAATCGGGTGCTCGAGGCGTGAAAAGATGCAAAGGAATGAAAAGAGTAAAAGAGGAAAAAAGTCAAATTTCGGTCAACAGTAGGCTAGCGTCGAGATGCTAGCTCTTGAGCGTCTCGACGCTCACATTCCATATCAGATTACGGGCGTAAAGCTCACAGCGTCTCGACGCTGTGATAGGAAGCGTCTCGACGCTACCGTTTTTCCCTTATTCAGAACGCGCGTATAAGAGGCAGCGTCGAGACGCTGTCGCTATCGGCAGAATTTCCCTATTTAATCTTTCTTACTTGCTACGGATGGAGGGAGGCCAAATTGAGAGAATTGAACCCTAATTTCGACTAGAGACCTACTGTGGGAGCTGAAGCAAGGACGAGGACCGGGAATCTCACTTGGTGGCGTGGATATCGAGACGGGGACGTGCCGGGATCGACGACATTAAGTGTTTCCTTTCCTTTTACTTCTCTCTAGCTAGATTTTATGGCTTTTACATGTTTAGTCAAGCTTGTAATTCTATTCATGAGTAGCTAAACTTGTAGCTTAGGGATTGATGTAGTTGATTTAGTTTATGGATTGATTTATGGTTTAAGTTATGCAATGTTTATTATGTTTGTAATCTTGATTTAATGCTTTCAATTAATTGGCCATTAGTTGGATGATTTAAGTTTCGAATCTAGCTCGGGAGAGGGGATTTGATTTAGACTTACTCAAGATTGCATGACTAAAGCTTACTTTCTAATTCATGACGGTTTTAGATTAACTTTAGAATTGGTTAAAAGATCTCATTGCCTTGCATGATTAATAAACTTAGATAGGGATATCAAGTTGGTTAATTTGCATGAGAATCAATTATACTCGGGAGAGGTAGTTGTGATTAAAGGGTCTTTGGCTCATAATTTCATTGTGCATAATAACTTATTCCTTAAAATCAATCCTAAACTAGATCGGCGAAATCAATTCCCTAAGTAGTTTTCCCAATTGAATTTCCATTCTTTTTACTTGCTTTGATTTGGTTTTATTATCATCTATTCATCACTTTTTAATCCTTAAATAAAATTGAGCGAGATAATTCACAATACTTGATTTGCTTAAAAATCCAATCTAGAGGACGACACTCGTATTTACGAACACTTTATTATTACTTGACCCGTGCGCTTGCGGTAGGAAAAGTCCACATCATTTACCCCTGGGTTACTTCTATTTCCTTAAGTACCAGTTCTCCTCTAATGAACAACCTGTTTGTGGTCCAACCATCAAACAGAAAACCCTCTCGTGCCATTGAGAGGGTAGGGCCCTTTGTTCAAGACTCGGAGTCACCACTTAAGGGAACACTCATCTGCTTCCCTAAAGTCGGGAGTGAGTGAATTCCATCTTGTACGATTATGTTCCCAGCTCCCCATTCGGTCTTGTCCCCAAAATGGTAGGCATATTGAGTCGGCGTATTGGCCACTCTCACTCATACAAATCAAAGGACAATCTCTCATGAGCAGGAGTCCATAATCAACTCAGGATTAAGACTAAGTTGTCTAGGTCGTCCTAGTGAAATAGAAAACCAACTATAGGCACCCAGTCTTATCCCTATATTATAGACCTTTTAGGTTGTTTCTTGAACAGTGATCCCCATATGTCGCCACATATAGTTCAAGACTCATATTACAGCCTATGATGTCTAGTTTATTGGATTATGGTTATTTTATGCAAAGACAAATATAAAATAACTAATAAGATTTAATGGAAAAATATATCAATATTATTTCATTAATATCCGGTCAACGGTTACATTCACTATCTACAAGTTTTAGGACATATAAAACCCAACACGATGGTGGTGAGTTGCGGTGAGAAAGATGATGAAAGGATGAAGATAAATGTTACATGGAAGGGAAACATTTGAAAGGGAATGAGAGTTTGGGAATGTTGTGTTTTTAAAAAGAAAGGAAGAGAAAGGAGAAGAAGAGAAAAAAATGAAGAGAAATGGGAAGAAAGGAAAGAAGAAGAGTAGAAAAAAAAATGTTGTCGCCGGCGACCAGTAGTTTCAGCGGTAGTAACAGATTGGGTGGAGTGGTGGTGATGAAGAAGAAGGAAGAGAAATGAGAGAGATGGAAAGAAATAATAATATTTTTATTTTTAAAAATTAAATAAAAAATAGTGCCACATCAGCAAGTCGTTAGTTTTTAACGGAAAAATGGATGAAGGGACTAAATGAAACGAAATCCAAACCTCAGGGACTAAATTGTCGAGTTTGAAAACTCAGGGACCATAATGAAACCTAACCCAAACCTCAGGGACTAAAAGTATATTTTTCCTTATTTCTTAAGATGAAACAAAAAATAGCTTATCAGACTAAGCAAAGAAAATGAGGAGAAAATAAAATTTTAATGTAAAGAAGGCTTAGTTAGCATGAAAATCTTAAATGAAAAAAAAAAAAGAAAAAGAAAAAAATAGAAAGGGAGAGAAGTGGCAAAATCTTGAGAAAAAGAAAATTGACTTAGAAGAAAGAGAGAGACAAACTTGAAAAAAAGAAAAAAAAAAAGGAAAGAGATTATTAGCTAATCATAGAAAAAATTAAAAAGAAATTAAAAAAACTTAACCAAGTTAGGAGTTAACTAGCCACATGTCACAAAATGAGAGAGTCGGGTCACCCAATGATATCTCATTTATATGAGACCATTTTCATGGCCTTATCAAATTGCAAAAGGTGTGGCATGGGGGTTCTCCCTGTCGGTGGCTGAGGGCATTCATACAAGGAAAAAACTTGGCTGCATACCCGTTATAGGGCCCTACATACCACCATTAAAATGTTGACAACTAGGAGAGATAAAAAAAATTCATTTTCTCCCTTCCTCTTTCTTAGTTGTCAATATTTTAATTGGGTATGTAGGGAGATCCCTATATACCGGTATGCGGCCAAGTTTTATTACTAGTTTTAGTCTACTATAAAATTTTGGGAAAAAAAATCAATTTTGACCCCTGAATTTAGCATGTTGTATCAATTTTAACCCTAAACTTTCAATTTCATCAAATTAAATCTCAAACTTAACAAATTGTATCAATTTAAACCTCAAACTTGCATAAATGTTGCAATGCAGACCTTTGGTCAATTTTTCATTTGAATTGCTATTAAAACATTTAATTGACATTTTTTTTAATTCACATTGCACCCGAGTTAGTGTTGTAAGAAATTTGTTGGAAAAAATCTTTATCAGAAGAAATCAAATATCCCATATTATTCTTCTCATTATTATTCAAAAAAAAAAATCAAAAAGTTATTGGCAACAAGAAAAATCTAGCAAATGTGAGAAATAAAAAACTCAAAATATCTTTATTTTCGTTTCCTACATTTGTACATTCTTCTAATTAGCAAGAAAAAAATAGAAGAAAAAAATCCCACAAACTTCTTAGCAACAACAAAAAACAACAAATATTTGAAGATAAAATACCTCCAAAGTTTCTTTGTTTTCGTAATCTTAGATAGCAGCAAAAAAAAAAAAAAAAAAAACCCTCACAAAGTTCCCAACAACAAGAAAAAGTCATCTAAAATAAAGTTTCTAATATTTTATTTATAAGAAACCAATTCAGGAAGAAATAATCAATTACATATGGTGGTTCAAACGGAAAGTTAACCAAAGGTATACATTGTAACACTTATGCAAGTTTGGGGTTAAAATCGATACGATCTAATAAGCTTGAGGTTTAATTTGATGAAATTTAAAGTTTAGGGTTAAAATTGATACAACCCCCAAAGTTTAGGGTTAAAAATGATTTTTTCCCTACAACTTTTTATTTTAACCATTTATTTTATACTAGTCGTGAAACACGTGCAAGCACGTGATATATTTTAGTTTTAAATTAAAATAAGAGAAAATAGTACCTTTTAGTATGTAATAAGTAAATATTACATAATTTTTGTTTTAATTTTTTTTAGTACAACAACATTTGGGGGTGAGATCCTCTGACCTCTTGGTCGAGGGTATAGACACCGTATTTGGTCCGGCTTGATTTTTAGTAATAATGTTTGAAGTTTTTCAATATTTTGTAGTCAATTTGTGTTAGGTATGTTAACAAGAGCATAGCTCAACTGACATAAAGTTGTATTAATGATCATTACGTCCTTAGTTCGAATTGACTTTTTGCATATTATCAAAAATTTGTTTTTTAGTTTTCATGATTTATTTTCATTTTCATTTTATTTTCTTTTTTTGTTTTATTTAATTTATTTCTTTATTTTGTTTATTTATTTTATTTTTATTTTGTTTATTTATTTATTTTTATTTATTTTATTTTTATTTATTTTAATTATTTTATTTTATTTTATTTTTTCTTCTTCCCTCCTCTTCCCACGTTCTCCACCCCCTTCCCACCATTCTCTCAACCTCACATTCTTTCCTCGTTCTTCTCCATTCCCCCCTCCTTGTCCCACCTTCCATTCTTTCCTCCTCTTTCTCAACTCACTCCCCCTCCTTCTCCCAACCTCCCAATCTTTCCTCCTTTTTCTCAACCCCTTCTTCCAAGCTCTACTATATAATGAGAGCCTATGGAGGATAGAAAGGACAACAATAAGGACAAAAAAGAAGAGGAGTGAAAGAGTTTAGAGAGAGAAAAACACAAAAAAGGAGAAGAAGAGTTAAAGAGATTAGAGAGAGAAAGTGAGTTAGAGAGGGAAAAATAGAGATTTCAGAAGGATTTTCAAAGATCTAAGTTCACAACCGCCGCCGCTCACCGCCGCCGCTCGCCGCCGCCATTTGCCCGTTAATTCCGACGAGGTTCCTAAGTGAGGTTTAAGATAAAAGAGGAGGGAAGGTGGAAGAGTTAAAAGAAAAAAAAGGTATACATTTTCGTGAAGAAGAAGAAGGGGAGAATGGGAGAGAGAGAAAAGGTAAGTGGGTCCCTCCCCATTTAATTGTCTTCACATTTTTTTTAAAAATTTTTATTTTCTCTTTTAATTTTATTTTTGGTATATATTTTGCTTTCATTTTTTTCTCCTTTTCTTTATTCTCTTTTTTTAGTTTTCTAATCCTTATTTGTCATTTTAATTGACTTATATATCAGATTTCTAATTGGAGTTTCATCTCAAATTGGCTTTTACTTTGAAATTCTTAAATCGTGTTCAAATTTGCTTTAAAATTGAACTTTTTATCTATTTAAATTAAATTCTAATTTGAAGGTTAATTTAATAATTGCTTACCGAATATAATTTGAAATCTCAAATTAGATGTCAATTTCCCTTCAAATGGTTTTAATTTCAAGTTCCAATGAATTTCAAGGTGATTTTGGATTTTTTTTTTTCTTTCAAATGAATTTCAAGTTGTATCTATTTAGTTTTGATTTTTGAAGCAAAATTCAAAACGAGTTGTGTTTTAGAATTTAAAAAATTCAATGTCAATTCCGTGTTAAAGTGAGATTCCAAACCAATGTCTTATTGTTTTAGATTAAAAAGTAATTTCAATTTTAATTAAATTGGAAGTCAATCAATGGCTTTTGTTTCCTCCCTTTTAAATTAAATTGCAAATCATTTTCAATTCCTAAAAGATTAAGTCAAATTTTAAAAGTCAAAAATCAAAATGTTTTTATTAAATGAGGTTCAACCCATCTTCTTTTTATCATTATTTATTTTGGCTGCTTAATATCTTAAATTAAAAAAGATGATTGATTATGAAAAGTTTTAGCTGATTTTGTTTAAAGAAGGTATTTAAGGAAAATAGCATAAGGTCAATTTTGTGTTAATTTTAAATTAAAATTTGAAAATGCTTCCAAGTATTAAATCATGATTTTAAATGATTTTATCACTCGTAAGTTGTTAATTTACATTTCTGTCGTTAAAATGTGAATTAATAGGAGACAAAATAATTCATGTAAAGCCTATGACGGAGTTGAAATTATTTTCAAATTCTTGAGGTGAAAGATTTTCCTTAATTGGGAAATTTATACGTGATAATAAAGTTATGGGTTAACCCCACTCACAAAATTAAATCCTTACTTTATTTAAAGATAAGGTGAAATTAGTGAGACATTTAATTTTCAATTTTCATTTTTTTCCCAAATTTTATTTGTTTTTTTGTTTTTTTTTTTTTTTTTTGTTAAGACATGGACCTTTGTTTAATGAATTCGAGTAATAAAATAAAATGTTTTCAAACGGGTGTTGTAGGGTGCTAATACCTTCCCAACACATAACTTACCCCGAACCTATTTTTTGTTCACACCCCCAAGTTGATTGGTGGCGACTCCAAACTTTTAACCTCGAAAGAGACCCTTAAGAAAGGACGTCTGCCGCTCCGCGTCGCGATGACGTTGGGACAGCTTGGCGACTCCACTGGGGATTTTTCTTAAGAGGGTCAAGGCCGTTTTCATTTTTTTTTTATTATTCGATTCATTTTGTTATTTATTCATTTATTTATTGTGGTCCATCTTTTTTTCCGCATAGTGTTATTGTTGAAGTGACTTGTGTGAGTATATTTTATGCTTTAATGAATGTATTGTTAATTCATATTATACTGTCATGCATATATCACACACAACCACAGCTCTATACCCGGGCTTTGCCTTTAGGATTAGGATCGAAGATGTAGTAGTGTCGACCTTCGAAGGGACATAATGGCCCTCGTGTAGGCGCATGAAAAATCCTCACTCAAGTTAGTTCATATGTTATTTTATAACACTTGGATTAATTTGGGGACGTTTTTAGGGTTAGAATTTCTCTACCTCACTCCATATTCATGTCATGATTTTGTATTGTCATCTTTAGTTTGAATAAAAGGGCAAATATGAAAATTCGGTTTTAAAGTCCACTCTTCTTAGTGTCACTTGTTTTTTCTTGTTTTTTTGTTCTTCATTTTTTTTATTCTTTTAAAAAAACTTAGACTTTGAAAAAAAAAATCTCTTTTAAAGGATTTAAGTTTTGTCAAAGAAAATTCTTTTAAAAAAAACTTAGACTTTCAAAAAAAAGTTCTCTTTTAAAGGATTTAAGTTTTTTCAAAGAAAATTCTTAAAAAAAAAAAAAAGCTTAGACTTTGTAAAAAAAAGTTCTCTTTTAAAGGATTTAAGTTTTGTCAAAGAAAATTCTTAAAAAAAAAAAGCTTAGACTTTGTAAAAAAAGTTCTCTTTTAAAGGATTTAAGTTTTGTCAAGAAAAAATTCTTTGAAAACTAAAATTTGAACTTTGTTTTTTTTTTTAAAAAAGAAGGTTCTTTTTTTAAAAAATAAATAATTTGTTTTGTCAAGAAAACAATTCTTTGAAAACTAAAAGTAGAACTTTGTTTTAAAAAAAAGAAGGTTTTTTTTTAAAAAAAAAAAATTTATGTTTTGTCAAGAAAAAAATTCTTTGAAAACTAAAATTTGAACTTTTTTTTTTTTTTTAAAAAAGGTTTTTTAAAAAAAGAATTTAAGTTTTGTCATGAATAGAAATTCTTTGAAGTCTAAAATTAAGACTTCGCTTGAAATTCTAAAGAGTTAAAAGTTCTGTCAAAATAAAAGTTCAAGTTTTGTTTGTAGGAATTTTTTATTAATTTTTTTTTAGCTTAATTTTTGTTTTGAAAGAGGGGTTTTTTTTTAAATAAAAAGTTTAATTTTGACAAGACAAAGAAGTTTTTGTAAGATTGGTTAAAGAGTTCATTTTTTGTTTAAAAAGAGTTTTTAAGAAATTGAAGTCTTGCCAAAACAAAAAAAACTTTCTTTAAGAAGGGAAAAACTTGTTTTCTCAAAAAAAGTCTTTCTATTTTGTTTAATTGGAGAAGTAAATATTTCTACATTCTTTTCATTTTAGATTTTTACTCTCCATTTTCTTTTTTTTTTTATCTTTTATTTACCTAAAAAAGAGTTTATCCCAAGAAGCGTTTTTTTTTTCTTTTTTTTTTCCTTTATTCCATTTGAAGTCGAATTTAGTATTTAGTTTATCCATACCATTTAGTTTGGGTTCTGCATCATGTTTTGGAATTAGTAGTGTCGACCTTCGAGGGGATTGCGAATGCTCCCGTGTAGGCACATGAAAGGTCCTCCCCATTTTTCATGACATTAAGTAGTTTTCTCACATTTTCAAATTAAATTCATTTCTCCATGGTACTATCTTACTTTTTAGATGAAGTAATATCGACCTTCGAGGGGATTGCGAATGCTCCCGTGTAGGCGCATGAAAAATCTATTTTAATTTAAAGCGGAAGTTAATTATTATTTCCTTACATTTTCTTTTTCTCCAAAAGTGAACAAAATGAATGCCAACGTACCCATAGAGTCGATACGGTCATCTTCCTCTGAGTATGATGAGTTGAGTACTGTGCTACAATGGGCAGAGCAGACACAACTAAAACATGAGGATAATCTGCCTTTTAAAAGCCTCGTGTCGTCATCCTTCTCAAGTCAAGTTCAAATCATTGCTAACGAGCTAGGGGAGCTGAAGGCCATTTGGGAAGGTTTAACGCCAGAAAGAAGATTTTGGTTCTCAAAGAGATACGACCATATTGCAGACCTCATGTATATTCCAGTTAATCGGTTCACCGTCCAGGCTTTGTTAGAATTCTGGGACCCGGCCTACAGGTGTTTCGTATTTCAAGATTTTGACTTAGTCCCGACCATTGAGGAGTACCACACGATGCTGAACATTGAAGGAAAAGGTGGAGAAATGATCTATTGTTTCAACCCACAGTTAACTGCAAATAGAACTTTATCCAGATTTCTAGCTGTACACCTAAAGGAAGTGCAGAAAAATGTGAAAGTGAAAGGGGTTGAAGAGTCTATATCTGCAGATTATCTAATAGAACTCGCTCGCAAACACATAAATGAAGAAAAGGGCTTGGTTCTGTTAGCTTTGTGCATCTACGAGATGATCTTGTATCCCAGAGTTAAAGGATATGTGGATGGTGATGTCTTGAAGCTATTCTTCAGCATTGAGCAAGGGGTGGATCCAGCCATACCTCTTCTAGCGGAAACGGTTCGAGCCCTCAATTATTGTAAGTCCAACAAAGGCGGGAAGTTGAGATGTTGTGTGCCCTTACTCTATATTTGGGTGCATAGTCATTTTAAGTTCCTAGAAGATTTTGGCTGTCCAAAAATCAACTTCAGCAGCACGTGAAATCTAACAAGTAGTACAATTTCAAATTTGGCACGACCCCATGGAACTCAAGTTTTTCGAGGAAAGAAGCATGGGTGTCTTTCTTTTTGAATTCCAAATTAGAGCATGTGATTTGGAAGGCACATTGGATGCCCCTAAAAGCCTTAATCTACAGATGTGGGAGCTTCCACACAGTTCCTCTAGTAGGCCATTGGGGATGCGTCCATTATGCTCCGTTGTTGGCCTTGCGGCAAAGTTGGTTTAAACAGTTCATGCTAGCAACTCATGGTCTGCATAAATTAGAATTTTCCTACAGCTGCGAGGATTCTAACGAAGTGACAAGTGCTGACTTCTTGGAGAACAGTTAGAAGGATAAATGGCAATAGTCACTCTAAGGGAGTTAACTCCAGAATATCTCTAATGGCGCATTAAGAGGAGCAAGATCCCAATTACGACTCGTGACAATGTGGGAGAATCATCTAGTAGAGCAGTAGATAAGCCTAACCAGCTAGCGACAGAGCGAAAAGAGTTAGTGGGAAGAAATCAAACATTGAAACTAGAAAATGAAAAATTATAGCAAGAGGTCAAACGTTTGATGGACCAGGTAACTCAAGCTAGTGGCAAACTCGAAGAAGTAGAGAGAGTTTCAAAAAACCAAGCCAAGCGAGAAAGAGATTATGATATATTGGACGAGGAGAATAGAAGATTGATTAAGGAGAATCACGCTTTGAGGAATGAAAATACTGCATTACGAAGGGCAACTCATTCACAAGAGGATAGGATCAAAGACCTTTCAAGAGGCAAATAGACTCTCTTAGAGTTAGTTGTGAAATTAAACGAAACCATCAACAAGCAGAAAACGCAACTTATCGAGTTTGAAGAAGCCAATACTGCTCTAAGGCGAACGCTGGACAATCTACGCGTGAATATACAGGCTCAATCAGAAGAGTCTGAAGCTTTTAAAAGTTATTCAAGCTCGTTGGAACATCAGCTCCAAGCATTTCAAAGGGCAAGCGAACAGTTGTCACTAGAGAGAGGACAACTAGAGGAAAAATACTCCTCATTAAGGGGAGATTATGCCATTATGAGAGACGACATGCAAATAATTCTTGGGAAAGTAAATCAAACTATGAACACTATCAAGATCATGGCTAGGAGAGCCCGAGGATTTGCAGAATGGGCAAGAGATCTGCGAGAGAATACATCACCTATGGCCTCTAATGCGGAAGAGTTGTTTGAGTTTTTAGGGATGATTCGTAGAGACCTTGGGTACTTTGGTCACTTTCATTAATGCTCCCTGTTTCCCTGTTTTCCAATTCCCCAATTGTTTATTTAGTAGATATATTCATTTTTTTCCTCAATAATAAAATTTCATTCATTCATGCATCTCATACTGTTCTTTCTTCTATATATATATATATATATATATATATATATATATATATATATTATGTACTCTAAAACTTTTCTTTTAAAAATGAAAACAGAACAATAAAATAGCTCGGTCAACAAGAGTCTACCACGCTTACAACACTAGGCGTAGAACAAGGATTATGGAAGAAAAGGGTGAACAAGAGAAGACTAAGCGGGACATCGAGGAAATCAGGGAAAAGGTTGATGCAATCATTGCCGCTTTAGAAAAGGGCAAAATGATTGCAGATACGACTACACCAAACACTCCGATTGGAAACCCTCAAGCTGGCCTACCATTTTTACCCATCTTCGCTTCACATGTTCGTACGACAGTAGTAGCGTCCATGCCACAACATACTACCTATAACCCCTTATATGAAATACCTGTTGGGCAATACCCTTTTCCATCATTTAAAGAAGGCCAAGTCCCCCAAATCCCCATGGCTAGCCAAGCTGGTGCTTCTTATTTCAAACCAGAATTTTCAAAAATACCTTTTGCGGTCCCTAACTTGGATGACCTAGAAGTAAAGAAGGAGTTAGTCGCGCCCTCTAATGAAAAACTTGAAGTTTTAGAGGAAAGATTGAGGGCAGACGAGGGCACTAGTGTTTTTGGGAACATGGATGCCACTCAATTATGTTTAGTTCCAGACGTTGTGATCCCATCAAAATTCAAACTTCCTGAATTTGAAAAATATGACGGGACAACATGCCCTAAAAGTCACATTATTATGTACTGTAGGAAGATGGCAGCGCACGTGCATAATGATAAGCTGCTCATACATTACTTTCAGGATAGCTTAAAGGGTCCAGCCGCCCGTTGGTATATGCAGTTGGATAGTTCACATGTTGTCACATGGAAGAACTTGGTTGATTCCTTCCTCAAACAGTACAAGCACAATATTGATTTGGCTCCCGACCGACTGGACTTATAGAGGATGGAAAAGAAGAGTACTGAAGACTTTAAAGATTATGCTCAAAGGTGGCGGGATACGACAGCTCAAGTCCAACCCCCTTTAACTGATAAGGAGCTTTCTGCCATGTTCATCAATACTTTAAGGTCCCCATTTTATGAACATATGGTTGGAAGTGCATCAACCAATTTCTCCGATATCATGACAATTGGAGAAAGAATTGAGTACGGGATCAAACATGGTAGAATAGCCAAAACCGTTGAATCCTCAGGCACAAAGAAGGGCAACAGTTCAAAGAAGAAGGAGGGAGAAGTACAGATGATAGGAAAAGTGGATAAGTCCCATCGACAAATCCACCAACCCATCGCACAATATCCTTCGAATTATTTACCTACATACGGATACTATCCTCACCAGGTGAATAATACATCAGCGCAGTACTCCCCATTTTATGGACAAAATACCAGACCCCAAATGAATCAAAACTTTCAGTCTCGAAGGCAACAACAACCAGTCACTCTAGGTCAGCAAAATAATCAAGCACCTTATAAGCAAACCCAATTTTATCCGATTCCGATGACATATACTGAGCTCTGGCCTCAGTTAATTCAGAACCATCATTTGGCACCCAAGCCTGTTGCTCCACTACAACCCTCTTATCTAAGATGGTATGATCCTAATGCAAGGTGTGATTACCATGCAGGTGTTGTTAGGCATTCTACAGAAAATTGCACTACTTTGAAGTATAGGGTGCAAGAGCTCATTAAGGCTGGATGGTTAAATTTCAAAAAAGAGGAGGGACCCAATGTTGATAATAATCCTTTACCAAATCACCAGGTGAATGCAATAGATCAGTGTCAGGATATTATCAAGATGGCAGATGTTACAGAGATCAAGACTCCTAAGGAAAAGCTTTTTGAGATTCTCCTCGTTAACGGATATGTATCAATTGAGTATGCACACAAAGACCTTGTTCATGAGGAGTACGATGATAATCTGACTTGCCTATTTCATGCTGGAGCAAAGGGACATTCTTTGGAACAATGTCATCATTTTCATAAAAGGGTCCAAGAACTGGTGGGTTCAAAATTTCTTGTGGTCACCCAAGTCCATCACCAGGATGATGAAATAAACGTCGTGGAAGAATTGCTGCCTAAAGAAAATTTGAATCCATCTTTCAAACTGAAGCCACTCACGATCTATTACCGTGAGAAGACTACTATTCATGATCCAAAGTCGATCACTATTCAGGTGCCGACTCCTTTCAAGTATAAGAGTTCCAAGGCAGTACCATGGAGTTATGAGTACAAAGTAACTATTAACTTAAAAACGCCACCACTTCCAGTTGACAACATTTCTGGAACGGGAGGCGTAACACGGAGTAGGAAATGCTACACTCCAGATCAGTTATTGAAGTGCTCAAAGAATACAATAAAAGAGAAGAATGAGAAAGTCGAAAGTAACACAGATAACAATGTCAAGCCCAAAGAAACAACAGTGATGAAGAAATCAAGGGGCAAACAGACTGTGTCCGAAGAAGAAACTCAGGAATTTCTAAAGTTGGTTAAGCAAAGTGAATACAAAGTAGTGGAACAGCTAGCTCAGACGCCTGCTAAGGTTTCCATATTATCTTTGTTGTTATCCTCTGATTCACATCGAGACACGATATTGGAAGCTCTGAATCAAACATATGTTTCCAAGGACATCACTTTAGATGGTTTAGATAATATTGTGGGGAACATAACTGCTCACAACACCATAACTTTTACTGATGATGAGATACCGCCCGAAGGCATAGGACACACGAAGGCACTTCATATTTCAGTCAAGTGCAAGAACTTTTTAGTAGCAAAAGTCCTGGTGGATAATGGGTCTTCTTTGAACATAATGCCAAAATCAACGCTCGAAAGATTGCCAGTGGATATGTCCCATATGAGGCCAAGTACCGTAGCAGTAAGGGCCTTTGATGGGGCACGCAGTCAGGTGGTGGGTAACATTGAGATTCCAATACAAATCGACCCATACACATTTAACATAACCTTCCAAGTTATGGATATCCCATCTGCTTACAGTTTCTTATTAGGGCGGCCTTGGATACATTATGCAGGAGCTGTCCCATCATCGTTGCACCAGAAACTTAAATTTTCAATTAGAAGGAGCCTAGTAATTGTATCCGGTCAAGAGGATATCTTGGTTTCTAGGCCAGCTTCAATGCCATATATTGATGCAACAGAGGAAGCTTTTGAGTCATCATTTCAAACACTCGAGGTGGCAAGTGCTACGACTCTATACGGAGAAAGCAAGAAATCTAAATCTCGATCTTCAGTCATGACATTCAAGGAAAGCAACAATCGTTTAGATGATGTTTTAAGCCTATCAAAAAATACAAAAAGATTTGGGCTTGGGTATAAGCCGGATAAAGCAGATATGATCAGGGTACAGAAGCGAGAAAAAGATAGGCGTTTGGCCAAATTTGAAAGTTGCGAACCAGAATATGGAGAAAAAGTCATTCCTCATCTCTACCATTCGTTTGAAAGTGCTGGTATAATTCGTCCAGGAGATTTTTCAGTTGCAGTAGTGACTAAAGAGGAAGAAATGGGTCTGTGGATCTACCCGTGCCCAAAAAACTTCGAGCTCAACAATTGGAGTACTATTGAATTACCGTCATTTGCTGTTAAGATGTCAAAGTAATTGACCACTTTTTATTGTTTTTTGCAATTTCAATTTTCAATTTGAAGTTAGGTTAGTCATTTTACTCATTTCATTTTCCAGACTTATTTCTATCTGTTCAAGTAAATTTCATCATTCAATGAAGGTTTTAGTTCATTTCCTTTTGCTATTGCATATTACACTCTCCATGGCAAAATATTTACTCTTCTTTTCTTCTTTTTTTCTCTATGTCAAATTATCAACATCTTAAGCAGTAATGCTGAGATTGAATGTGCAAACGATTCTCAATACGAACTTTATATTCATATACACAATGTCGAGTCTGACGAGGAAGAAGAAGATTTTGAACCTAGTGCTGAGTTGTTAGAAATGATAGAGGAAGGGGAAAAAGCATTGGGCCCCCATGAAGAGTTAACAGAGATAATTAACCTGGGATCACAAGCAGAAGTCAAGGAGGTTCAAATTGGCACTAATGTCTCTACAGAAACTCGCAAAAAGCTTATTGATTTGCTCAAGAATATGTCGATATCTTTGCTTGGTCCTATCAAGACATGCCTGGGCTAGACACGAATATTGTAATGCATCATTTACCACTCAAACCTGAGTGCAAACCAGTAAGGCAAAAGTTGCGAAAGATGAAGCCGGATATGTTAATTAAGATAAAGGATGAAGTCAGGAAACAAATTGATGTTGGATTTCTGACTGTGTCCAATTACTCTGAATGGGTTGCAAACATTGTTCCTGTGCCAAAGAAGAATGGGCAAGTTAGGATGTGTGTGGATTATAGGGATTTAAACAAAGCAAGCCCTAAAGATAATTTTCCACTCCCTCACATTGATGTGTTGGTAGATAACACTGTTGGTTTTTCTACCTTCTCTTTTATGGATGGTTTTTTAGGCTACAATCAAATAAAAATGGCACCTGGAGATCAGGAAAAAACTACATTTATTACATTGTGGGGAACATTCTGCTACAAAGTTATGTCATTTGGTTTGAAAAATGCTGGGGCCACCTACTAGTGAGCCATGGTTACTTTATTCCATGATTTGATGCACAAGGAGATTGAAGTGTATGTAGATGATATGATTGCCAAGTCGAAAGAGGAGGAAGAACACACAACCGTTCTCCGCAAGTTGTTCGATCGATTGAGAAAGTTCCAGCTCAAGCTCAATCCGAGAAAATGTATATTCGGGGCAACCTCTGGTAAATTGTTAGGATTTGTGGTTAGCCAAGAAGGTATCAAAGTCGACCCTGACAAAGTTAAGGCAATTCTGGAAATGCGCCGCCTCCGCAAACACAGAAAGAAGTTAGAGGATTTTTGGGTCAGATAAATTATATTTCCAGGTTCATAGCGCAATTGACCACAACATGTGAGCCTATTTTCAAGTTGCTTCGCAAAAAAAATGATGGCATTTGCAATGAAGATTGTCAAACAACATTTGATAAAATTAAGCAGTATTTACGAAATCCACCGATCCTCGTACCACCAGTGCCTGGACGTCCGCTCATTTTGTATCTCACCGTAACAGAAAGTGCAATGGGATGTTTACTGGGGCAACATGATGACTGTGGAAGGAAAGAGCGAGCTATATATTATTTGAGAAAAAAGTTCACCAGTTGTGAAACCAGGTACTCCTCGATGGAAAAAACTTGTTGTGCTCTTGCTTGGGCTGCACGTCGCATAAGGAAATACATGTTGTATTACACGACATGGCTTATTTCAAAAATGGATCCTGTGAAATACATCTTCGAGAAGCCATCTTTATCGGGACGAATTGCAAGGTGGCAACACTACTACAAAAATCACTTTTAATGACGGGCATTGCCCGTCATTAAAGACTTTTCATGACAGGCGGCGTCCGTGATCTATACGAGTGTCATTGTAACTTTTCATGACGGGCGACTTTTAATGACGGGCAATGCCCGTCATTAAAAGCTGTCTGTCATGAAAAGTTACAATGACGAACGTTTTTCATGACGGTCAATGCGAGTCATGAAAAGTCGTCCGTCATCAAAAGTCCGTCATTAAGGGTATTTTCCAACCAACCAGATCTTTAATGACGGGCATTGCCAAGGGTATTTTCCAACCAACCAGATCTTTAATGACGGGCATTGCCCGTCATTAAAAGACGTCCGTCATGAAAAGTCTGTCATTAAAAGGGTTTTTGCGAACCAAATGTCCGTCATTAAATGTCATTTTTTATGACAGGCATTGCCTGTCATTATTTTGTTCATAATTTAATAAAAAAATTTATTGGTTGCCGGTGGCAAACCAACAATATTTTCTTCATTTGTCAACCTGTAAAGAAAGTAATCTTAATTTTAAATGTGCAAAATTGTATAGAAATCAAATATTTGTCAAATTTCATTCCAATAAGTCAATGAACCAAATTTGTTCATACAATTTTTGTTCATATAAGTTTGATATAAAAATAAAATTACAAACACTTACACTTAAAAACCTCAAAATTACTAAACGCCTATGATTTAAAGTCTACACCTACACTAAAGAACAAAAATTCTCGTACATGCCGCTTTCATTCCTGTCACCATAATCTTGCTCGTACATCAAACTTGAAGAACCTAAGAAAAACAAATTGTAATTAGGTTCGATACAACGCCAAAACAAGAACTCACATAACAAACATATGTCCAACTCGAAGAACCTAAGAAAAACAAATTTAGTTAACAATAAAATACACAAAAAAAAAAACCAATCTTGATGAGTATCGGAAAAAATTGTTAGAAAACTCAATAAACTCTGAAAGCTTACAAACTTCAAGATATCAAGTTTAACCCCTTCAGAGAACCTGTAATGCTCTAGGTTTCTATACTTAACCTAGAGACATTACTAAATCATCTATCCTAATTCTAACTGGTTGCTCTAAAAATTTCGACAGCATAACGACATACATATGACTAACCCAAAAATTTTTAAACCTGTTAAACAAGATAAACACACTTCTATATGAAAAAAAATCACCCAACTACAGCCTCCCAACAATTCAGGTTCACAACAATACCCCAAATATCCTAAAACTAAGCAAGAAACAAACTTTTCGTTATGATTCAATCCCCCTAAGAACAACAATATGGTTCTAGATCTTCAATCCCCTAAGAACAAAGTCCAAGCAAACAACAACCAATTAAAACATCACTACCTCTACTTTAGACCTTATGATTCAATCAAATGACTTTTCTACAAATCTCCACCAAATACCAAAAGATTAAAATTGAAGTTTGGTAAGATAACACAAATAATCAACAATCAAGCCTTGAAAAGGGCACACACAAAAAAGCTATGCAATTTGCAAATAATCAACAAACAAACCTGGATAAGAGTGAACATAACATGATAACAATCTTCATTCACTCAACTCAACTAAACTTGCAGATATATTTTAATAGCAGACATGGTTTTCTTTTTCCATCTACTTCAGTACTTAATTGAACATTAATTTTTTTTTTGTTCTATCATTACTTTTCTACAACCTATCTCAAAGTTACCATTCTATTCTAGATAAGAAGTGGCTAAATACTAGAACTTCCAAGTGATATTTCAATAAGAAATATGCAATAAACTTGAAGTTCCTAAGACAATAAACTTGAAGTTCCTAAGACATAAGCACATGCATTGAGAAACAGTGAAGAATATGAGATGAAAACATCTTGTGAAAGGAATTCTTAAAAATAATTGAGCTGGTCTCCAGCCACAGCAAGAAAATTTATATAAGCAAGACAATTAATTGTTACTTTGCTGCTTCCTCTCTCAAAAGACTCGTCTTCTATAAAACACTTAGCTCTAGACTTCAACCTAGCCATGACAACATCCTTTCCTCTTTCATCACGAAAGACAGATACACCAAACTTTAATCAACAACAAAACCAACTTGGAAACCAAAAAAAAAGTGGCAAATTCAAAGGAAACACCACGAAAAAACTCATAAAAATCGAGATAGAGAAAAAGTTACCATAAATCTTCTTCCAGTGATGATAAAAAGGGAGAACACGAGGAAGAATGTCAGGAGAGAAATGAGGAAAAGAATGATCAGAAGAAACTGTTCACACGTAACTTCGGGGATGGAGACACGTGGAATAAACAATATATTTGTATTAATATTTGTATGCGTGTGGGTGTACAATCTCTAACTTTAATCCTCTGATTCTCTCTCTTGTGTGTGAATGTGTTTCACTCGAGGGCTGGAACGCTTGATCTCGAGTTTGAAGCTTCAATGGATTCTTGGAGCTTGAAGTCTTCTAGTCTTGAAGGAGTCTTCAGTCTTCAAGAAGTGTTGATGTCCTTAAGAGTCTTTGATCTTCAAGGAGTGTTGAAGTCTTGAAGAGTGTTGGGTCTTCAAGAAGTGTTGAAGTCTTGAAGAGTGTTTGGTCTTCAAAAAGTGTTCAACACTTGGACTTATGGATTGCAGAGAGTCTTCGGTCTTCAGACTTGGTGGAGTCTCTCTGACTTCTCTGGTTCTGCTTGAGAGCTTTGAAACTCTAAACTCTTGTCTTTGTGAGAGTGTAGAATTTCTGAACCCCTGAAATGGAGGAGAACCCCTCTATTTATAGAGTTCTCGCTGGATGGGCCCTGGTTACTTTTGGGCCTAACAACTTGGGCTTGGGCTTTATTGGTCTTGGGTCTGGTTTATATTTCACCCAAAACCATATGACCCAAATATTTAAAAGACCCAAATTTGATCCAATTAATTATTTTCTTTAATTAATTGGTCAAATCAATTAATCTGATCAAAATAATTTATTTTTAATTAATTGATCAAATGGACATTTGGCCCTAAAAATTTATAATTGGCCAACTTTGTCTTCAAATTAAATTTGGGACACATGTCAATTTATAATTGGTCCCAAATTTAATTAATTATAATTTTGTCATTAATTTTAAATAATGACGTGGCAATTTGTCATTGGCCAAAATTTCTCCTTCAACAAATGCCCCCTTTTCGAGAGTTAGTCACAAGTTATGTGTGAGTGAATCTCGAAAAAGATATTTTGGGATCAAAATGCAAGATATTTGTTCTTGATTTTGACTCCCTTTGGTGTGTCAATTTAATCAAAATATGAATTTTGGTCAAAATTTTGATTTTTTTTATTTGACACACTTTTATCGCCAATTAATCAAAATTTGAAGTTTGGTCAAAATTTTGATGATTTTTTTTTCTTATTTGGCAGCAAACTTTGATTTGAAGTTTGGGCAAATTTTGGTTTATACCCAAATTTTGATTTGAGGTAAAATCCTACCCAATTTTAACTCGCACTTGGAATAGAATTTGAGGTTTTGACTTTGGTTCATTTGGGATAAAATTTGGATTATGCCAAACTTTTGGCTTGAGGTAAAATTCTATCCAATTTTAACTTGCATTTGGAATAGAATTTGAGTTTGGGACTTTGGTTGATTTTGGGTTTGACAAAATTTGGATTGAGAATAATATGAGTTGACCGAATAGCATATATGTATATATTAACAAGCAAATGTTAATCAAAAGACTTGAATGGTCTATTGGTTTAATAGCCAAGCTGCATATTTAAAGGTCATGGGTTCGAGTCCCAAAATTGTTAATCTTAAATTTTAAGATTCATATTTCTCATGAGAGCCTTTGAAGCCTAGGAGAAACCTTTCAAACTTGGAGGAAGGAACTGTGGCGATGCGCGTGAGAACCTTCGAACTTGGAGGAAGGAACTGTGGCGATGCGCGTGAGAACCTTCGAACTTGGAGGAAGGAACTGTGGCGATGCGCGTGAGAACCTTCGAACTTGGAGGAAGGAACTGTGGCGATGCGCGTGAGAACCTTCGAACTTGGAGGAAGGAACTGTGGCGATGCGCGTGAGAACCTTCGAACTTGGAGGAAGGAACTGTGGCGATGCGCGTGAGAACCTTCGAACTTGGAGGAAGGAACTGTGGCGATGGAACTGTGGCGATGCGCGTGAGAACCTTCGAACTTGGAGGAAGGAACTTTGGCGATGGAACTGTGGCGATGCGCGTGAGAACCTTCGAACTTGGAGGAAGGAACTGTGGCGATGCACGTGAGAACCTTCGAACTTGGAGGAAGGAACTGTGGCGATGCGCGTGTGAACCTTCGAACTTGGAGGAAGGAGAACTGTGGCGAAACGCGTGTGAACCTTCGAACTTGGAGGAAGGAGAACTGTGGCGAAGCGCGTGTGAACCTTCGAACGTGGAGGAAGGAGAACTGTGGCGAAGCGCGTGTGAACCTTCGAACTTGGAGGAAGGAGAAATGTGGCGAAGCGCGTGTGAACCTTCGAACTTGGAGGAAGGAGAAATGTGGCGATGCGCGTGAGAACCTTCGAACTTGGAGGAAGGAGAAATGTGGCGATGCGCGTGAGAACCTTCGAACTTGGAGGAAGGAGAACTGTGGCGATGCGCGTGAGAACCTTCGAACTTGGAGGAAGGAGAACTGTGGCGATGCGCGTGAGAACCTTCGAACTTGGAGGAAGGAACTGTGGCGATGCGCGTGAGAACCTTCGAACTTGGAGGAAGGAACTGTGGCGATTGAACTGTGGCGATGCGCGTGAGAACCTTCGAACTTGGAGGAAGGAACTGTGGCGATGCGCGTGAGAACCTTCGAACTTGGAGGAAGGAGGAACTGTGGCGATGCGCGTGTGAACCTTCGAACTTGGAGGAAGGAGAAATGTGGCGATGCGCGTGAGAACCTTCGAACTTGGAGGAAGGAGAACTGTGGCGAAGCGCGTGTGAACCACCTTCGAACTTGGAGGAAGGAGAAATGTGGCGATGCGCGTGAGAACCTTCGAACTTGGAGGAAGGAGAACTGTGGCGATGCGCGTGAGAACCTTCGAACTTGGAGGAAGGAGAACTGTGGCGAAGCGCGTGTGAACCTTCGAACTTGGAGGAAGGAGAAATGTGGCGATGCGCGTGAGAACCTTCGAACTTGGAGGAAGGAGAAATGTGGCGATGCGCGTGAGAACCTTCGAACTTGGAGGAAGGAGAAATGTGGCGATGCGCGTGAGAACCTTCGAACTTGGAGGAAGGAGAAATGTGGCGATGCGCGTGAGAACCTTCGAACTTGGAGGAAGGAGAACTGTGGCGATGCGCGTGAGAACCTTCGAACTTGGAGGAAGGAACTGCAGCGAAGCGCGTGAGAACCTTCGAACTTGGGGGGAAGGAAATGCAACGAAGCGTGTGAGAACCTTCGAATTTGGAGGAAGGAACTACACGAAGCGCGTGAGAACCTTCGAACTTGGGGGAAGGAATTGCTGAGCGAAGCGCGTGAGAACCTTCGAACTTGGAGGAAGGAACTGCAGCGAAGCACGTTGAGGAATGAACTGCAACGAAGCGCGTGAGAACCTTCGAACTTGGAGGAAGGAACTGCAACGAAGCGCGTTGAGGAATGAGCTGCAGCGAAGCGCGTGAGAACCTTCGAACTTGGAGGAAGGAACTGCAGCGAAGAACCCTTTTTTTTATAGAGACTGAACTTAAAGTTTTCTTTAAGCTGCCTACGTACCCTTATGGAATAGGGATCAAGTCATAACGTAGTTCAAGATTTTTTTTTTTTTTTTTTTTTTTTTTTTTTGCTCTCACCTTTTAAGCTCGTGTGGGCTAGGAGCATCATGCAGTTTAGGCTCTTGCGATAAGGAGCTTTTATATTTTAAAAGCTCTTATCTTTATCATGGTCTTGATCAGATCCTTCATTTATAGGATTAGTCAAGACAATGAGATTTGGCTTCACCTTCAAGGAACCTTCTGTAGTTATGAGAACAGAGAATTTCCTCTTCATACGTGACGGGACGCTACTATGAAGCTTCTTGTCGCGGTTTACTTCATCGAAAAGTTTCACCTCCAAGTTGTCCATTTTTCTTTTAGGTTGATCGCTTGTTACTTTGAGGCGATCAAAAACAGATGTCGAAGGTTGACTTTTCTTCGATGTGGAGACACTTAGCCTTTGGAAAGCTGAAGGTCGAGTGGAGGTGGACACCGAACATTGATTTTCTTCCTCTGTCGCGGCCATACTCATTCTTTGGAATACTGAAGGACGAGTAGTTGGAGGCTTGATGCGATCGAAGACAGAAGTCCTTTGTTCACTTTTCTTGGAATTGTCAACTTCTTCTACGTTGATGCAGTAGGAAGTCGCAAGGTTCTCTTTTGTCTTTTTGTGGAAAGTTTTGGAGAATGATTTATTCAACATCACCAGTTGTTGAGGTTGAGAGAACTTTTTACTTCTCATTCTCTTGGGTTGAAGTTTCTTAGGATCCTTCTTTCTTTGATGTTTGCTCTTTTCTTTGATTGTAGCAAGATTTGATTGAGCTACTTCATCAAGGTCGAGCTCAATTTTTCTTTCCATAGCCAGCTTTAGAATTAAGTCCTTTAGGACGAAACATCTTTCCACTGGATGACCAATAACTCGATGATACTTGCAATACTTGGGATCATCGACTTTCTCCATCTCTTCTGGTCGTTTACACTTAGGAAGCTTTATCAGTTGCGCTTCCAATAGTTGTTCCAACATATCAGGGATGTCGGCATCAGGGAAAGGATAGATTTTCTTCTGTCTTTCCTTTAAAGTTAAGTGATGCGCTCCATTAGTTTGTCGCTTTTCTTTCGAAGACGACTTGGGAAGGGTTGTGTTTACAACCATGGATTCTTCTATAGTCTCTTCATCATTCCTTCCTTCTTTTCTCATGTTAGGGAGGAGAAGGTCTTGGTTTTCTCGACTAGCAATACTTAGCTCCATATCGTGGGCACGAGTTGCTAGTTCCTCAAAGGTGCGAGGCTTTATACCTTTAAGGATGTAGAGGAGTTCCCAGTGCATGCCTTGAATGCACATCTCAACGGAAGAGAGTTCAGTGAGACGATCTTTGCAATCTAGACTCATAGCTCTCCAACGATTTATATAGTTAACAACGAGTTCACCTTTTCGTTGTTTAGTGTTTGTGAGCTCGAACATGCTAACGGTTCGTCTAGTGCTGTAGAAGCGATTCAAAAACTCTCTTTCGAGTTCCTCCCAACTGTCTACTGACTCCGGCTCTAGATCAGTGTACCAGTCAAAAGCATTTCCTTTAAGTGTTCGAATGAACTGCTTGACTAGTAGGTTCCCTCGAGTACCAGCGTTCTCGCATGTCTCAACGAAGTGGGCAATATGTTGTTTAGGATTGCCCTTTCCATCAAATTGTTGAAATTTCAGTGGCTGATACCCGATTGGCGTTCTCAAATCATCAATCCTCTTAGTATAAGGTTTGGAGTACAAGAGGGAATCTTGAGTAGGTCCACCGTACTGAGCTCTGATACAGTTTGTGATCATATCTTGGAGCTGTTGGATGGATAGTGAAGCGACCGAAGCAGAACACAGTGGTTGATCATCTTGCACTATAGTCTTTCCTTTGTCGTGATTTTTTACGACTTGGGTTTGACTTGATTCGGCGATATGTTGGTTCTCAATTTGGCTCTTTAGTTGCTCAATTTGAGAATCTTTTTCTTCAATCGCCTTCATCAAAGTGTCGATATGCTCCTGCATCTCAGCCATTCTTTCTTCCATAGTTCTAGTCTCAGTCATCATGACAGTCACTACGTCAGAATCAGGTTCAAACAAAGGGTTATACTTAACAATAAACTTGTCATTAGTATATGCCCCCTGCAAGGTTGTTTCTTGGCCTCCAGCGATAGAAGCTTTATCTTTTTGCAACGTCAGTTCACTGAGGCAACAATGGGTAGTAGAACCCATGTAAGACTTGTTCATGACAGCGACCATTGAAGAAGTCTTGAACGACATGTTTACACTTGTGTTTTGAGATAAGAGAGAGAGATGAGAGGTAGAGATTGTCCCACTGGGCGTGCCAATTTGTTCACACGTAACTTCGAAGATGGAGACACGTGGAATAAATAATATATTGTATTGATGTTTGTATGCGTGTGGGTGTACAATCTCTAACTTTAATCCTCTGATTCTCTCTCTTGTGTGTGAATGTGTTTCACTCGAGGGCTGGAACGCTTGATCCCGAATCTGAAGCTTCAATGGATTCTTGGAGCTTGAAGTCTTCTAGTCTTGAAGGAGTCTTCAGTCTTGAAGAAGTGTTGATGTCCTGAAGAGTCTTTGATCTTCAAGGAGTGTTGAAGTCTTGAAGAGTGTTTGGTCTTCAAGAAATGTTGATGTCCTGAAGAGTTTTTTGATCTTCAAGGAGTGTTGAAGTCTTGAAGAGTGTTTGGTCTTCAAGATATGTTGATGTCCTGAAGAGCGTTTGGTCTTCAAGAAGTGTTGAAGTCTTGAAGAGTGTTTGGTCTTCAAGAAGTGTTCAACACTTGGATTTGTGGATTGCAGAGAGTCTTCGGTCTTCAGACTTGGTGGAGTCTCTCTGAATTCTCTGGTTCTGCTTGAGAGCTTTGAAACTCTAAACTCTTGTCTTTGTGGGAGTGTAGAATTTCTGACCCCTGAAATGGAGGAGAACCCCTCTATTTATAGAGTTCTCGCTGGATGGGCCCTGATGACTTTTTGGCCTAACAACTTGGGCTTGGGCTTTATTGGGCTTGGATCTTGTTTATATTTGACCCAAAACCATATGACCCAAATATTTAAAAGACCCAAATTTGATCCAATTAATTATTTTCTTTAATTAATTGGTCAAATCAATTAATCTTATCAAAATAATTTTTTTTTTAATTAATTGATCAAATGGACATGTGGCCCTAAAAATTTATAATTGGCCAACTTTGTCGTCAAATTAAATTTGGGACACATGTCGATTTATAATTGGTCCCAAATTTAATTAATTATAATTTTGTCATTAATTTTAAATAATGACGTGGCAATTTATCATTGGCCAAAACTTCTCCTTCAACAGAAACTTTAATCATCATTCCATGAGTTCTACTTGCTTCACTAAGCTAAGCCTAAGACCCAAATAGGTACTGATTGGTATGCAAACTCAAGACATAAAGAAGTATTGAATAACTCACATGGCAAGCAATATTTATATTTCTTGAAAAGATCTATCTTCAAATGCTTCAGAGCAGCCCTATAAAAGCATCAATTTCATAAGTTTGGAAACAAAATTAAAAGTCAGTATTACTCCAGCAAATAAAAGAAACAAAAGTAGTTTAGTAGTTTGGCAACTTGTATCTGCAATATTAACTAGGGGCATCAGTCAATACATGTCCAACATATGATTGGGAATCAGCATTGACATACTACTAGTCTCAATAAATATTGGCCTTTTCTTTTCTTTCTGGTTATAATTTTTTTCTTCTTTCGAGAGGACGTGCAATGAGATGGAAGAGGATACTCTACAGTACAATCATTTACCTCCTTTGAGTGCAACTTAATATAAATATTTGAAATTTTAACTTATCAACTCGGTTATCCCTGTGGAAGAATTGCCATTGAGCCATGTAACAAAAATCATGGAAGGAATCACAAAGGTGTCCAATCACAAACAACACAAGAAATTCATAGGCGTTGAGTACCTACCCTCGAGAGGAATGTAAGGAAACTGATTTCATTTTGATAGATGAAAGTACAAGAAGAGAGGCTACACAAAGACACTAGTTGAAGACAACAAAACACTTTTCTGAATTAGTTAGGACCATAAATCAACTTTATCAAGCCTTTGCTTCAAGCCTAAGTCACGAACAAATTCATAACTTACAACTTGGGAGTTGAGACAAACTATAGACTTGAAGAGAATATGAAACCACCTAATTGGTGGTTTAATAATCAATTTTCATCCATGCTAGTAATATCTCGAAATACAAAAAAAAAAAAAAAAATTCTTTCTCTGATGATTGCAAACCTCACCTTGGTTGTTCACACTTTTCTAAATCATTTGATATCACAACAGCACCTAAATTCTTTCTCTGCCTAACCCCTAAATTCGTCTCTGCCTTAACATGGCCAATAGCCTCCACTTCAACTCTAAATTCTTTCTCTGCCTAACCCCTAAATATATTTCAAATCATAAAACAAGTTTCCCAAAGGCACCATATTAGAAAAGAAAAACATGTTTCTTTGAACAGAAAATCTTTAACCACAAAGCCCCCAAAGCAAACCTTTTCCCAAGTTTCTTTGAAGCATCACTTGTTCACAAATAATGAGAAAATACATTTGCGTAATGTATCATCTTCTACCTCTTCAATCACCTTGAAACTCTAGCTTTACTTTAGCATGAAATTTGATAATAACCATAATATGAAAAACACAAGATACCCTATTGTGATCTAAAAATTACTCAGTTACCACTATCTCTCAACAACAATAATATACTAACTAATTGATTTTAAACAACTGAAGAAGAGAGAACAACTACAAACACAATAAAAATGGGGGAAACATCATAATTTGGATTCCCATAGATTACCACAATTCAAATGTGCCACAAACCACAAAGAGATACAATTGTAATACCTATCCAAAATTGAATCAAGAAGAAAATTGAATCATTGTAGAAGTTTTAAGAGATAATCTGTACCTCATATGAGAATGACTTTTCCTTCGTTGCACGTTCTTGGAGATGACTACAAAACAAATACAACAATGTTATTCTAAATACAAATACATTTTTTCAAAGGTTACTTCTCTCTCTTCTCCCTCTCACACACAACATTTGAATATTAGAAGGTTCAAAGTAAAAATTTAATACAATCATAAAAAGAAGAAACTATTAATATGCAACAAAGCCATAAGCTAAACTATTAATATACAGTAACATTTCCTATAGGCTTGACAGAAACATTTTGGATAAGAACTCTCTAAGCAGAAACCTTTTTATCCTGTGGCATTGAGTTGTCACCCAAACCTGAACTAATTAGTTAATTTGCAGCCAAACCAATCTCAGGCCATTATCCAATTCATACATAGAACCCCGGGCAACAAAGAAGAAAGAAATTCAGATAAAAGCAGCAAATAGATCACCACTATTCTCACATGCACACTAAGCAAAGTCATATCAGTGATCAATCAATATAAGTTATTCAATGACGAACATTTTTTAAGTTTCATGCCAGAAAACTTGGTGCAAGATTGAAATAACGCAGAAATCGAGAATTCATAGTAACAAATTATATTAAGGACAAGTGACAACAACCAAACGTGTTCTTCATCTTGTTGCACATAGGGAACTAGATCCCCCCCCGCCATTCCACTCACTCTCTCAGCCACTACCACAAGGGGACTCGAAAGACGTTCATGTTTCCATGACCACCGTAATCTTCCTCTTTCTCCCTCGCTCACAAAGGTATCTCATTGCTCTACTTCCTCCATTTCTTACTATTTTCAAAACCCAAGACCATATTTGTTCAACTTCACTAGATTCCAAACAATTGCCATATACAGCCTTTTAATTTTCCTGATAGTTGTGAAACATCTAAAGAACAGGTAGCTCGGAAGATCATTCTCTCTCAAAACTAGTTAGGTAAGTAATAAAATGCCCAGAAATTTTAATAAATTAAACAAAGAAGAAAAGAACAAACCAGCTGGCCGAAGGTGAACACGGTCGAAACCCACGCGAAAAGCAAGTGGTCGAAGGTCTGGTCGCCGTCGGTGAGGTCTGGTTTTCACGTGGCTGCGGTTCGGTCAAAACCCACGCAAGAAAAGAGCTTCAAATCGTCGTCCGGTCGTCGATTGTGAGGGAAGAAAGCTAAAAAATGTCGCCGTCCAGTCGCCGTCCAAGATGTCGTCGAAGGTTTGGTCGCCGTCGGTGAGATCTGGTCGCCGTCGAAGCTGTCGTGGAAGATTTGGTCGCCGTCAAGGGTTATAAGGTGAAGAAGACGAGGGTTTGAGTTTCAACCGTGAAAACCATTGCGGAGAGAGAAAATGCTTTTTTTTCCTTTTTATCGGGTGTTTTTTAAAATTTTTTTTTTAAACAAAAACTTTAAGGACGGGCATTGCCCGCCATTAAAAGTGGGCTTTTGATGACGGGTAATGCCCGTCATTAAAAGTTCGATTTTCCGGAAAAATGCTCGTCCGACATAAAAAGTGACGCGCGTTTTTCGTCCGTCATTAAAGGGTCCGCGCCCCTTTTTCTGTCCGTCATTAAAACCTGTTTTTGTAGTAGTGCAAGTTCTTTTATCCTAGTATGACATCACATATGTGACTCGAAAGTCTGTAAAGGGGACCGCTCTAGCTGATTATCTGGCACAACAACCTATAGAGGACTATGAGCCGATGAAGTTCGACTTCCCTGATGAGCATAACCTCACTGTAGCAACAGAGAAAGAAATATCGAATCCAGATATGTGGACCATGTTCTTTGATGGGGCTTCAAATGAATTGGGTCACGGAATAGGCGCAATATTAATATCGCCTCGAGGAGAATTATTCCCTTTCACTGCTAAGCTGTGTTTTGATTGTACGCACAACATGGTTGAATACGAAGCTTGTTCAATGGGCATTCAAGCTGCTCTAGATATGAAGATTGAAAGGCTCCAGGTCTTGGGGGACTCTTTGCTAGTGATTCATCAACTAAGGGGAGAATGTAAAACCAGAGATGCTAAATTATTGCCTTATAAGCAACTTATAACAAGATTATCTCAGCAATTTGATCAAATTACTTTTGATTATTCCCCAAGAGAGAATAATCGGATAGCAGATGCATTGGCTACTCTAGCAGTCATGTTCAAAGTGGATTTTGATGAAGGGGTCAAGCCAATTAAAATCGAAAAGCGAGATGTTCCCGCCTCCTGCATGAATATTGAGAATGAGTCAGATGACAAGCCATGGTTTCAAGACATCAAACAGTATCTGAAATGTGGAACCTATCCTCCTAATGCATCAGAAAATGACAAGCGAACTCTGAGAAGATTGACAATGAAATTCTTCTTGAATGGGGAGATACTTTACAAAAGAAACTATGACATGATACTGTTAAGATGTGTGGACGCCACAAAGGCTAACCAGATTATGAAAGAAATCCATGAGGGAATTTGTGGTACCCATGCAAATGGGCATATGATGACTAGACAATTTTTTAGAGTTGATTATTATTGGCTGACTATGGAAACAGATTGCATTAAGTATGCAAGAGAATGTCATAAATGTCAAATTTATGCAGGCAAGACTCATGCTCCTTCATCCGAGTTACACATTTTAACTACTCCTTGGCCTTTCTCTATGTGGGGAATGGATGTGATTGGACCCATTAATCCTAAAGCTGTTGGGTTTTATGCCCTAAAACTCGTAGATAGTGAATGTAACCGTTGACCGGATATTAATGAAATAATATTGATATATTTTTCCATTAATTGTTATTAGTTATTTTATATTTGTCTTTGCCTAATAATAACCCTAATCCAATAAACTAGACATCCAAGGCTGTAATATGAGTCTTGAACTATATGTAGCGACATATGGGATCATTGTTCAAGAAACAGCCTAAAGGGTCTATAGTATAGGGATAAGACTGGGTGCCTTATCCTGGTGACACTATGGATACGGCCCACTTTGTATTTGATACAAACGCTGCAATCCAACGCGTTCATGTAGGAGACATGCGAGTGGGGGTATCCTATGCAATGAGTTTGCATAAGACCGGACCGCGAAATAGTAACCACTAGTTATAACACCGTTAACTAGTTGGTTTTCTATTTCACTAGGACGACCGAGACAACTTAGTCTTAATCCTGAGTTGATTATGGACTCCTGCTCATGAGAGACTGTCCTTTGATTTGCATGGGTGAGAGTGGCCAATACGCCGACTCAATAAGCCTACCACTTTGGGGACAAGATCGAATGGGGAGCTGGGAACATAATCGTGCAAGATGGAATTCACTCCTTCCCGACTTTAGGGAAGCAGATGAGTGTTCCCTTAAGTGATTACTCCGAGTCTTGAACAAAGGGCCCTACCCTCTCAATGGCACGAGAGGGTTTTCTGTTTAATGGTTGGACCATAAACAGATTGTTCATTAGAGGAGAATTGGTACTTAAGGAAATAGAGGTGACCCAGGGGTAAAACGGTAATTTGACCCAGCTGGTGTTACGGACACTCGTGAAGGACTAACTAGTCGATATTGGTCTAAGTTCCGTGGACACAGAAAATATGTCTGCAGTGAGAAGAGTGCAACTGTGAGTCTATAGTGGAATGTACACACAGTTAACGAATATTGATTATTGTGGTTAATGAGTTTAACCAATTAATCTCACATCGTTGGAGCTTCTGATCTGCAGGTCCATTAGGTCCCACTGGTAGCTCGTAAAGTAATTTGAGGCAACTAAGTAATTAAATTGAAAATGTTCAATTTACTGAGGGAAATAAATATAATATATATTGATATATTATTATGAGAGAAATTAATATTTGAAGAAGTTCAAATATAAATTTATGGAAGATTGAAAGAATTAATTAATTTAAGTCCTAAAAGTGTTTGGGCAAAATTAATTAATTCAAGGCCGGAAATTAAATATGTGATATTTAATTTGGTGGTTAATTAATTAAAGAATTCATTAACCATGAATTAATCAATTATGTAAATAATTAATCACTTAAGGAAGTGATTAATCATTTATGGGAATGATCTAATTACTTATGGAAGAAATTAGTCATTTATGGAAAAGATTAATCAATTGGGAATTGATTGATCATGATTGATTAATTAAGGAATAAAGATTGAATCAATTTTGGAAAAGATTGATTTTATTGAATATTTTATTCATGGCCTCTCTTCTATAAATAGAACACTAGACCTAATTGGTCATGACACTTGACACTCTTGAAAGACAAGACCTAGAATTCTCTCTAGCCTCCCTCTTAGAGAAAGACTCCCACAAGTCTTTGGCCTCCTAGACTTAGAGACATACCGGTGTAACCTCTGTGGTTATTGTGTCAATCAAAGAAGAATTTCCAGCGAAGAATACCTTGAAGCCGCTGCTGCGTTTTCGTTCGTGGAGCTTCGTTGGCGAAGAACGGTCAAGTCTACAACGGAGGTTTGTAACGGTTCTTCCTCTTTTCTTTAGAAAAGTTTTAAAAATAAATTTAGATTTATTTTAGCATGTTTAAACCGATTTTACAGCGGCTTTAAAGTTAGTTTAAAGTTTTGTTTGAGTTTTCGTAACGGTTTTTAATGTTAATTAATATACGGCGTAAGGTCCAATCGATGCGCTTCCGCTGCGTGGGGACTTTTATTCCCTTCAATTGGTATCAGAGCCATCGCTGTCCCTATTAATTAATTTTAAAAAAGTTGCGATAGGCTCTAATAGGTGGGATTTATGCATATTGTATGTTCGGTTTGCATTGAACTGTTTGGGTTAATTTTATGGCCATAGATTTTATTTTTATGTGATTTTGATCATGTAAGGCCTGGTGTTTCGGGTATTTTATGTAAAATCGAGTCCTATGTAAGTCCGGGTCTAGAAAAGGTTTTTATGAGATGAAAATCGAAGGAATCGCCGCTGAAATCGAAGCCAAAACCGAAGAAATCGTTGCTGTTTTGCCCAGATTCTGCCTCCAGACGCAACAGCGTCGGGACGCTCCTTCAACAGCGTCTCGACGCTGTCTCGATACCGAAGGCGCTCGGTAAGGAAAGCGCAAAGCGTCGGGACGCTACCTCAACAGCGTCTCGACGCTGTCTCGATTACGCAGGCGCCAGATATGGAAAACGCACAGCGTCGGGACGCTAATCTACACAGCGTCTCGACGCTGTCACGATGGAGGCGCGCACTAGGGTTTCAACAGGCGCGGTTCAAGCAAGGACGGTCCGGTTCGGACCGGTTCGGCTGGGCTGGGACCTATTTGGTCCGGTTCAGCCAATTTTTGGCATGGTTCGTGATTTTGGAGGCCGGTTCGAGGTGGTTCGGGGCGGTTCGTGCTGTCTAGGCCAATTCCGGAGCTGTTCATGGATTTTTTAGGATAGAATTTAGCTAAATTAATGTAATTTAATGCTTTATTTTATCCTAGGGGCCAAAATTAACCGGTTCAATTGCTATTTATATGCTTTATGGATGTCATATAGATTATTTAATCCCACCTTAGGTTATAAACATGCTCATGCATTTTTTATATATTATAAATTGTTATAATGTATGTTTAAATGCATGGATTTGTTTTCATATTTTTAATATAAGTGTATATTAATTATATGAAAAATTGGAAAGCATGAAGCATGTCATTACTTAAATTAAATATAAATAGTTATGTTTAATGTGATGAATGAAGCATGCTTGGTTGATTTTCTTGATTGGCTTATAATTGTTATAATAAAAGAAAATCAAAATTGCATGAAGCATGAAACATCCATAGTTATTAATATAATTGTTATATTATTCATGCAATTGATGAGGCTTAATTATTCAATTTGAATGAGATTGTTGAATGAATTAAACCCTAGATTCTTGATTATAAGATTAATCATTAAAATTTGAAATAGTTCTTTAATATTAATGGTTAGAAACCGTCAATCTATAATCAAGATTTGCATGCAAACATAAGATCATAGGATAAATTGAATTAATTTTAAATTGTTTAAAATTAATTAGACCTAGATCGATTTCTAATAGGATTAGAATCTTTTCTTACTTAGAATTAAAAATAGTTTTAATTTACTAAGTAGGAAAAACATTGCTATGATTATAAGGGAACTCCACCGGTAATGTTCTGTCTAAGGCTGGAGGTATTTAAGTTGACGGTTTACGGAACACCTCCTACCTGGGAACTGACCTGGAATACCGGAGTTGAATTAATCATAGTTAAATGTTAGCATGCAATGTCACTGGGTTTATTAAAAGTGTTTAATGCACCTAGATCTTTAGAGTAAAGACCTTACATTACTGAGGTTATAAGGGAACTCTCTCGGTAAAGTTCTGTCTAAGGCTGGGGGTATTTAAGTTGACGGTTTACGGAACACCTCCTACCTGGGAACTAACCGGATTGAGTTGAATTAACCATAGTAATGTTGACTTGCAATGTTGGGTTTATTAAAAAGTTTAATTCACCCAAAAGATTGCAGTTGAATCCTTTCCATAATTGTTATAATAGGATCAGACTTAGATAGATTGACTTAGCCGAATACTATCTAAGTTAAACAACCCTATATTAACCTTAGGACATTTTCAGTGGGAGGAAAATTACAAAACGAGATTTAAATCAAGTTTTGCTCCTACGTCCCTATATTCACAACGTGAGATTCATGCTCGGCTTCGAGTCGCCCTAGGAGCGGCCTCCCTTCGGAAAGTGTTTGCATGGATCAATATCAAGGTGAATGGGAAAAATGTCTAGAGTAAGTGGGAGCGGGACACGTGTCAACGTATCCCTCGGTCTCCGCCCATAGTTCACACCGTGAGAGTCCTATGATCCGCCTGCAGGTTGCCCTGGCGCATCCATCCCTTCGGAGGGCCTGGTCATAGGATTCGGAACATCGTGAACTCCTGGAAAGGATAGGAGCTCTTAGGCTAATCACCAACAGTTGTCTTTCCCTTCGGTAGCCTGTTGGTGCGTGCCTCTGAGATCTGAAAGTGGGAGGGTTACACTTACGAGGATGAGTTAAAAGTGTTAACAAATCCTTGACCGAACAACGGTGGCTAATGTCTATAGGAATATGAGTTATTCTGGAATTAGAATTAGCTGAGAGGTGTCTCATTTCAAAGGAGGAGTACCTGATCACCCTTCGGTGGCTGATATTCTAAACCTCTGAAACGTCGTTGCAAAACAAAATCAATAGTTTTAGGGTTCTGTGATTGTCTGTTTTGCTAAATTGATTGGATTGTGTGCAATTGTTTGCTTGTATGATGGGTTAAGGCAAAGATAACTAATACGGTCATTGTTTGTTTAAATTTCAACAATGTCTTCCTCAATAGTCTCTCTGCTTAAAAATGAGAAATTAACCGGCGAAAATTATGCTACGTGGAAGTCGAACTCGAATACGATTCTTGTTGTCGATGATCTGCGGTTCGTCTTAACGGAGAATTGTCCTCCAGCCCCTGCTCGTAATGCATCCCAGGCAGTTAAGGATGCTTATGACCGCTGGACAAAGGCCAATGATAAGACTCGCGTCTATATCTTAGCCAGCTTATCTGAAGTTTTGGCTAAAAGGCATGAGGGCATGGTAACAGCGAGGGAGATTATGAACTCTCTCCGGGAGATGTTTGGACAACCGTCCTACCAACTCCACCATGACGCTCTCAAATACGTTTATAGCTGTCGCATGAAAGAGGGCACGTCTGTTCGGGAGCATGTCCTGGATATGATGGTCCAATTCAACGTGGCAGAGGCAAACGGGGCGGTCATAGATGAGCGAAGTCAGGTTGCATTCATCTTAGAATCTCTTCCGAAGAGTTTTCTGCAGTTTAGAAGCAATGCAATGATGAATAAAATAACATTCAACCTGACTAGCCTCCTTAATGAGCTACAGCTCTATCAGTCTCTTCTTAAGAACAAGGGACAGATAGAAGGAGAGGCAAACGTTGTTCACTCCAAAAGAAAGTTCGAGAAGGGTTCATCCTCTGGAACTAAATCTGTAGCCACTTCTTCAAAGAAAACGAAGAAGAAAGGAAACAAGGGGAAAGCTCCCAGTACTGCTGCTAAAAGCAAGGGAAAAGCCAAAGCTGTGGCAGACAAGGGCAAGTGTTTTCACTGCAATGTAGATGGACATTGGAAGAGAAACTGCCCAAAGTACCTTGCTGAGAAAAAGAAGGAAAAGGAAGGTAAATTTGATTTACTTGTTTTAGAAACATGCCTGGTAGAACATGATGAGTTTACCTGGATACTTGATTCAGGAGCAACTAATCATGTTTGCTCTTCTTTTCAGGAAAATAGTTCCTTTCGGCAGTTGAACGATGGAGAAATGACACTCAGGGTCGGAACTGGAGAAGTCATTTCAGCTAAAGCAGTGGGAGCTGCGAAGTTATTTTTTAGAAATAGATTCTTGCTTTTAGAAAGTTTGTTAATCGTTCCCAAGATTAAGAGGAACTTGATTTCTATTTCATGTTTGATTGAACAATCGTATACAGTTACTTTTGATATGAATGAAGCGTTCATTTATAAAAATGGTATACTTATTTGTTCAGCCAAATTGGAAAATAACTTGTATGTTTTAAGACCAACCGAAAACAAAGCACTTTTAAATCACGAATTATTTAAAACTGCTGAAACTCAAAGTAAAAGGCAAAAGATTTCTCCATCAAGTAACAATACTCATCTTTGGCATCTTAGACTTGGTCATATAAACATCGATAGGATCGGTCGTTTGGTAAAGAATGGACTTCTAAGCAAGTTAGGAGATGATTCACTACCACCTTGTGAATCTTGTCTCGAGGGAAAAATGACCAAAAGACCCTTTTCTGGAAAAGGTTACAGAGCCAAAGAACCCTTAGAGTTAATACATTCGGATCTATGTGGTCCAATGAATGTAAAAGCTCGAGGAGGGTACGAATATTTCATCTCATTTATAGATGATTATTCAAGATATGGTTACTTATACCTAATGGGACATAAGTCTGAAGCCCTTGAAAAGTTTAAGGAGTTTAAGGCTGAAGTTGAAAACCTATTAGGTAAAACTATTAAAGTACTTCGATCTGATCGAGGAGGGGAGTATATGGATCAAAGATTCCAGGACTATATGATAGAACATGGAATCCAATCTCAACTCTCAGCCCCTGGTACACCTCAGCAGAATGGTGTGTCAGAAAGGAGAAATAGAACCTTGTTAGACATGGTTCGATCAATGATGAGCTATGCTCAATTGCCTAGCTCGTTTTGGGGGTATGCAGTGGAGACTGCAGTATACATCTTGAACAATGTTCCCTCGAAAAGTGTTTCTGAAACACCTTTCGAGTTATGGAAGGGGCGTAAACCTAGTTTGCATCACTTTCGCATTTGGGGTTGTCCTGCACACGTGCTTGTGACAAATCCTAAGAAACTGGAACCTCGTTCAAAACTGTGCCAATTTGTTGGTTACCCTAAAGAAACGAGAGGTGGTTATTTCTACGACCCACAAGAAAATAAGGTGATTGTATCGACAAACGCCACTTTCTTAGAGGAAGACCACATGAGAGATCATAAACCACGAAGCAAAATAATATTAGGAGAAGCTACTGAAGAATCATCAAGAGTTGTTGATGAAGTTGGACCTTCAACAAGGGTTGATGAAGGAACTAGTTCTTCAGATCCATCCCGTCCATCTCAAACGTTGGGAATGCCTCGACGCAGTGGGAGGGTTGTGTTACAACCTGATCGCTACTTGGGTTTAACTGAAACTCAGGTTGTCATTGAGGATCCATTGTCCTATCGACAGGCAATGAATGACGAAGATAAGGATGAATGGGTCAAAGCCATGAACCTGGAAATGGAGTCAATGTACTCCAATTCTGTATGGGAACTTGCAGATCTACCATATGGGGTAAAACCCATAGGGTGCAAATGGATCTATAAGAGAAAAAGAGATGCGGCTGGAAAGGTACAGACCTTCAAAGCTAGACTAGTGGCAAAGGGTTATACCCAAAAGGAGGGGGTTGACTATGAAGAAACCTTTTCTCCTGTAGCCATGTTAAAGTCCATAAGAATTCTTTTATCCATTGCCACATATTATGACTATGAAATATGGCAAATGGACGTCAAGACTGCCTTTCTGAATGGTAATCTTGAAGAGAATATCTTTATGTCTCAACCCGAAGGGTTCATAGCCCAAGGTCAGGAACAAAAGGTTTGTAAGCTAAATCGATCCATTTATGGATTGAAACAAGCATCCAGATCATGGAACATTAGATTTGATACTGCAATCAAATCTTTTGGCTTTGACCAAAACGTTGATGAGCCTTGTGTATACAAGAAAGTCAACAAAAGGAAAGTAGCTTTTCTAATACTTTATGTAGACGATATCCTACTCATTGGGAATGATGTAGGATACCTAACTGACATTAAGAAATGGCTAGCAGCCCAATTCCAAATGAAAGATCTGGGAGAGGCTCAATATGTTCTGGGAATCCAAATCATTAGGGATCGTAAGAACAAAACGCTAGCTCTGTCTCAAGCAACGTATATTGACAAGATGTTGTCTCGATATTCGATGCAAAACTCCAAGAAGGGACTCCTACCCTTCAGACATGGGGTGCACCTGTCTAAGGAACAATCTCCTAAGACACCTCAAGAAGTTGAGAACATGAGACACATTCCCTACGCCTCAGCTGTGGGCAGCTTAATGTATGCCATGCTCTGCACAAGGCCTGACATATGTTATGCAGTGGGAGTAGTCAGTAGGTATCAGTCTAATCCAGGGTTGGACCACTGGGGAGCGGTTAAGAATATCCTCAAGTATCTTCGGAGAACGAGGGACTACATGCTTGTGTATGGAGCTAAGGATTTGATTCTTACTGGATACACTGACTCTGACTTTTAAGCTGATAAGGATTCAAGGAAATCCACATCAGGGTCAGTATTCACCCTCAATGGAGGAGCAGTAGTGTGGAGAAGCATCAAACAAGGATGCATAGCAGACTCAACCATGGAGGCTGAGTATGTAGCAGCTTGCGAAGCAGCTAAGGAGGCAGTATGGCTCAGAAAGTTCTTGAATGATTTGGAAGTAGTTCCGAATATGAACGTGCCCATAACACTATACTGTGACAACAGTGGGGCTGTAGCCAACTCAAAAGAACCTCGTAGCCACAAACGGGGTAAACACATCGAGAGGAAGTATCACCTGATACGGGAGATTGTGCAAAGAGGAGATGTGATCGTCACTAAGATCGCCTCGGAGCACAACATCGCTGATCCATTTACAAAGGCTCTCACGGCTAAAGTGTTTGAGGGTCATCTAGAAGGTCTAGGTCTACGAGATATGTATGCCATCTAATCTAGGGCAAGTGGGAGAAATGTATAATGGGTATAAGGATGCCCTAGTTCATTGTATTTCCAGCTTTAGATTATTGCATTTACATCCCACTAACTAGTGTTTTAGTTCAAGTGGGAGTTTGTTGGGTTTTATGCCCTAAAACTCGTAGATAGTGAATGTAACCGTTGACCGGATATTAATGAAATAATATTGATATATTTTTCCATTAATTGTTATTAGTTATTTTATATTTGTCTTTGCCTAATAATAACCCTAATCCAATAAACTAGACATCCAAGGCTGTAATATGAGTCTTGAACTATATGTAGCGACATATGGGATCATTGTTCAAGAAACAGCCTAAAGGGTCTATAGTATAGGGATAAGACTGGGTGCCTTATCCTGGTGACACTATGGATACGGCCCACTTTGTATTTGATACAAACGTTGCGATCCAACGCGTTCATGTAGGAGACATGCGAGTGGGGGTATCCTATGCAATGAGTTTGCATAAGACCGGACCGCGAAATAGTAACCACTAGTTATAACACCGTTAACTAGTTGGTTTTCTATTTCACTAGGACGACCGAGACAACTTAGTCTTAATCCTGAGTTGATTATGGACTCCTGCTCATGAGAGACTGTCCTTTGATTTGCATGGGTGAGAGTGGCCAATACGCCGACTCAATAAGCCTACCACTTTGGGGACAAGATCGAATGGGGAGCTGGGAACATAATCGTGCAAGATGGAATTCACTCCTTCCCGACTTTAGGGAAGCAGATGAGTGTTCCCTTAAGTGATTACTCCGAGTCTTGAACAAAGGGCCCTACCCTCTCAATGGCACGAGAGGGTTTTCTGTTTAATGGTTGGACCATAAACAGATTGTTCATTAGAGGAGAATTGGTACTTAAGGAAATAGAGGTGACCCAGGGGTAAAACGGTAATTTGACCCAGCTGGTGTTACGGACACTCGTGAAGGACTAACTAGTCGATATTGGTCTAAGTTCCGTGGACACAGAAAATATGTCTGCAGTGAGAAGAGTGCAACTGTGAGTCTATAGTGGAATGTACACACAGTTAACGAATATTGATTATTGTGGTTAATGAGTTTAACCAATTAATCTCACATCGTTGGAGCTTCTGATCTGCAGGTCCATTAGGTCCCACTGGTAGCTCGTAAAGTAATTTGAGGCAACTAAGTAATTAAATTGAAAATGTTCAATTTACTGAGGGAAATAAATATAATATATATTGATATATTATTATGAGAGAAATTAATATTTGAAGAAGTTCAAATATAAATTTATGGAAGATTGAAAGAATTAATTAATTTAAGTCCTAAAAGTGTTTGGGCAAAATTAATTAATTCAAGGCCGGAAATTAAATATGTGATATTTAATTTGGTGGTTAATTAATTAAAGAATTCATTAATCATGAATTAATCAATTATGTAAATAATTAATCACTTAAGGAAGTGATTAATCATTTATGGGAATGATCTAATTACTTATGGAAGAAATTAGTCATTTATGGAAAAGATTAATCAATTGGGAATTGATTGATCATGATTGATTAATTAAGGAATAAAGATTGAATCAATTTTGGAAAAGATTGATTTTATTGAATATTTTATTCATGGCCTCTCTTCTATAAATAGAACACTAGACCTAATTGGTCATGACACTTGACACTCTTGAAAGACAAGACCTAGAATTCTCTCTAGCCTCCCTCTTAGAGAAAGACTCCCACAAGTCTTTGGCCTCCTAGACTTAGAGACATACCGGTGTAACCTCTGTGGTTATTGTGTCAATCAAAGAAGAATTTCCAGCGAAGAATACCTTGAAGCCGCTGCTGCGTTTTCGTTCGTGGAGCTTCGTTGGCGAAGAACGGTCAAGTCTACAACGGAGGTTTGTAACGGTTCTTCCTCTTTTCTTTAGAAAAGTTTTAAAAATAAATTTAGATTTATTTTAGCATGTTTAAACCGATTTTACAGCGGCTTTAAAGTTAGTTTAAAGTTTTGTTTGAGTTTTCGTAACGGTTTTTAATGTTAATTAATATACGGCGTAAGGTCCAATCGATGCGCTTCCGCTGCGTGGGGACTTTTATTCCCTTCAAAAGCTTCAAATGGATATCGATTTATCTTGGTGGCCATAGATTACTTTACCAAATGGGTAGAGACAACCTCTTTTCGTGATGTGACAAAAGGGGTCATGATCAAATTCATCAAAAAGGAGATCATTTGTCGATACGGCCTCCCTGAGACAATCATATTAGATAACGCTAGAAACTTGAATAATAAGATGATGAGTGAGTTATGCGAGCAATTCAAGATTAAACATCTCAATTCCACCCCCTACAGACAAAAAATGAATGGAGTTGTTGAAGCTGCAAACAAAAACATAAAAAGAATTGTTGAAAAGATGACTGTAACGTACAAAGATTGGCATGAAATGCTTCCCTTCGCTCTACACGGCTATCGCACGTCAGTTCGTACATCAACTGGGGCAATGCCTTTTTCCATAGTATATGGTATGGAGGTTGTGCTCCCAATTGAGGTGGAAATTCCATCACTAAGAGTTTTGATGGAAGCTAAATTGGAAGAGGCTGAATGGATCCAGAATCGCTATGAACAGCTTAATTTCGTTGAAGAGAAGAGATTAACAACATTGAGTAGAAATCAGCTCTACCAAAGAAGGATGATGAGAGCATTCGATAAGAAAGTTCGCCCAAGAAGATTCAGAGAGGGAGATCTTGTACTGAAAAGGATCCTTCCATTTCAAAAGGATCATTGAGGAAAATGGACTCCAAATTATGAAGGACCATTTGTAGTGAAAAAGGCTTTCTCTGGAGGGGCATTAATCTTAACCAATAAGGATGGTTGTGAATTATCAAGCCCAGTCAATTCAGACTATGTTCGGAAGTATTATGCATAGATCGTCTGACTATATGAGATAATCCCTAGAGGAGCTACTCCTTGTTCTCGTAGTGGTTGTCCAAAGAATTGGGGTCACCTTAACAAATATTTTCATTTGAATTATGTTCAATCTCTTATTGTTCAAGAGATTTCTTATGAAGGCATTTGTGACCTATGTTTTCTTCCTTCAGTCCTTTCTCTCTTTCTTTGTTCACTACCATTCCCATTTGTCTCTAGGCCAAATTCATCTTCTTGTATCGAACCTTTTTGTCCACTACAAGGCTAAGGTTATGGAGCGTTTGAATCAGGTAAGATGTTTAATGCTATGAATTACCATTGATAGTCCTCTAAACTAGCACATGAGACACTTCTAAAAAACCTACCATACCCGATATGACTGAGCAATCTATGGTTGACATATATGTTGCCTTTCGGATTGGGCAATCTTTGATTAACATACATGATCTCTTTTAGGTTGAGCAACCTTGATGGACACATACAATTTCTCTCGAGTGTTGAAAGCATCAAAAGGAAAAGAAAAAGAAAAATAAAAGAAAAAGGAAAAGAAAAAGAAAAGAAAAAAGAAAAGAAAAAGGAAAAGAGAGAAAAAGATAGGCAATTAAGATCTGGAGATGTCTATTGTTATATACTTTGAAAGCTTCCTTGACTGATAAATCTTCATTTCATCTCATTAGATTCATGGGTAGCTTAATGTCTTTATTATCAATGCAATACCAATTGAAAGTGTTCGATGTCTGCGACATCTAAAACAATGACGTTTATTCAGTAGACTTCGATAGAAGAGAATCTGAAGTGCAGAGGGTTTAGTGAGAGGAACATTGGAAAATTCCACTCACAAGACGATTTACTATGAGACGCTCGAAAGTCTTTAAATCAACTCAAAGTGTTTTAGTTCATTGTCAGTAGAGTAGCCTAATTCACTTCGTCTATGTGTCTCAATCTATAAAGTCAGAATGCAAGAAATGAGCTATTTTATAGTTCTGGTTTTCAAAACTCACCAATTTTGAAGTTTGTGTTTTTGAAACTTGTGCCCTGCACATTCTCGTATTGCATAAATTTGCATCTCATGCATTTAAGCATACTCTACATTTTGAGATTTTACAACTCTAAAGTAAAGTGTCGAAGCAAATTTGGTTGATTTTTTATGGTTCATCTATTTGGTTGGTTAAATCGAACTCTGCTCTTGTTTAGAGGTCGAAGCCTGGTCAGAGTCAGGTCCATTTCATGTTTTACTTTGGTTGGTTAAATCGAACCCTGCTAGTCAGTAGAGGTCGAAGCCTGATCAGAGTTAGGTCCATTTCATGTTTTACTTTGGTTGGTTAAATCGAACCCTGCTATTCAGTAGAGAGGTCGAAGCCTGGTCAGGGTCAGGTCCATTTCATGTTTTAGTTTGGTTGGTTAAATCGAACCCTGCTAGCTAGTAGAGGTCGAAGCCTGGTCTGAGCCAGGTCCATTCCCCTTTTCTTTTGGTTAAATCAAACCTTGCTAGTCAGTAGAGGTTGAAGCCTGGTTGGAGTCAGGTCCATTTCATGTTTTATTTTGATTGGTTAAATCGAACCCTGCTAGTCAGTAGAGGTCGAAGCCTGGTTGGAGTCAGGTCCATTTCATGTTTATTTTGGTTGGTTAAATCGAACCCTGCTAGCCATTAGAGGTCGAAACCTGGTCTGAGCCAGGGCCATTCCCCTTTCTTTTTGGTTAAATCGAACCATATTCTTGTTTAGAGGTCGAAGCCTGGTCTGGTCCATTCCCCTTTCCTTTTGGTTAAATCGAACCCTATTCTTGTTTAGAGGTCGAAGCCTGGTCTGAGCCGGGTCCATTCCCCTTTTCTTTTGATTAAATCGAACTTTATCTTTGATTAGAGATGAAAATCCGGTCAAAGTGAGGTTCATTTTCATTTTCCAATTATAGGTTGTGTTTGGTTTAAGCATGAAGTCCTTTCTTTTATTTTTAACGGAAAATCTTTGCATTCCCAATACTTTGTCTTTTTCCTTTGTTTACCCTTTCAATCCTTCAAGGATACACAACGTGGGGCAAACTGTAGACACCGTATTTGGTCCGACTTGATTTTTAGTAATAATGTTTGAAGTTTTTCAATATTTTGTAGTCAATTTTTTTTCGGTATGTCAACAAGAGCATAACTCAACTGGCATAAAGTTGTATTAACGATCATGAAGTCCTTGGTTCGAATCCCTCTTCCTGCATATTATCAAAAATTTGTTTTTTAGTTTTCATGATTTATTTTCATTTTCATTTTATTTTATTTTATTTTTGTTTTATTTAATTTATTTCTTTATTTTGTTTATTTATTTTATTTTTTTATTTATTTTTATTTTATTTTATTATTTTTTTCTTCTTCCCTTCTCTTCCCACGTTCTCCATCCCCCCATTCTCCCAACCTCCCATTCTTTCCCCCTTCTTCTCCATTCCCCTCTTATTCTCCCAACCTTCCATTCTTTCCCCCTCTTTCTCAACTCACTCCCCCTCTTTCTCAACTCACTCCCCCTCTTTCTCAACTCACTCCCCCTCCTTCTCCCAACCTCCCATTCTTTCCCTCGTTTTCTCAACCCCTTCCTCCAAGCTCTTAAAAGAGAAGAGGAGTGAAAGAGTTTAGAGAGAGAAAGATACAAAAAAGGAGAAGAAGAGTGAAAGAGCTTAGAGAGAGAAAGTGAGTTAGAGAGGGAAAAATAGAGATTTTAGAAGGATTTTCAAAGATCTAAGTTCATAACCGCCGCCGCTCACCGCCACACCATCGCCGCCGCCGCCGCCGTCGCTCACCGCCACACCTTGTCACCGCCGTTTGCCCGTTAATTTCGACGAGGTTCCTAAGTGAGGTTTAAGATAAAGGAGGAGGGAAGGTGGAAGAGTTAAAAGGAAAAAAGAGGGAAGGAAAAGAAAAAAAGGTAGACATTTTCGTGAAGAAGAAGAAGAAGGGGAGAGTGGGAGAGAGAGAAAAGGTAAGTGGGTCCCTCCCTATTTAATTTTCTTCACATTTTTTAAAAAATTTTTATTTTCTCTTTTAATTTTATTTTTGGTATATATTTTGCTTTCATTTTTTTTCTCCTTTTCTTATTCTCTTTTATTAGTTTTCTAATCCTTATTTGTCATTTTAATTGACTTATAATTGGGATTTCTAATTGGAGTTTTATCTCAAATTGGCTTTTACTTTGAAATTCTTAAATCATGTTCAAATTTGCTTTAAAATTGAACTTTTTATATATTTCAATTAAATTCTAATTTGAAGGTTAATTTAATAATTGCTTACCGAATTTAATTTGAAATCTCAAATTAGATGTCAATTTCCCCTCAAATGGTTTTAATTTCAAGTTCCAATGAATTTCAAGGTGATTTTGGATTTTTTTTTTCTTTCAAATGAATTTCAAGTTGTATCTATTTAGTTTGGATTTTTGAAGCAAGATTCAAAACGAGTTGTGTTTTAGAATTTAAAAAAATCAATGTCAATTTCGTGTTAAAGTGAGATTCCAAATCAATGTCTTATGGTTTTAGATTAAAAAGTAATTTCAATTTTAATTAAATTGGAAGTTAATCAATGACTTTTTTTTCCTCCCTTTTAAATTAAATTGCAAATCATTTTCAATTCCTATAAGATTAAGTCAAATTTCAAAAGTCAAAAATCAAAATGTTTTTTTTAAAATGAGGTTCAACCCATCTTCTTTTTATCATTATTTATTTTGGCTGCTTAATATCTTAAATTAAAAAAGATGATTGATTATGGAAAGTTTTAGTTGATTTTGTTTAAACAAGGTATTTAAGGAAAATAGCATAAGGTCAATTTTGTAATGATTTTAAATTAAAATTTCAAAATGCTTCCAAGTATTAAATCATGATTTTGAATGATTTTATCACTCGTAAGTTGTTAATTTACATTTCTGTCGTTAAAATGTGAATTAATATGAGACAAAATAATTCATGTAAAGCCTATGACGAAGTTGAAATAATTTTCAAATTCTTGAGGTGAAAGATTTTCCTTAATTGGAAAATTTATACGTGATAATAAAGTTATAGGTTAACCCCACTCACAAAATTAAATCCTTACTTTATTTAAAGATAAGGTGAAATTAGTGAGACATTTAATTTTCATTTTTCATTTTTTTTCCCAAATTTTTTTTGTTTATTTTTATTTTTATTTTTTTGTTTTTGTTAAGACATGGACCTTTGTTTAATGAATTCGAGTAATAAAATAAAATGTTTTCAAACGGGTGTTGTAGGATGCTAATACCTTCCCTACACACAACTGACCCCCGAACCTATTTTTGGTTTTTAAGACCAGTTCATTTTTTTAAAACAATGGGTGACCAATCACACCCCCAAGTTGATTGGTGGCGACTCCAAACTTTTAACCTCGAAAGAGACCCTTAGGAAAGGACGTCGGTCGCTCCGCGTCGCGATGACGTTGCGACAGAGGGCACATGCCAATTATTGTTGAACTATGCTTGCTTTTGGCTTGTTTTTAATAATTTTTTAAAAGTTACACATTGCAATAATTTTTTTTTAATGTTTTCATATTATCACTTTTCCATGAAAATTTATATATATATATATTACAAAACGAAATTTTGTGCAAATAATTAATTTATTAAATGATAGGTTAATATTTTGATATTGTAAAACATTTATGGAAAGCAATTTTCAATTTAATGATTTCATATATTTTTGTGATGTTTTACATATACCGTCTAAATCACAACTATACAAGAAAGAATACTCTGCCTTGTTGTGTAACCACTTCCACTGGATTAAAATCTCCCAACGGACACCTCAACACAAATAGTTACAACTATTCCCACAGAAGCAAAAAAATGATTTTATAAAAATTTGAAGAGCAACACAAGAAGAGAAATATTCTCCTTCATAGCCCACCATTAGACCTCGATGTTTCACATCTAGTCTAGATCACAACCATACATGAAATGATCGGATACACTGCTTTGTTGTATAACCACTTCCATTGGATTAAAATCTCTCAAGGGGCAATTACAGTTATTCCAAAAGAATAAAAAAAAAAGATTTTATAAACATTTTAAGAGTAAAATTGGAAGACAAATTTCTCCAACATAGCCCACCATTAGATTGTGATGTTTCACGTTTATGGTTTAGATCATGTCCATATGCAAAAGAATACATTGTTTCATTGTGTAACCAATAATTGCAACTATTCGATGGGAAGGACAAAACATAAAATTTATAAAAAAATGTAGGGGCAAAATAGGAAGACAAAGATTCTCCATAGCCCACCATTATATCGTGATGTTTCACGTTTATGGCCTAGATCATGTCCATATGCGAAAGAATATATTGTTTCATTGTGTAACCAATTCCAATGGATACTTCTAACAATTGTAACTATTCGATGGGAAGGACAAAACATAAATTTATAAAAAATGTAGGGGTAAAATAGGAAGACAAAAAATCTCCCCTCTTAGCTCCTTTTATATATAGTATAGATTTTTTTTTATCAAAACGACAGCAATTTCATTATGATAAACGCTCACGGCAAAGTACATCAGAGGCCTCGACGGGCCACTCCTCAAGCCAAATAAAATCAACATAATGAAAGGCCAAAGAAGCCATAGTATGAGCTGCCACATTACCACGTCTAGGAGTAAACATCACCCTGGACGATCCATCTTGCCGAAGCAAAGCACGAATCTGCTCTGCCATTGCCCCCACTTTCGAGGCATCACTCAGATTTTCAGTCAGCATTCTGGATAACCTCTGTGAATCAGTCTCGACAATGAAGCTGAAAAAAACCCATCTCTCAAGCCACTCGAATGTCCCTCAACATAGCCATAGCTTCGACCAAATCTACACTCCATGCACTAGGCAGCAGGGAGCAAGCCACTAACAGAGGGTCCCCACGATGGTTGCGAAGGACAAACCCACCCCCCACCTTTCCAGACTCCGGCCACACCGCAGCATCAACATTCAGCTTGATCTCACCCAGCGCCGGAGGGGTCCACGACGTTACAGACACCACCGATTGGGCTTGCAACCCAGACGTGCACTGCCCCTCTCTTGCGACTGCACTCCGGAAGGATCGTATATACTCCGAGGCCCACTGCATTAAATCTCGCTCATCAGAAGTGCCTCCCCACAGTAGCTTGTTACGTAGGCTCCACACAGCCCACCAGAACACAACAATTACATCAAAATCTGGCCTATCGACTCTATCTTTCACCGCCCACATCAAAGACTCAAAATTTAAATCATCCAAGGAAAGATACATGGACACAAATTTGGAACAACACCACATTGATCTAACCACGAGACAGTCCCAGAACACATGAAAACAGCTCTCAGAGGAAGATCCACATAAGACACATGAGTAAGGAATATCCATACCTCGTTTAAGAAGATTTTCCTTGGTAGGCAAACGATTATGCGACAATCTCCAAAAGAAGAACTTGATTTTGCTTGGTATTTCCATCTTCCATAAGCTTGTCCACCACCCTTGCCAGAGAGTCGAATCTGATGGAGAGGGATGACTCTGAACTCTCAGGCAAAGAGCTAAACGATAACCACTTCTGACGCTATAGAGACCATTCTTCTCAAAATGCCATATCAACTGATCTTCTAACATGGTGTTGTAAAGAGGAATTTTTAAAATTGTGTCGCTGTCCGCTGTAGTAAAATGGGCCCGGACCAATCCTTCATCCCACTGTCCTGAATCCGTAAACAAATCCCGAACACAACTACTCAGAGGCAAGGAAGGAAAGGAATGCACCTGGAGAGAAAACTCATTTGGGAGCCAGTTCGAGAAGTATACAGGAGCTGTGGACCCATTGCTTATTCGCCATCGGCACCCTCGGACCAGTAGATCCCGACCCCACAACAAGCTTCTCCAGATATACGAAGGTCTATGCCCCAGCTCAGCCTCAAGGAAAGAAGTGCCATGGAAGTACCGACCTTTTAACACCATACTAAGAAAAGAGGTGGGATCCCGAAACACACGCCAACACTGTTTTGCCAAGAGCAACTGGTTAAACAGTTCCATGTCTCTAAACCCCAGTCCACCACGACACTTGGGGAGACAAAGGGTATCCCAGCTCATCCAATGGATCCTTCTGCCCCCATCTGCGTTATCCCACCAGAAGTTAGCCATAAGCCGATGGATCTCACGAATCAAACCTTTTGGGAGCCTAAAACAGTTCATCGTGTAGCACGGAATGGCTTGCACAATCGATTTTAGTAACACTTCCTTACCCCCAGTGGAGAAAAACCTGCCTTTCCATCCCTGAACTTGTTTCCAAACCCGATCTCTAATAAACTTCAACGACCCAGACCTGTTACGGGGTATAAACGATGGTAGGCCTAAGTATTGGACATGGCATGGTTTGCACACCACAGATAAGATCTGGCTGATGTACTGCCTACAATCATCCCCTGTGTTCGGGCTGAAAGCCACAACTGACTTCTCATAGTTAACGGTTTGGCCTGAAGCACACTCGTACAACAGTAGAATGTCTCGGACAACTCCCCCTTCTGCTGCCCTTGCTTTAAATAAGAGCAAACTGTCATCAGCAAAAAACATATGCGACACTGGCGGGCAAGAACGAGCAATCCTGAAACCAGAGATAAGAGATCTCTGCTCAACCCCCCGGAGCAAAGCTGATAATCCTCCAGCACACAGAAGGAAAAGGTATGGTGACAACGGGTCCCCCTGCCGGAGACCTCTAGATGGAACAACATGTCCTAGTTTCTCCCCATTGAGATTGAACGAGAAAGCAACTGAGCCCACACACCTCATGATCAGATCCACCCAATCCTGCGCAAACCCCAACCGGAGCATAATCTGCTGGATAAAGGACCATTCCACCCGGTCATAGGCTTTGCTCATATCCAGCTTCAGAGCAGCCCAACTAGAGGTTCCTGCCGACCGTTTTCTCAGCTCGTGGACACATTCAAAACCCAAAATGGCATTGTCTACTACATACCTACCTGGGATAAATGCACTCTGATTCGGGGATATGACCCTGCTTAAGACTAGCTTCATACGATTCACTATCGCTTTCGATATCAACTTATAACTGACATTGCAGAGAGAGATTGACCTAAACTCTGAAATTCGACGTGGAGACTTAACTTTTGGAATGAGGACAATCATTGTGTCATTAATGGGCCTCGGGGAGCAACCATCGTTTAAGACCGCTAAGCAACTTTGTATCACATCATTCCCCACAATCCGCCAGTGGTTCTTATAAAAACTGCCTGACAATCCATCCGGACCCGGGGCTTTGTGGGGGTGTGTCTGTTTCAGAGCTACCAGGACCTCATCTGCAGAGAACGGCCTTAATAGCTCACTATTCGTATCCCAATCCACACACGGATGCACATCCCGCAAAGCCATATCTAGATCACACTGCATAGGACTCGACGATGAGAAAAGGTCGTGAAAGTACTCTGTGACCATGAGGGATACAACACTCTTATCCTCATGCCACATCCACTGATCATCCTCCAGCCCCACAATTCGGTTGATTTTCCTCCCGTGAGAACTAACAGAAAAAGAATTATATCAACTAAAAAAAGATTAATGAATAATAACTAACAGAAAAAGAATTATATCAACTAAAAAAAGATTAATTTATATTTTATAGAACAAAAATTATTAACCTAAAATATTATTAACTTTGATTGTCATGATATTTAATGATAATGAATTATATTTTAACTATTTATTTGTTATTAAAAAACAATAGCTAATTAAAATATAATTACATCAGCTAAATAATAAAAAACCATATAGTCTTTTATTAAAATAAAATTATTGATATAAAATATTATTGAATTTTATTATTATGATCTTTAGTAATAAAGAATTGTATCTTATCTGAAATTAATTAATAAAAACTAAGTAAAATAAAATAATTTATGAAAAAGAAATATAAAGTTTTAGTATATTACAATAAAATCACATCAATTAAAAAAGCTAATATATTTTTTATTAGAAGAAAAATTATATATAGAAAATATAAGTTAATTTTAGGATAAAATGTATTTTTGGTCTCTAAAGTGTGAGATTGATGTCTATTTGATCCCCTTGAAGTCGTTTGGTTTAAGGTTTTATAGATGTTTGAGAATAAAGGTGGAATAATATATTTGAAAATAACATTGTTGGAAATAAAAAATAACTGTGTTTGGTTGTACATGAGAATGTCATTAGAATTTTATGGGAATCAATTATGTCTGTATTTATTTTTTGGAATTAATCATTCAATCTTATGTATTTTTAATAGATTAATTAATAAGAATAAAAATTAATTCAAAGTATTAGGAAAATTTAATAAATTAATAATCAAGGAATAATTTTAATTGAATAAACAAACTTAATTTAAATAATTAAAATTATTTAATTAATATTTTTAATAAATGTCCTTAATTACATTTTTTTACAACAATATCCTCAATTACATTAATTTAATATTATATGTTTCTATTTTAATAAATAATAGGATTATTTATTTATTATAATAAAATTATATAATTAATTTTAATTAATTATAGTTTAGTATTATTAATTATTAGTTATATATATATATATTAAATAATATAAATAAATCTATTTTAATAAAAAATATAAAAAAAAGTCAGAAAATCAGAGTGAAAATGATATATTAATAATAAAAGTTAGTAAAAAAAATTTTAAACAATTTATAATTCTTAAGAATTAATTAATTAATTATAAATAATCAATAAGTAATTAATTATAGTTATTAAAAAATGATTTTTTATACTAAATTAATTTAAATAATTTTAATTCACTAATTCAATATGTGTTAATATTATTAACTAATTAATTATAATTTGAGTAAATATGTAACTACATCAATTTAATATACTTGGACTAACCATATATCTTAATAAATTATTATTTATTTAATCTAATTAAATACTTTATTATATTATTTTTTGTAATTAAATATTAATTAGTTACTTAGTTAACTATATTCAAAATAAAATTGCATATAAAAATAAAAAATGGATAAAGAGAAAATCCATACTTTTGTAAGGTATAGAAAACCTTTGTCTATGGGATGCTTGGGAATGCTTTAGTCCCGAGTAACACCTCAAAAATCTTGTACCAGACAAGGATCGTATCAAAAGGCGTTACGCATTCTTATCTAAAAAATCTTAAACCAAACGACCCCTTGAAGATTCAAAAGAGACACTTAAGTCTTGATATCTACAAAATGATTTTAAATAGTTTCTAATTTAACTTTAATCTATCATAATGGTGGTTGGATTGTTATCTGCTTGACATGAATGTGGCGTTAAGCGTAGAATTGCTCTCGCGAATCCCCTCACGGTTTGTCACAAATGAGTTTTCTTGAAGAAGCCTAAGAGCCTTCCTGACTTGATTTACTTCCCTTGGAAGGATTATTACCGAGTTTTTGGCAATAGGTTTTTTTAACAAGTACCAAAGTTGTATAGTTTCAGATGTTGAAAGTTAACTTGTACTTGAAATTAAAGTAATTTCAATGGATGCATGGTAACTCTAAATTTTTGAATAAAAGTGAGTTTAAAATTGAGTTGAAGAATTTTAGTGGCCTCCCCACCCACTCAAAGGCATTCCCTTGATTTCCTTTATTTTTCTCAGTTGGGAAAATTACCTATTTCTCAAAAATTCATAGACTAAAACGGTCTATTTTGAAAATTTAGGGACCTTTTAAACCTATTTCTCAAAACTCGGAGATTAAAAAGGTCTATTTTGAAAACTCAAGAACCAAACGTATATATTTCTCAAAACTCAGGGACCAAAAAAGTAATTTTCCCTTCTCAGTTTCATGGAACAAGTTAGAATCCACTGAAATGACGAAAAGTTGGGTTTTGGCAAGACAATTGAAAAACCATCTGAATAAATAATAAATATATCCCGGATAAATAACTAGTTGTGAATCCCTGAAGAAGATGAGGTCGAAATCACCCTGATCGACCTCCATGTCAGCTATAAAGACTCCTCTAACAATATCAAAGAGACATGCAGTTGAACGGGATTACTCAAAAGCTTCAGGTGCACAAATATTTTACTTTTACAACACATGCACACTACAACAATTTGAGTTTTTCCTGATGTCAAAAAAGCATCAAAAGAATAAAAAACCAGTAGGCGTCGCCAACTAGGTCGAAACAAATCAGTCTACAAAAAATTCTGCCAACACCAAAATAGGTCCATGTCGGCAGAAAAGACTTCTGCTGACAACGCCACCTCCCTTACATCCGTAGCAGTCTGAAAAAATAGGCTTCTACCAATTCAATTTTATAGGCGTTGGCAGCCGTAGCAGAAAGGACTTCGATGCAGTCAATTCGACGTCAGTAGAAGTGTGAAATTGTTTTTTTTAATATTAATATAACCCAATTTTTTTTTATCTAAAATAAATATTGTTATAGGTGATTTTGGACCACACAGATGGACAAGGAGCTGAGGAGGACAATCGGGACAGAGGTAGGACCAAAAGACCGACCCAGAGGATGATCGGACCAAAGGGTCAGGCCAAAATGGCCCGACCCATATGGTCGGCAGGCAAAAGGCCGAGGCCGACCATTCGGCCCGTTTGCGCGGGCCGAGCCCGGTGACCTCTTTTTGGTCCCTGATGCCCCGAATCGCCCCGGTTCCGCCTGGTTCGTCCTGAAACACCACCGAATTCCTAAAAATCGTAGGAGGACAAACAGGTATAAAAGCCCCTCTTCACCACGGAAGAAGGGTTCCGAAACTCGATTCTTGACTCTCCCCTTTACTATCTGTAGCTTCTCCTCGGTTTTCTGACTTAGGCATCGGAGGCGGTGTGGCCTACACCACGCCGGTGTGCAGCGGCTTTTGCTGGTCTTGCAGGTCACGTCTTCCCCAGTTTCTACAAATTCACTGTTGGTGTCATGTGAAGGTCAGGTGAGTCTTCTGTCGGGATTTTGGCATCAACAGTTGGCGCCGTCTGTGGGGAGGAGTGCTTGCCAGTTTAGACCGCGCATCGGTGGTGTTCTGTAGGATGAATCGGGTTCAGAAACTAGAAGGAAACCTTGGGTATGAGCAGAAAGCGCCGAACCAGACTGAAGTCGACCTCGGTATGGAAAAGGCCGACCCTAACTCCGGAGGCTGTTGCGAGCAGAAAGTGCCGAATCAGATTGAGGTCGGCCTCGGTATGGAAAAGGTCGACCCTAACTCCTGAGGGTGTTGCGAGGTTCCGCATGTCGGCGATGCTGCTGGACTTGACCCAAGGGGACAGCCCGCGGAGGAACTGGAATCTGTACCACTAAAGTCTGAGGAAAGGAGAGTGAACATCGGCACCAAATTGGGGGCTGAGCAGAGGGGCAGACTTGTTGGTTTCTTGAGGGCTAATGTGGATCTGTTTGCATGGTCACACGAGGATATGCCGGGAATTGACCCGGGAGGATGGTTCACCAGTTGAACGTGGATAGGGATTTCAAGCCAGTAAAGCAGAGGCGAAGAGCATTTAATTCGGAGAGGAGTGAGGTTGTTGCCAGTCAAGTGGATGAGCTACTTAAAGCAGGGTTCATCCGAGAAGTTCATTATCCCCAATGGTTGTCCAATGTGGTACTGGTAAAGAAGGCTAACGGGAAGTGGCGGATGTGCGTCGACTTCACCGACCTGAATAAGTAATAACTGCCCAAAAGGTAGTTATTTAGGCCTCGATTGTATAGGGATTTGTGTGTCCTTTATGCTTATTAGAGTTGGTTTTGGATAGATATTACATGATTTAACCCATTTGGAAGAATGGAAGCATTGGAAATTATTTTGTGCAGATTATGCTGCTGAGCGACTGGAGGGAGAAAATTCTATGCTGCAGCAAAACTGGTAGCAGAAACTGCCACATCACAGCTCGTTAGCCAACTTCATGAACCGACTTCTGTTGAGTTATTTTCGGGATAAAGGAGCAAGGAGAGCCCTACACGTGTCCAAGTTGACCTAATTCAAGTCTCTTGTCCTTCTATAAAAGGAAGTAGCCGTCAAAGTCAAATTCATTCCATGTTTTCCCTTGGAAGCCGAATAGTATAGGGAGATTGAAGATCATCAAGAACACCATCTTCCGCAAGCTGATTAGGGAGTTTACTTTCTTTATTAACTTGTGGTTATGGACATGCATACTCGGATTGTAATTCGTATTCCTATGCCTATTATGAACTAAGTAGCTTAAGGTGTTGGTTAGGAATAATGTGATTACTGTGCTTCATCTCTAGTAATAAATTGACTATCGCATTTTGGTTAATTGTTGTGCTTATTCTTATTTTATGCCCGCCTGGCCAGCCGGTGTGAATAGCTCTCTCTAGTTTCAGGGATGATTTAGAGAGTGTGTGGTAATTATCCACACTACGATCATTGTGTATTGGTGAACGCCAGTGACTGAGCTAGGAATAGCCAGTTGCCTAGTGCTTGATCGGTCGTACTTCATTAGGTTTGAAACATATCCCAAAAGATCCGGAGTTCTGGGAGGAATCCGCTAATAATACTGCGAGAAATGCATGATCAATAATATTGCTAGAGCATATCTTAGAACAATCACTAAAACCTAACCAGCGTCTGTCTTTAATCTGTCTATCTATTTGTTTACTCGTTGTTCTGTCATTTATTTTTCTTCTGAAGGTGTACATATTACACATGCAGAAGCAATTGAAGATCGAAAGCACTTAAGACATTCAATTTTACTCCTAAAGCATGCATGTTCTAGAAAAGACAGAATAGAGAGTTTAGAAAACACCAACCTTTGTAGCTCACTTATGTTGAACTCCTTGTGGTGTTTGCCTCTCCTATGCTCCTTGGACAACCTCTAGAGTCTTCCCCACTATACTCCGGGCCAAGAACGACTTGTGGGAGTCTATATAAGATAGGGAATGGGAAGGGAATGCTTGAAGCATCAAACAATGGAGAAGAATGAGAGATGAGAGAACTTTGAGTCCAAATTCCAGCAGCATGACATTAAGGAAATGGCACTCTTGTGTTTGAATATGATTCAAACTCCTTTTAAAGACATTCTCCATGCAAAGCCAAGCCTCAATACACAAGACACATGGTGTATTTGCAAGCTCAAGTGGATTCTAGGTGTACATTACACAAGACATGCAACAATGCATGAGTGAGTTGTCTTTCCACTTTGAATGATCATGCATTAAGTGGATTTCCAACTAAATCCACTAAATTCAAATTGAAATCAAATTTCAAGCTTGCAAATTACCCACAATTTCAATTCTAAAATTGAAATTGATTGCTTGGTAATTAATTTGAAAATTTTCAAATTAATTTTGATATGATTAATCTAATTAATCTTTGTTATCTTGTGCAATTCCATATATATGATTCCTAATACATATATATAGTATTCAAAACACTTTTAAATACTTCATCTCTCATTGTCTAATTTAATTCATAATTAAATTATTGTGTCAAACACAATTTACGATAATACCCTTTTTCCCGATTTTGAACGATTCAAAGCTTCCTATCTTTTGTTCTAGGCTTAATTCCGATATGAGCTAGTAGAGGGACCTAATGGACCTATAGATCATGGGCTCCAACGATTCGAGGCTAACCGACTAATCTCATTGTCCAAGCTAGACAACATTCGTTAACTATCGGGACACTCCACTATAGCCCGATAGTTGCACTCCCCTCACTATAGATATATTTCCATCCACTTGATTTAACCATGATTAGTAAGTCGATCCTTCACAGGTTGTTCGTAGCTATAGCTAGGTCAATAAGCCGCTTTACCCCTAAAGTACTTCTAGTTCCTTAAGTCCCACTGATCCTCTAATGAACAATTGGTTTATGGTCCAACCAATAAACCGAGTCCCTCTCGGGCCAATGAGAGGGCGGGATCCCTTTGTTCAAGCCCCGGAGTCAGCACTTAAGGGAACAACCTCTATACTATCCCTTATTCGGGTAGGAGTGAATTCCTTCTTGCACGACTATGTCCCCAGCTATCTACCCGTTCCTATCCCTGAAATGGGAGGCTTATTGAGTCGGCGATACTGAGCCACTCTCACCTATGCAGATCTAAGGATAAGCCCGAATAAACAGGAGTTCATAGTTAGCTCAGGATTAAGATCGAGTTACCTAGGTCATCACATGAAATAGTCAATCTCGTCAGTAAACGGTGTTATAAAGCGAGAGCGACTTATTTCTCGGTCCTGGTCTTATGCAAGCTCATTGCATAGGACACCCCCACTCGCATGTCTCTACATGGACGATTTAGGATCACATCGTCTATACCATCTATAAAGTGGGTCGCGTCTCATAGTGTCTCCAGAATAAGGTACCCAACCCTATTCCTACACTATAGACCGTTTTGGCTATTACTCAATCTTGATCCACTTTTATGTCTCTACATAAAGCTCAAGTGTTCATCCTATAGCCATGTATCTTAGTTTATTGGATTTGGGTTATATATGTGCAATTCAATTTATTCAGTAATGACTTTTACTGAATCAATCTCGATAACACCTTTATCGAATAAGTATATAATTCGTTTAACATTCATTATCTACGAGTTTTAGGGCACCAATCCCAACAGCTTCAGCATAATTCCGATAAAACCAAATTATTTTACTATTCTTGAAACCATTGGAAAGTTACACAAAAATAGGTAGAGTGGATGGATCAGCAATGTTGTGCTCCGACGCTATCTTCGTGACGATCACGTCTCCTCGGTGCACAATTTCCCTAATGAGATGGTATTTCCTTTCGATGTGCTTGCCTCTCTTATGGCTGCGAGGTTCCTTTGAGTTTGCAACTGCGCCGCTATTATCACAATACAAGGTGATAGGTAGATGCATATTTGGAACGACTTCCAAGTCAGTTAGGAACTTCCTGAGCCATACTGCATCTTTTGCTGCTTTGCAAGCGGCTACATATTCGACCTCCATGGTCGAGTCTGCAATGCATCCTTGCTTGATGCTGCGCCATACTATTGCTCCTCCATTTAGAGTGAATACTGACCCCGATGTAGATTTCCTCGAATCTTTATCAGTTTGAAAGTCAGAATCAGTGTATCCTGTAAGGATCAAATCCTTCGAACCATACACGAGCATATAGTCCCTCGTTCTCCTTAGATATTTGAGGATACTTTTAACGACTGTCCAATGATCAAATCCTGGATTGGATTGATATCTACTAACAATCCCTACTGCATAACAAATGTCAGGCCTTGTACACAACATGACATACATTAGGCTACCTACTGCAGAGGCATAGGGAAAACGTCTCATGTCCTCAACTTCTTGAGGTGTCTGAGGACACTGTTCCTTAGACAAGTTAATTCCGTGCCTGAAATGTAATAGTCCTTTCTTGGAATTTTGCATTTTATATCTAACCAACAATTTGTCGATATAAGACGCTTGAGACAGGGCTAGCGTTTTGTTCTTTCGGTTTCGAACAATTTGGATTCCTAGAACAAATTGTGCCTCACCCAAATCTTTCATTTGGAATTGAGTTGCTAGCCATAGTTTAATGTCAGTTAGATAACCTACATCATTCCCGATGAGTAGGATATCATCCACATACAGTACTAAGAAAGCTATAGAGCTGTTGATGATCCTTTTGTAAACACAAGACTCATCAACGTTTTGTTCAAAGCCATAAGAGTTGGTCGCAGTATCAAATCTTATATTCCAGGATCGAGACGCTTGTTTTAATCCATAAATGGATCGTTTAAGCTTGCAAACTTTTTGCTCTTGATCCTGAGCTATGAACCCCTCTGGCTGAGACATGTAGATACTTTCTTCAAGATTACCGTTCAGAAAGGCAGTCTTGACATCCATTTGCCATATTTCATAATCGTAAAACGTGGCAATGGATAAAAGTATCCGGATCGACTTTAACATGGCAACAGGGGAGAAGGTTTCTTCATAGTCAATCCCCTCCCGCTGGGTAAAACCCTTTGCCACAAGTCGTGCCTTAGGTCTGTACCTTTCCAGCATCGTCTCGTTTTCTCTTGTAGATCCATTTGCACCCTATGGGTCTAACCCCTTCGGGTTGATCTACAAGATCCCATACTGAATTAAAATGCATGGACTCGATCTCTAAGTCCATTGCTTTAATCCACTCGTTCTTGTCAACGTCATCCATTGCCTGTTTAAAGGTTAATGGATCATCGATCCCGTCATCAGGTATGACGACTGGAGTTTCAGTTAAACCCAAATAGCGATCAGGCTGTCTAACAACCCTCCCACTACGTCGAGGTCCTCTTATTTCTTGAGAAGGACGTGATTGACTCGAGGTGCCAGTATCATCAACAACTCTTGTTGATGTTTCTGTAGCTTCGTTAGATAGTTCATTTAAAACGACTTTACTACGTGGCTTGTGATCTCTGAGGTGGTCTTCTTCTAGGAATGTAGCATTTGTCGATACAAGTACTTTGTTTTCCTCTGGATCAAAGAAGTATCCACCTCTCGTTTCTTTGGGATAGCCTATAAATAGGCAAAATCTAGAACGAGGCTCCAATTTCTTTGGGTTTGCTTCTAGCACGTATGCAGGACATCCCCAAATTCTGAAATGTCGTAAACTAGCTTTACGACCTTTCCAGAGCTCAAATGGTGTTTCAGAAACACTCTTTGAGGGAACTACGTTCAAGATATGAACTGCAGTCTCTACTGCATAACCCCAAAACGAGTTAGGCAACTGAGCATAACTCATCATCGAACGAACCATGTCCAACAAGGTTCTGTTTCTCCTTTCTGATACACCGTTTTGCTGAGGTGTACCAGGGGCTGAGAGTTGGGACGTAATTCCATGCTCTATCAAATAGTCTTGAAAACTTAAGTCCATATACTCTCCACCTCGATCGGATCGAAGTGTTTTTATCGTCTTACCTAATAGGTTCTCAACCTCGGCCTTATACTCCTTGAACTTTTCAAAAGCTTCGGACTTATGATGCATCAGGTAGAGATAGCCATACCTCGAATAATCATCAATGAAACTGATGAAATATTCGTACCCTCCTCGAGCTCTATTGTTCATTGGTCCATAGAGGTCCGAATGAATGAGCTCTAAGGGCTCTTTGGCACGATAACCTTTTCCGGTAAAAGGTCGTTTTGTCATCTTGCCCTCAAGGCATGATTCACAAGGAGGCAACGAGTCGTCTTCTAACTTGTTTAGAAGTCCACTCTTGACCAATCTCCCAATCCTATTGAGGTTGATATGGCCTAACCTCAAGTGCCAGAGATAGGTATCTTGAGAAACTCTTCGCTTTTTAGGTTGAGTCTCAGCTGTTTTAAACATCTCGTGATTTAAAATAGCTTTAGACTCAATTGGTCTCAAAACATATAATTTATTCTTCAAGTTTGCAGAGCAAACATCAATACCTCTTTTAGTTATGAACGCTTCATTAACAGAAAAAGAAATTGAGTAACCTTGTTCTAATAAACAAGATAAAGAAATCAAATTTCTTTTAATCTTCGGAACTATGTACACATTATCTAATATCATGTAGCGTTCCTTGGTGAAGAATAATTTTATGTCTCCCACTGCAATAGCCGAGATGACTTCTCCTGTTCCAACTTTAAGAGTCATCTCTCCAGCTATTAGCTGTTGCCAGGAACTCATTCCTTGAAATGAAGAACATACGTGATTAGTGGCACCTGAATCGAGTATCCAGGCAGAATCGTCGTTTTCCACTAAACACGTTTCCAAGACTAATAAATCACATTTAGAGTCGTGGATCATGTTTTTCTTGGCTACGCAGTTAGTTTGAGGACATTCCTCAGTTGAGACCAAACCTAAATTCTTTGCCACGTGTTTAGCGTTTAAGCAAGTATTCTTAGTCGAATGTACTAAACCGTTTAATTTGGCATTTGACAAAGCACATACGTTTTTCGACATATTGCTGAAACAAACAAATTAATCTCTATTAGAAACATGCACTAAACCCATTAATCACATTTATCCAATCAGATTTAGCAAAAGCAATCATCGACCCATATATAGAATTGATTTATTTTGCAACGATACTTCAGGGGTTTAGAATAACCGCTACCGTAGGGCAATCAGCTACTCCTCCTCTGAATCGAGACAATCTCGGCCAAATACTATTCCCAAAATAACTCTTACTCCAATAGTTATTAGCTAACGTTAATTTGGTCAAGACCATCTTGTAAGTGTTACCCATCATTTTCAGATTGCAGAGGGCGGCCCCAACAATGCCACCGTAGGGAAGAGCTAATGTTGGGAATGGCCCTAGGAAACCCTATCAATTTCTGGAGTTTGCGTTGTTCCGAATCCCATGCGCAAGCCCTCCGTAGGGTGATCGCTCCCAGGGCGACTCGCAGGCAGCGCATAGGAATCTCACGGTGCAACCTAATGATGGAGACCGCAGGATACGTTTGACACGTTTCCTTCTCCCACTTACTATGAACACTTTCCTCATTCACCTTGATATTAACCCATGCAAACACCATCCGTAGGGGGACGCTCCCAGGGCGCCTCGAGGCCAAGCATGGATCTCACGGTGTGAACTCAGGGGGACGTGAGAGTAGAAACTTAATATGAATATTTCGTTTCTATACTTTTCCTCCCACTAAAGTGTCGTAAAGTTTCAGGGTCTATTACTTAGGTAAATTCCGGCTAAATGAATCTATCTAAGTCTATGCCTTATTAAACAAGGTCTTTACACTAAATGTCTAGGTGAATTAAACTCTTTTAATAACCTAGTGACATTGCATGCTAGTAAGACTTTGGTTAATTCAACTCAGGTTCCGAACCATTTGCCGGGAGAGTTCCCTTATAACCAAGGTCTTATGTCCTACTTACTCAAATTTTAAAACTATTTAAAAAAAAAACTAAGTAAGACATATTTCTAATCCTATTAGAAAATGCGATCTTAGATCTATTTCATTTTAAACCATTTAAAGAATGATAAGATCCTAAGATCCTATGTTAGCATGCAACTCTTTGTTATAGGTTTTATGGATTGTATTCATTAACTATTATAACTCTTATAACTTTTAATGAATTAAACCTATAACATGCTTTCTAATGGTGTTTAAAAGCATATAACAATCAATCATTCAAGTTATAAGAAAAACACCATTTAGAAACAACCTATGTCTAGGTTTGTATAACGCTTTATACTACGATGTCTAGGTGATAACACTTTAAAACCTCACACCGCTCACGCATGCTCATAAAACTCGAGTTAACTTAACTCAAGAACCGACTCGATGCCCAGGTAGGAGGTGTTCCGTAAACCGTCAACTTAAATACCTCCAGCCTTAGACAGCATCTTGTCGGGTGAGTTCTCTTGTAACCATTGTTTTACAAGATATCGACCTAAACTATGCAAGTTGATCGAATCGTTGAAGGTTCATTAACCTAAGTGAGCATGCACTTAATCTTGTTATAGATTTTAGATTTCTATCTCTTTTTATAACAATTATAAAAACAATCCATAACAAGCCTAATTTGAGAATAACACTTATAATCAAACTAATGAAATTTCATGCTTCATGCTTGGTTAATTTTATCAATTAATAATTATAACTATTATAAGAATAATCAATTTTAATTAACCATTCAAGCATGAATCTCCCTAAATTAATACAACACTTATATTAATTAAACATGAAATTTCCCTCATGCATTTGAATTAATCAATAACACTTATTAGAATTAAACAAATGCATGAACATGCTTTCCTATGGTGGGGTTTTAAAACTATATGACATGCTCATAATGCACATACATCCATTTAATTAAATCATACATTCACAATGCATAAAGTAATTAAATCAAGCTAAAATGGAACAGTTTGGCAATTTTTAAAAAAACACAAGCAATTTCACTAATTATTACAATAATAATTAATAAATAAACTTGCAACACGCCCGAGCTTCACGAACCATCCCGAACCGCTCATCCAAGCAATGAACCGGTCATGCAATGAGTGAAATGAGGCTGCAACAGACCGAGCCGGACCAAAAGACAGCAGCTGAACCGGAATGAAAAAAAGCTGCTGCTCGAATTAAAAAACAGCTTGCTTGAATTTTCATTTTCTGCTGCGTCTTCTCCGGTTTTTCTTCAATTTTACAGCCTATATGGACTCTAATGACTCTATAAAAATTACAGACTATAGTACACACATTAACACTCTTACATATCCGAGCAATTACAATTTCATGAAGGTTTGAATGCTCAAAAAATTGCCAAACCAGAACACTTCCATTTTAGCACACAGAAAATTCAATTTCAAAATGGTACCCACCAAAGCAAAATTAAAACAAATTAAGTGCTCTAATCATGCTCTGATACCAATTGAAGGTGTACATATTACATATGCAGAAGCAATTGAAGATCGAAAGCACTTAAGACATTCAATTTTACTCCTAAAGCATGCATGTTCTAGAAAAGACAGAATAGAGAGTTTAGAAAACACCAACCTTTGTAGCTCACTTATGTTGAACTCCTTGTGGTGTTTGCCTCTCCTATGCTCCTTGGACAACCTCTAGAGTCTTCCCCACTATACTCCGGGCCAAGAACGACTTGTGGGAGTCTATATAAGATAGGGAATGGGAAGGGAATGCTTGAAACATCAAACAATGGAGAAGAATGAGAGATGAGAGAACTTTGAGTCCAAATTCCAGCAGCATAACATTAAGGAAATGGCTCTCTTGTGTTTGAATATGATTCAAACTCCTTTTAAAGACATTCTCCATGCAAAGCCAAGCCTCAAGACACAAGACACATGGTGTATTTGCAAGCTCAAGTGGATTCAAGGTGTACATTACACAAGACATGCAACAATGCATGAGTGAGTTGTCTTTCCACTTTGAATGATCATGCATTAAGTGTATTTCCAACTAAATCCACTAAATTCAAATTGAAATCAAATTTCAAGCTTGCAAATTACCCCCAATTTCAATTCTAAATTGAAATTGATTGCTTGGTAATTAATTTGAAAATTTTCAAATTAATTTTGATATGATTAATCTAATTAATCTTTGTTATCTTGTGCAATTCCATATATATGATTCCTAATACATATATATAGTATTCAAAACACTTTTAAATACTTCATCTCTCATTTTCTAATTTAATTCATAATTAAATTATTGTGTCAAACACAATTTACGATAATACCCTTTTTCCCGATTTTGAACGATTCAAAGCTTCCTATCTTTTGTTCTAGGCTTAATTCCGATATGAGCTAGTAGGGGGACCTAATGGACCTATAGATCATGGGCTTCAACGATTCGAGGCTAACCGACTAATCTCATTGTCCAAGCTAGACAACATTCGTTAACTATCGGGACACTCCACTATAGCCCGATAGTTGCACTCCCCTCACTATAGATATATTTCCGTCCACTTGATTTAACCATGATTAGTAAGTCGATCCTTCACAGGTTGTTCGTAGCTATAGCTAGGTCAATAAGCCGTTTTACCCCTATAGTACTTCTAGTTCCTTAAGTCCCACTGATCCTCTAATGAACAATTGGTTTATGGTCCAACCAATAAACCGAGTCCCTCTCGGGCCAATGAGAGGGCGGGATCCCTTTGTTCAAGCCCTAGAGTCAGCACTTAAGGGAACAACCTCTCTACTATCCCTTATTCGGGTAGGAGTGAATTCCTTCTTGCACGACTATGTCCCGAGCTATCTACCCGTTCCTATCCCTGAAATGGGAGGCTTATTGAGTCGGCGATACTGAGCCACTCTCACCTATGCAGATCTAAGGATAAGCCCGAATAAACAGGAGTTCATAGTTAGCTCAGGATTAAGATCGAGTTACCTAGGTCATCACATGAAATAGTCAGTCTCGTCAGTAAACGGTGTTATAAAGCGAGAGCGACTTATTTCTCGGTCCTGGTCTTATGCAAACTCATTGCATAGGACACCCCCACTCGCATGTCTCTACATGGACGATTTAGGATCACATCGTCTATACCATCTATAAAGTGGGCCGCGTCTCATAGTATCTCCAGAATAAGGTACCCAACCCTATTCCTATACTATAGACCGTTTTGGCTATTACTCAAGCTTGATCCACTTTTATGTCTCTACATAAAGCTCAAGTGTTCATCCTATAGCCATGTATCTTAGTTTATTCGATTTGGGTTATATATGTGCAATTTAATTTATTCAGTAATGACTTTTACTGAATCAATCTCGATAACACCTTTATCGAATAAGTATATAATTCGTTTAACATTCATTATCTACGAGTTTTAGGGCACCAATCCCAACAGCTTCAGCATAATTCCGATAAAACCAAATTATTTTACTATTCTTGAAACCATTGGAAAGTTACACAAAAGTAGGTAGAGTGGAAACTAATTCAGGGCTCGGATTGATAATATTACTTGCTGCAGACTGTGTATACTTGCATAGGAATTCTAGAGTATGTTATATCATATTTTTACTCACTCTAGGAACCCGACAAGTTTTTGGCGCCGTTGTCGGGGACTTGAATAAGTTTTTATCTGATCTGTTTTGTGTATGTGTTTTAGTGGTTTGGTGCTAGAACTTTTTGATTGTTTCTTTTGTTTTTGCAGGTGTGATTTTGGTGCATGAGCGATCCGCCTGGGGTACGGTTTGAGCTTGATCTAGAAATTGAAAGGACATTTAGGAACAGAAGGAGGGAGCAACACAGAAACCAGATGGAGAACGTGCCGCAACTTCCACAGGTTCATGAAGGTCCAGCAGCAGCAAACCCCCAGCAGAATCCGTTGCTGCAGCAAAACCCACTGTTTGAGCAAAATGAGCAGCAAAATAATCAGGCTGAGAATCCTATCTTGATAGCAAACGATAGGACCAGAGCCATTTGAGCGTATGCTGTCCCGATGTTTAATGAGTTGAATCCAGGGATTGCACGTCCCCAAATCCAAGCGGCGAATTTTCAAATGAAACCGGTAATGTTTCAGATGTTGCAAACCGTGGGGCAATTCCATGGTTTGTCATCTGAAGACCCTCATTTACATCTTAAGTCTTTTCTAGGAGTTAGTGATTCTTTTGTAATTCAAGGAGTGCCTAGAGATGCTCTTAGATTAACTTTGTTCCCGTATTCTCTTAGAGATGGAGCAAAGTCATGGTTAAACTCTTTTGCTCCAGGATCAATTAGGACGTGGGATGAGTTAGCTGAAAATTTTTTGAGTAAATATTTCCCACCTAATAGAAATGCTAAATTAAGGAGTGAAATAGTAGGGTTTAGGCAACTTGAGGATGAGACTTTTAGTGAGGCTTGGGAGAGGTTTAAGGAGCTTTTACGAAAGTGTCCCCACCATGGGTTACCTCATTGTATTCAAATGGAAACATTTTACAATGGTTTAAATGGAGTAACCCAAGGTATGGTCGATGCTTCGGCTGGAGGGGCCCTTTTGGCAAAAACTTTTGATGAAGCCTATGAAATTTTAGAAAGAATATCTATTAATAGTTTTCAGTGGTCGGATGTTAGAGGCACAAATAAAAAGGTTAAGAGTGTATTAGAGGTTGATGGTGTCTCCACCATTAGGGCTGATCTTGCAATGATTGCTAACGCTCTTAAGAATGTGACAGTGATTAGTCATCAGCAGCCACCAGCTATGGAGCCTGCAGCAGTGGTGAACCAAGTCACGAACGAAGCATGTGTCTATTGCGGTGAAGACCACAACTACGAGTTTTGCCCCAGCAATCCAACGTCTGTGTTTTTTGTAGGTAATCAGAGGAACAACCCTTATTCTAACTTCTATAATCCAGGTTGGCGCAACCACCCCAACTTCTTATGGGGAGGTCAAGGAAATAACGTACAAGCGCAACAGAAGATGAACCAGCCGGGATTTGCTAAAGCGCAGGTAATGCCCCAGCAAAATAAGCAAGCTTTGCCCCAAAAAAAATTGGGAAACTCTCTCGAGGCGATGATGAAAGAATTTATGGCTCGCACAGATGCCGCAATTCAAAGTAATCAAGCTTCGATGAGGGCCTTGGAATTGCAAGTGGGTCAGCTGGCTAATGAGCTCAAGGCAAGGCCTCAAGGGAAACTTCCATCAGATACTGAACACCCTAGAAGGGAAGGTAAGGAGCAGGTAAAGGCAGTTACTCTTAGGAGTGGTAAGCCATTAGAAGAAAGAATTGAGCCTAGTAAAACCTAGGTTATAGATAAAAATGGTGATAGAAATAATAATGTTGTTGTCGAGGAAGAGTTGGAGTCTGGTCAGGGTGCTGGAGGCAGCAATAAAAATGCTGGAGCATCTGGTTCTGTGCCAGATGTAGAACCACCATATGTGCCGCCCCCACCTTATGTACCACCTCTACCTTTTCCACAAAGGCAAAAGCCTAAGAATCAGGATGGTCAATTTAAAAAGTTTTTAGAGATTCTTAAGCAGTTGCATATAAATATCCCTTTAGTAAAAGCTATAGAGCAAATGCCTAATTATGCTAAATTTCTTAAGGATATTTTGACTAAAAAGAAAAGGTTAGGTGAGTTTGAAACTGTATCTCTTACCGAGGAGTGTAGTGCTATTCTTAAGAATGGGCTACCCCCCAAGGCTAAGGATCCAGGGTCATTTACTATACCTGTGTCTATAGGTGGAAAGGAATTAGGTAGAGCACTCTGTGATTTAGGTGCAAGTATTAACCTTATGCCTCTTTCGGTCTATCGAAAGTTAGGTATTGGTGAAGCTAGACCTAACACAGTTACACTCCAACTAGCTGATAGGTCTATCACATATCTAGAGGGTAAGATTGAGGATGTCTTAGTAAAAGTGGATAAATTCATATTTCCTGTTGATTTTATTATTTTAGATTATGAGGCTGATAGAGATGTCCCAATTATTCTAGGACGTCCATTTTTGGCTACTGGTAGGGCGTTAATATATGTTCAAAAAGGGGAATTAACAATGAGAGTTTGTAATGAGGAAGTAAAATTTAATGTGTTTAAGGCCATGAAGTATCCAGACGAGATGGAAGATTGCTCTTTCATTAGGATTCTGGAGAACACAATTGTTGAGACAGCAATTCAGGATTCGGCTAATAAGCATTTGGAAAATCATGGAGAGGTTAGTGTAGAGGATTTAGAAGTTTGTTCTTTAGATAGAAAAAATGAAAAAGAATTGTTTAGGTGTGAGGATGTTTTTGAGTCTTTAGATTTAGATCAAAGAAAGGCTCCCCCAATTAAACCATCCCTGATTGAGGCACCTACTTTAGATTTGAAGCCCTTACCAGATCATCTAAAGTATGTGTATCTTGGGGAAAGTGAGACATTGCCCATTATTGTTGCATCAGATTTAATGCCGGAGCATGAGGAGGCCTTAATAAAGTTGCTGCAGCAATACCGCAAGGCTATTGGTTGGACATTGGCTGACATTCAGGGGATTAGCCCATCTTTTTGTATGCATAAAATCACTCTAGAGGAGGGGTCCTTGAGGAGTATTGAGCAACAAAGAAGGCTTAACCCTGGAATGAAAGAAGTGGTTAAAAAGGAGGTGATTAAATGGTCGGATGCTGGCATCATTTATCCGATTGCAGACAGCAATTGGGTGAGCCCTGTCCAATGTGTTCCTAAGAAAGGAGGTGTCACTGTGGTAAGCAATAAAGACAATGAGTTGATCCCAACTAGGACAGTAACTGGTTGGAGGGTTTGCATGGATTACAGGAGGCTTAACAAGGCCACCCGTAAGGACCACTTCCCTTTGCCATTTATTGACCAGATGTTGGATCGATTGGCTGGTCAGGCCTACTACTGTTTCTTGGATGGTTATTTTGGGTATAACCAGATTACTATTGCTCCTGAAGATCAGGAAAAAACCACTTTCACCTGCCTTATGGGACGTTTGCTTTCAGGCGAATGCCTTTTGGCCTTTGCAATGCTCCAGCAACATTTCAGCGGTGTATGTTAGCAATTTTTTATGATATGATTGAGTCCACTGTTGAGGTCTTTATGGACGATTTTTCAGTTTTTGGAGGGTCTTTTCAGAGTTGTTTCGATAATTTAGGTAAGGTGTTAAAAAGATGTGAGGATACCCATCTAGTTCTTAATTGGGAGAAGTGCCTCTTCATGGTGAAGGAGGGCATAGTGTTAGGTCATAGGATTTCTAAGAATGGTCTAGAAGTTGATAGAGCAAAAGTTGAGGTTATTGAAAGATTAGAATCACCGAATTCAGTGAAGGGAATTCGGAGCTTCTTAGGGCATGCTGGATTTTATAGGAGGTTCATAAAGGATTTTTCCAAAATCAGTAAACCTCATTGTAACTTATTGTGCACTGATCATGTTTTTGACTTTAATGCAGATTGTAGGAAGGCTTTTGAAACATTGAAGGCTGCTTTAATCTCAGCACCCATTCTCTGCGCACCTAATTGGAATTTGCCATTCGAGGTAATGTGTGATGCGAGTGATGCTGCAGTAGGTGCAATGTTGGGGCAGAAGCAGGGTAAACTTATTCATCCTATATATTATGCAAGCAAGGTTTTAAATGAGGCACAGGTCAACTACACAACTACTGAAAAGGAGTTGTTAGCTGTTGTGTTTGCTTTTGAGAAATTCCGGCCATATTTGGTTGGATCCAAAGTCACGGTGTTCACGGATCATGCAACAATAAGGTATTTAATGTCAAAGAAAGATGCAAAGCCTAGACTAATTCGTTGGGTTTTATTACTGCAGGAATTCGACTTGGAGATAAAGGACAAGAAGGGATCAGAGAATGTCATTGCAGATCACTTGTCTCGTCTTGATCCATCATCATCTTTGCTGGAGCAATCTGCCATTTCCGATTCTTTTCCAGATGAACAACTTTTTGCTGTTCAGGTAAAAGTAGTCAGGGATGTCCCTTGGTATGCTGATATTGCCAACTTTTTAGTGAAGGGAGTCACCCCTATTGATATGGATTGGAGGCAGAAGAAAAAGTTTAAGCATGATGCAAAATTTTTCTATTGGGATGAGCCATTTATGTATAAGCAATGCTCTGATGGTATTATTCGTAGGTGCGTTTCAGGTGATGAAGCAACCGAAATCCTGGAGCAATGTCACTCTTCGCCGTATGGAGGCCATTTCTGCGGTCAAAGGACAGCTATGAGGATTTTGCATTGCGGATTCTTCTGGCCTACCTTGTTTAAGGATGCCCACTGGTTCTACAAGCAATGTGACGCTTGTCATAGGAGAGGAAACTTGGGGCCTAGAGATGAAATGCCTCTTACTTACATTTTAGAAGTTGAACTATTCGATGTATGGGGTATTGATTTTATGGGGCCATTTCCCCCTTCTAATGGCAATGTTTTTATCTTATTGGCAGTGGATTACGTGTCCAAGTGGGTGGAGGCCATCGCATGCCATCAGAGTGATGCCAAGACGGTTTCAAGGTTTCTCCAATCGCACATCTTTGCGCGGTTTGGGACACCTAGAGCTCTAATAAGTGATGAGGGTACACATTTTGTTAATAATATCTTAACTAAGCTTTTAGCTAAGTATGGAATCAAGCACATGATAGCTACCCCCTATCACCCACAGGCTAATGGTCAGGCTGAGATAAGTAATAGGGAAATTAAATCAATTCTAGAAAAAAGTAGTCCATCCATCTAGAAAGGATTGGTCTTTTAGGTTGGATGATCTTTGGGCTTATAGGACAACCTATAAGACTCCTCTAGGTATGTCTCCCTATCGGTTGGTATACGGGAAAGCTTGTCATTTACCATTAGAGCTGGAACATAAAACGTTTTGGGATTTGAAAAAGTTGAATTTTGATCTGAGTAGTGCAGGAGCAATGCGAATGCTGCAGCTCAGCGAATTGGAAGAATTTCGCCACTTTTCTTATGAGAATGCGAAAATTTATAAAGAAAAGATTAAGTTGTGGCATGACAAGAAAATTAGACCTAAAGAATTTGTCAAAGGTCAAAAAGTTTTGCTTTATAATTCTAGATTAAAATTGTTTCCTGGGAAACTAAAGTCCAAATGGTCAGGTCCGTTTGTTGTGATTGAGGTTTTCCCCCATGGAGCAGTTACTTTGCAAGATGAAAAAGATGGGAGAGTATTCAAGGTGAATGGTCAGCGTGTCAAGCATTATTGGGGAAAGGAGTTTCAGTCAAAATATCTTTCCCTAAGGTTGGTTGATGATTGAGAGAGCAGGATTTTTGCGGGAGCATTTCACAAAGCAAAATTTTGAGCTCCCAGGATTTGTATTGATTTTATTTTTCTTTGATTTGATTTTAATTGCGGTTAGGTTAGATTTGATTTGGCGAGATTTATTAGATTTTGTCTTTAAATATTTGATTAGATCTTATCTATTTTGTTTTGAATTTGATTTGATTTTCAGGTTATTTATTTAAATTATCTTTCAATTATCTTTTAATTAGTTAGATTTTATTAGATTTTATCTAGATTTTATTTTCAGTTATTTGAATTCTAGTTTTAATTAATTGAGATTTTCTCTAATTTATTCGGCTTCTTTTGAGAATAACAGATTAAGTTTGATTTGATCGGTTAAAGTTTAATTTGAATTTAAAAGATTTGATTTGCCTATTTTGAAATTTAAATTCCATATCTAAGATTCGACAGGTTCAGAAGATTGTTGCAGCAAAGATAATGTTGGAGCAAATTTCTCGTATACATAGGAAGGATTTTAGTGTGAGTAATTATTTTTACCGTTGGGATTTTTGAATTCTATGGGCAGGTGAATTGCAGGGATGTTGCCACATGTCGTGAAGGGACAATCCAACGGTTTAGCCGTTGACAGCATGCCGTTATTTCCCATAGATGATTGGAGTTCCACAATTTTACCGTTAGGGATTTGAATTGCAACTTAATTGTGAACGGTAAAACCATTTATTACGGAGCAAATCCTTTCGGTTAGGATTTCAAATTGCTGGAGCCTTATTTATTTGCAGACATTGGTAAGTCTTCGTTCTACTTCGTCTTCTTGATTCTATCTTGCCATCTACATTCTTTCTTTCTCCTTTTCATTCTTTGCAAAACCCTTTGAGTTATCCATGGCCAAAACAAGAGCGAGGAAAGAAAGAGAGAGAGAGTGAAGAGGAAATACCCATTACCCCCGAAGTTTCGAAAGTGAAAACTAAGAAGAAAAGAACACCGGAGGAGAAAGAAGCTAAAAGAAGAAGGCGACAACAGAGGGCGGAAGAACAGGAAAAAGTGACAGAGGATGAGGCTGCTGCAGTGGTTGAAGAAAACCTGGAAGAACTGCAAGAATAGACCCTAGGAGAGGCTGATCAGAGACTTGCGGATACAGATACGGCTCGAGAGGAAAATGTTGAGGAGAATCAAGAACAGCAGGCTGGGATGGTGAGAGACGAGCAGGTAGACGCAGTGTCTGAAAGAGGAAACGAGCAGAACCAAGAAGCTCGTGTTGAGGTAATCATGCCTGAACCGTCGAAATGCCGCCACATAAAAAGAAAGGTCGGCCGTATTCAGGTGATTCAGACTGATACCCCATCACCACCATCATCAGATTCTGAGAGAGAAAAGGCAGAGCGAGAGGAAAGAGAGAAGAAAGAAGCTGAGGACAAAGAAAGAGACGAAACAGATAAGAAGACTGAGGAAGAGCAGTTGCTCAAGCGTAGGGCAGAGAAGGGCAAAAATGTTGCCGAAGCATCGGAAGAACACGAGGCGATAGAAGAACAGCAGGTTCCATTTGATCGCTTCGTCAACAATTTTGCCAGAGAAAAATACGCTGAGCTTCTGAAAAGGGATTTCTTGTTCGAGCGGGGTTTCAGTGGTGATCTTCCACAGTTTCTGAGGACCAGTATTGCAGACCACGGCTGGGAGGTGTTTTGTGCGAAGCCGGAATCTGTAAATGCACAGGTGGTGCGTGAATTTTATGCTAACATTGTCAAGGAGGATGGTTTCCAGGTAATTGTCCGAGGAGTCGAGGTGGATTGGAGTCCAAGTGCTATCAATGCACTGTACAACGTTCAAAACTTCCCCCATGCGGCATATAATGAGATGGCTGTGGCCATGGGCGAGCATAATTTTTGTTCTTAAATTTTTGATGAGCAACTAAGTAAGGCTGAAAGGGAGGTAGGAATTGAAGGGGCACAGTGGCAGTTATCCAAGACTCAGAAGAGGACATTCCAGTCGGCTTATTTGAAAAGGGAAGCGAACACATGGATGAGATTTATTAGACAGAAGATGCTTCCAACAACACATGACTCGACAATCTCCAGGGAACGGGTTCTCCTAGCTTTTGCCATCTTACGATCTCTCAGTATTAATGTAGGGAGGATCATTGTGAATGAGATTTCTGGATGTTGGAAAAAGAAGGTGGGGAAACTATTCTTTCCAAACACAATCACGATGTTGTGCAGAAGAGCAGGGGTTCCGGTGGATGAGGGAGATGTGATCCTGTTTGATAAGGGGATCATAGACACGCCCAATTTGGCACGGCTCCAGCGTGTGCAGGAGGTACGTCAAGGTGGGCTTATCCATGGCATCAACTCGATTCTAGAACAACTGGCACTTTCGGCCAGTAGGCAGGAGTTTGCTGAAAGGCAAACTTTAACCTTCTGGAACTATGTTAAGAATCGGGATGCCAGCTTGAAGAAGGCGCTGCAAGAGAATTTTTCAAAACCTTATCCAGCCCTTCCAGCATTCCCTGACGATCTGTTGAACCCCTGGATTCCGCCCCCACCTGTTGAAAGAGGAGAAGAGGATGATGATAATGAACCGGGCCAAGAGGACTGAAGGATGAAGTGGCCATGGGCGAGCATAACTTTTGTTCTTAAATTTTTGATTGCTCGTGCATTTTCTAACCTCATTTTCTATTATTGTTATGTTTGCTTTTCTTTTTACTTTTCTGCTGCTTTAAAAAAATATATCTGATGTGTAATTTCTTTTTAATGAAATTTCTTGATGTTTCGTTCCATGAGCACTAAGCAACTCTAACTTAACTAATTTTTCTCTGAATTTTTGAAGCTTGGACTGATTACGCTTAATTAGATCAAGGTATTTTGATCTCCAGAAACCTTTTGCTTGAGCATTTCTTCTAGCCTGGACTGTTGCTGCGGCAAAGAAGATTTTGAAGGTAGTATTGACTTATATGATCCACTTTAAGCATAATCTAAGTCCCATGTTTAGTTTACAAATTCAGATAGAAAAATTTAAGTTTGGGGGTATACTTGCTTATTTAATGATTCATTGGGGACAATGAATAATTCAAGTTTGGGGGACTATTTGCTACTCCAATTATTTTGCTCGAGCATTCCTCTCCTTCAAATTAAAATTTGCTAGGTTATTGAGTAACCGGGGACATTTGTGATACCCACAGGTTGTCTTCGCGTCAAAAGATGACCTAGGAAATGTGAAAAAATGAGAAATATGAGAAAAAAATTATTTGCTGAAAAATTATTTGTTGAAGATTTTGCTGAAAAAATTGATGGAGCAAAAGTTTTGAATGATGAATGATGATCCAACAGTTTTTCTGTCTCCCATAACTTAGGTGAGCTTCATCACAAAATGTCGCCATTCTGAGGGGCAAGAGATGGAATAACTAAGGATTTTTTAGCTTTATAATGAGTATTGAGCCTAGTTGGTGATGAGCTTGAGGCAAGGGTATACTGCATCATAAAGTGGGTCATCCCATGCTTAAGAGTTTATGACTGTAAGGCTGCATTAAGTCTAATAAACAATGATATAAACCCCTTTAAAAATATGTTTTGAAATGTCTGATAATAGAGCTAAGCTGTGGAGAGTTCTTAGAATTGAGTTGAAAGTGGTGATTATTTGTCCCTGCTGAAGGAATCATTTTGCTGCAGCAGAGCTTGGTTTTGCAGAGTGATCAGGTAAAGGTTAAAGGTAGTGTTGGACTGTCTGGGTTGATTAAGCTATTCTTTGTCTAATATTCTGAATTCTTGAAGGTGAAGGGAATAAAAGTCCCCACGCAGCGGAAGCGCATCGATTGGACCTTACGCCGTATATTAATTAACATTAAAATACCGTTACGATAACTCAAACAAAACTTTAAACAACCTTTAAAGCCGCTGTAAAATTGGTTTAAACATGCTAAAATAAATCCAAATTTATTTTTAAAACTTTTCTAAAGAAAAGAGGAAGAACCGTTACAAACCTTCGTTGAAGACTTGATCGTTCTTCGCCAACGACGCTCCACGAACGAAAACGCAGCAGCCGCCTTTGGTTTTCTTCGCTGGAATTTTCTTCTTTAATTGACACAATCACCACAGAGGTTACACCGGTATGTCTCTGAGTCTAGGAGGCTAAAGACTTGTGGGAGTCTTTCTCTAAGAGGGAGGCTAGAGAGAATTCTAGGTCTTGTCTTTCAAGAGTGTCAAGTGTCATGACCAATTAGGTCTAGTGTTCTATTTATAGAAGAGAGGCCATGAATAAAATATTCAATTAAATCAATCTTTTCCATAATTGATTCAATCTTATTCCTTAATTAATCAATCATGATCAATCAATTCCATAATTGATTAATCTTTTCCACAAATGACTAATTACTTCCATAAGTGATTAGATCATTTCCATAAATGATTAATCACTTCCTTAAGTGATTAATTATTTCCATAATTGATTAATTCCCAGTTAATGAATTCTTTAATTAATTAACCACCAATTAAATATCACATATTTAATTCCCGGCCTAGAATTAATTAATTTGCCCAAACACATTTTAGGCCTTAAATTAATTAATTCATTATTTTGAACTCTTTCAAACTTCCATAAATTTATATTTGAACTTTTCAAATATTAATTTCTCTCATAATAATATATCAATATATATTATATTTGTTTCCCTTAATAAATTGAACATTTTCAATTTACTTTTATTACTTAGTTGGCTCAAATTACTTTACGAGCTACCAGTAGGACCTAATGGACCTGCAGATCAGAAGCTCCAACGATGTGAGATTAATTGGTCAAACTCATTAACCACATTAATCAATATTCGTTAACTGTGTGTACATTCCACTATAGACTCACAGTTGCACTCTTCTCACTGCAGACATATTTTCTGTGTCCACGGATCTAGACCAATATCGACTAGTTAGTCCTTCACGAGCTGGGTCAAATTACCGTTTTACCCCTGGGTTACCTCTATTTCCTTAAGTACCAATTCTCCTCTAATGAACAACCTGTTTGTGGTCCAACCATCAAACAGAAAACCCTCTCGTGCCATTAAGAGGGTAGGGCCCTTTGTTCAAGACTCGGAGTAACCACTTAAGGGAACACTCATCTGCTTCCCTAAAGTCGGGAAGGAGTGAATTCCATCTTGTACGATTATGTTCCCAGCTCCCCATTCGGTCTTGTCCACAAAGTGGTAGGCTTATTGAGTCGGCGTATTGGCCACTCTCACCCATACAAATCAAAGGACAATCTCTCATGAGCAGGAGTCCATAATCAACTCAGGGTTAAGACTAAGTTGTCTAGGTCGTCCTAGTGAAATAGAAAACCAACTAGTTAATGGTGTTATAACCAGTGGTTACTATTTCGCGGTCCGGTCTTATGCAAACTCATTGCATAGGATACCCCCACTCGCATGTCTCCTACACAAACGCGTTGAATCGCGGCGTTTGTATCAAATACAAAGTGGGTCGTATCCATAGTGTCACCAGGATAAGGCACCCAGTCTTATCCCTATACTATAGACCCTTTAGGCTGTTTCTTGAACAATGATCCCATATGTCGCTACATATAGTTCAAGACTCATATTACAGCCTTGGATGTCTAGTTTATTGGATTAGGGTTATTATTAGGCAAAGACAAATATAAAATAACTAATAACAATTAATGGAAAAATATATCAATATTATTTCATTAATATCCGGTCAACGGTTACATTCACTATCTACGAGTTTTAGGGCATAAAACCCAACAAACTCCCACTTGAACTAAAACACTAGTTAGTGGGATGTAAATGCAATAATCTAAAGCTGGAAATGTCATGTATATTAATACAATGAACTAGGGCATCCTTATACCCATTATACATTTCTTCCACTTGCCCTAGATTAGATGGCATACATATCTCGTAGACCTAGACCCTCTAGATGACCCTCAAACACTTTAGCCGTGAGAGCCTTCGTAAATGGATTAGCGATGTTGTGCTCCGAGGCGATCTTAGTGACGATCACATCTCCTCGTTGCACAATCTCCCATATCAGGTGATACTTCCTCTCGATGTGTTTACCTCGTTTGTGGCTTCGAAGTTCTTTTGAGTTGGCTACAGCCCCACTGTTGTCACAGTATAGTGTTATGGGCACGTTCATATTCGGAACCACTTCCAAATCAGTCAAGAACTTTCTGAGCCATACTGCCTCCTTAGCTGCTTTGCAAGCTGCTACATACTCAGCCTCCATGGTTGAGTCTGCTATGCATCCTTGTTTGATGCTTCTCCATACTACTGCTCCTCCATTTAGGGTGAATACTGACCCTGATGTGGATTTCCTTGAATCCTTATCAGTTTGAAAGTCAGAGTCAGTGTATCCAGTAAGAATCAAATCCTTAGCTCCATACACAAGCATGTAGTCCCTCGTTCTCCGAAGATACTTGAGGATATTCTTAACCGCTCTCCAGTGGTCCAACCCTGGATTAGACTGATACCTACTGACTACTCCCACTGCATAACATATGTCAGGCCTAGTGCAGAGCATAGCATACATTAAGCTGCCCACAGCTGAGGCGTAGGGAATGTGTCTCATGTTCTCAATTTCTTGAGGTGTCTTAGGAGACTGTTCCTTAGACAGGTGTACCCCATGTCTGAAGGGTAGTAGTCCCTTCTTGGAGTTTTGCATCGAATATCGAGACAACATCTTGTCAATATACGTTGCTTGAGACAGAGCTAGCGTTTTTTTCTTACGATCCCTAATAATTTGGATTCCCAGAACATATTGAGCCTCTCCCAGATCTTTAATTTGGAATTGGGCTGCTACCCATTTCTTAATGTCAGTGAGGTATCCTACATCATTCCCAATGAGTAGGATATCGTCTACATAAAGTATTAGAAAAGCTACTTTCCTTTTGTTGATTTTCTTGTACACACAAGGCTCATCAACGTTTTGGTCAAAGCCAAAAGATTTGATTGCAGTATCAAATCTAATGTTCCATGATCTGGATGCTTGTTTCAATCCATAAATGGATCGATTGAGCTTACAAACCTTTTGTTCCTGACCTTGGCCTATGAACCCTTCAGGTTGAGACATGAAGATATTCTCTTCAAGATTACCATTCAGAAAGGCAGTCTTGACGTCCATTTGCCATATTTCATAGTCATAATATGTGGCTATGGATAAGAGAATTCTTATGGACTTTAACATGGCTATAGGATAAAAGGTTTCCTCATAGTCAACCCCTTCCTTTTGGGTATAACCCTTTGCCACTAGTCTAGCTTTGAAGGTCTGTACCTTTCCAGCTGCATCTCTTTTTCTCTTATAGATCCATTTGCACCCTATGGGTTTTACCCCATTTGGTAGATCTGTAAGTTCCCATACAGAATTGGAGTACATTGACTCCATTTCCAGGTTCATGGCTTTGACCCATTCATCCTTATCTTCGTCATTCATTGCGTGTCGATAGGACAATGGATCCTCAATGCCATCATTAGGTATGACAACCTGTGTTTCAGTTAAACCGAAGTAGCGGTCAGGTTGTAATACAACCCTCCCACTGCGTCGAGGCATTCCCAACGTTTGAGATGGACGGGATGGATCTGAAGAACTAGTTCCTTCATCAATCCTTGTTGAAGGTCCAACTCCATCAACAACTCTTGATGATTCTTCAGTAGCTTCTCCTAATATCATTTTGCTGCGTGGTTTATGATCTCTCATGTGGTCTTCTTCTAAGGAAGTGGCGTTTGTCGATACAATCACCTTATTTTCTTGTGGGTCGTAGAAATAACCACCTCTCGTTTCTTTAGGGTAACCAACAAATTGGCACAGTTTTGAACGAGGTTCCAGTTTCTTAGGATTTGTCACAAGCACGTGCGCTGGACAACCCCAGATGCGAAAGTGATGCAAACTAGGTTTACGCCCCTTCCATAATTCGAAAGGTTTTTCAGAAACACTTTTCGAGGGAACATTGTTCAAGATGTATACTGCAGCCTCTACTGCATACCCCCAAAACGAGCTAGGCAATTGAGCATAGCTCATCATTGATCGAACCATGTCCAACAAGGTTCTATTTCTCCTTTCTGACACACCATTCTGCTGAGGTGTACCAGGGGCTGAGAGTTGAGATTGGATTCCATGTTCTATCATATAATCTTGGAATCTTTGATCCATATACTCCCCTCCTCGATCAGATCGAAGTACTTTAATAGATTTACCTAATAGGTTTTCAACTTCAGCCTTAAACTCCTTAAACTTTTCAAGGGCTTCAGACTTATGTCCCATTAGGTACAAGTAATCATATCTTGAATAATCATCTATAAATGAGATGAAATATTCGTACCCTCCTCGAGCTTTTACATTCATTGGACCACATAGATCCGAATGTATTAACTCTAAGGGTTCTTTGGCTCTGTAACCTTTTCCAGTAAAGGGTCTCTTGGTCATTTTTCCCTCGAGACAAGATTCACAAGGTGGTAGTGAATCATCTTCTAACTTGCTTAGAAGTTCATTCTTTACCAAACTGGGAGCAGAAACTGTCACATCACAGCTTGTTAGCCAACTTCATGAACCGACTTCTGTTGACTAATTTTCGTGATAAAGGAGCAAGGAGAGCCCTACACGTGTCCAAGTTGACCTAATTCAAGTCTCCTCTCCTTCTATAAAAGGAAGTAGCCGTCCAAGTCAAAGGCATTCCATGTTTTCCCTTGGAAGCCGAATACCTTAGAGAGATTGAAGATCATCAAGAACACCATCTTCCCCAAGCTGATTAGGGAGTTTATTTTCTTCATTAACTTGTGGTTATGGACATGCATACTCAAATTGTAATTCGTATTCCTATGCCTATTATGAACTAAGAAGCTTAGGGTGTTGGTTAGGAATAATGTGATTATTGTGCTTCATCTCTAGTAATAAATTGACTATCGCATTTTGGTTAATTGTTGTGCTTATTCTTATTTTATGCCCGCCTGGCCAGCCGGTGTGAATAGCTCTCTCTAGTTTCAGGGATGATTTGAGAGTGTGTGGCAATTATCCAGACTACGATCATTGTGTATTGGTGAACGCCAGTGACTGAGCTAGGGATAGCCAGTTGCCTAGTGCTTGATCGGTCGTACTTCATTGGGTTTGAAACATATCCCAAAAGATCCGGAGTTCCGGGAGGAATCCACTAATAATACTGCGAGAAATGCATGATCAATAATATTGCTAGAGCATATCTTAGAACAATCACTAAAACCTAACCAGCGTCTGTCTTTAATCTGTCTATCTATTTGTTTACTCGTTGTTCTGTCATTTATTTTGCTTCAGCATAATTCCGATAAAACCAAATTATTTTACTATTCTTGAAACCATTGGAAAGTTACACAGAAATAGGTAGAGTGGAAACTAATTCAGGGCTCGGATTGATAATATTACTTGCTGCTGACTGTGTATACTTGCACAGGAATTCTAGAGTATTTTATATCATATTTTTACTCACTCTAGGAACCCGACAATAAGGCGTGCCCAAAGGACAGCTATCCTTTGCCCATGATCGACCAGTTGGTTGATGCAACAACAGGGCACGAGATGTTGAGTTTTATGGATGCATATTCAGGGTACAACCAGATTAGAATGCACGAGCCCGATCAGGAAAAGACTTCATTCATCACCAGCCGAGGGTTGTATTGCTATAAGGTCATGCTGTTCGTTTTGAAGAACGCTGGGGCGACATACCAGCGAATGGTAAACCGCATGTTTGCTCCGTTACTGGGAAAGAACATGGAGGTGTACGTGGATGATATGCTGGTAAAGAGCTTGAAGTCTCAATGCCATGAGTCCGACCTTAATTAAGCTTTCCAGATCCTCCGGAAGTATCGAATGAAACTAAACCCGAGTAAGTGCGCTTTTGGGGTGACATCAGGAAAATTCCTAGGATTCATGGTGCATCAGAGGGGGATAGAAGCAAACCCAGACAAGATCAGAGCGATCATGCAAATGTCCTCCCCGACCAATCTCAAGCAACTTCAAAGCTTGAACGGGACGATCGCCGCCTTGAACAGGTTTGTTAGTAGATCAACTGACAGGTGTTTTCCCTTCTTTAAAATTTTGAGACAGGGATCACGTTTCGAATGGACTGGAGAGTGCGAAAAGGATTTCCAGGAGCTGAAGGACTATTTGAGCTCGGCCCCGCTCTTGGCCAAGCCGCTCCCTGGCGACGAGCTATTGCTCTATGTCGTGGCCTCGAATACAGCTGTAAGTTCTGCACTGATCAAAGAAGAAGAGAAGCTCCAACGACCCGTGTATTACACCAGCAAGTCGATGGTTGGAGAAAAAACTAGATACCCCCAAGTGGAGAAGCTCGCTCTGGCCCTAGTTACGTCGGCCAGAAGGTTGCGTCCGTATTTCCAAGCCCATAAGGTAACAGTTTGGACCAACTTTCCTCTAAAACAGGTGTTGCAGAGGCCAGAAGCCTCGGGTCGCCTCATGAAGTGGGCAGTTGAGCTGAGTGAGTATGACATCCATTACAAACCTCGAACTGCCATGAAAGGGCAAGCTGTGGTAGATTTCCTGGCAGAATTAACGGCTGCTGAGGAGGAGGCCGACCCTCAAAGGTCCGAGGCCGAGTAGAGCAAGTAAGGTACAAAGGTCAATATGCTGAGTGCAAGGGAGGTGAAACAGACTTGGACACTCTTTGTAGACGGGTCTTCTAACACTAAGGGTTGTGGAGCAGGAATTTTGCTAGAATCCCCTGATGGAGGAAGATTTGAGTATGCCCTGAGATTCAATTTCAAGGCCTCGAATAATGAGGCTAAATACGAGGCACTCCTGGCAGGATTGAAGTTGGCAAGGGAAATCGGAGTCTCAGACATCATGGTTCAAAGCGATTCACAGCTAATCGTGAAGCAGGTGTTGGCAGAATATCAGGTTAGGGAACAGAGAATGAGTAGGTACTTATCCAAGGCCAGGGAACTGCTGTCCCACTTTGAGAAGTGGGAGATCAAACAAATCCCGAGGTCTCAGAACGCCAACGCAGATTCACTGGCTCGCTTGGCAGCTGCCTATGATACGAAGTTGAGCAGGACTGTGCCAGTTGAGGTTTTGTCAGAGCCTGCGGTATGTGCAGAGGAGATTCTCGAGACAGATGGCCGAGCAGAGGCAGAGGCTGTGCCTGAGGACAAGTCTGAGGCCGAGCCTGAGGATAAGTCCGAGGCAGAGGCGGAAGATCCAAGGCTTGAGGTCGATGATCCTGCAGATGGGGAGGGCATCCCATCAATTGAAACTGAGCCCTCCCCAGAAGCAAGGGAAGCTTCATGGATGAATCCGATCCTTGATTACTTAGGGAAAGGCGAGCTGCCAACAGAGAGGACAGAGGCTTAAAAGGTTCAGAGGCGAGCATCACATTTTGTGTTAAGGGAAGGGAGACTGTATAAAAGAGGCTACTCGATGCCGTTGTTGAGGTGCCTTCCCCCTAGTGATGCTAACTACGTTATGAGAGAGATACATGAGGGGATGTGTGGAAATCACTCAGGAGCAAGGTCGCTGTGTCACAAGATAGTCAGGCAAGGTTACTACTGGCCAACCATGTTGCAAGACGCTAGGCACTTCACTAGATCCTGCGATCAATGCCAAAGGTTTGCACCCACTCCAAGGCAACCACCTGAGCCTTTAACGAGCATTATCAGCCCGTGGCCGTTCGCGCAATGGGGAATAGATCTGATCGGACCTCTCCCCAAAGGTAAAGGGCAGACCAAGTATGCGGTTGTGGCTGTGGATTACTTCACAAAATGGGCAGAGGCAGAACCACTAGCAACTATAACTGAAAAGAATGTCACTGACTTTGTATGGAAGAATATTGTGTGCCGTTTTGGGATTCCTAACACCATTATATCAGATAATGGTAGGCAGTTCGACAATGCCGCTTTCAGGAAGTTCTGCTCAGATTTGGGCATAACACATCGTTGTTCATCCCCAGCTCATCCGCAAGCTAACGGCCAGGTGGAGGCTGTGAATAAAATAATCAAGCAGAATCTTAAAACGAAGCTTGAAGGACTAAAAGGAGCATGGGCCGAAGAGCTCCCACGTGTACTGTGGGCGTATCGGACAACAGCACGAACCTCAACAGGAGAAACACCATTTTCCCTTTCATTCGGGGCAGAGGCGGTAGTCCCAGTGGAGGTCGGCATCCCCTCTACCAGGACAGAACAGTTTAGTGTGCAAGGGAATGATGAAGCTATGAGGTTGAACTTGGACCTCCTAGACGAGCATCGTGAAATGGCTCAACTCCGGGTCGCAGAGTATAAAAACAGGGTTGTCAGATATTATAACGCAAGAGTGAAAAGGCGCACCTTCAAAGAAGGGGACCTAGTACTGAGGAAAGTCATGAAAAACACCAGAGATCCCAATGCAGGTGCGTTGGGACCAGCATGGGAAGGACCTTATCAAGTTAGCAAAGTGGTCCGCCCCGACACCTATGCCTTGGTTGATGAAAACGGGAAACCAACTCCACACCCATGGAATGCAGAACACTTGAAGATTTACTATCAGTAGCCATAGCAGAAACAAGTGGCAGGCAACGCCACCACTGCAGGAAGACCGAGGCCGACCAGGAACAATGGCTTTCTCTACTTATGATTACTTTACATAGAAACTGTCTGTCATTTATCTCATTGTAAAAGACACAAACATTTGCAAATTCAGTAAAAACTATTATATTGTGTTTTGCATGAGAATGATTCTTCTTGCAGAGACAAAACTCCTGCAGAGAGGTTGACGCATGTCCTCAACCTCCCAGGGTCCCCAACAGAGTGTATGCACCCCCTGGGATGAATACAACAGCTTGAAGAGAGGCTCGGAAATTTCCTCGACCTCCCCAAGTTTTCTCCGACTAAGTGCATGCACCCTTGGGATGGAAAACAAGCAAACGAACAGCACAGAGGAGCTGGTCGGCCTCATGCCAAGGGCGAGGTCGACCATCCAGAGGCCAAGGCCGAGCTCCACCCTTAGAGGCCCAGGTACGAAGTTAGTTTTTCCTTACTAAAAAAATGCATGTCCAAGATATTGAATGCACATTTTGAGTGGGGGGTAGGGGTAAGGACAAGTCGAGTCCATGGTCATGTGGCGACAGTTTTGATTTTCCTTTCGTTTTGTATAACACATGTCCATGGCGCTTCTTCATGGTACGATGTCGACACTTGCGAATTTAATGAAGTTCTTTGCATTGTGTTTCGTATAAAGTGCTTTTTCCATAGGATGTAACGCGTGTGGCCAGACGGGAATGATCCTTGTAGAGGCCAGACTTCCGCACTTCCCCCGACTGAGTGTACGCACCCTCGGGAAGAATACAGCAGCTTGAAGAGAGGCTCAAGAATTTCCTCGGCCTCCCCAAGCCTTTCCCCAGAAGAGTGTACGCACCCCTAGGATGACCATGACGCTTGAAGAGAGACTTGGGAATTTCCTAGGCCTCCCCAAGCTTTTCCCCAGAAGAGTGTACGCACCCTTGGGATGACCGTGACAGCTTGAAGAGAGGCTCGGGAATTTCCTGGGCCTCCCCAAGCTTTTCCTCAGAAGAGTGTACGCACCCCTGGGATGACCGTGACAGCTTGAAGAGAGGCTCGGGAATTTCCTGGGCCTCCCCAAGCTTATCCCCAGAAGAGTGTACGCACCCCTGGGATGACCATGACAGCTTGAAGAGAGGCTCGGGAATTTCCTAGGCCTCCCCAAGCTTTTCCCTAGAAGAGTGTACGCACCCCTGGGATGACCATGACAGCTTGAAGAGAGGCTCGGGAATTTCCTAAGCCTCCTGATAACTGCCCAAAAGGTAGTTATTTAGGCCTCATTTATATAAGGATTTGTGTGTCTGTTATGCTTATTAGGGTTGGTTTTAGAGAGATATTACATGATTTAACCCATTTGGAAGAATGGAAGCTTTGGAAATCACTTTGTGCAGATTATGCTGTTGAGCGACTGGAAGGAGCAAATTTTATGCTGCAGCAAAACTGGGAGCAGAAACTGCCACATCACAGCTCGTTAGCCAACTTCATGAACCGACTTCTGTTGAGTTATTTTCGTGATAAAGGATCAAGGAGAGCCTTACACGTGTCCTAGTTGACCTAATTCGAGCCTCCCATCCGTCTATAAAAGGAAGTAGCCGTCAAAGTCAAAGTCATTCCATGTTTTTCCCTTGGAAGCCGAATAGTTAGGGAGATTGAAGATCATCAAGAACACCATCAACCGCAAGCTAATTAGGGAGTTTACCTTCTTATTTAACTTGTAGTGATGGACATGCATACTCAGATTGTAATTCGTATTCCTATGCTTATTAAGAACTAAGTAGCTTAGGGTGTTGGTTAGGAATAATGTGATTACTGTGCTTCATCTCTAGTAATAAATTGACTATTGCATTTTGGCTAATTATTATGTTTATTCTTATTTTATGCCCGCCTGGCCAGCCGGTATGGATAGCTCTCTCTAGTGTCAGGGATGATTTAGAGAGTGTGTGGCAATTCTCCACATTACGATCATTGTGTATTGGTGAACGCCAGTGACTGAGCTAGGGATAGCCAGTTGCCTAGTGCTCGATCGGTCGCTCTTCATTGGGTTTGAAACATATCCCAAAAGATCCGGAGTTCCAAGAAGAATCCGCTAATAATACTGCGAGAAATGCATGATCAATAATATTGCTAGAGCATATCTTAGAACAATCACTAAAACCTAACCAGCACCTGTCTTTAATCTGTCTATCTATTTGTTTACTTATTGTTCTGTCATTTATTTTGCTTCAGCATAATTCCGATAAAACCCAACATTTCTGTTATCTTCGAAACCATTAGGAAGTTACGCAAAATAGATAAAGTGGAAACTCATTCAGACCTTGGATTGATAATATTACTTGCTGCAGACTGTGTATACTTGCACAGGAATTCTATAGTATTTTTTACTATATTTTTACTCACTCTAGGAACCCAACAAGTTTTCTAGAATATAAAATACTATAGTATAAAATATAGTATTTTATACTATATTTTTACTCATTCTAGAGTATGCTTAATTCCGACCATATTTGGTTGGATCCAAAGTCACGGTGTTCACGGATCATGCAACAATAAGGTATTTAATGTCTAAGAAAGATGCAAAGCCTAGACTAATTCGTTGGATTTTATTATTGCATGAATTTGACTTGGAGATAAAGGACAAGAAGGGATCAGAGAATGTCGTTGCAGATCATTTATCTCGTCTTGATCCATCATCATCTTTGCTGGAGCAATCTGCCATTTCCGATTCTTTTCCAGATGAGCAGCTTTTTGCTGTTCAGGTAAAGGTAGTCAGGGATATCCCTTGGTATGCTGATATTGCCAACTTTTTAGTATAGGGAGTCACTCCTATTGACATGGATTGGAGGCAGAAGAAAAAGTTTAAGCATGATGCGAAATTTTTCTTTTGGGATGAGCCGTTTATGTATAAGCAATGCTCTGACGGTATTATTCACAGGTGTGTTTCAGGTGATGAAGCAAAGGAAATCCTGGAGCAATGTCACTCTTCGCCGTATGGAGGTCATTTCAGCGGTCAGAGGACGGCTATGAGGATTTTGCATTGCGGATTTTTCTGGCCTACGTTATTCAAGGATGCCCACTGGTTCTACAAGCAATGTGACGCTTGTCAAAGGAGAGGAAACTTGGGACCAAGAGATGAAATGCCTCTTACTTACATTTTAGAAGTTGAATTATTCGATGTATGGGGTATTGACTTTATGGAGCCATTTCCCCCTTCTAATGGCAATGTTTTTTTATCTTATTGGCAGTTGATTATGTGTCCAAGTGGGTGGAGGCCATCGCATGCCATCAGAGTGATGCCAAGACAGTAGCAAGGTTTCTTCAATCGCACATCTTTGTGCGGTTTGGGACACCTAGGGCTCTAGTAAGTGATGAGGGTACACATTTTGTTAATAATATCTTAACTAAGCTTTTAGCTATGTATGGGATTAAGCATAGGATAGCTACCCCTTATCATCCACAAGCAAATGGTCAAGCTGAAGTTAGTAATAGGGAAATAAAAGCTATTTTAGAGAAAGTAGTTCATCCATCTAGAAAGGATTGGTCCTTTAGGTTGGATGAGGCTCTTTGGGCTTATAGGACAGCTTATAAGACTCCTCTAGGTATGTCTCCCTATAGGTTAGTATACGGGAAAGCTTGTCATTTACCATTAGAGCTTGAGCATAAAACATATTGGGCTTTGAAAAAGTTAAATTTTGATCTGAGTCGTGCAGGAGCAATAAGAATGCTGCAGCTTAATGAGTTAGAAGAATTTCGCCAATTCTCTTATGAGAATGCGAAGATGTATAAGGAAAAGACTAAGCTGTGGCATGACAAAAAAATAAAATCTAAAGAATTTGTCAAGGGTCAGAAAGTTTTGCTTTATAATTCTAGATTAAAATTGTTTCCTGGAAAATTAAAATCCAAATGGTCAGGACCGTTTATTGTGATTGAGGTTTTCCCCAATGGAGCAATTACTTTGCAGGATGAAAAAGATGGGAGAGTGTTCAAGGTAAATGGACAGCGTGTGAAGCATTATTGGGGTGAGGAATTTCAGGCGAAATATCCTTCCCTACGTTTGGTTGATGATTGAGAGAGCAGGACTTTTGCGGGAGCATTTCACAGAGCAAAATTTTGAGCTCCCAGGATTTGAATTGATTTTATTTTTCGGTTAGGTTAGATTTAATTTTGCATGATTTATTAGATTTTATCTTTTAAGTATTTTTATTATTTTTGGTAGGTTAGATTTGATCTATTTTTTATTTGATATGATTTGATTTTCGGGTTATTTATTTAAATTATCATGCAATTATCTTTTAGATAGTTAGATTTTATTTTATCTAGATTTTATTTTCAGTTTTAATTAATAGAGATTTTCTCTAATTCATTCGGCTTCTTTTGAGAATAACAGGTTAAGTTTGCTTTGATCGGTTTAATTTGAATTAAAAAGATTTGATTTGTCTATTTTGAAATTCGAATTCCGTATCTGAGATTCTTCAGGTTCAGCAGATTGTTGCGGCAAAGATATTGCTGGAGCAAAATATTCCGAGATAGAAGGGTTTCCGTTGGAATTTATTATTGTTACCGTTAGACTTAGCTTTAAATTCTCGCAGGTAAATGTGAGTGCATCATCTGATGAGGCCACGTGTCGCAGAGTTTGAATTTTTAATTGCAACGGTAATATTAGTTATGGCAGGGCAAATCCTTTCGGTTAGGATTCTTGTTTGCTGCAGCCCTATTTATTCGCAATCTCTGGTAAGTACATTTCACTTCGTTTTCCTGATCAAATTCTTGTGCGTGTGTTATTCTTTCTTTCTTTGCAAAACCCTATTATACCTTCCATGGCTAAAACGAGAGCGCGAAAAGAGAGGGAGAGTGAGGAGGAAGAGATACCGGTCACACCGGAAGTTCAACAAGGAAAGTCTAAAAAGAAAAGAACGCCAGAAGAGAAGGAGGCAAAACGAAGACGGAGGCAGCAGAGGGCTGCGGAACAAGAAGTCATCCAAGAGACAGCGGCTGTGCAGGATCTTGAGACAGAACCGATAGTTTCTGCTACGGTTCAGGAAGGGAATGCTGAGAAGGAACATGAGACAGAGGTCGGAGGACAAGTCGCGGGTGTACCTGAAAAAGAGAAAACACCAGAGCCGGTGCAGGAGGCCCATGTTGAAATTATTATGCCTGAACCACCCAAGCGCCGCCGCATCAAGAGGAAGGCGGGTCGCGTGAGGGTGGTTCGGAACACTCCATCACCTCCGACGTCGGACTCTGAGGAAGAAAGAAGGGAAGCTGAGAATAAGGAAAAAGAATAAGAGGCAAGAAAGGCAGAGGATGAGCGTTTGCGTGTCCAGAGAGATAGCAGGGGCAAAGGAATTGCCGAAGCATCAGGAGAAATTGAGGAGCCGAGGGCGCCATTCATTCGCTTCGTCAACGATCTTGCTCGAGCAAAATACCAGGAGGTACTGAAACGGGACTTCTTGTTCGAACGTGGATTTGGCAGTGATTTGCCTAGGTTCTTGGAGTCTGGAATAGTGAACCTTGGATGGAGGCAATTTTGTGCGAAACCAGAACCTGTCAATTCCAACATTGTTCGAGAATTTTATGCCAATCTTGACATTAAGAATGATTTTGAGGTCATCGTTCGAGGAGTGCCTGTACAGTGGAGTCCTAAGGCCATTAATGAACTGTTCGATCTCCAAGATTTTCCGCATGCCGTTTTTAATGAGATGGTGGCTGCACCATCTAGTGATCAACTGAGTGCGGCTGTCCGGGAGGTAGGCATTGAGGGGGCTCAATGGAGGGTGTCGCAGACGCGGAAGCATACGTTTCAAGCTGCTTATTTGAAGAGTGAAGCCAACACTTGGATGGGTTTCATCAAGCTACGCTTGCTGCCGACAACACACGACTCCACAGTATCTCGGGACAGGGTATTACTTGCCTTTGCCATTCTTCGCTCGATGAGTATTGATGTAAGAAAAATTATTTCTTCTGAGATTGTTGATTGTTGGAAAAAGAAGGTGGGGAAGCTGTTCTTTCCGAACACGATTACGATGTTATGCAGCAGGGCAGGAGTGCCCACGGTTTCAAAAGATATGATCATGACTGATAAGGGAATCATTGACACACCTAATCTGGCGCGACTTAAGCGTATGCAAGAGGTTCGCCAGGGTGGGCTTGTGTATGGCGTTAATCAGATCCTAGAGCAACTGGCTGTGTTGACCAGTAGGTTAGAGTTTGCTGAAAGGCAAGCTCAGACCTACTGGACTTATGCTAAACGGAGAGATGATGCGCTCAGGGGGGCCTTGCAAACCAATTTCTCAACACCGTATCCGGCCTTTCCAGTGTTTCCCGATGATTTGTTTAATCTTTGGATACCACCCCCGCCTGTTGAACGAGAAGAGAATGATGATGAAGACCAGGGTCAGGAAGATTGATGGATGGAATGATCTTCAGCGAGCATTATTTTTGTCTTATCATTTTGTTTGCTCGCTCATATCTGACCCCATTTTGCTAAAAATGTTTGATTGTCTTGTTTCTTTTTTTTAATTTTTTTTTTGCGAAAAAAATATATCTCATCTTTGTAATGTTTTTTCTATGATTTCAATAAAATTTCTGAATGTTTCTATTCTATGAGTACTGACTAAATCTAACTTAACTAATTTTCTTCTGAATTTTTGAAGCTTGGACTGATTACGCTTAATTAGATCAAGGTATTCTGATCTCCAGAAACCTTTTGCTTGAGCATTTCTTCTAGCCTGGACTGTTGCTGCGACAAGAAGATTTTGACGGTAGTATTGACTTATATGATCCACTTTAAGCTTAATCCTAGTCCCATGTTTAGTTTAAAAATTCAGATAGAAAAATTTAAGTTTGGGGGTATACTTGCTTATTTAATGATTCATTGGGGACAATGAATAATTCAAGTTTGGGGGACTTTTTGCTACTCCAATTATTTTGCTCGAGCATTCCTCTCCTTCAAATTAAAATTTGCTAGGTTATTGAGTAACCGGGGACATTTGTGATACCCACAGGTTGTCTTCGCGTCAAAAGATGACCTAGGAAATGTGAAAAAAATGAGAAATATGAGAAAAAAATTATTTGCTGAAAAATTATTTGTTGAAGATTTTGCTGAAAAAATTGATGGAGCAAAAGTTTTGAAGGATGAATGATGATCCAACAGTTTTTCTGTCTCCCATAACTTAGGTGAGCTTCATCACAAAATGTCGCCATTCTGAGGGGCAAGAGATGGAATAACTAAGGATTTTTTAGCTTTATAATGAGTATTGAGCCTAGTTGGTGATGAGCTTGAGGCAAGGGTATACTGCACCATAAAGTGGGTCATCCCATGCTTAAGAGCTTATGACTGTAAGGCTGCTTTAAGTCTGATAAATAATGATATAAACCCCTTTAAAAATATGTTTTGAAATGTCTGATAATAGAGCTAGGCTGTGGTGAGTTCCTAGAATTAAGTTGAAAAGTGGTGATTATTTGTCCCTGCTGAAGGAATCATTTTGCTGCAGCAGAGCTTGGTTTTGCAGAGTGCTCAGGTAAAGGTTAAAGGTAGTGTTGGATTGTCTGGTTTGATTAAGCTAATTCTTTGTCTAATGTTTTGAGATTCTTGAAGGAAGGTTGGTTAGTATTGCTCGGGACGCACAATAGTTCAAGTTTGGGGGTATGATAACTGCCCAAAAGGTAGTTATTTAGGCCTCATTTATATAAGGATTTGTGCGTCTTTTATGCTTATTAGGGTTGGTTTTAGAGAGATATTACATGATTTAACCCATTTGGAAGAATGGAAGCTTTGGAAATCACTTTGTGCAGATTATGCTGCTGAGCGACTGGAAGGAGCAAATTTTATGCTGCAGCAAAACTGGGAGCAGAAACTGCCACATCACAGCTCGTTAGCCAACTTCATGAACCGTCTTCTGTTGAGTTATTTTCGTGATAAAGGATCAAGGAGAGCCTTACACGTGTCCTAGTTGACCTAATTCGAGCCTCCCATCCGTCTATAAAAGGAAGTAGCCGTCAAAGTCAAAGTCATTCCATGTTTTTCCCTTGGAAGCCGAATAGTTAGGGAGATTGAAGATCATCAAGAACACCATCAACCGCAAGCTGATTAGGGAGTTTACCTTCTTATTTAACTTGTAGAGATGGACATGCATACTCAGATTGTAATTCGTATTCCTATGCTTATTAAGAACTAAGTAGCTTAGGGTGTTGGTTAGGAATAATGTGATTACTGTGCTTCATCTCTAGTAATAAATTGACTATTGTATTTTGGCTAATTGTTATGTTTATTCTTATTTTATGCCCGCCTGGCCAGCCGGTATGGATAGCTCTCTCTAGTTTCAGGGATGATTTAGAGAGTGTGTGGCAATTCTCCACATTACGATCATTGTGTATTGGTGAACGCCAGTGACTGAGCTAGGGATAGCCAGTTGCCTAGTGCTCGATCGGTCGCTCTTCATTGGGTTTGAAACATATCCCAAAAGATCCAGAGTTCCGGGAGGAATCCGCTAATAATACTGCGAGAAATGCATGATCAATAATATTGCTAGAGCATATCTTAGAACAATCACTAAAACCTAACCAGCGCCTGTCTTTAATCTGTCTATCTATTTGTTTACTTATTGTTCTGTCATTTATTTTGCTTCAGCATAATTCCGATAAAACCCAACATTTCTATTATCTTCGAAACCATTAGGAAGTTACGCAAAATAGATAAAGTGGAAACTCATTCAGACCTTGGATTGATAATATTACTATATTTTAACCATCAGGCACACATTCAAAGCAGCGTGATTGTTTCGAGTTCTCAGTCACTTTACTTTTTAGCACAGTCGAGGGGCTCAAAGCCGTAATGAGATGCTTAAGCCTGGACGTCGGCGAGCAAATAGTACAGAGCTGCTGGTCAGCCTCATGCCAAGGCCAAGGCCGACCATCCACCTTCGAAAAGGCCAGGTATGGAACTAGTCCTTGTTTAGTGGAGGCTGGGAATAAGGGATAGGTTAAGGCTATTCCATTCCTTTGTTGTAATTGTCATGCAACTTTCCCATTATTTTCCAGTAAGGACTGACATATGAATGCAGGGGGCTAAGCACTGAGCTAACAGGGGCTAGAGGCCAAGGCCGATCCCGGCCTCCTCCCTCATTTTTCTTTTGCAGAAATTAACTTTTCAATGCAGGATTGTGAAGTTTTCTGTTTTTCCTATTGTTAATTATGGACAAGCCCTAGATTTGGAATGAAGCACTCCGAATGACCAAGTACGGGGTCTCGCTAAGCTAAAATGGAAAATGTTGTGCTCGGCCTCTTCCCGAGGCAGAGGCCGACAAAAGAGGCCCTCCAGCCACTTCTGTAACTTCTCACTCTTCTCATTTCCATTTCACCTAACCCCTACTCAAGGAGTTTCTACTTTGCATAGTTCGCCCTATCTTGCAGGATAACAAAGAAGTCGTACAAAAGTCAGCACGAGACGAGAGTTGTCCTCTTAAATTGGGCTTAAGGAGCTCGGCCTATAGCATTAAAGTCGCACCTGAATCCCAATTCAAGAGTGGGGGCTTAATGTTATAGGTGATTTTGGACCACACAGATGGACAAGGAGCTGAGGAGGACAATCGGGCAAAGGTAGGACCAAAAGACCGACCCAGAGGAAGACCGGACCAAAGGGTCGGGCCAAAATGGCCCGACCCATATGGTCGGCCTCGGAAAAAGGCCGAGGCCGACCATTCGGCCCGTTTGTGCGGGTCGAGCCCAGTGACCTCTTTTTGGTCCCTGATGCCCCGAATCGCCCCGGTTTCGCCTGGTTCGTCCCGAAACACCACCGAATTCCTAAAAACCCTAGGAGGACAAACATGTATAAAAGCCCCTCTTCACCACGGAAGAAGGGTTCCGAAACTCGATTCTTGACTCTCCCCTTTACTATCTGTAGCTTCTCCTCGGTTTTCTGACTTAGGCATCAGAGGCGGTGTGGCCTACACCACGCCGGTGTGCAGCGGTTTTTGCTGGTCTTGCAGGTCACGTCTTCCCCAGTTTCTACAAATTCACTGTTGGTGTCACGTGAAGGTCGGGTGAGTCTTCTGTCCGGATTTTGGCATCAACAAATATAAACAAACTGAAATATTTTTCAAATTTCATTCAAATAAGTTAAAAGTTCATACAAGTTTGAGATTAAAATAAAATTACAACGTATTTACACTTTAAAAGTTCTAAGCTACAAAGCATCTAAACTTAAAACTTAACATCTACACTTCTCATATGTGCATCTTTATTCTCGTCAGAATAATCTTTCTTCTACATCTACCTCGAAGAACCTAAAAAAAAACAAATATTAATTAGGTTCGATATATACTAAGTCAATGAATTTTTCACATAATGAACCTAATAACTAAACATAACCAAGTTACCAGTTTTTCAAAGTTTACAAACATAATATCAAAATAAGAATGAACAAAGTGCTTAAACTAATTACTCATTGTCAAAACTCAGGTTAAAACTAATAAATATAATATCACCACAACTAATTAACTAATTAAGTTACCAAACTCCAACAAAAGAGTCTTAATATGATATGAGCGCCAACTCAATCTCAAACTTCAAACTAAACACCAAACCAAAAGCTTCAAATCATTGACTTTAATCAACAAAAACCAAAAGCTCAATATCATACAAGCACAACACCTTCCCCCAAATGACATGACATGAATAGGCTGAAAATCACATTTTAAACTTAAAACAAACTACTAAACTTAACCTAACATATCCAACCTTATAAAGTTAACCACTAAACTAATAACTTGACATAAGAACATGAATCTAAGAACAAAATTAGCAAACACAACAACTATCATCGTCTCACCACTCACCACCTCTAAAAATCAACACATAATCCTCTAAAAACCACAACTTCTACTGATGACAATCCGCTACAAACATCTAACCTAAAGTTTCGTATTTAGAATTCTTGCATCATTTTTTTTATAAACAAGACTTTATAAATTGACCAAGATGAAATGCAATCATTCTAGAGAACCCAAGATAGAATTTCTTGTCCAAATTTGAACAAAATAAAAACATTCAAATAGATATGCATCATTCCTATGTCAAGAAGTTCCTAAAACGCACCTGAATTTGTTGACTCATATGATCCACAAGAAGTTCTGATATGAACACTCTTGGCAGAGCTCTATTAACTCCATCACCAAAGGAAAATGTAACCTAATTTTAAAAAATTGAGTGTAAATAGCAAAGAAATCTAGACCATACTGTTGGGAAAAACTCTCAATTCTACCGCAGAAATAAGCAGAAAAATAATAGAGAATTTAAAATAAAGCAATAAAATAAGAAACACAAGAATTTATGTGGAAACTCCAAAGCTGAGAAAAAACCACGACCCACAAAAATAAATCCACTATGTGAAAAAATTTTACAATCACAAAGAATTCTCTCCCCGGCCCCAATTACAAGAATCACTCTCTCAAAGCTTTATACCACTCACACAACTAGAGTTAATTAGTATACCAAACTTAAAGTGATTCCTAAATGGGATGCTTTGAAACCAAAGCCATAGGCCCCTTTTACAGTACTTGGAGCCCATCACTTCCTTGAACTTTTCCAATATGGGACAACTTGCTTCTAATATTTTGCCAAAAACCTAACACATACAACACCTTGCAAAACCCTCTCTGCTTCAAACACATCAAAAATATCTATGAGCCTAATGAAAAAAAATTAAATCTAGACCATACAATAATTTCCATCATATGAATTCATATATATACGTACTCACAATTAATTCATCTTAAAACACTATATACATTAACACTTAATTAAATATTTGTTCATATTCATGTCTCCCAAAGTATATACACACTCACGTTTCATCTTTACCAAGTCCAGGAAAATATAGTTAAAAATGATAATTCAGCATGCCTATGGAAATGTTGAATGCATTTCAATTTTAAACAAACGAAAATGGACAAGACAAACAAATGCATTTTAATACACAACACCTTGCAAAATCCTCCTCCCCAATAAGCTTATTTGATTATTGTCCAAATCAAACATTAATCACAAAAATAAGTTCCAAAGAAAATTTTACATTCACAATATATGATAAAGAAACTATCTCAATTACACTTGAGAACTCCCTTTATTTTAGGTGAACCCCCACAACAATAATAAGAATAATTTCATTAATAAAATGATAAGACAACCCCAAGAATGTTAAACAAATTTTACTTGGAAAAATTATCGATGATCAAGAAGAAATGAGAACTTGTTCCTAACTTGAAGATTTCAAACTCTTCACAATCTAATTGATCAGATTAGACTGAAAATTCTAAGCATGCATTCTAAACACAAGAATACAAGGAAAACATAAAAGCTTGAGAGAGACTACATGACTCAATATGAAATTTCATTCAAATTCAACTTGTTCTACAAATGACAAAATTACATCCCTATTTATACTAATTGAAAAGTCACAACTAAAGGACACAGCCCTTCACCTATGTAGTCTAAATCAACCCCCAACCCTTGAAATCCATACATGAACCTTCATAAATACAAGTACATGAATTTAATACGTACATAATGCATTAAAGATAGTGGATGAATTTTGATTTTTAGATTCATTATGCCTCTTGGATGAAAGGATGCCTTTGATAAGCTTGAAAGGATGCATCTTTTCACCATAGTAATTGATGTTGTGGGTGTCCAACCCACTTGTTGCACAAGCAAGGGTTTATTTTTTAACTTATGTTTATGAGTCAATATGTCGGGTTATGTGTTTAGTCCAATTGAGGTTAAATGAGTTGACTTGTCTTGAAAGTCTAGAGTTTTTCCTTTGATATGAGATGACCTAAGGAAAGAGACGACAATTGAAAATACAGAAAAATACACGGAAAAACAGAGAGAAGCAGGGAGAGCAGTGCAGTTCGGATTTTCAGCGACAACGTTCACAAAGTTGTCGATTGCCAAAGTTTCAACCGTTGGATTTTGTTGATTTTTGGTCGGCCTATTAGGGACACATAGGGCCTCACTTTGCACAGTTAGATCGTCGTTTTGAGATCTAGTTTGTTCGTAATTTCTGCTAAACAGAACCTGTAAGACTAGAGACATTTTCATCTTCTTTATCTCTTAAGTGTTAATCTCTTAGGTATGAAAGTATTGGTGGGTTGTGAATCTTTGTATGACTGATTTGGATTCTTTTTCCCTCAATTTTATCATACTAAGAGAAGGTGACAAGGGTGGACTCCTCATAAGCCTTGTGGTTTTTACACTTCACATCGAAGGGGTTTTCCACGTATAAATTGAGTGTTATTTGCGTTTTAGTCTTCTAAATTTTATAGTTGATTGTTGTCCGTTATTGGTTGATTGCTTGGTGATTAATTGGTGATTGATTTATGGTGTTTTTGGAGCACTATAAATTGGTTGATTTGTTGGGTTTTATGCCCTAAAACTCGTAGATAGTAAATATAATGTAACAATTGATCGAACATAAATAAAGTATTGTTTGGTGTTTTTTCAATAAAGAGTTATTGTCTATATTATGTACATCTTGCCTAAATAACCCTAATCCAATAAACTAAACATCCTAGATTGTGGGATGAGTCTTGAATAGTATGTGGAGACATATGGGGATCACTGTTCAAGAGACAGCCTGCAGGGTCAGTATAGGGATAAGGATGGGTACCTTATCCTGGTGACACTATGGATACGACCCACTTTGTATTTGATACAAACACAATGATCCAACGCGTTCGTGTAGGAGACATGCGAGTGAGGGTATCTTATGCAACGAGTTTGCAAAAGACTGGACCACGAAATAGTAACTGCTAGCTGTAACATCGTTAACTAGTTAGGTTTCTATTTCACTAGGATGACCTAGGCAACTTAGTCTGAATCCTGAGTGGATTATGGACTCCTGTTCACGAGGGGATTGTCCTTGGATTTGTATGGGTGAGAGTGGCCAAAACACCGACTCAATAAGCCTATCATTTTGGAGACAAGATCGAGTGAGGAGCTGGAACATAATCACACAAGATTGAATTCACTCATTCCCGACTTTGAGGAAGTAGATGAATGTTCCCTTAAGTGGTGTCTCCAGGTCTTGAACAAAGGTTCCTACCCTCTCACTAGGCCGAGAAGGGTTTCTGTTTGGTGGTTGGACCACAAACAGGTTGTTCATTTGTAACGCCCGTAATTTAAGGTAAAATTCAAATTTATTTAGTTTGGGAGTTAATTTGAGTTAAGAGGGAAAATTGAAAATTTGAAAATTGGTGAAATTTTAAAATTTGGGCTGGAATGGCAAAATTGTAAATAAATTGTCTTTGAAGCCAAGCAAGCCTTAAGTCATCTTCTTTCTTTAAGACTAACAAAGCCCTAGGTGAGTAGAGCCAAGCCATTCCCTTTTTCTCTCATCTTCCCTCCTCCTTACCAAACGAGCAACCCCTTCCCTTTCGATGTCTTCTCCTTCTTGTTCAGACCGGCACCGTGGTAACATTCCTCTCCGGCGACAGCACACAAACGGCGGCGATGACGTTGGTAGCAGAGCGCAGTCTGGCGACGCGTCACTTCTCTGGCGAGCATCCATCTCCGCCACGCATCCTCATCGAACAGCAGCAGTCCTCTCGCGCGTTTTCTCTCGGCGGTACAGTGGCTCACGGCGGCGCGGCGTGCAGCAGTCAACAACAAGAGTTCGCGGCGGTTCCGAGCGTTTCAGACACGCGATCTCTAGCAACTTTCTCCTGGGTTTCTTCCGATGGGAGCAGGCTGTCGGCGCGGGTCTTCTCCTTTAGCAGCAGCTCGCGGATTTAGGCGACAGTAAGAGTGTGGGTTTCGCTGCGTGGGTGTTTTCTGGCAGCAGTAGTTCCTCCAGGGAGCAGCGACACAATTTGCAATGTTTTTGGTCTAGTTTGGGTAAGTTTCAATGACTTTTCATGCTTAGTTTAAGTTCAAGGGAGATTTGTAGAGATTTAAGTTAACCCATAGCAGTTGCACTCTAGATTACAACCACACCCGCTCATTCTCGGTGTTTAACTCGATTATTCAACTCTTTGGTCTGTTGTCCAGCAAAAAGAATCTCTAAATTGGATTTTCGCTAATTTAAAGTGTTGTCCGACAAGCTTTCAAGTGGATTCAAGTGGATTTTGTAGACGGGATAAGGAGTCTGTTGGAAGGGGTTTAAGCAAATTTTTGTTATTTTAATTCATAAGTCAGGTAAGTGAACTTACTGTTGAACTTTTTAATTGGGTGCGCGTGTTTGATTTTCTAAAATTTTTGTGCTTATGAGTTATTCATGAAATTTATTATTATTGTTAAAAGCATGAAAATTGTGCATGAAAAATCTATTATTTTAATTACGTAAGCGTTTATGCAAATTGTTGAAAGCATGACTTTATTATTATTGCTTTGTATTTATTGATATCTGAAATAATTGAGTTGGTGGTCTCTCAAAATTCCATTAAAAGAGTGAGTTTAAAATTCCATTAAAGAAGTGAGTTTAAATTATTTATGAGTTTTATAAGCGTACATGAAATTGATGTACATTCAGAGATGCCAATATAGGATTTAGAGACATGAAATTGATGTACCTAAGTCGAGGTTCGTGAAATTGACGACCTCAAGGTTTCGTGAAATTGACGGCTTCCGTAGGAGACACGTGAAATTGATGTGTATAGGATATGCATGAAATTGATGTATATCATCTTTCATTAGTAAGTTAAAATAAAGTTTAGAGCCACCAAAAAGATATTTGTTGTTGATTTTTAAAATATTTTTAAAGCGTGACTCAACCTCAATAGTAGGGTCACTTACTGAGTATTTAAAATACTCATTCTTTTCAAAAAAAAAAAAAAAATTCAGGTAAAGGCGAGGGTAGGTGAAAGGCGATGGCATGAGAATCCGATAGACGGCTATGAGAGGACCTGATTTTCATATTTTTCTTTCACTTTAAGAACTCTGTTTTACTTTATTGATTTATAAATTTGTTTGAAAAATTTTCTAGAGGTCATGTACATTTACATTTTAGAAATTATTTAAAACTTTTAAAATTTAGGGATCCCGAATAAAAGTTTTGTTTTAAAGTTTTTACTTAAAATAAGTGTTTATGTTTTAAAATGTTTTTATTTAAAAAGGCCTCCAAAGCATGCATTGTTGTAACAGTCCCGAAAATATTATTTAAGAAGTCGCGTCGTAACATCATTAGAGGAGCAGTGGTACTTAAGGAGGTAGAGGTAACTCAGGGGTAAACGGTAATTTGACCCAGCTGGAGTTACGAACACTCGTGAAGGACTAACTTGCTGTTATTGGTCTATATCCGTGGACACATAATTATGTTTGCAGTGAGAAGAGTGCAACTGTGGGTCTTTAGTGGAGTGAACCCACAATTAACGAATATTGATTAATTGGTTAATGAGTTTAGCCAATTAACCTCATATCGTTGGAGCTTCTGATCTGCAGATTCATTAGGTCCCACTCGTAGCTCATAAAGAGACTTGAGACAATTAAGTATTAATTGTAAATTGAAAGTGTTCAATTTAATTAGGGGAATCATATAATGTATATTGATACATTATAATATAAAGTTTATGAAATTTTATAATATAATTTTGAATTAATTTCAAAATTAATTTTCTAAGAGAAAATATTTGAAAGAGTTCAAATAATTAATATGAATTAGATTCATATTAATAAAATAAATAATTTAATAAAATCCTGAAAATTAAATATATGATATTTAATTGGGTAATTAATTAATTATAGAATTAATTATTTATTTATTAAAATTAGATATGAATAAGATAATAGATTTGATTAGATCTTATTCATGACCTTTTCGTATAAGGATTAGATCTTATGACCTTTTCCTATAAATAGGACTCCTAGGGTGGGGTGAAAGACATCTCATTCATTCTCCTACTCTCAGAGAATTCCCCTGAAGGCTCCCACTAGTTTACTGTTTGTGGAAGTCTCAGAGTCATACCGATGTAGCCATAGTGGTAGTGTTTCCAGTAGTTCGTGATTATTTTACAAGAACTTGGTGAATTTAATCTGAGTCGTCAACGAGAGTAAGTAACTTGTTACTATATAAATTACAATTAGATTCTATAGATTTTCAGCATGTTTAATCTAGATATTCATTAGATTATGAATGTATGTATGTTGCGAGTGTATTAGTATTTCATAATTCGAAATTAATTACAAATTGTTCCGAAAACTGCTTCCGCTGCATTGGGATCTCGTTCCCTTCATGATTGTCTTGGAAGTGATCCTAGTGGGTTGTTAATATACTACTTGAATCCTATCAGTTGGTATCAGACCAAGGTTTTAATTTAATCATTGTTATGGAGCTTACTAGTAGTAGTGGAGGTAGTTTAATGATTAAATTGGCATCAACCAATTATTCCACTTGGAGACCGATAATGGAGGATTTGTTATATTGTAAAGATCTGTTTGATCCAATTGAAGCAACGACATGAGCTGATGGTACTATTATAAAACCTACAAAACCAGAGAAAATGGAAGAGAAAGATTGATGAAAGTTAAATAGGAAAACTTTGGAGACTATTAGGCAGTGCCTTGATATTAGCATTTTCACTACTACAAAAATCACTTTTAATGACGGGCGGCGTCCGTGATCTATACGAGTGTCATCGTAACTTGTTCTGATTGGAACTTTTTAATGACGGGCAATGCTCGTCATTAAAAGCCGTCTGTCATAACAAGTTACAATGACGGACGTTTTTCATGACGGGCAATGCCCGTCATTAAAAAGCGTCTGTCAACAAAAGTCCGTCATTAAAGGGTATTTTCCAACCAACCATATCTTTAATGATGTGCAATGCCCGTCATTAAAACCGTCTGCATGAAAAGTCCGTCATCAAAGGGTATTTTGCAACCGACCAGATCTTTTAATGACGGGCTATGCCTGTCATTAAAATCTGCCCGTCATGAAAAGTCCGTCATTAAAGATGTTTTTCCGAAACATATGTCTGTCGTCCGTCATTAAAGGTGTCTGTCATTAAATGTCCTTTTTAAATGTCCGTTACTAAATGTTCGTCATTAAATGTCATTTTTTATGACAGGCATTACTCGTCATTATTTTGTTCATAATTTAATAAAAAAAAATTGTTGGTTGCCCGGTGGCAAACCAACAATATTTTCTTCATTTGGCAACCTGTAAAGAAAGTAATCTTAATTGTGTTATATGAAAAGCTTTCAGTTGATCCAAGTATGTTTTAAATCACACTTTGAACACACATCGACTTGGAATCACTATATAAGAACATGTAATAGGCTTAAAAACAAATTTTCACATAACAAGCTTTAAGTCAACGTTTAACTACATAAAAAACCTCCAAATAATATAAATATGCTTGGAATCACAGTTTGAACCCACACATGTAATAAAATTAGAATCAAACTTTGAAAATTTTGGCATGACCTCTACTAAACAATCCAAAACTAACCTGAAATAATACAACATATAATCACTTCTATCTCATATACATCATGCATATGGGACCACCCGTCCCTCCATAAACAAACATCCAGCAGAAGCTTACACAACATACAATGGGACCATCCGTCCCTCCACAGGTTATCCAAAAATAATCCTACACAAATCTACAACAGATAGAAAATCAAGTACTTACACATCACATTTACATCATTAACATCATCCAGATCTAACCCTACACAAATGTTCCCACGAACCCTGCCCATTCTATCCGAACCTCGTCAATTTCTTCTTGCGTATATGTTGTTTTTGTGTTAAACTAAACATAAGAAAAACCATCAACAAAATATAAGAATCCTTTAGAAAATTGAATTATAAATAATTAAAAGATACTTATATAAGTAGTGGAGTTGAATACGATTACGTACAAGATTACTTATAGACGTAGATGAGTTGTGTACTATTTCTCGAATATACTTTTGCACATAATATCCACTCTACAGAACCCAATTGACGGGGGCACTACATGTAAAACAAGTTGTGAAAAACATTATACTTGAGTTGACAAATTTGATAACGTTGAGAATATAGTCAATATAAATTTACCTTTATAAGTTTCCAAATTATGTTCGAGCGATATTGTGGGAGTGAGTTCTTTGCTTGCCACATTCTCAATGATCTAAATAATTTGAAGATTAGAGTGATATAGATATGAGAATCAACCACAATAAAAGTTTATAGATACTTACGTATTGATAATCCCTTGAAAACTTTCTTCAATCCTACTACGTAATGAGTTCAACACATAAACGGTATTCTCTCCAGGATTGATCACAATCAACATCCAATGGCACCTATTAAAAATGAACATTCTTTTTAGTAGATTATCACAAATTACAACTATAATTAAGTAAAACTAATTTGAATTGACATTACTTACCCAGTATTATACGGGATGATGACTAGTTGATTCAAATTAACCATGTGATCTAGTCAGTTGGCTAGATTTCTGCAACGAGTTTCTTGACACTTTACAAATGAAGAAATGGTTCCTTGATCAACTATCAGAAATTTACTGGTTATTTCATTGTCACATACAGTCCAAAGATACCTAAAGAAAATAAAAAATATTATAAAACATTGAAAATCATAGTAAATAAATAACATATGTCATAGGTTTTATACTTACGCAATGTACACCAGTATACATGAGCACCATATTTCAACCATCCCGCAATACTGCATGATGTCATCACGATGTAGGTAAATTGTTTTATCCTCTCCAAAAATGGTGTCACTCAATTTGATAGGAATTGTCGCATCCCCTCCCATGGAAAGAGCGGCGTATCGATTCAGCAACTTGATGATAACGTAGATATCTGTATGTTCGGAAGATTGTGCAACGGACACATTCCGTTTAGGTTTTGCAGGAGAACATACCTAACACAAACATAATTACAATATGTAAATAAGGAAAACAAAACATGTACATTAAAGTTGAAGAAGACATACATACCTTTTTCTTGTTATTCAAAATCACAAGCTCGCGAGGCCATGCCACGAAGCTACCCTTTGCTTGACTAAGCGTCTCTATTTCTCCAACCACAGGAATTGATATGAGAACATCTTCTCCTGTGATCATATCCACCACCACTCGAACATTATTGGCTCCTAGTGGTACTCCATGAATCGTTGGGCATCCGACACTAGATTCATACATTGTGCCTATGGCAATAATGTTATCCACTGAATTTACAGCCAAGCAACATGGTGTACCCTTCAAACATTATTAAGTCTAAAAAAGTGTTAAGTGTCACATTTTATGGTTAACTACACAAGAATGTAGAGTTACAACCGAGTGCACCGAAAATTTCGGCAACATAACGGCGTAAAACTGACTATCCCAAAAATTTCTCACCTACCAAATACAAAATAACACTTCTATATCCTCAGACCAATTCCTCCAAACTTCAATTCAGATTTCACAACCTATGTATTATACGAGTCAGGTCTCGTAGCATCAATTAACAAAAACTCTAAATCTTAATCATAATGCAAAAGATTATATCATTTAATAACCAAAGCAAGTAGGTGACACTGATTACTAGTTCATTACCTCTAACACTTCTTCTGACTCGAACACCTCTTCTGGCTCTTCAACAATCTCCTTTCCTTTTTTTTTTGTCCTGGAAGTTTTACTTTCTACCTCTGTTGACTTTCTCGAACCACTGCCTTCCGTTTTACCTTTGCTTTGGGATTGTGTACCCAAATTTGATGTCCTTTTAGGAATATTGAAGTAGACAGATGGTGAAACAAACTCACCCACTCCTTTAACACGCCCTCTATGTTCTGGCGTGCCTAATGCTTCAGTAAGTATATCTTGACATTGATTTGCTGCAGCTAGCTCATCCTGTCGAAAACATTTCCAAGTATCACATGATTGGAAAACATGTAATTTAAAGTTCACATCATATCCTTCTTAATATACTTACAATGCGATTAGCACGTTCTTTAGTGTCGTCATCAAAATATTCCTTATTTTGTCCTTTTCTTACTTCCTTCCATAAAGTGGCTCGATTGCTAGGATCATCTGACAATTCTTATTTTAACATATGCATTATTAATTAGCATAAACATATTGTCTTCATACACAATGTAACCTAAACAACATTACTTACTAGTTCTTTGGCAAGGTTAGCATATCCCTTACGAGATATATGATGATTGTATTTAAGTTTCTCCTTTCTTTCTTTTTGAATATCACTAAGTGCCTACACAACAAAAGATACTTAAATGAAATAACTAAAATAATTGTACTAAATTTAAAAGTAATAAGTATAATATATTTACCTTCCACTCATCAGATAATCTCGAATTAACAAATTGAATCCACTGATCTTGATCAATATGTGGATATCTCTCAGGAGGTCTCTGCAACAATTCTAGTGTATTCATGAATGGAAGTATATACTTCTGAGTCAAATAGTACCGAAAACTTCGAAACTTCGACGATGCTGATTGAATGATAGTATGTTTGGACCTGGGGTCCACGACGAATGACATCTGCATGAAATAAAATACACAACATAGTTAGAAATTGAATAAAATACATAAACCTAATGCATTAATAAACAAAAAACTCTTACCTCTACACAATCAAATATTTTTTCTTTTAACTCTTTTGGAATTTTGTTCCAATTAGGGGTGAGCAAAATATTCCGAAAAACCGACTCGACCGACCGAAACCGACCGAACCGACCTCGATCGGTCGGTTTTTTAAAAAAATCGGTCGGAATCGGTTTTTCTAAAAGAAAAACCGATTCGCCGGTCGGTCGGCGAGCTCAATAAGAGCTCAAACCGATCCAACCGACCGACAAACTTTAAGTTAAAAAAAAAAAAAAATAGAAACCTGCGCTGCTGTGCTATGCATGCGGCTGCTGCAGCAGGCCATTAAAGCTTGCATGCACAGCCACCTTGGGAAGCCACAAATATGGTCTTCCCAAGGTAATATTAAAAAAAAACATATTTTCATTATTATTTTTTTTATCTGTTTTTTTACTTTTTCTCTCTCTCACGATTTCTTTCTTCTTACTCCTCTTCTTCCTTTCTCTTCCTCTTCATTTCTATTCTCTTCATCTCGTTTTTCTTTGTCCGGCGAGCCATTTCTACTCTTCTCCTCTTTTTCTTTTTTTTTAATCGGTTGCAGTTGAAAGATGAAAGATGATAAAGGTCGATGGCTTGGATTTTCTTCCTCCCTCTATTTCTTTCCTTTCCATTTTATTTTACTTTTTTCAGTCTCATGTTCGTCGGAGTCACAAACTTAACAACTTTTCGTTCTTAAGTTCACCGGAGTCACAAAATCAACAACTTTCCGTTCTTATGTTCGCCAGAGTAAAAAAACCGACAAAATCCGACCGACCTTTGGTGTAGTCGGTCGGTCGACATCTCCGACACATAAAAACCGACAAGCCCCGACCGATTAAAACCGAAGGGTCGGTTTTCGGTGCCGGTTTTGCCCGAAAACCGACCCCGACCGACCGTTGCACACCCCTAGTTCCAATTGTCATAAGTCAATGGAATTTGTTGTCTGGCACAAACTCCGATGAAACTTTGCATTTTGTTTGCATTTACCAACAGCCTGACCTTGACTGTTGTATTCAACAACCAAGCGTTGTCCAGAATTTCGTACGCCTGCCAACTCACGCATAGTAGTGACACCTCGTCCAGCAGGCGGTCTGGCCTCCATATGAATAGTAACGTGACATTCACCATCACTGTTACTACTTGAACCACTCACATTAACAATCTGCAAGAAAAACCAAAAAATATACAACATAAGATATATTTAATTTATATGATATTTAACACAATAAAATTGCGTAAATAAACAACCAAATGACATACCGCATTCAATACATTAGTTATCAACCCATGTGCCTTCACAATCATTTCTCACATATGTAGATGAAATTTCGTCGTTTTCATGAAATACATCAATATTAGGCATTCTATCGACCACACCATACCCACAATCTTGGATAATATCTACTATTTCGTCTTCATAGAAATCTTATTCTATTATTCTTTGTGAAGGTGTTAATACAACTGACCAACGAGGATTAAGAGGATCTCGTACGTAGAACACTTGTCTAGCTTGAGAGGCTAATATAAATGAGTCTGATTTATGTCCAATATTGTTGAAGATAATACCATATCTCTAGCTCAAGAAAAAGGCCACAAGAATACTGTTATTCTGTTAAGGTTTTTCCACGTGCAGCTCACGTACAATTATCAGTATAATAGTCCTATAGTCTTTCATTGTTCTGTATCGAACATCTTGAGTGACCTGCTTTGAGTGAAACTCTTTTTGTACTAGTATCCTCTGGGTTGAATACCCATTTTGTTCATCGTAATAAAGCTCTCTCTCTCGCTGGTGTTCTACAGTGGATGTACACCTTTAAGGTGGAACCACTATAACTTTGAGTGTCTATTCTTCTTCTCTCTCTCTTTTCTTTTGTATTGTTTTGCTTTCGCACTACTTAAAGACTGGATTTCGCAACAAATGGTATCCGAGCCATGAAAGGAAGAATTCTTCAAGTGTTGTGTTTTAGGGTTTTCTTCGAAGAATTCTAATTACGTCAAGAATTGAAGTTTTCGATTTGGAGATATAGCCTCAACAGGAACTGGAATCTTCTCTTCACAAGAATCTTGAACAGATTTGATTAGAATCAACAGCGCAATGTCAGCTAAGTTCAAATTAGAGCGATTCGATGGGAAAGGTGACTTTAATCTCTGGAGACAGAAGATGAAGGCGCTGCTAATACAACAGAAAGTTGCCAAGGCCCTACTTGATCCAAGTGAGTTACCTTCTAGTATGACTAAAGATGAAAAAGAAGAAATGCCTGAAATAGCTCATAGTTCGATAATATTAAATCTTGCTGATAATGTACTACGTAGAGTTAGCAAGATTGATAATGTGAGGAATCTTTGGGCTAAGTTGGAGGAGTTATACTTGCCGAAAACTCTTACTAATAAAATCTTTCTGAAAGAACGTTTCTTCACCTTCAAAATGGATCCCTCAAAAACCCTTGAAGAAAATCTTGATGCATTCAATGTAGTTTGTACAGAGTTAACTAACACAGGAGAGACAATTGATTCAGACAATCAGGCAGTAATTCTTCTAAATTCCTTACCTGAAGCCTATAAAGAAGTGAGAATAGCAATGAAATATGGAAGGGATAAACTCTCTTTAGATCAGATTTTGGACTCTTTGAGATTGAAAGAACTTGAACTGAAGTCAGAAAAGAAAGATACAGAGGCTCTCTTTGTGAAGGATAAGGGTAAACAACATGATAATCGAAGTAATCGAGGAAGAAATGGAGGATATAGGGCCGAGGTAATCGTGGTCAGCATGATAATAGTAACAGGGGAAGATATCAGAATTATCAGCACAGGGATAATAGGAACACAAATAGGTCTTTTTTAAATGAAAAATCAAGAGAAAAAGAACCTATTAAGTGTAACTACTGTCGCAAATAAGGACATATCAAGTGGGAGTGTCCTCAATTGAAAAGAAAGGCTAATAAAGCGTCGAGGTTTGAGAATAGAAGCTCTGCAAACCTTCATGATGGTTATGAATCTGCCGAGGTGCTGATGGTTACAGATAAAAAGTGTATGGAAGAATGGATTCTAGACTCCGGATGCACATTCCACATGACACCTTGCAAGCATTTCTTTTCTGAATTAAGTGAATTTGATGGAGGAAGAGTCGTGATGGGCAATAACCAGCAGTGTTTTGTCAAAGGAATTGGGTTTGTACGACTGAAACTTGTAAATGGATCTCACAAATTGCTGACTTCAGTGAGATTTGTTCCAGGTCTTAAGAGGAATCTTATTTCCCTTGGAACACTTGACAAAGCTGGTTTTTCTTACACTTCAGAAAATGGAATGTTAAAGGTCTTTAAGGACAGTGAGTTAAAGCTCACAGGGAGGCTGTCTAATGGATTATATGTATTGCAAGGATGTACTTTGACAGGTGAGATTAATGCAGTAGTTGATCCAACTTTGAAACTTACACAGCTTTGGCACCAGAGAATGGGTCATATCAGCGAGAAGGGGCTGTCTTGTTTGCATAAACAGGGTCTATTGGGAGATAAACAACTTGCAAAAATGCCTTTTTGTGAGCATTGTGTCTTAGGCAAGACAGCTAGAAACAACTTTAAGAGTGGACAACATACAACTCGAGGTAAATTGGATTACATCCACTCGGATCTCTGGGGACCAGCTCGAGTAAGGACCCACGGTGGTGCGAGGTATTTCTTAACTTTCATAGATGATTTTTCTAGGAAACTCTGGGTGTTTTTGTTAAAGAGTAAGGATGAAGTATATAGTCACTTCCTAGAATGGAAAAATATGATTGAAAATCAGACTGAACAGAAGAATAAAGTACCTAAGGACAGACAACAGGCTCGAGTATTTGAATGAGAAGTTTGCTGTTTTGTGTAAGTCCTCAGGGATTAGTAGGCACTTGACAACTCCCTACACTCCACAGCAAAACGACCTGGCTGTGAGGTTTAATCGGACAATACTCGAGAAAGTAAGATGCATGTTGTCAAATGCAAAGTTGCCAAAAGCTTTCTGGGGTGAAGCAGTGAATACTGCGGTTTATATAATAAATCGAAGTCCGTCTTCAGCTTTGGACTTTAAAACTCCTCAGGAACTTTGGACTGGTAGACCTCCAAGCCTTAGACACCTACGAGTGTTTGGTTGTGCCGCTTATGCACATGTGCGACAAAATAAACTTGAACCTAGGGCCAAGAAGTGCGTCTTTCTTGGCTATCCAAAAGGGATTAAAGCTTACAGACTATGGTCTATTGAGCCAGGTGAAAACAAGTGTTTTGTTAGCAGAGATGTCTCCTTTGATGAGGGTTGTATGTCGTGGACAGAGGTAAATAAAGCACATGATGCAGTTGAGCTTGAGTCCTTTGAAATTGAGCTACAAACTGAATCTACAACCACAAGACCTACAAATTTTGTTGCTTCTGATATTGAACAGCAGGGTACAACCGAAGAGCAAACCAGTCTAGATGCAGCCACCATAGAACCACAAACTGGACAGGATGATGAACCTACTGAAGAAACTGAGACACTAGCTAACTATCAGCTTACAAGAGACAGAAGTAGACGTGAAATTAGAAGACCTTCCAGGTATGCTGATTCAGATTTTGTAGGATATGCTTTTAATTGTTTCTCTGATAGTTATAGCATAGAACCATCATCCTATAATGAGGCTATTAAGTCAAAGGACAGTAGATTGTGGTTGGCTGCTATGAATCAAGAATTAAACTCTCTACATCATAATAAAACTTGGAAACTAGTTCAGAAACCTGCTGGAAAGAAAATAGTGGACTGCAAGTGGGTTTTCAAACTTAAACCGGGGCTAGAGAGTCATGATAAACCTAGATATAAAGCTAGGTTGGTAGCAAAGGGATTTAGTCAAGTTGAAGGGATTGATTATTCTGAGGTTTTTTCACCTGTGGTAAGGCACACATCAATCCGTATTCTTTTGTCTATTGTGGTTCAATTTAATCTTGAGCTAGAACAAATGGACGTCACGACGACTTTTCTATATGGTACCCTTAATGAGACAATTTTTATGAATCAACCACCTGGTTTTGCTGAAGCTGGAAGGGAGGAATTAGTTTGTCATCTTCAGAAGTCTATCTACGGCCTAAAACAGTCCCCTAGACAGTGGAATAATAGGTTTGATTCATTCATTCTCTTTCAAGGATTCGTTAAGAGTCAGTTTGATAGCTGTGTGTATCGGAAATCTGTGTCTCATGTTAACTTTGTTTTAGTACTGTTTTATGTGGATGATATTCTAATTGCTTCTGCTGATAAACTTGAAATTGAAAAGCTTAAGACAGCCCTTAGCAGAGAATTTGATATGAAGAATCTTGGTGCCGCGAAGAAAATACTTGGAATGGAGCTTGTTCGAGATCGTTCTAGGGGCACTCTGTGGATTGCTCAACCAGAATATTGCAGCAAGATCCTTAAGAAGTTCCATTTGGAAAATTCTAAAGCTGTCAAGTCTCCTCTAGCCCCTCATTTCAAGTTGCCCATGGCTCAATCTCCCACTACAGAAGAAAAAGCTGATGATATGAAAATGGTTCCCTATGTGAACTTGGTTGGGAGTCTAATGTACACAATGGTCTGTAGCAGACCTGATCTTGCCCACGCTCTCAGTGTGATTAGCCGGTATATGGGGAATCTTGGAAGACCTCATTGGGAGGCTTCAAAATGGGTCATGAGATATTTGAAGGGAACCTCAAACAAAGGCCTCATCTATACTAAAGCAGAGCAGATTGGTAGAGACATCACAGGCTATGTAGATTCAGACTATGCGGCTGACCTGGACAAGAGACGATCTCTAACCGGTTACATTTTCACGCTTTTTGGAAATGTAATTAGTTGGAAATCTACCTTGCAGAGTGTAGTTGCTCTATCATCCACTGAAGCCGAATACATAGCCTTAGCAGAATCAGTGAAGGAAGCAACATGGCTGAAAGGTAGCGTTTCTGAAATGTATAAGGAGAATCTGAAAGTTAAGATCTTCTGTGATAGTCAAAGTGCCCTAGCATTGTCTAAAAATCCTACCTTCCATGATAGAACTAAGCACATAGATGTGCGTTTCCATTATGTGCGAGAAGTAACTCAAGATAGCAGCATCAAACTGTTAAAAATCGGCACTGAAGTCAACCCAGCAGATATGTTGACAAAGTCCTTGCTTGTAAATCGTCTTGAATACCTCTGTGGACTGTTGAAAATTGACCCTGGGTAGAACAAAAGTTTGTTTTGGTTCTATAACATCAGTGGAAAGGGTGTTATCAGTTTATGTTTTTGAAATTGGGATATGCTATTAAGAGGGTGATTTGTTGAAGATAATACCATATCTCCAGCTCAAGAAAAAAGCCACAATAATATTGTTATTCTGTTAAGGTTTTTCCACGTGCAGCTCACATACAATTATCAGTATAATAGTCCTATAGTCTTTCATTGTTCTGTATCGAACATCTTGAGTGACTTGCTTTGAGTGAAACTTTTTTTGTACTAGTATCCTCTGGGTTGAATACCCATTTTGTTCATTGTAATAAAGCTCTCTCTCTCGCTGGTGTTCTACAGTGGATGTACACCTTTAAGGTGGAACCACTATAACTTTGAGTGTCTATTCTTCTACTCTCTCTCTTTTCTTTTGTATTGTTTTGCTTTCGCACTGCTTAAAGACTGGATTTCGCAACAAATACGATTGAGGTCCACAGTTGTAAACCCAAGATCATCTATTTTAAGACCATTATTGTTCTCAACCCAATCACATTTGAATAAAACAACGGTTAAATCATGATAATCAAGTTCCCATATTTCTTGTATGACACCGTAAAAGGTCATGTCTGACATAATGAGATTTTTGTCTTTGGCACTAGAAACTTGCATAGTACTCGCAATTAACATAACACCACTATTTTGTACATTTCTAATATCATCACGCTTCTTTGTATGATAGTGAATACTGTTAACCACATAACCACAATATGTGGCTACATCTGGACGAGGCCCGTGAGCTATCCATCTCAAAGAAGATGATACGGTGTTGTTCGACACCTCAAGAGCAAGTGCAACCTGAGATTCATTCCTAAGTTAATTAGTTGTTAAACATGAAATCATATCTTTAAGAAAATGGCATATTAGATTACCCGGTCGTGCAACCAACTACTAAATGTGCGATTATGCTCATTTTGAAGCCACTTTTTGTTTTTAGATCTACTGGGATTGAGTTTTGACAAAGTTTCCATGTGTTGCCTGTTGGATTCATATTAAAATGACATAGTTATTGCATTATCACACAATCATAAAAGTTATGTGAAAGGATTGAGATTTACGTACCCTACATATGGAAACACATCATTTACGTTTTGAAGGACATAAAGATGAGCTTGATTTAACTGATCCTTACTTGGTTTGATATAAGAAGCAACAAACAGCGGTCTATCACTTTCTGAGTTGTCTTTCCTTGTCGATGAGCGTAATCCAATAGAATCAACTCCAGAGAGAAATTCAGAACAAAACTCTACAGCCTTCTTCCACAATATAATTTTCTCCAATGCATCCTTCTGGTCGATGTCTATTTCGTACATAACCTTTGAGTACTTTCATATATCGTTCAAAAGAATACATCCACCTCAAATAAAGCGGTCCACAAAATTCAATCTCTCTTACAAGATGCACGACAAGGTGTACCATTATTGTGAAGAATGCCGGTGGAAAATACTTTTCTAACAAACATAAAGTGACTACTACATCCTCTTGCAAGCCTTTTAGCTTAGACGAATCAATCGTTTTACTACATATAGCATTGAAGAACAAACATAAACGAATAATCGCATATCTAACATGCTTGGGCAAAATACCACGAATTGCAATAGGTAACAACTCTTGCATTAGAACGTGATGGTCGTGCGATTTAAGCTCGTAAAGTTTCAAATCTTTAAGCGACACTAAGCTTTGTATGTTGGAAGAATAACCTTCAGGCACTTTAATTTCAGATAGTGTCTTACACAGATTCAATTTCTCAATCTTCGATAGTGTGTAACACGCTGGAGGTAAGAATGTCCTCTTCTCTCCCAATTGAGGGGCCAACTCTGCTCTAATGTTTAGTTCAACCAAATCTAAACGAGTTTTCAATCCATCTTTTGTTTTACCTGGAATATCAAGTAGCGTGTCAATAAGATTTGTACAAACATTCTTTTTGATGTGCATAACATCTAAACAATGTCGCACGTGAAAATATTTCCAGTACTCTAACTTAAAGAAAATAGACTTCTTCTTCCAATAAACGCTTGAAAAATCTCTATTATTCTTTTCGTTACTGACTTTCTTACCAAATGAACATTGAAGTCGACTTGTTTTTGCAAGAATTTCCTCTCCACTTAATGGTTCAGGAGCGGTTTCCAATTCTTGTTCACCATTAAAAGCTTTCTTTTGCTTTCTATATGGATGATCATGAGGTAGAAATTTTTGATGCCCAAGATACGCCATCTTCTTTCCTCTTGGCAAATAAGTAGCTGACGTTTTCTTTGCACAAATCAGGCATGCATGATATCCTTTTGTTGTACAACCACACAAATTGCCATACGCAGGAAAGTCATTAATAGTCCACAATAAAAATAACTCTAAGTGTGAAACATTATCCTTCATTTACATCATAACATTCAACTCCATCATTCAAAAGTTTTTTCAAGTCATCAACTAATGGAGCCAAATAAATATCTATGTCATTTCCTGGTTGTTTAGGGCCAGATATTAATGCGGTTAACATCAAATATTTTCGCTTCATGCACAACCAACGGGGTAGGTTGTATGTCACCAACATAACTGGCCAACAACTGTATCGACTACTAAGATCACCATGCGAATTGACTCCATCTGTTGAAAGAGCAAGACGAAGATTTCTAGGTTCTGATCCAAATTCTAGCCACTGATCATCTACTTGTTTCCACGATAGTGTGTCTCCAGGGTGTCGTAAGTATATATCATTTTGTCGTTTTTTGGCATGCCAAGTCAACAAACTCGATGTTTCTTTACTTCAAAACATTCGTTGAAATCTTGGTATAGGAGAGAAGTACCACATCACTTTCGCAGGAATATTTTTCATCACTTCTTTTGAATTTTTACGAAGTTTCCATCTTGATGTTCCACAAATCGGGCATACTTCTACATCGGAGAGGTCTTTTCTAAACGAACAACAATCTTTGCTACATGCATGAATCTTTTCTACAAACATTCCAAGAGTACACAAAACCTTCTTTGCTTGATATGTAGAAGTCGGAATTTCATTTGGACTTGGTAAAATATCTTTGACTAATGTCAACAATTCAGTAAAACTTACATTGCTCCATCCAAACTTTGCTTTTAAATTATATAACTTTACCAATGCAAATATTTTGGAAAAGTTCTTACAATTTGAGTACAATGGTTTCTTGGCATCATCCAGTAATTCCTCAAAAACGTGGGATTCATCGTTAACGTTATCATGTGCAGCGTTAAACATTCCTATTACGTCATCAAGATCTTCATCTTCATCCTCTCATTTTTTTCCACTAGAAGAGACGTTTGTATTATTTCTCTTAACCGGTAGTGATTCACCATGCCAAATCCATGTTTTATAGCTCTCATCAATACCATAAATGAATAAGTGATCTCTTACTGTATTTGCATCTTGAGACTTTGCATTTACACACCGCAAACATGGACAACAAATGACATTTGACCTACTTGACTGTCGTAGTGCATTTTCAATGAACATCTCAACCCCTAGACCATATTCTGGTGACATTCGATTCTTTGTCATCCACGACTTATCCATTACTATAAAATTGTTTGCTTGAAATTTCAATCTACAAAGAAAAATAATTATTCCATAAAAATTTGTGCTTATTAGATCCTTAAGGAAAAGTTAGAACAATTAAATACTCAATTGTTCATTCAATTTCCCTCAAATTGATGATGTTGAGACAAAACTCAATATCGTGAAATTTTGACATGTAAATTCATGTCCAACCACATCATTTCTCAATTTCCACCTAAACTCAACTAAAAACATAAACTAAAACAACCAAATTTCAAAATCATACTTAAAGCATTCCTCAACTCCTCTCCCACTAAACTCAAGCAAAATAACCAACTATAACAAATAATTTTAAAACAAGACTTAAGTATTTCTTCCCAATAAATCAAACCAAAAACATAAACTCACAAGTACCGCCCCCTAACAAACTCAACTAAACCTATAAAAAAACACAAACCAACAATTTAAAAACATAACTAAGTATTTCTCAACCCACAACTCAACTATACTTATAAACTAACACCAACAATTTCAAAACTTAATTCAAGTATTTCTCAACTTCCACCTAAACTCAACTAAAAACATAAACTAAACAACCAAATTTAAAACCATACTTAAAGCATTCCTCAACCCCTCTCCCACTATACTCAAGCAAAATAACGAACTATAACAAATAATTTCAAGAGAACTTAAGTATCCGTCAACTTCCCACAAAAAAACAAACTCAAACAAACCATTTCAAAACAAGACTTAAGTATTTCTTCCCAATAAATCAAACCAAAAACATAAACTCACAAGTACACCCCCCTAACAAACTCAACTAAACTTATTAAAATAACACAAATTCAAGTCAAATTTAAAATCATACTTAACCCCCTGTTTGGAACCCCTGGATTTATAAGGATTTGAAATCAGTCATTTCAGTTGTTTGGAAGAAACAAAAAAGCAATAGATTTGAAATCATAACTGATTTCAAATATTGTTTTTTTAAATAAATTTTCCGTTCCAAATAGCTCGGATTTGGCAGTATTTCAATCTTTAAAAAAACAATTCCAATTGTAACCCTCTACTCCTTTCTTTTATTCGACAAGTTTTCCATCGACATATATAAACTCTCCCTATCTCTTTCTAGACTCAAACCATTTGACGTCATTCACAAGATTAGAGATTTTTTTTTAAAACTACAAATTTCTATTTTATTTCTTCTTTTACTTTTTTAAAAATTCATGATAATTTTTTTTAAAAAAGAAAAACTAATAATAATTATAATCTTTTCAAGGTAGTTTTTCGATTCCTACAAATATTTATAGCCTAGCATACTGAGGTAAGTTTTTTTTTTTTTGTTATGATATTCAACTTCTTTTTTTTTTTTTTTGATCATCAGAACCTTACATCAAGCCAAAACCGGCCGATATTCAACTTCTTAAGCCACTTTTTATTGATTTGGATGAGAATATTATATATTTTTTTCTTGGTCCTTTTAATAAATAGCATAATTTGTATGCATACATGTTTTTATACATTAATTGAAGAATAAATTATTTAAAAAAAAATACATGTTTTCATAGTTATATGTGCTTAAGATTGTTATTTGATATTAAAATATTTTGCAATTGATTAAAATTATTTCCTACAAACTTATTAGGGCACAACAGTAAAATGTTATACTTTCTTTTCATTTCTTGTGAGCATCCAAACAAGAGATTTTAATTTTAATGATTTCAAATAAATTTGGTTCCAAACGCAAATAAGAATTTGAAATCATTTCCATCTTTTAAAATCCTGGAATTTAAAATCATTTCTTGCTAATTCCATACGCCAAACGGAGCATAAAGCATTCCTCAACCTCTCTCCCACTAAACTCAAGCAAAATAACCACCTATAACCTTAAATTTGAATTTCCTACTACGTGCCGACATCAGAACTATAACCTTTGACCAAAAAGTCAGAATCCCTGTTGAAAAAAGTTTTTCACCTTAGTGTATGTTTCTATTGTTGAACTACATATAATTGGTTAAATTTATCTTAATTACCCCGCAAATCAAGCCAAACCAAAGGGAAAAAAGGGTCCCTCATTGACATGTAATTCTGACTTTTACTAAACCTAATATTTAAAAATAAAAAATAAAAAAAAGGAAAAAAACCCAACAAGCTAGCTAGCTTTCTAATACTAATTAATTAATTAATCCCAACGTGCTTAAGTAATTCCGAAAGGAAATTAAAGTAGATTATCCCAATTAAATCCCCAAAAGTAAATTCAAACCCCATTAAAAAAAAAAGAATAAAAATTATTCATTGGGATCCCCAAACTCAAGAAATACAATTTTCTTGTGTTTGTCATTTTTCTTAAGCAGAGAATTAAGGCATTGCCATTGCAAAATTTGGTCAAGTAGTGCGAGCTGGTAAAGATTGGTCCTTCTCAAAAGGTAAGCATTATATTAAGGACAAGTCAAGGATTCCTCTTGGAGATTTGTTAGAATGGAAAACCTCCAATGGATCTCTCTCCCTTCCAACCACAGGTACCTAAAGAGTTTTTAATTTTAATTAAACCAATAAGTTTCTTCAATTTTTTTTTTTGTACTTGAGTCAACGACAACAATATACTTTTATGACTTTCTAACAATTAAACAAACAGAGATGTTCATGAACTTTCAGCATTATTATGCATATTTAAAAACTGTTATTTATGGCCATTTAGTTATAATTTTGATGGTCAAGGAGAGATAGTTGTTGGAAAATACTTCTATTTATATTGCCCACAAATTCATGTGGCGAAAATTATTTCTTCATCCCCAAAGAAAGGATTTTCCCATTACCTTGGATATGTGCAATACATGCCTGAAAATGTCAAATTTGATAAAGTAAACAAACTCAAAAAAACAAAGAGACAAACCAAGAGGTATCAAAACCAATGCCACAAATGCAAATAAGAAATAAACATAACCACAAGAACTAACCTGTTAGAACCCAAGAAAGAAGTCGACGAAATGCTTGGTCGAAACGCCTTCGGTCGCCATCCAGAAACCTATGGTCGAAACGCCACAAAGAAGGTGAAACGCCCACAAGGAGAAAGAAGTCGACCACACTGCCAGTCGCCGTCCAATCGAAACACCTGCGAAGAAGAAGACGATGAAACCCACGCTGCCAGTCGATGCCAGTCCCTGTCCAGTCGGTCGAAACGCACGCGAAGAAGAAAATGATGAAACCCACGTTACCAGTCGCCGTCCAATTGGTCGAAACGCACGCGAAGAAGATGCTTTTGGTCTCCGTCCAGTCGTCGTCGATGAAGATCTTGTTGCCGTCGTGGGTTGAAGACAAGGGGAAGAGAGAAAAGTCGGCCGAATGTCGTTGAAGAAGAAGATGAAGAAGAGGGTGCGACGGCTGAAGGGTTCGAAGAGAGCTAGGGTTTGATGGGCCTTCGGGGAGAGAGAAAGGTAAAGTTACTTTTTACAGTTTTCAAAAATTAAAAAAACAAATTAAAAGGGACTTTTGATGGCGAGCTATGCCCGCCATTAAAGGGTCTTTTTAATGACAGGCAATGCCCGTCATTAAAAGCCCGTTTTTCCAGAAAAACGCGCGTCCGATATTAAAAGTGGCGCGCGTTTTCCGTCCGTCATTAAAGGTCTCACCCCTTTTTTTTGTCTGTCATTAAAGGATGTTTTTGTAGTAGTGTTTCAACCATGTGTCTCAAGAGTTGATGTGCAATTTGCTAACCGCAAGTGTACGGGTCAAGTAATAATATAGTGATTTTGCAATCGAATGTCGTCCTCTGGATTGGTGTCTAGCCAAATTTTAATTATCGAAAATACTTTTGACCAATTTTATTTAGATAATCAAATTGAATGAGAATATGAATTAATCAAATACAAAACTAAAGTAAAAGTGACAATCTAATGGGAATAATTGGTCTTAGGGATTTGATTTCACCAATTGGAGTTATGGATTAATAAACGGATTAACACATGCTATGATTCATAAATCTTGGCAACTAAAATCACACATATCTCTCCCGAGCATACATGATTCTCCCATATGCAATTGAACCCGATATCCCTATCTAAATCCAATAAACATACAAGGCAATAAGGTTAACCTTTATAACAATTTCTAGAATTTACCTTAATCTCCCGATTTTTAGCTAAATTCTAGTTATGCATATTGATTACTAATTTAAATCCTCTCTCCCGAGTTAGATTCAAATATAAACATCAATCAATTTATGGCCAGTAAATCGAAAGCATTAAGGATACAACACATGCATAAATGACATCAATAGCATAAATACCGTAAATTAATCCAAAACGTGCCCAATGGCTACATCAATCCCTAAGAATTAAACTTAGCTACACATAATCCTCGTTACAATATAAACTAAGTCTAAAGAAGCCATAAAAACTATCTAAAGTAAGGGAAAAGAGAAATAGACTCGTTGTAGGCCGAGACCGAACGTCCCCGTCACGATCCCCACGAACAATGGGTTGATTTCCACTTCGCTCCCTCTGTTTCAGCCTTCCAAGCCTCTGTTCTGCCCTGTTTTTCGGCTCCCAAGAGTCCTAAATCGAAGTCCCCTCAAACCTAGCCGAAAAGAAGCTTATATAGCAGATTTTTCGTCTTTGCGTCGAGACGCTGCCTCCAAAACGCGCGTTTCAGTAAGCGAAATAACATAGCGTCGAGACGCTAAGGTCGCAACGTCTCGACGCTCTGACCTTTACGCGCCTCATCAGATATGAAATGTGAGCGTCGAGATGCTCAAGAGCTAGCGTCTCGACGCTAGCCTGCTGTTGACCGAAATTTGACTTTTTTTTCTCTTTTACTCTTTTCGTTTCTTTGCATCTTTTCACGTCCCGTGCACCCGATTAACTCTAATATTGCGCTATAGCTCCAATCAACCATTTCCTACAAAATAAACAATAAAGCACAATAAAATAGCCCAAACATCATAAAAGACTAACTAAATTAAATAAGTAAAAGTAGCTAGCTATGCTCGCTATCAAATACCCCCAAACTTAAGCTTTTGCTAGTCCTCGAGCAAACTACAAATCAAACATACAATGGAAGAATGGATGCAACAATCATAACTCAATCCTCAAGGCTCAAAAGTCAATAGTCAAGCAAGCAAGAGACATGCACACAAGGACCAATGAGGGAGACAAATTAAAATTTTTCCAAATTTAACTTGCACAAGCGAGATCTAACTCAACAAGATCAGACTCTACTAGCCCGGGATTGGATTATTAAACTCTCAGCTCATCTTCCCTCTACACTGGCACTAAAGTTTCACTAATGAGTTAATGGAACAAATTAGTTTGTTTTCCTCCATACTTAGGCGCTTTTAATTAACAATTGAATTTTGCATTTATATGTGGCACTAGCTTTGACACACCTATTGCAGGGACCCTTAACCTGAGTTTTCTCTGGTTGGCCTAACTGATCACAACAGGGGTAGCTCTTTTTGCCTTAATCTTTATTAATCATTGCATATTGTGCACAAGCCATGACATTATTATTTTTTTCTCAACAATAACAACAAGAATGATTTTTCGTTATGAACATGATAAACAGATATTCTTTTCTTTTCTCCTAAGCAAGATCAAACATGCTAATTTGCAAAAAATTAACTCTTTAGCTCTTCCCTACACCTATCGAGGTGACAACAAGCATATGAACCTAATAATTCGCTCCTAAGCATTCAAATCCAAATCTAGCCAAGACAAATACTCTACTCATGCAAGCCATCTCCTAGAAAAATTTTAAAAAGTCTCCCTTTTTGGGCACTCATGCTTACAACTCATCACAAGCTTGAAAATTGACAAGAAAGCCTATCCTAGGACATCATAATCATGCAAAAGTAGCATCAAGAAAACAACCATATGCATAATTCACAGAAAACTCAAAACTATAGCCCGAACTCAGATGCTCAAGGGCTCCACAAACATGCTAATCCACCCCCAAACTTAAAGTATGCATTGTCCTCAATGTATAAAGAAAATAAAGCATAATCAAGCATGAGAACAATAAACGAATGAAAGGAGTGAACAATACTGGCCTGGAATGATAATGACTTCTTGACAGAATGCTTGGAATCTTGACAGCGTGAAAGCAAAGGATAGAAAGAAAACAAGACCTACAAAACAGACACAGACAATAAATAAAACTCAAAAGAAAGAAATAACTAACTCACTTGGGTTGCCTCCCATAAGCGCTTGTTTAACGTCATTAGCTCGACGTGTTGACCAACTATGCATCAGGGTGGTCTCCTGTCAGATTTTCCATCACTGGTGCTCTTCCTAGCACCTCTCCTGTAGCCCACTATCATTGTATCTGATGTGTTCTTGGGGTCTTCAAAAGCTTTTAAAACTTCCTTCTCCTTTTGGACTCTTATGATTAGCTCCCTGCATTCAATATCAATTATAACCCTCCCTGTAGCAAGGAATGGTCTCCCTAATATGATAGGCAGAGTAGGATTCTCTTTAATATCTAGCACAAAGAAATCAACAGGAAGGAAAAATCTACCTACTTTAATCAGAATATTCTCAACAATCCCATATGGACTAACCACAGACTGGTCAGCCAACTGAAGTCTAACAGAAGTAGATTTTATGTCTCCTATGTTAAGCTTTTTACATAATGATAGAGGAATTATATTTATGCTAGCCCCCAGATCACATAGTGCTCTACATGAAAAAGTACCAAAATTACAAGGGATGGTAAAACTCCCTGGGTCAGACAATTTCTCTGGTACTCCCTGTTGGACCCGAGCACTGCACGTCGATGCAAGATATACAGTCTCCAACTGCTTTTCCTTTTTCTTCTTGTTGAGCCATTCCTTCATGAATTTTCTGTAGTGAGGCATCTGCTCCAAGGCATCTGAAAAAGGAATATTAACATGCAAACCCATAAAAGCAACTAAAAACTTGTCAAACTTAACTTTAGAAATTTTCTTTTTCTTTGATTTAGGAACTAAAACAGTAGGAGAAGGAATAGAAGGCTCAGGATTAAGCTTTTCAGCTTCGTTTGAGGTGGTGCCTTCTTCAACTCCTCTTGTGAGTTCCTCTGGTTCAGTAGTTTTCTCCTTTTCAGCTAATTTAGTCTCCTCATAATAATGCACAGATACGGCCTTGCAGTACTCCAAAGAAGATTTCTCCAGTTCAACTGGGGCTTTACCTTTATTCATAGAATTGACAACACTTACCAGTTGTCCCAACTGAGTCTCTATATTCTTGATTGCTGCAGAATGACCATTGACAGTAGTGTTTATTGCAATCACGACCTTCTCAAGCTTATTTGACCTGTTACTTGATTCTGCAATAAAAGCTCCAACAAGGTCTTCTAAAGATTTCTTATTTTCTTGACTTTGAGGAGTGAAGCCAGGAGGATTCAAAACGTTCTTATTATTAGCATAGGAAAAATTCTCATGATTTCTATTGCTAGGGTGATAATGTGTAGGTGTGGAATTATTATTATCCCCCCTAGAATTAAAATTCGAAACATACTGAACCTGCTCGAGATTTTCCCCTTGAGTCTGGGATGCAAGGGCAACTGCAGACTCAATTGATTGAGCATTCCCTGAACCTGAAAACTTTAAAAATGCATTAGCCAAGGAAGACATCTAAGCCTGAAGTGCACTTACGTTGTCCACCTCGAACACTCCAGCAGCAATCTTTTTGGGTCCCGACCGCTCAGATGGCCACTGATAGCTGTTGGTGGCCATATCCTCTAACAAAGTCCTAGCACTCTCAATAGTCTTGGACAACAGAGTCCCACCTGCAGCTGCATCAACAATAGTTTTCGTGCTAGGAGTTAATCCATTGTAAAATAATTGAACCTGTAGCCAGTCAGGGTATCTGTGCTGAGGGCACTTCCTTAGCAGCTCTTTAAAACTCTCCCAAGCCTCGAACAACTGCTCATCTAATTGTTGCTGAAATGTCCCAATTTCGGTCCTTAGTTTGACCGTCTTGGCAGGAGGAAAGAACTTCTTTAAGAATGCCTGGACCAAACATCCCAAGTGGTGATGCTCCCAGGTGGAATAGATTGTAACCAGTCCCTCGCTTTGTCCTGCAAAGAAAAAGGAAATAAACGTAAGCGAATGGCATCTTGAGAAACACCATTTAATTTTACCGTCCCACAGATGTCTAGGAAGGATTTCAGATGAGAATTTGGATCCTCCATGGGTGATCCCCTGTAGGCACAGTCTCGAGCCATCTGAATGAGACCTGTTTCCAACTCCAAATTATTAGCATTAATTGGGGCATAGACAATCCCCGACTGTTGCTCTTGAAAGATCGGCTGGAAATAGTCCCTGATGGGCTTAGGTTCTTTAGGATTAGGATTGGCCATTTGGATATTTTCTTGATTTTCCCTTCGAAGTCTATTGAATGTTCTTTCTATTTCAGGATCCAAGGGAACTAAGGCCAATTCCCTAACCTTTCGCAAACACCGACTACACTAACCTAAAAAGGCAAAGAAAATGAAATAAAATAAATTAGGAAAGAAACAAGAAAAGGAAAATAACTAAATCTAAATAAGGAAAAAGAATAATCTACAAAAAGAAAAAATGGACTAATAAGGGATGCAAAAATAAATATGGCAAAAAAAAAATAAGGAAACTAACAAATAAGGAAAAACTAATCTAAAAAGGAAAAACTAAAGATCTAACAATGGGAAATTCAAACAAATAAGGAAAACTCTAAATATAGAAAAAAAATTAAGAATGGAAAAGAAAACAATAAAGGAAAAAAAATGCAATTAACCTAAAAAAATAACAAAAAATAGAATACACCCTAAACTAAGACCGGACAATTTTTCTTCGATATTAAAATTAACTAAATATGCCAATCCCCGACAACGGCGCCAAAAACTTGATGTGCAATTTGCTAACCGCAAGTGTACGGGTCAAGTAATAATATAGGGATTTTGCAATCGAATGTCGTCCTCTGGATTGGTGTCTAGCCAAATTTTAATTATCGAAAATACTTTTGACCAATTTTATTTAGGGAATCAAATTGAATGAGAATATGAATTAATCAAATACAAAACTAAAGCAAAAGTGACAATCTAATGAGAAGAATTGGTCTTAGGGATTTGATTTCACCAATTGGAGTTATGGATTAATAAACGGATTAACACATGCTATGATTCATAAATCTTGGCAACTAAAATCACACATATCTCTCCCGAGCATACATGATTCTCCCATATGCAATTGAACCCGATATCCCTATCTAAATCCAATAAACATACAAGGCAATAAGGCTAACCTTTATAACAATTTCTAGAATTAACCTTAATCTCCCGATTTTTAGCTAAATTCTAGTTATGCATATTGATTACTAATTTAAATCCTCTCTTCCGAGTTAGATTCAAATATAAACATCAATCAATTTATGGCCAGTAAATCGAAAGCATTAAGGATACAACACATGCATAAATGACATCAATAGCATAAATACCGTAAATTAATCCAAAACGTGCCTAACGGCTACATCAATCCCTCATAATTAAACTTAGCTACACATAATCCTCATTACAATATAAACTAAGTCTAAAGAAGCCATAAAAACTATCTAAAGTAAGGGAAAAGAGAAATAGACTCGTTGTAGGCCGAGACCGAACGTCCCCGTCACGATCCCCATGAACAATGGGTTGATTTCCACTTCGCTCCCTCTGTTTCAGCCTTCCAAGCCTCTGTTCTGCCCTGTTTTTCGGCTCCCAAGAGTCCCAAATCGAAGTCCCCTCAAACCTACCCGAAAAGAAGCTTATATAGCTGATTTTTCGTCTTAGCGTCGAGATGCTGCCTTCAAAACGCACGTTTCAGTAAGCGAAATAACATAGCGTCGAGACGCTAAGGTCGCAGCGTCTCGACGCTGTGACCTTTACGCGCCTCATCAGATATGGAATGTGAGCGTCGAGACGCTCAAGAGCTAGCGTCTCGACGCTAGCCTGCTGTTGACCGAAATTTGACTTTTTTTTCTCTTTAACTCTTTTCATTCCTTTGCATCTTTTCACGTCCCGAGCATCCGATTAACTCTAATATTGCGCTATAGCTCAAATCAACCATTTCCTACAAAACAAACAATAAAGCACAATAAAATGGCCCAAACATCATAAAAGACTAGCTAAATTAAATAAGTAAAAGTAGCTAGCTATGCTCGCTATCAAGAGTCTGACCCATATGCTTTGTGGAATAAATTGGAAGGTCTTTATGAAAGGAAGACCGTACATAACAAAGCTTCATTAATTAAGAAGCTTGTTAATTTGAAATTGAAGGGTGGGAAGTCAGTTTCTGAGCATTTGAGTGACTTCCAGGATATTATTAACAAGTTGACTACCATGAAGATTGTTCTTGATGATGAATTGCAAGCTTTGTTCTTATTGAGTTCTTTGTCGGACAGTTGGAAAACTTTGGTTGTGACTATTAGTAACTGAGAAGTCTGGAGTTGTCGAGGCTCCGTGTCGTCAAATAAATTTATAATCACCGAACTCCAAAGCTAACTTGTAGCAGTAATAGCCGGGGTTGATCATAGGGAACAATTGGCTTACTTTTTTTTATGGTTTGTTTGGACACCAAAATAAAATAAAACTATCATTTTAAGAAAAAGAATAAAAAAAAACGGTATGCGAAAACCAGATTTGGGTTCGGGAGTTGTTCGTGTATGGGGAAGGTGTTAGCACCCCACAACACCAGTTAAAAACAGTGACCAAAATTTTATCTTGAATTGAAAATAATTTGGAAGAAAGATATTATTTAGGAAAAAATATATGTTTAAAACAATGTCTTATTTTACCTCTCATTACTCCAATATTTGAAGTAATGATCTCATAAAATAAGTGAAAAATTTCCATTGATTTTGCTCTCTTAGAATTAAAAATCTTCACCTCAAGAATGCGAGAGAATTTTACCATTCCTCAATTCCGTCACAGGATAACATTTCTCAAGGGAAAGATTTTTTATAACATTTTTTTAAATTAAATTCATTTTTTCTTGGGATCAAAATCTCGAACTCCCAAAGATTAAGATCCCTCACCTTAGGAATTCTAGAAAATCAGACTCTCAAATATTTCTATATTCCATCATAGGAATTTTCTTAAGAAAAACGGCTTTAAAAATTATTTTTAAGAAAAGATTATAAAAACTTTTGAAAATTACATTTTAAAGATAAAACCTTTATAAGCTCAAAAGAGCTAAGAAATTAGAAAATAAGTTTAAAAATAAATTTAAAATAATAAAATAAAATTTTGAAAAAAGAGAATTTGAAAAAATTTTAAAAAAACATATAATATACTGCTGGGTTTTATGCCCTAAAACTCGTAGATAGTGAATGTAAACAAATTGTATACTTGTTTCAATAAAGTGTTATTGAGTTTCTACAATAAAGTGTTATTGTTAAATATTGCACAATTTGACCCAAATCCAATAAACTAAGATCCAAAGTTGTTTACATGTGACTTGAACTAGTATGTGGGGACATATGGGGATCGGTATTCAAGTAACAACCTAAAAGGTCTATAGTACAGGGATAAGGCTGGGTACCTTATCTTGGTAACACTATGTGATACGACCCGCTTTGTATTTGATACATGCGTATTGATCCAAAGCGTCCATGTAGTAGACATGCGAGTGGGGGTATACTATGCAATGAGTTTACATAAGACCGGACCATGAAATGGTAAACCACTAGGTATAACACCGTTAACTAGTTAGGTTATTGTTTCAATAGGATGACGTAGGTAACTCAGTCTTAATCTTGAGTGTGTCATGAACTCCTTCTCATGAGGGATTGTCCTTTGATTAGCATAGGTGAGAGTGGCCAATACGCCGACTCAATATGCCTTTCTTTTTGGGGACAAGACCGAGTGGGAGGCTGGGGACATGACAACACAAGAAGGAATTCACTCCTTCCCACTTCTAGGAGAAGTAGATAAGTGTTCCCTTAAGTGGTGACTTCGGGACTTGAACAAAGGGATCCCGCCCTTTCACTGGCCCGAGTGGGACTTTCTGTTTATTGGTTGGACCATAAACAGGTTGTTCATTAGAGGAGCACTGATACTTAAGGAGACAGATGTAACACAGGGGTAAAACGGTAATTTGACCCAGCTGTGATTATGGACACTTGTGAAGGATTGACTTACCGTATAGGTCTATATTTGTGGACACAGAAATGTTCTACAGTGAGAAGAGTTCAGCTATGGGTCTTTAGTGGAATGACCCACAGTTAATGAATATTGGTTAACTTGATTAATGAGTTTAATCGGTTAACCTCATATCAATGGAGCTTCTGATCTGTAGGTCCATTAGGTTCCTGATAGCGAGCATAGCTAGCTATCTTTACTTATTTAATTTAGCTAGTCTTTTATGATTTTTGGGCCATTTTATTGTGCTTTAATGTTTATTTTGTAGGAAATGGTTGATTGGAGCTGTAGCATAATATTAGAGTTAATTGGGTGCTCGGGGCGTGAAAAGATGCATCGGAATGAAAAGAGTAAAAGTGGAAAAAAGTCAAATCTCGGTCAACAGCAGGCTAGCGTCGAGACGCTAGCTCTTGAGCGTCTCGACGCTCACATTCCATATCAGATTAGGCGCGTAAAGCTTACAGCGTCGAGACGCTATGATAGGAAGCGTCCCGACGCTACCGTTTTTCCTTATTCAGAACGCGTGTATAAGAGGCAGCGTCGCGACGCTGTCTTGACAGCGTCTCGACGCTAAGACGAAAAATCAGAATAAAAGCTTCACTTCGGCTAGGTTTTTGGGGAGATCAATTGGGGACCTTTTGGAGCCGTAAAGAGGACAGAATAGAGGAGTTTTGGAGCTGGAAACAAAGGAGGAACTTGGAAATCAACCCATTGTTCGTGGGGATCGTGACGGGGACGTCGGGACTCGGCCTACATTGAGTTTTCTTTTCCCTTTTCTTTCTTTAGTTAGATTTATGGCTTTCATATGTTTAGTTGAGCTTGTATTTGCATTCATGAGTAGCTAAACTTGTAGCTTAGGGATTGATGTAGTTGATTAAGTTTATGGATTGATTTACGGTTTAAGTTGTGCAATGTTGTTGTGTTTGTAATCTTGATTTAATGCTTTCAATTAATTGGCCATTAGTTGGATGATTTAAGTTTCGAATCTAGCTCGGGAGAGGGGATTTGATCTAGACTTACTCAAGATTGCATGAATAAAGTTTAATTTCTAATTCGTGACGGTTTTAGATTAACTTTAGAATTGGTTAAAAGATCTCATTGCCTTGCTTATTAATAAACTTAGATAGGGATATCAAGTTGGTTAATTTGCATGAGAATCAAATATACTCGGGAGAGGTAGTTGTGATTAAAGGGTCTTTGGCTCATAATTTCATTGTGCATAATAACTTATTCCTTAAAATCAATCCTAAACGAAATCGGCGAAATCAATTCCCTAAGTAGTTTTCCCAATTGAATTTCCCTTCTTTTTATTTGCTTTGATTTGGTTTTATCATCACCTATTCATCACTTTTTAATCCCTAGATAAAATTGAGCGAGATTATTCATAATACTCGATTTGCTTAAAAATCCAATCCAGAGGACGACATTCGAATTTACTATTCACTATATTATTACTTGACCCATGCGCTTGCGGTTAGGAAAAGTCCACATCAAGTTTTTGGCTCCGTTGCCGGGGATTGGCACATTTAGCTAGATTGATATTGTGGAAAAATTGCTTGATCTTAATTTAGGGTGTATTGTTACTTTTTTTTTGGTTTGTTGCATTTTTTTCCTTATTTGTTTTTCTTTCCATATTTGATTTTCTAGGTTAGTTTTCTTTTAGTTCTTTATTTGTTCTTGTTTTTCCTTTTTTAGATTAGTTTCCTTATTTGCATTTTGCCATATTTGTTTTTGCATTCCATATTAGGTTACTTTGTTTCCTTTTCTAGATTATATTTTCCTTATTTAGATTAGTTGTTTCCTTTTCTTTATTTCATTCCATAATTGTTTTCTTTCTTTTTTTTTAGGGTAGTTTTGTTTGTTTATGCGTAGGGATAAAGATTTAATTTTAGCACCATTTGATCCCGAGATAGAAAGAACAATTCTTAGGCTTCGAAGGGAAAACAGAGAAATTATTCAAATGGCAGATCAAAATCCACCTGAGGAGCCTAGGCCTATTAGAGATTATTTTCAGCCTGTGTTTCAGGGGCAACAGTCGGGAATTGTCTATACACCGATTAATGCCAACAACTTTGAGCTGAAGACCGGTCTCATTCAGATGGCTCGAGACTGTGCATACAGAGGATCGCCCACTGAGGATCCAAATTCTCATCTTAAATCATTTTTGGATATTTGTGGGACGGTAAAGATTAATGGTGTCTCTGAGGATGCTATTCGCTTACGTTTATTTCCCTTTTCTTTGCAGGATAAAGCACGTGATTGGTTGCAGTCCATTACCCCTGGGAGCATCACCACGTGGGATGCTTTGGTCCAGGCCTTTTTAAAGAAATTCTTTCCTCCTACAAAGACGGTCAAGCTGAGGACCGAGATTGGGACATTCCAACAACAGTATGATGAGCAGCTGTTCGAAGCTTGGGAGCGATTCAAAGAGCTACTGAGGAAGTGTCCTCAGCATGGTTACCCCGATTGGCTTCAGGTACAATTGTTTTATAATGGTTTAACTCCTAGTACAAAAACGATTGTTGATGCAGCTGCAGGTGGGACTCCGTTGTCCAAGACCGTAGAAAACGCTCGCACACTCTTAGAGGATATGGCCACCAACAGCTATCAGTGGCCATCTGAGCGGTCTACACCTAAAAAGATTGCTGCTGGAGTGTTCGAGGTTGATAAAGTTATTGCACTCCAAGCCCAAATGACGTCCCTTGCCAATGCTTTTATGAAATTTTCAGGTACAGGGAGTGCTCAATCAATTGAATCAGCTGCTGCTTTAGCATCTAGACCTCAGGAGGAGACCATTGAACAGGTTCAGTATGTATCAAATTCTAATTTTAGGGGGTATAATAATAGTTCTACACCTACACATTATCACCCTAACAATAGGAACCATGAAAATTTCTCTTATGCTAATACTAAGAATGTTCTTAATCCTCCTGGTTTTGCCCCTCAAACTCAAGATAATAAAAAGTTAGAAGATCTTGTTGGAGCTTTCATTGCAGAGTCTAGTAACAGGACAACCAAGTTAGAGGAGGCAGTCATTGCCATCAACTCAACAGTGAATGGCCACAGTGCAACCATCAAAAACATTGAGACTCAGATGGGACAGTTGGTGAATGTTGTAAGCACCATGAATAAAGGTAAGGCCCCAGCTGAACAAGAGAAACCCCAGATGGAGTATTGTAAGGCAATCACGGTGCACCAGGAGGAATCTGAAGAGGAACCTGAATCTGAGGATTATGAAACACCTACAGGGGAAGCTGAGGAGGACACATCATCTGACGAGGCTGAAAAGCCTGAACCTGAGCCTCCTATTCCTTCTCCCACACTGTTGGTTCCCAAGGAAAGGAAAAAGAAAAAGAAGAAAAAGAACAATCAGGTTCAGTTTGATAAATTTATGAATGCTTTTATGAATCTGAATATTAATATTCCTTTTGCAGAGGCAAAAAGAGCTACCCCTGTTGTGATCAGTTAGGCCAACCAGAGAAAACTCAGGTTAAGGGTCCCTGCAATGGGTGTGTGAAAGCTAGTGCCACATATACCTGCTTAATTTGATTGTTAATTAAAAGCACCTAAGTATGGAGATAAACAAATTAATTTGTTGCATTAACTCATTAGTGAAGCCTTAGTGCCAGTGTAGAGGGAAGATGAGCTGAGAGTTTAATAATCCAACCCCGGGCTAGTAGAGTCTGATCTTGTTGAGTTAGATCTCGCTTGTGCAAGTTAATTTTGGAAAAATTTTAATTTGTCTCCCTCATTGGTCCTTATGTGCATATCTCTTGCTTGCTTGGTTATTGACTTTTGAGCCTTGAGGATTGAGTTATGATTGTTGCATCCATTCTTCCATTGTATGTCTGATTTAGAGTTTGCTCGAGGACTAGCAAAAGCTTAAGTTTGGGGGTATTTGATAGCGAGCATAGCTAGCTATCTTTACTTATTTAATTTAGCTAGTCTTTTATGTTTTTTGGGCCATTTTATTGTGCTTTAATGTTTATTTTGTAGGAAATGGTTGATTGGAGCTGTAGCATAATATTAGAGTTAATTGGGTGCTCGGGGCGTGAAAAGATGCATCAGAATGAAAAGAGTAAAAGTGGAAAAAAGTCAAATCTCGGTCAACAGCAGGCTAGCGTCGAGACGCTAACTCTTGAGCGTCTCGACGCTCACATTCCATATCAGATTAGGCGCGAAAAGCTTACAGAGTCGAGACGCTATGATAGGAAGCGTCCCGACGCTACCGTTTCTCCTTATTCAGAACGCGTGTATAAGAGGCAGCGTCGCGACGCTGTCTTGACAGCGTCTTGACGCTAAGACGAAAAATCAGAATAAAAGCTTCACTTCAGCTAGGTTTTTGGGGAGATCAATTGGGGACCTTTTGGAGCCGTAAAGAGGACAGAATAGAGGAGTTTTGGAGCTGGAAACAAAGGAGGAACTTGGAAATCAACCCATTGTTCGTGGGGATCGTGACGGGGACGTCGGGACTCGGCCTACATTGAGTTTTCTTTTCCCTTTTCTTTCTTTAGTTAGATTTATGGCTTTCATATGTTTAGTTGAGCTTGTATTTGCATTCATGAGTAGCTAAACTTGTAGCTTAGGGATTGATGTAGTTGATTAAGTTTATGGATTGATTTACGGTTTAAGTTGTGCAATGTTGTTGTGTTTGTAATCTTGATTTAATGCTTTCAATTAATTGGCCATTAGTTGGATGATTTAAGTTTCGAATCTAGCTCGGGAGAGGGGATTTGATCTAGACTTACTCAAGATTGCATGAATAAAGTTTAATTTCTAATTCGTGACGGTTTTAGATTAACTTTAGAATTGGTTAAAAGATCTCATTGCCTTGTTTATTAATAAACTTAGATAGGGATATCAAGTTGGTTAATTTGCATGAGAATCAATTATACTCGGGAGAGGTAGTTGTGATTAAAGGGTCTTTGGCTCATAATTTCATTGTGCACAATAACTTATTCCTTAAAATCAATCCTAAACGAAATCGGCGAAATCAATTCCCTAAGTAGTTTTCCCAATTGAATTTCCCTTCTTTTTATTTGCTTTGATTTGGTTTTATCATCACCTATTCATCACTTTTTAATCCCTAGATAAAATTGAGCGAGATTATTCATAATACTCGATTTGCTTAAAAATCCAATCCAGAGGACGACATTCGAATATACTATTCACTATATTATTACTTGACCCGTGCGCTTGCGGTTAGGAAAAGTCCACATCAGTTCCCTTGCTAGTTCGTAAACAATAATTAGGAACAATTATATCTTGAGAGAATTTTAATAGTTCAAATTCATATTGGGAATTAAGTTAATTGTATGAGATACAAATTAATATAATGTATAATGATACATTAAAATGTAAAGTTTAATTTGAAATTAAACTTTACTATTATGAGAGAATTGGAAGGAGTTCCAATTTTAATATGAATTTGATTCATATTATAGAATTAATTAATTGGAGGCCTGAAATTAAATATATGATATTTAATTGGGTAATTAATTAATTAACTAGTAGAAGATCTGAAATTAAATACATGATATTTAATTGGTGATTAATTAATTTAAAGAATTAATTAATTGGAAATTAATCAATTATGGAAATGATTAATTACTTATGGGAGTAATTAATCATTTATGGAAATGATTTAATCACTTATGAAAGTGATCAATCATTTATGGAAAAGGTTAATCAATTATGGAATTGATTGGTTATGGAATTGATTAATTATGGAAAAGATTAAATCATTTATGGAAATAATTGATTTTAAATGAATATTTTTTTCATGACATTTCTCCTATAAACAGAACACCAACCCTAGGGTTTAGGGACTACAACATATGGCTACCATAAGACCATCTCATATTCTCTCAACTCAAGAACTCTAGGAAGAATTTTCTCTCTAGAGTTTTCCTCATTCAAGATTAAGTAGTCCCACAACTACGTTCCTAATCTCAGAGTTATAGCGGGGAAGATCAAATGGTGGTGTTCTTCATTGTTGCAGAGCAAACAAGAATCATTCTTGATTTTCAGAGACGTCAACAGAGGTTTGCTTCTCTTTTCTTTATTATAGATTTAGATCTAAATTTTGAATGCTTAGCCTTAAGTTTCTATAGAATTTGTTCTATGATTTTTGCCAATGTAATGATATTTTTTGGATAAACAAAATTAACTACGAATCGGTCCCAATTACGCTTCCGCTTTATCGAAATTAGTGAATTTGAATCCAACATATACAACATTTATGTGCAAGCACAATAGACAACAAATTGCAATTATGAAATAAGTAGATTAACATAATAATTAATGTAATAAATAAACAACCAATAGTATATTAAATTATGCAATAACTCATTGCATAGGATATCCCCACTCACATGTCCACTACATGAACGCATTGGATCATTGTGTTTATATCATAATACAAAGCGAGTTCGATCCATAGTGTCACCAGGATAAGGTACTCAGCCTGATCCCTATACTATAGACCCTTTGGGTTGTATCTTGAACATTGATCCCCGTATGTCCCTACATACTAGTTCAAGCCTCATACTAACAACCTAGGATGTTTAGTTTATTGGATTAAGGTTAATAAGACAAGATTACTCAATACAAACAAGATAAAATAATACACCATTTTATTAATGTTCGGTCAAATGTTACATTTACTATCTATGAGTTTTAGGGCATAAAACCCAACAAAGTATTCGATACAGATGTAATGATCCAAAGCATCCATGTAGGAGACATGCGAGTGGGGGTAACCTGTGCAATGAGTTTGCATAAGACCGGACCACGAAATAGTAACCACTAGATGTAACACCGTTAACTAGTTTAGGTTTCTATTTCAATAGGATGACCTAGGTAACTCAATCTCAATCCTGAGTATGTTATGAACCCCTTTCAGGAGGAATTGTCCTTACATTTGTATGGGCGAGAGTGGCCAGTTCGCCGACTCAATAAGCATACCATTTCAGGGGCAAGACCGAGTGGGGCTCGGAACATAACATTACAAGATGGAATTCACTCCTTCCCCTATTGGGGTAAGCAGATGTGTGTTCCCTTAAGGGCTAATTTCGGGTCTTGAACAAGGGCGCCCATCCTCTCCTGGCCCAAGAGGAACTGTTGTTTATTGATTGGATCATAAACAAATTGTTCATTATAGGAACAAGTGGTACTTAAGGATCCAGAGGTAACCCAGGGGTAAAACGGTAATTTGACCCAACTAGCATTACGGACACTCGTGAAGGATTGACATACCATTATTGGTCAATATCCGTGGACACATAAATATTCTACAGTGAGAAGAGTGCAGTTGTGGGTCTTTAGTGGAGTGACCCACATTTAACGAATGTTGATTAACTTGGTTAATGAGTTTAGTCAGTTAATCTCGTATCGTTGGACCTTCTGATCTGTAGGTCCATTAGGTCCACCTGCTAGCTTCTAACGAGTACTGAGATTATTTAGTCCTTGGATTGTCAAATACTTATTACTTGCTGCGGACTATGTATACTTGCACAGGAATTCTAGAGTCTTTTTAGATCATAATTTTACACACTCTAGGAACCCAACAAGTTTTTGGCGCCGTTGCCGGGGACTTGAATAAGTTTTTGTCTGATTTGTTTTGTGTATGTGTTTTAGTGGTTTGGTGCTAAAACTTTTTGATTGTTTCTTTTGCTTTTGCAGGTGTGAGTTTGGTACATGAGCGATCCACCTGGGGTAAGGTTCGAGCTTGATCCAGAAATCGAGAGGATATTCAGGATCAGAAGGAGAGAGCAGCACAGAAACCAGATGGAGAACGTGCCGCGTCTTCCACAGGGTCCTGAAGATCCAGCGAACCCCCAGTAGAATCTGTTGCTGCAACAAAACCCGCCGCTGGAGCAAAATGAGCAGCAAAATAATCAGGCTGAGAATCCTATCTTGGTAGCAAACGATAGGACCAGAGCCATTGGAGCGTATGCTGTCCCAATGTTTGATGAGTTGAATCCAGGAATTGCACGTCCCCAAATTCAAGTGGCAAAATTTGAAATGAAACCGGTAATGTTTCAGATGTTGCAAACCGTGGGGCAATTCCATGGTTTGTCATCTGAAGACCCTCATTTACATCTTAAGTCGTTTCTAGGAGTTAGTGATTCTTTTGTGATTCAAGGAGTGCCTAGAGATGCCCTTAGATTAACTTTGTTCTCGTATTCTCTTAGAGATGGAGCAAATGCGTGGTTAAATTCTTTTGCTCCAGGGTCAATTAGGACATGGAATGAGTTAGTTGAAAATTTTTTGAGTAAATATTTTCCACCTAATAGAAATGCTAAATTGAGGAGTGAAATAGTAGGGTTTAGGCAACTTCAAGATGAGACTTTTAGTGAGGCTTGGGAGAGGTTTAAGGAGCTTTTGCGAAAGTGTCCCCACCATGGTTTACCACATTTTCTTCAAATGGAAACATTTTACAATGGTTTAAATGTGGTAACCCAGGGTATGGTTGATGCTTCGGCTGGAGGGGCCGTTTTGGCAAAAACTTTTAATGAAGCCTATGAAATTTTAGAAAGAATATCTACTAATAGTTGTCAGTGGTCGGATGTCAGAGGCACAAATAAAAAGGTCAAGCGTGTGTTAGAGGTTGATGGTGTGTCCACCATTAGGGCTGATCTTGCAATGATTGTTAACGCTTTTAAGAATGTGACAGTGATTAGTCATTAGCAGCCACCAGCAATGGAGCTTCCTGCAGTGGTGAACCAAGTCGCAAAAGAAGCATGTGTCTATTATGGTGAAGATCACAACTACGAGTTTTGCCCCAACAATCCAACTTCTGTGTTTTTTGTAGCTAATCAGAGGAATAACCCTTACTCTAACTTTTATAATCCAGGTTGGCGCAACCACCCCAATTTCTCATGGGGAGGACAAGGAAGTAATGTGCAAGCGCAACAAAAGGTGAACCAGTCGGGATTTGCTAAAGCACAGGTATTGCCCCAGCAAAATAAGCAGTCTTTGCCCCAACAAAATTTGCGAAGTTCTCTCGAGGCGATGATGAAAGAATTTATGGCTCGTATAGATGCCGTAATTCAAAGTAATCAAGCTTCGATGAGAGCCCTGGAATTGCAAGTGGGTCAGCTAGCTAGTGAGCTGAAGGCAAGGCCTCAAGGGAAACTTCCATCAGATACTGAACACCCTTGAAGGGAAGGTAAGGAGCAGGTAAAGGCGGTGACTCTGAGGAGTGGTAAGCTATTAGAAGAAAAAATTGAGCCTAGTAAGACCTAGGATATAAATAATATTGGTGATAAGAATACTGTTGTTGAGAAAGAGTTGGAGTCTGGTCAGGGTGCTGGAGGCAGCAAGAAAGATGCTGGAGCATCTGGTTCTGTTCCAGATGTGGAACCACCTTATGTGCCGCCCCCACCTTATGTACAACCTCTACCTTTTCCACAAAGGGAAAAGCCTAGGAATCAGGATGGTCAATTTAAAAAGTTTTTAGAGATTCTTAAGCAATTGCACATAAATATCCCTTTAGTAGAAGCTATTGAGAAAATGCCTAATTATGCTAAATTTCTTAAGGATATTTTAACTAAAAAGAAAAGGTTAGGTGAGTTTGAAACTGTATCTCTTACTGAGGAGTGTAGGTGCTATTCTTAAGAATGGGCTACCACCCAAGGCTAAGGATCCAGGATCATTTACCATACCTGTGTCTATAGGTGGAAAAGAGTTAGGTAGAACACTTTGTGATTTAGGTGCAAGCATTAACCTTATGCCTCTTTTGGTCTATCGAAAGTTAGGTATTGGTGAAGCTAGGCCTACCACAGTCACACTTCAATTAGCTGATAGGTCTATCACGTATCCAGAGGGTAAAATTGAGGATGTCTTAGTGAAAGTGGATAAATTCATATGTCTTGTTGATTTTATTATTTTAGACTATGAGGCTGATAAAGATGTCCCAATTATTCTAGGTCGTCCATTTTTGGCTACTGGTAGGGCGTTAATAGATGTTCAAAAAGGGGAATTAACAATGAGAGCCTGTAATGAGGAAATAAAATTTAATGTGTTTAAAGCCATGAAGTATCCAGACGAAATGGAGGATTGCTCCTTCATTAGGATTCTGGAGAGCATAGTTATTGAGACAACAATATAGGATTCAACTAGTAAGCAATCGGAAAAGCATGGAGAGGTTAGTGTAGAGGATTTACAAGTTTGCTTGTTAGAAAGAAAAAATGAAAAAGAATTGTTTAGGTGTGAGGATGTTTTTGAGTCTTTAGATTTAGATCAAAGGAAGGCTCCTCCTATTAAGCCATCCCTGATTGAGGCACCTATTCTAGATTTGAAGCCCTTGCCGGATCATTTAAAGTATGTGTATCTTGGGGAAGGTGAGACGTTGCCCATTATTGTTGCATCAGACTCAATGTCGGAGCATGAAGAGGCCTTAATTAAGTTACTGCAGCAATACCGCAAGGCTATAGATTAGACATTGGCTGACATTTAGGGAATTAGCCCATCTTTTTGTATGGACAAAATCACTCTAGAGGATGGATCCATTAGGAGTGTTGAGCAACAGAGAAGGCTTAACCTTTAGGAGTGTTGTTAAAAAGGAGGTGATTAAATGGTTGGATGCCGGGATCATTTATCCAATTGCCGATAGTAATTGGGTGAGCCCTGTCCAATGTGTTCCTAAGAAAGGAGGTGTCACTGTGGTGAGCAATAAAGATAATGAGTTGATGCCAACCAGGACAGTAACCGGCAGGAGGGTTTGCATGGACTATAGGAGGCTTAATAAAGCCATCCGTAAGGACCATTTCCCTCTACCATTTATTGACCAGATGTTGGATAGATTGGCTGGTCAGGCCTACTACTGTTTCTTAGATGGTTATTCTGGGTATAACAAGATTACTATTGCTCTTGAGGATCAAGAAAAAACCACTTTCACCTGCCCTTATGGGACGTTTGCTTTTAGGAGAATGCCTTTTGGCCTTTGCAATGCTCCAGCAACAGAGAAGGCTTAACCCTGCGATGAAAGATGTTGTTAAAAAGGAGGTGATTAAATGGTTGGATGCCAGGATCATTTATCCAATTGCCGATAGTAATTGGGTGAGCCCTGTCCAATGTGTTCCTAAGAAAGAAGGTGTCACTGTGGTGAGCAATAAAGATAATGAGTTCATGCCAACCAGGACAGTAACCGGCATGAGGGTTTGCATGGACTATAGGAGACTTAATTAAGCCATCCGTTAGGACCATTTCCCTCTACCATTTATTGACCAGATGTTGGATAGATTGGCTGGTCAGGCCTACTACTGTTTCTTAGATGGTTATTCTGGGTATAACAAGATTACTATTGCTCCTGAGGATCAAGAAAAAACCACTTTCATCTGCCCTTATGGGACGTTTGCTTTTAGGAGAATGCCTTTTGGCCTTTGCAATGCTCCAGCAACATAGAAGGCTTAACCCTGCGATGAAAAATGTTGTTAAAAAGGAGGTGATTAAATGGTTGGATGTTGGGATCATTTATCCAATTGCCGATAGTAATTGGGTGAGCCATGTCCAATGTGTTCCTAAGAAAGGAGGTGTCACTGTGGTGAGCAATAAAGATAATGAGTTGATGCCAACCAGGACAGTAACCGGCAGGAGGGTTTGCATGGACTACAGGAGGCTTAATAAAGCCATCCGTAAGGACCATTTCCCTCTACCATTTATTGACCAGATATTGGATAGATTGGCTGGTCAGACCTACTACAGTTTTTTAGATGGTTATTCTGGGTATAACAAGATTACTATTGCTCCTGAGGATCAAGAAAAAACCACTTTCACCTGCCCTTATGGGACGTTTGCTTTTAGGAGAATGCCTTTTGGCCTTTGCAATGCTCCAGCAACATTTCAACGGTGTATGTTGGCAATTTTTTCTGATATGATTAAGTCCACTGTTGAGGTATTTATGGACGATTTTTCAGTGTTTGGAGGGTCTTTTCAGGGTTGTTTAGATAATTTAGGTCAGGTGTTAAAAAGATGTGAGGATACCCATCTAGTTCTTAATTGGGAGAAATGCCACTTCATGGTGAAAGAGGGCATAGTGTTAGGTCATAGGATTTCTAAGAATGGTCTAGAAGTTGATAGAGCAAAAATAGAGGTTATTGAGAGACTAGAACCACCGAATTCAGTGAAGGGAATTCAGAGTTTTTTAGGACATGCTGGATTCTATAGGAGGTTCATAAAATATTTTTCCAAAATCAGTAAACCTCTTTGTAACTTATTGTGTACTGATCATGTTTTTGACTTCAATGCAGATTGTAGGAAGGCTTTTGAAACTTTTAAGGCTACTTTAATCTCAGCACCCATTCTTTGTGCACCTAATTGGAATTTACCATTTGAGGTAATGTGTGATGCGAGTGATGCTGCAGTAGGTGCTATGCTGGGGCAAAAGCAGAGCAAATTTATCCATCCTATATATTATGCAAGCAAGGTTTTAAATGAGGCACAAGTCAACTACACAACTACTGAAAAGGAGTTGTTGGTTGTGGTGTTTGCTTTTGAGAAATTCCGGTCATATTTGGTTGGATCGAAAGTCACGGTGTTCACAGATCATGCAACAATAAGGTATCTAATGGCTAAGAAAGATGCAAAGCCTAGACTAATTCGTTGGGTTTTATTATTGCAGGAGTTCGACTTGGAAATAATTGATAAGAAGGGATCAGAAAATGTCATTGCAGATCATTTATCTCGTCTTGATCCATCATCATCTTTGCTGGAGCAATCTGCCATTTCAGATGCTTTTACGGATGAACAGCTTTTTGTTGTTGAGGTAAAGGTAGTCAGGAATGTCCCTTGGTATGCTGATATTGCCAAATTTTTGGTAAAGGGAGTCACTCCTATTGGCATGGACTGGAGGCAGAAGAAAAAGTTTAAGCATGATGCAAAATTTTTCTATTGGGATGAGCCATTTATGTATAAGCAATGCTCTGACGGTATTATTCACAGGTGTGTTTCAGGTGACGAAGCAAAGGAAATCCTGGAGCAATGTCATTCTTCGCCGTATGGAGGTCATTTCAGCGGTCAGAGGACAGCTATGAGGATTTTCCACTGTGGATTCTTCTGGCCTACCTTATTTAAGGATGCCCATTGGTTCTACAAGCAATGTGATGCTTGCCAAAGGAGAGGAAACGTGGGGCCTAGAGATGAAATGCCTCTTACTTACATTTTAGAAGTCGAATTATTCGATGTATGGGGTATTGACTTTATGGGGCCATTTCCCCTTCTAATGGCAATGTTTTTATCTTATTGGCAGTTGATTATGTGTCCAAGTGGGTGGAGGCCATTGCATGCCATCAGAGTGATGCCAAGACAGTAGCAAGGTTCCTTCAATCGCACATCTTTGTATGGTTTGGGACACCTAGAGCTCTAGTGAGTGATGAGGGTACACATTTTGTTAATAATATCTCAACTAAGCTCTTAGCTAAGTATGAGATTAAGCATAGAATAGCTACCCCTTATCACCCACAAGCAAATGGTCAAGCTGAAATTAGTAATAGAGAAATTAAATCTATTCTAGAGAAAGTAGTTCATCCATCTAGGAAAGATTGGTGTTTTAGGTTGGATGAGGCTCTTTGGGCTTATAGGACAACCTATAAGACTCCTCTAGGTATGTTTCCCTATAGGTTAGTATATGGGAAAGCTTGTCATTTACCATTAGAGCTAGAGCATAAAACGTTTTGGGCTTTGAGAAAGTTGAATTTTGATCTGAGTCGCACAGGAGCAATAAGAATGCTGCAGCTTAATGAGTTAGAGGAATTTCGTCAATTTTCTTATGAAAATGCGAAAATATATAAAGAAAAGACTAAGCTGTGGCATGACAAAAAAATTAAATCTAAAGAGTTTGTCAAGGGTCAGAAAGTCTTGCTTTATAATTCTAGATTGAAGTTGTTTCTTGGGAAACAAAAATCTAAGTGGTCAGGACCGTTTGTTGTGATTGAGGTTTTCCCCCATGGAGCAATTACTTTGCAGGATGAAAAAGATGGGAGAGTGTTCAAGGTGAATGGACATCGTGTGAAGCACTATTGGGGTGAGGAGTTTCAGTCCAAATATCCTTCCCTAAGGGTGGTTGATGATTGAGAGAGCAGGATTTTTGCAGGAGCATTTCACAGAGCAGAATTTTGAGCTCCCAGTGTTTGTATTGATCTTATATTTCGCTGACTTGTTTTTAATTTCGATTAGGTTAGAGTTGATTTTGCATGGTTTATTAGATTTTATCTTTAAGAATTTTTCTTATTTTTGGTAGTTTAGATTTTATCTATTTCGTTTTGAATTTGATTTGATTTTCGGGTTATTTATTTGAATTATATTTGAATTATCTTTGAATTCATTAGATTTTATTAGATTTTATTATTTGAATACTGTTTAGTTTAAATTAATAAAGATTTTCTCTAATTTATTCGGCTTCTCTTGGAAATAAAATATTGGGTTTGAGTTGATCGGTTAAATTTAAATTTGAATTTTAGAAAATTTGTTTTTCTTGCTTTGAAATTCGAATTCCGTATCCAAGATTCTTCAGGTTCAGAAGGTTGTTGCGGCAAAGTTATGGCTGAAGCAAAATCATCCGAAATAGAAGGGATTTCGTGGAAATTTTATTATTTTTATCGTTGGGATTTTCTTTGAATTTTTTGCAGGTAAATTTGCATGAGGCCGGAGATCATCCGACGGTCTGATTAGTTGACAACGCATAATGATTTATCAAGGGCGATTAAACTTCACCACTTTACCGTTGATAGTTTAAAATAAATGGTAATATAATTTAATGGGAGTAAATCTTTTCGGTTAAGATTTCAAGTTGCTGGAGCCCTATTTATTAACAGCCTCTGGTAGGTAAGTTTCACTTCATCTTCTTGATTTGAATCCTTGCTATGTACATTCTTCTTTCTTTGTTGGTATTCTCTGTCAACCCCTTGCATCTTCAATGACCAAAACGAGAGCTAGAAAAGAGAGGGAAAGTGAGGAGGAAGAGGTACCCGTTACCCCCGAAGTTCCGAAAGTAAAAACGAAGAAAAAAAGAACACCGGAGGAGAAAGAATCTAAAAGAAGAAGACGACAACAGAGGGCTGAAGAACAAGAAAAGGCAACAGAGGATGAGGCTGTCGCAATAGACGAAGGAGACCCGAAAGAATCTGATGTACAGAATCCAGAAGAGGATGAGCCGAGGATGGCAGCTACAGAAGAAGTTCAAGAGGAAATTCAAGAGAAACAGAGTGAGGATGTGCAGGCAGAGATTGCAATTGAAAGAGAGCCAGTTCAGGAGGCTCGTGTTGAGGTCATCATGCTCAAACCTCCGATACGTCGCCGCATTAAGCGGAAGGCGGGACGCGTTCAGGTGATTCGGGCTGATACCCCATCACCACCATCATCAGATTCTGAGAGAGAGAAGGCGCAGCAAGAGGAACGAGAGAAGAGAGAAGCTGAAGAAAAGGCGAGGGAAGAAGTAGAGAAGAAGGCTGAGGAAGAGTGGTTGCTCAAGCGAAGAGCGGAAAAGGGCAAAAATGTTGCTGAAGCATCGGAGGATCACGATGAAATAGAAGAACAACGATTACCATTTGATCGCTTCGTCAACAATTTTGCCAGAGTAAAATACGCTGAGCTTCTGAAAAGAGATTTTTTATTTGAGAGAGGATTCAGCGGTAATCTTCCACAGTTTCTGAGGACCGGAATTGCAGACCACGGTTGGGAGTTATTTTGTGTGAAGCCTGAGTTTGTAAACGCACAGGTGGTGCGTGAATTTTATGCTAACATTGACAAGGAGGATGGTTTCAAGGTAATTGTCCGAGGAGTCAAGGTAGATTGGAGTCCTAGTGCTATCAACGCATTGTACAATCTTCAGAACTTCCCCCATGCGGCATATAATGAGATGGTTGTAGCGCCACCTAATGAGAAGTTAAGTGATGCGGTGCGGGAGGTAGGTATTGAAGGAGCACAGTGGCAGCTATCCAAGACTCAGAAGAGGACATTCCAGTCGGCTTATTTGAAAAGGGAAGCGACACGTGGATGGGATTTATCAGGCAGAGGATGCTTCCGACGACACAAGACTCGACAATCTCCAGGGAACGAGTTCTTCTAGCTTTTGCGATTTTGCAGTCTCTCAGCATCAATGTGGGGAAAATTATTTCAAGTGAAATATCTAGTTGTTGGAAGAAGAAGGTGGGGAAATTGTTTTTTCCGAACACGATTACATTGCTTTGCAAACAAGCAGGGGTACAGGAGAATGAAGGGGATGTTATACTGCTTTACAAAGGGATCATCGACACGCCCAATTTGACATGGCTCCAGCGTATGCAGGAGGTACGTTAAGGTGGGCTTATCTACGGCATCAACACGATTCTAGAACAACTGGCACTTTCGGCTAGTAGGAAGGAGTTTGCTGAAAGGCAAACTTTAACCTTCTGGAACTATGTTAAGAATCGAGATGCCAGCTTAAGGAAGGCACTTCAAGAGAATTTTTCCAAGCCATATCCAGCCCTTCCTGCATTCCCTGAGGATCTGTTGAACCCCTGGATTCCACCCCCACCGGTTGAAAGAGGAGAAGATGATGATGAAAATGAGCCAGGCCAAGAGGACTGAAGGATGCAGTGGCCTTGAGTGAGCATAATTTTTATTCTTGACTTTTTGTTTGCTCACGCATTTTCTAAATCTCCTTTTCTATTGATGTTATGTTTGCTTCTTTTTCATTTTCTGCTTCTTCAAAAAATATGTGCTTTGTAATTTCTTTTTCATGTTTTTTAATGAAATTTCTTGATGTTTCTATTCTATGAGCACTGAGTTACTCTAACTTAACTAATTTTCTTCTGAATTTTTGAAGCTTGGACTGATTACGCTTAATTAGATCAAGGTATTCTGATCTCCAGAAACGTTTTGCTTGAGCATTTCTTCTAGCCTAGACTGTTGTTGCGGCAAAGAAGATTCTGGAGGTACTGTTGACTTTTATGATCCACTTTAAGCTTAGTTCTAGTCCCACGCTTAGTTTAAAAATTCAGATAGAAAAATTTAAGTTTGGGGGTATAATTGCAAAATTAATGATTCATTGAGGACAATGAATAATTCAAGTTTGGGGAATTTTTGCTACTCCAATTATTTTGCTCGAGCATTCCTCTCCTTCAAGTAAAACTTTGTTAGGTTATTGAGTAACCGGGGACATTTGTGATACCCACAATTTGTCTTCGCGTCAAAAGATGACCTAGGAAATAGGAAAATAAGAAAAATTATTTGCTAAAAAATTATTTGTTGAAAATTTTGCTGAGAAAATTCATGGAGCAAAAGTTTTGAAGGATGAATGATGACCCAACAGTTTTTCTGTCTCCCAGAACTTAGGTGAGCTTCATCATAAAATTTTTCCATTCTGAGGGACAAGAGATGGAATAACTAAGGATTTTTTAGCTTTACAATGAGTATTGAGCCTAGTTGGTGATAAGTTTGAGGCAAGGGTATACTGTACCATAAAGTGGGTCATCCCATGCTTAAGAGCTTATGACTGTATGGCTGCTTTATGTCTGAAAAACAAAAATAAACCCCTTGAAAATATGTTTTAAGATGTCTGGTAATAAAACTAAGTTGTGGCAAAGTTCTTAGAATTGAGTTAAAAGTGGTGATTATTTGTCCATGCTGGAGGAATCATTTTGCAGAGCTCGATTTTGCAGAGTGCTCAGGTAAAGGTTAAAGGTAGTGTTGGACTGTCTGGTTGGATTAAGCTATTCTTTGTCTAATGTTTTGAATTCTTGAAGAAAGGTTGGTTAGTATTGCTCGGGACGCGCAATAGTTCAAGTTTGGGTGTGTGATAACTGCCCAAAAGGTAGTTATTTAGGCCTCATTTATATAAGGATTTGTGTGACCTTTGTGCTTAATAGGGTTGGTTTTAGATAGATATTACATGTTTTAACCCATTTGGAAGAATGGAAGCTTTGGAAATCATTTTGTGCAGAATCTATTGATGAGCGACTTGAGGGAGCAAATTCTGTGCTGCTGCAAAACTAAGAGCATCACTGCCACATCACAGCTCGTTAGCCAACTTCATGAACTGACTTCTGTTGAGTTATTTTCGGGATAAAGGAGCAAGGAGAGCTCTACACGTGCCCAAGTTGACCTAATTCAAGCCTCCTATCCTTCTATAAAAGGAAGTAGCCGTCCAAGTCAATTCATTCCACTTTTGGGAGAAAACATTCCATTCTTGGAAAGTTCCTTCCATCTTTGGGAGCCGAATAGAAAAGAGAGATTGGAGACCACCAAGAACACCATCATCCGTAAGCTGATTGAGGAGATTACTATTTTCTTTATTATCTTGTAGTTATGGACATGCCTACTCAGATTGTAATTCGTGTTTCCATGCTTATTATGAACTAAGTAGCTTTAGGCGTTGGTTAGGAAGCATGTAGTTGTTGTGCTTAAACTTTAGTAATATATTGATCATTGCATCTTCGTTAATTGTTGTGCTTGTTTCTATTTTACGCCCGCCTGGCCAGCCGGTATGAATATCTCTCTCTAGTTTCAAGGATGATTTAGAGAGTATGTGGCGATTAACCACACTACGATCATTGTGTATTGGTGAACGCCAGTGACTGAGCTAGGGATAGCCAGTTGCCTAGTGCTTGATCGGTCGTACTTCATTGGGGTTGAAACACATTCAAAAAAATCCGGAGTTCCAGGAGGAATCCGCTAATAATACTGCGAGAGTTTGCATGATCAATAATATTGCTAGAGCATCTTTTAAAACAATTACTGAATCCTAACCATCGCCTGTCTCTAATCTGTCTGCCTATTTGTTTACTTGTTGTTCTGCCATTTACTTTGCTTCAGCATAATTCTTATAAAACCCAATCATTTTTATTACCCTGAAACCATTAAAAGATTTATACAAAATAGATAGAGTGGAAGCTAGTTTAGGCCTTGGATTGACAAATACTTATTACTTGCTGCGGACTATGTATACTTGCACAGGAATTCTAGAGTCTTTTTAGATCATAATTTTACCCACTCTAGGAACCCAACAAGTTTTTGGCGCCGTTGCCGGGGACGTGAATAAGTTTTTGTCTGATTAGTTTTGTGTATGTGTTTTAGTGGTTTGGTGCTAGAACTTTTTGATTGTTTCTTTTGTTTTTGCAGGTGTGAGTTTGGTGCATGAGTGATCCGCCTGGGGTAAGGTTCGAGCTTGATCCAGTAATCAAGAGGACATTCAGGATCAGAAGGAGAGAGCAGCGCAAAAACCAGATGGAGAACGTGTCGCATCTTCCACAGGGTCCCGAAGATTCAGCGAACCCCCAGTAGAATCTGTTGCTGCAGCAAAACCCGCCGCTGGAGCAAAATGAGCAGCAAAATAATCAGGCTGAGAATCCTATCTTGATAGCAAACGATAGGACCAGAGCCATTCGAGTATATGTTGTCCCAATGTTTGATGAGTTGAATCCAGCGATTGCACGTCCCCAAATTTAAGTGGCAAATTTTGAAATGAAACCAGTAATGTTTCAGATGTTGCAAACCGTGGGGCAATTCCATGGTTTTTCATCTGAAGACCCTCATTTACATCTTAAGTCGTTTCTAGGAGTTAGTGATTCTTTTGTGATTCAAGGAGTGCCTAGAGATGCCCTTAGATTAACTTTGTTCCCGTATTCTCTTAGAGATGGAGCAAATGCGTGGTTAAATTCTTTTGCTCCAGGGTCTATTAGGACATGGAATGAGTTAGCTGAAAAAGTATTGAGTAAATATTTTCCACCTAATAGAAATGCTAAATTGAGGAGTGAAATAGTAGGGTTTAGGCAACTTGAAGATGAGACTTTTAGTGAGGCTTGGGAGAGGTTTAAGGAGGTTTTGCGAAAGTGTCCCCACCATGGTTTACCACATTGTGTTCAAATGGAAACATTTTACAATGGTTTAAATGCGGTAACCCAGGGTATGGTTGATGCTTCGACTGGAGGGGCCCTTTTGGCAAAAACTTTTAATGAAGCCTATGAAATTTTAGAAAAAATATCTACTAATAGTTGTCAGTGGTCGGATGCCAGAGGCACAAATAAAAAGGTCAAGAGTGTGTTAGAGGTTGATGGTGTGTCCACCATTAGGGCTGATCTTGCAATGATTGCTAACGCTCTTAAGAATGTGACAGTGATTAGTCATCAGCAGCCACCAACAATGGAGCCTACTGCAGTGGTGAACCAAGTCGCAGAAGAAGCATGTGTCTATTGTGGTGAAGATGACAACTACGAGTTTTGCCCCAGCAATCCAGCTTCTGTGTTTTTTGTATGTAATCAGAGGAATAACCCTTACTCTAACTTTTATAATCCAGGTTGGCGCAACCACCCCAACTTCTCATGGGGAGGACAAGGAAGTAATGTGCAAGCGCAACAAAAGGTGAACCAGTCGGGATTTGCTAAAGCACAGGTATTGCACCAGCAAAATAAGCAGGCTTTGCCCCAGCAAAATTTGGGAAGTTCTCTCGAGGCGATGATGAAAGAATTTATGGCTCCTACAGATGCCGCAATTCAAAGTAATCAAAGCTTCGATGAGAGCCCTGGAATTGCAAGTGGGTCAGCTAGCCAGTGAGCTGAAGGCAAGGCCTCATGGGAAACTTCCATCAGATACTGAACACCCTCGAAGGGAAGGTAAAGAGCAGGTGAAGGCGGTGACTCTGAGGAGTGGTAAGCCATTAGAAGAAACAATTGAGCCTAGTAAGACCTAGGATATAAATAATAATTGTGATAAGAATGCTGTTGTTGAGAAAGAGTTGGAGTCTAGTCAAGGTGCTGGAGGCAGCAAGAAAGATGCTGGAGCATCTGGTTCTGTTCCAGATGTGGAACCATCTTATGTGCCGCCCCCACCTTATGTACCACCTCTACCTTTTCCACAAAGGCAAAAGCCTAGGAATCAGGATGGTCAATTTAAAAAGTTTTTAGAGATTCTTAAGCAATTGCACATAAATATTCCTTTAGTAGAAGCTATTGAGCAAATGCCTAATTATGCTAAATTTCTTAAGGATATTTTAACTAAAAAGAAGAGGTTAGGTGAGTTTGAAACTGTATCTCTTACTGAGGAGTGTAGTGTTATTCTTAAGAATGGGCTACCACCCAAGGCTAAGGATCCAGGATCATTTACCATACCTGTGTCTATAGGTGGAAAAGAGTTAGGTAGAGCACTTTGTGATTTAGGTGCAAGCATTAACCTTATGCCTCTTTCGGTCTATCGAAAGTTAGGTATTGGTGAAGCTAGGCCTACCACAGTCACACTTCAATTAGCTGATAAGTCTATCACGTATCCAGAGGGTAAAATTGAGGATGTCTTAGTGAAAGTGGATAAATTCATATTTCCTGTTGATTTTATTATTTTAGACTATGAGGTTGATAAAGATGTCCCAATTATTCTAGGTCGTCCATTTTTGGCTACTGGTAGGGCGTTAATAGATGTTCAAAAGGGGGAATTAACAATGAGAGTCTGTAATGAGGAAGTAAAATTTAATGTGTTTAAAGCCATGAAGTATCCAGACGAAATGGAGGGTTGCTCCTTCATTAGGATTCTGAAGAGCACAGTTATTGAGACAACAATAGAGGATTCAACTAGTAAGCATTCAGAAAAGCATGGAGAGGTTAGTGTAGAGGATTTACAAGTTTGCTTGTTAGAAAGAGAAAATGAAAAAGAATTGTTAGGTGTGAGGATGTTTTTGAGTCTTTAGATTTAGATCAAAGGAAGGCTCCTCCTATTAAGTCATCCCTGATTGAGGCACCTATTCTTGATTTGAAGCCCTTGCCAGATCATCAAAAGTATGTGTATCTTGGGGAAGGTGAGATGTTGCCCATTATTGTTGCATCAGACTCAATGCCGGAGCATGAAGAAGCCTTAATTAAGTTGTTGCAGCAATACCACAAGACTATAGGTTGGACATTGGCTGACATTTAGGGAATTAGCCCATCTTTTTGTATGCACAAAATCACTCTAGAGGATGGATCCTTTAGGAGTGTTGAGCAACAGAGAAGGCTTAACCCTGCGATGAAAGATGTTGTTAAAAAGGAGGTGATTAAATGGTTGGATGCCGGGATCATTTATCCAATTACCGATAGTAATTGGGTGATCCCTGTCCAATGTGTTCTTAAGAAAGGAGGTGTCACCGTGGTGAGCAATAAAGATAATGAGTTGATGCCAACTTGAACAGTAACCGGCTGGAGGGTTTGCATGGATTACAGGAGGCTTAATAAAGCCACCCGTAAGGACCATTTTCCTCTACCATTTATTGACCAGATGTTGGATAGATTTGCTGGTCAGACCTACTACTATTTCTTAGATTGTTATTCTGGGTATAACCAGATTACTATTGCTCCTGAGGATCAAGAAAAAACCACTTTCACCTGCCCTTATGGGACGTTTGATTTTAGGAGAATGCCTTTTGGCCTTTGCAAACCTCCAGCAACATTTCAGCGGTGTATGTTGGCAATTATTTATGATATGATTGAGTCCACTGTTGAGGTATTTATGGACGATTTTTCAGTGTTTGGAGGGTCTTTTCAGAGTTGTTTAGATAATTTAGGTCAGGTGTTAAAAAGATGTGAGGATACCCATCTAGTTCTTAATTGGGAGAAATGCCACTTCATTGTGAAAGAGGGCATAGTGTTAGGTCATAGGATTTCTAAAAAAGGTCTAGAAGTTGATAGAGAAAAAATAGAGGTTTTGAGAGACTAGAACCACCGAATTCAGTGAAGGGAATTTGGAGTTTTTTAGGACATGTTGGATTCTATAGGAGGTTCATAAAAGATTTTTCCAAAATCAGTAAACCTCTTTGTAACTTATTGTGTACTGATCATGTTTTTGACTTCAATGCAGATTGTAGGAAGGCTTTTGAAACTTTAAAGGTTGCTTTAATCTCAGCACCCATTCTTTGTGCACCTAATTGGAATTTACCATTTGAGGTAATGTGTGATGCGAGTGATGCTGCAGTAGGTGCTATGCTGGGGCAAAAACAGGACAAATTTATCCATCCTATATATTATGCAAGCAAGGTTTTAAATGAGGCACAAGTCAACTACACAACTACTGAAAAGGAGTTGTTGGCTGTGGTGTTTGCTTTTGAGAAATTCCGGTCATATTTGGTTGGATCCAAAGTCACGGTGTTCACGAATCATGCAGCAATAAGGTATCTAATGGCTAAGAAAGATGCAAAGTCTAGACTAATTCGTTGGGTTTTATTATTGCAGGAGTTCGACTTGGAAATAAAGGATAAGAAGGGAACATAAAATGTCATTGCAGATCATTTATCTCGTCTTGATCCATCATCATCTTTACTGGAGCAATCTGCCATTTCAGATGCTTTTCCGGATGAACAGCTTTTTGCGGTTGAGGTAAAGGTAGTCAGGGATGTCCCTTGGTATGTTGATATTGCCAACTTTTTGGTAAAGGGAGTCACTTCTATTGACATGGATCGGAGGCAAAAGAAAAAGTTTAAGCATGATGCGAAATTTTTCTATTGGGATGAGCCATATATGTATAAGTAATGCTCTGACGGTATTATTCGCAGGTGTGTTTCAGGTGATGAAGCAAAGGAAATCCTGGAGCAATGTCATTTTTCGCCGTATAGAGGTCATTTCAGCGGTCAGAGGACAGCTATGAGGATTTTGCACTGTGGATTTGTTGCACGATTTTCCGATCACCGCAAGCGCACGGGTCGTCACAAGTAATATAAAACGGAAAGTATTCCGAGTATCGAATCCTTAGGGATTGGATTTATTCAATTAAGTACCACGAATAATCTTGCTTAGCTTTATTTAGAGAACAAAATCTAATGCTGAAAAGAATAATAAGAAGCTAATCTAGAAAGCAAAAGATAAATGGTGACACATTTGATTCATAAGTCTAGAAGCCTAATGACAAGGACTCTCCTGTTGGTCTCCTCCTATCTCATACCTTTCAATAAAGAATCTCCTTTCAGTCTCATCTTTATTTACTTAGTATGGCATTACGACCCTTCAGTACAACCTCTAACGTTATTTATTTTATCCCGTGTCACCTGGGTAAATAACCGTTAGTCATGGATTCAGTTCTAGTCTAAGCTTCTCTCCGTCGAGTTTCCACTTAGTAACGATTCATTTAATCAGTGATCAGTTGATTAAAAGCATTACAGACAAAATGCACAAATGAACAATAATGACAATTAAACCACATCAATTCATTAATTCAGCAGAGGTTCAACATCTAAATCAATCTCATAGAAGTTAGGAATTTACTACTCATAATCACTAAAATTCAATAATTCCTAATCACAACAATTCTAGAAACTATAACACAAAGGAAAAGGGAAGAGAAATGCTCATAAAAGTGTCGATCTCCTCGATCCCGCGCCGACCTCCTTCGATCCTGAGCTCCAAAGATCTTCAACAAAGCTCCAAAACTCTCCCAAAAATCCCAAATTTTAGTGTAGACTCTAGAATGGGGTGAAAACCCACAAATTGGCACACAATCTTCATTGCAAAAGGCTCCTTTTATAGGCTCCCAGCAGGCACAGCGTCGAGACGCTACGAGGACAGCGTCGAGACGCTCTAACGTCATCTTTTCTTGGGCTCCAAGACGTCGCAGCATCGCGACGCTCTCACGATTCCAGATTTCTCCACGCAGCTGCCTAGCGTCGGGACGCTCTAGGCTTAGCGTCGAGACGCTAGGCCCTGAATTTTCAATAATGGCCCGATTTTGACTCAATTTTTGGGCCTCCAATTTTCTTTTGGCCCAAATACTTCTTGTAATGGATTTTGGGCACTTTTCTTGACCCAAATTGATACTTAAGACTTGAAATTCATGAATTTGGGCTTCTAATTCATTCTTCTTGGCTTTTTGGACTCGGATCTTCAATGTAATTCTCCAAATTGCTCCAAAAGCCTCCAAAATCATCTAAAATCTCTCAAAATTCCAATTTTACTTCTTTGGCTCGGTTTTCTGAAATTTAAACAGAAAATAGCATTAAAGCACACAATTCAAACATAAAACTAGCCAAAATTAATAGGAAAATGATGACATTTTTGCATGTCATCACACCCCCAAACTTAAACATTTGCTAGTCCCGAGCAAAGCTAAAACCTTATATATGAATCAACTATTGCAAATGCATGACTCTAAGTTCAATGATCAAAATAATGAACTCTAACAATTAAAGGAAATATTAAAACGTATTCATTCATCACGAAATTTAAATTTAAACTCTTCATCCCTTGCGTGTGTGTGTGCGAGCCTCCTTATTAGGTCTTTACTAGCCTAGAAAAGGTTTATAAAATCCTCAGTTCATCTTCCCCCTACACTGGCCCTAAGCTCTAACTATCCAGCTTTCCAACAATCAAGAAAGCAATATCCCACTAAGGTGCCTGAAACAACGGGGTATGCCTCCCCGAAACTTTCATTTTTTTTTATGAGAATCCTTTTAGATGTAGCGCCTTCGTTCTGGCTTGCCAACATTGGTGATGAAAGCATCCAACTACGAGCGCCTCATCTTTCAGGTTGCCGAAGCATGCTCATTTCTTTCCAGCGCTTTCATGCAAAGGCAAACGATGGGTGTCATGAATGCCCCTGGTTACTAACGCTCTCAAGAAAGTGGAGCATTCTTTTTTTTTTCTTTTCATTTTTTTTTCACATATATTTTTTTTCACACTTTTCTTTTCTTTGCAGGCTAATAAACATGATTTTTCTCCCAAGTAAAACATTACAGACTCTCATGTCGTTCATCTTTCAAATTAGATCTTAAGCCTATCGGAGTGGCAACAAACATCTAGATAATATAATCCAGTTCTAAGCATTCAAAACCATATAAGTAGGCTAAGTGCTCAACATGTGCAAGGAAATCAAAGCAAAAATTTAAATTTACATGAATCTTGAACATGCTTTGATATTTCACAAAAATTGAACAAAATTCATTATCTAGATCATATCATAGACCGTCCTCATCAAAACAGATGCAATAGAATCATCATGAAAAAATTTTTTGCTCAAATCAGAACAGCAAAGCCTCCCCCCCAAACTTAAATCATACATTGTCCTCAATGTTTTAATTTTTTCTAAACAAATTAAGCATGCATAAGGACAATAAAAAAAATAAAGGGAGAACGAAACTGCCCTGGAATGTGAGAGAAACCATGGACGTTAGCCTTCAACATTCATTGGGGTTGTTTTTGGAAGAAAATGTGGTCTCGAGCTCCTTCAAAAATTGATCAACCAGAACGAAAGATCAACATGCTCTAACTACAAAAAACTGAAAAACAAAGAAAAGAAAATTAACGGAAAAATAAACTTGGGTTGCCTCCCAAGAAGCGCTTGTTTAACGTCTCTTAGCTGGACGAGTTTGTGCGGTCTTTCAAGGCACATAAAAATTCTCGTATTTCTTCGGGCCCTTCTTCCTTGAATCAATGAAGCAGACTATTGCTAGCAAGCTTACTAGCTTTTCATGGGCCCCTGAAGCAAAAATATTTTTGGGATTTTCTTTTAATAAAATCATAAAAGGAGAAAGATCAAAATAAAAAGACTCTGACTCTAACTCTGACTCGTGAGAACAAGAAAAAGAACACTCATTATCAAGAGAGGATGGAGGGGATAGAACAGACAAAGGCCTTTCAACCTTAAACTCTATCTCTTGAAACTCCTCAAACATTATAGGTTCATTTTCTTTTTCTTCCTCACAAACTTGTTCTTGGTGGGTGCTAGAACTATCCAACTCTTCCTCACTACCTAAACAACTCACCCCTATATGCTCAAACTCAGCAAAATCGAAAGGATTAGGCTCTTGAATAGGCGCTAATGAATCAGTGGCCACATGACTCACTAGACACTCTAGGGAAGTGGATCCTACTTCCCTATCTTCCTTTTGGGTTTGGAGTCTCTCCATAGATTTTTCTAATTCTAAATTCATGGCTCTCGACTCTTGGATAAAATTTTCAAGCAAGCTTTCTAAAGAAGATTTTTCTTCTATGGAAGCGGATTGCACTTCATTCTCATCCTCTTGGGGATGCAATCTCCCTAGGGATTTTTCTAGAGCTAAATTAATGGCTCTAGTATCCTCGATATAATCTTGAAGCAAACTTTCTAGGGGAGATTTTTCTTCTAAAGGGGGATAATTTGAATAGAAAAAATTGGATGATGGTGTTGGTTCTTCGGGCTCAGATTCCCTAAAGGGCCACCCAAAACTATAAAAACCAATTTAAAACAATAAAATCAACAATAATCAGGCTTTCAGTCAGATGCAAACACCAATTAAATGCACAACAAGAACAATGGACCAGGATAAAAATAAAACAAAGAAAGCAAAATAAAACATCTAATCTAAAGCAAGCAATTTCTTCACAATATTAATTGAATGAAATTAGCCAATCCCTGGCAACGGCGCCAAAAACTTGTTGCACGATTTTCCGATCACCGCAAGCGCACGGGTCGTCACAAGTAATATAAAACGGAAAGTATTCCGAGTATCGAATCCTCAGGGATTGGATTTATTCAATTAAGTACCACGAATAATCTTGCTTAGCTTTATTTAGAGAACAAAATCTAATGCTGAAAAGAATAATAAAAAGCTAATCTAGAAAGCAAAAGATAAATGGTGACACAATTTGGAGGGATAATTCTAGAGTTGTTGATTTTATCAATTGGACCTTTAATGCTTAATCAATTAACTAATATGGATTAACAAATCATTTGATTCATAAGTCTAGAAGCCTAATGACAAGGACTCTCTTGTTGGTCTCCTCCTATCTCATACCTTTCAATAAAGAATCTCCTTTCAGTCTCATCTTTATTTACTTAGTATGGCATTACGACCCTTCAGTACAACCTCTAACGTTATTTATTTTATCCCGTGTCACCCGGGTAAATAACCGTTAGTCATGCATTCAGTTCTAGTCTAAGCTTCTCTCCGTCGAGTTTCCACTTAGTAACGATTCATTTAATCAGTGATCAGTTGATTAAAAGCATTACGGACAAAATGCACAAATGAACAATAATGACAATTAAACCACATCAATTCATTAATTCAGCAGAGGTTCAACATCTAAATCAATCTCATAGAATTTAGGAATTTACTACTCATAATCACTAAAATTCAATAATTCCTAATCACAACAATTCTAGAAACTAAAACACAAAGGAAAAGGGAAGAGAAATGCTCATAAAAGTGTCGATCTCCTCGATCCCGCGCCGACCTCCTTCGATCCCGAGCTCCAAAGATCTTCAACAAAGCTCCAAAACTCTCCCAAAAATCCCAAATTTTAGTGTAGACTCTAGAATGGGGTGAAAACCCACAAATTGGCACACAATCTTCATTGCAAAAGGCTCCTTTTATAGGCTCCCAGCAGGCACAGCGTCGAGACGCTACAAGGACAGCGTCGAGACGCTCTGACGTCATCTTTTCTTGAGCTCCAAGACGTCGCAGCATCGAGACGCTACTTGGACAGCGTCGCGACGCTCTCACGATTCCAGATTTCTCCACGCAGCTGCCTAGCGTCGGGACGCTCTAGGCTTAGCGTCGAGACGCTAGGCCCTGAATTTTCAATAATTGCCCGATTTTGACTCAATTTTTGGGCCTCCAATTTTCTTTTGGCCCAAATACTTCTTGTAATGGATTTTGGGCACTTTTCTTGACCCAAATTGATACTTAAGACTTGAAATTCATGAATTTGGGCTTCTAATTCATTCTTCTTGGCTTTTTGGACTCGGACCTTAAATGTAATTCTCCAAATTGCTCCAAAAGCCTCCAAAATCATCTAAAATCTCTCAAAATTCCGATTTTACTTCTTTGGCTCGGTTTTCTGAAATTTAAACAGAAAATAGCATTAAAGCACACAATTCAAGCATAAAACTAGCCAAAATTAATAGGAAAATGATGACATTTTTGCCTGTCATCAGGATTCTTCTGGCCTACCTTATTTAAGGATGCCCATTGGTTCTACAAGCAACGTGATGCTTGCCAAAGGAGAGGAAACTTGGGGCCTAGAGATGAAATGCCTCTTACTTACATTTTAGAAGTCGAATTATTCGATGTATGGGGTATTGACTTTATGGGGCCATTTTCCCCTTCTAATGGCAATGTTTTTATCTTATTGGCAGTTGATTATGTGTCCAAGTGGGTGGAGGCCATTGCATGCCATCAAAGTGATGCCAAGACAGTAGCAAGGTTCCTTCAATCGCACATCTTTGAGCGGTTTGGGACACCTAGAGCTCTAGTGAGTGATGAGGGTACGCATTTTGTTAATAATATCTTAACTAAGCTTTTAGCTAAGTATGGGATTAAGCATAGATTAGCTACCCCTTATCACCCACAATCAAATGGTCAAGCTGAAATTAGTAATAGGGAAATTAAATCTATTCTAGAGAAAGTAGTCCATCCATCTAGGAAAGATTGGTCTTTTAGGTTGGATGAGGCTCTTTGGGCTTATAGGACAACCTATAAGACTCCTCTAGGTATGTCTCCCTATAGGTTAGTATATGGGAAAACTTGTCATTTACCATTAGAGCAAGAGCATAAAACGTTTTGGGCTTTGAAAAAATTGAATTTTGATCTGAGTCGTGCAGGAGCAATAAGAATGTTGCAGCTTAATGAGTTAGAGGAATTTTGTCAATTTTCTTATGAAAATGCGAAAATATATAAAGAAAAGACTAAGCTGTGGCATGACAAAAAAATTAAATCTAAAGAGTTTGTAAAGGGTCAGAAAGTCTTGCTTTATAATTCTAGATTGAAGTTGTTTCCTGGGAAACTAAAATCTAAGTGGTCAGGACCGTTTGTTGTGATTGAGGTTTTCTCCCATGGAGCAATTACTTTGCAGGATGAAAAAGATGGGAGAGTGTTCAAGGTGAATGGACAGCGTGTGAAGCACTATTGGGGTGAGGAGTTTCAGTCGAAATATCCTTCCCTAAGGTTGGTTGATGATTGAGAGAGCAGGATTTTTGCAGGAGCATTTCACAAAGCAGAATTTTGAGCTCCTAGTCTTTGTATTGATTTTATATTTCGCTGACTTGTTTTTAATTTCGATTAGGTTAGAGTTGATTTTGCATGGTTTATTAGATTTTATCTTTAAAAATTTTTATTATTTTTGGTAGTTTAGATTTTATCTATTTCGTTTTGAATTTGATTTGATTTTCGGGTTATTTATTTGAATTATCTTTTAATTCATTAGATTTTATTATTTGAATACTGTTTAGTTTAAATTAATAAAGATTTTCTCTAATTTATTCGGCTCCTCTTGGAAATAAAATATTGGGTTTGAGTTGATCGGTTAAATTTAAATTTGAATTTTAGAAATTTTGTTTTTCTTGCTTTGAAATTCGAATTCCGTATCCAAGATTCTTCAGGTTCAGAAGGTTGTTGCGACAAAGTTATGGCTGAAGCAAAATCATCCGAAATAGAAGGGATTTCGTGGAAATTTTATTATTTTTACCGTTGGGATTTTCTTTCAATTTTTTGCAGGTAAATTTGCATGAGGCCAGAGATCATCCGACGGTCTGATTAGTTGACAGCGCATAATGATTTACCATGGGCGATTAAAATTCACCACTTTACCGTCGATAGTTGAAAATAAACGGTAATATAATTTAATGGGAGTAAATCTTTTCGGTTAAGATTTCAAGTTGCTGGAGCCCTATTTATTAACAGCCTCTGGTAGGTAAGTTTCACTTCATCTTCTTGATTCGAATCCTTGCTATGTGCATTCTTCTTTCTTTGTTGGTATTCTCTGTCAACCCCTTGCATCTTCAATGACCAAAACGAGAGCTAGAAAAGAGAGGGAAAGTGAGGAGGAAGAGGTACCCGTTACCCCCGAAGTTCCGAAAGTAAAAACGAAGAAAAAAAGAACACCGGAGGAGAAAGAAGCTAAAAGAAGAAGACGACAATAGAGGGCTGAAGAACAAGAAAAGGCAACAGAGGATGAGGCTGTCGCAATAGACGAAGGAGACCTGAAAGAATCTGATGTACAGAATCCAGAAGAGGATGAGTCGAGGATGGCGGCTACAGAAGAAGTTCGAGAGGAAATTCAAGAGAAACAGAGTGAGGATGTGCAGACAGAGATTGCCATTGAAAGAGAGCCAGTTCAGGAGGCTCGTGTTGAGGTCATCATGCCTGAACCTTGGAGACGTCGCCGCATTAAGCGGAAGGCTGGACTTGTTCAGGTGATTCGGACTGATACCCCATCACCACCATCATCAGATTCTGAGAGAGAGAAGGCGGAGCAAGAGGAACGAGAGAAGAGAGAAGTTGAAGAAAAGGCGAGGGAAGAAGTAGAGAAGAAGGCTGAGGAAGAGCGGTTGCTCAAGCGAAGAGTGGAAAAGGGCAAAAATGTTGCCAGAGCAAAATACGCTGAGCTTCTGAAAAGAGATTTTTTATTTGAGAGAGGATTCAGCGGTAATCTTCCACAGTTTCTAAGGACTGGAATTGCAGACCACGGTTGGGAGTTATTTTGTGTGAAGCATGAGTCTGTAAACGCACAGGTGGTGCGTGAATTTTATGCTAACATTGACAAGGAGGATGGTTTCAAGGTAATTGTCCGAGGAGTCAAGGTAGATTGGAGTCCTAGTGCTATCAACGCACTGTACAATCTTCAGAACTTCCCCCATGCGGCATATAATGAGATAGCTATAGCGCCATCTAATGAGCAGTTAAGTGATGCGGTGCGGGAGGTAGGTATTGAAGGAGCACAGTGGCAGCTATCCAAGACTCAGAAGAGGACATTCCAGTCGGCTTATTTGAAAAGGGAAGCGAACATGTGGATGGGATTTATCAGGCAGAGAATGCTTCCGACGACACACGACTCGAAAATCTCCAGGGAACGAGTTCTTCTAGCTTTTGCAATTTTGCAGTCTCTCAGCATCAATGTGGGGAAAATTATTTCAGGTGAAATATCTAGTTGTTGGAAGAAGAAGGTGGGGAAATTGTTTTTTCTGAACACGATTACATTGCTTTGCAAACAAGCAGGGGTACAGGAGAATGAAGGGGATGTTATACTGTTTTACAAAGGGATCATTGACACGCCCAATTTGGCACGGCTCCAGCTTATGCAGGAGGTACGTCAAGGTGGGCTTATCTATGGCATCAACACGATTCTAGAACAACTGGCACTTTCGACCAGTAGGCGGGAGTTTGCTGAAAGGCAAACTTTAACCTTCTGGAACTATGTTAAGAATCGAGATGTCAGCTTAAGGAAGGCGCTTCAAGAGAATTTTCCAAGCCATATCTAGCCTTTCCTGCATTCCCTGAGGATCTGTTGAACCCCTGGATTCCACCCCCACCGGTTGAAAGAGGAGAAGATGATGATGAAAATGAGCCAGGCCAAGAGGACTGAAGGATGCAGTGGCCTTGAGCGAGCATAATTTTTGTTCTTGACTTTTTGTTTGCTCGCGCATTTTCTAAATCTCCTTTTCTATTGATGTTATGTTTGCTTCTTTTTCATTTTCTGCTTCTTTAAAAAAATATCTATTTTGTGATAGCGAGCATAGCTAGCTACTTTTACTTATTTAATTTAGCTAGTCTTTTATGATTTTTGGGCCATTTTATTATGCTTTAATGTTTATTTTGTAGGAAATGATTGATTGGAGCTGTAGCGCAATATTGGAGTTAATCGGGTGCTCGGGACGCGAAAAGATGCAAAGGAAGGAAAAAGAATCAAAATGGAAAAAAGTCAAAATTCGGTCAAGGTGACTAGCGTCTCGACGCTAGCCCTTAGGCGTCTCGACGCTAGCATTCCATATCAGAATAGGCGCGTAAAGGTCACAGCGTCGAGACGCTGCGACCTTAGCGTCTCGACGATGTATAATTTCCTTTCCTGAAACGCGCGTTTTGAAGGCAGCGTCTCGACGCTGTCTTGACAACGTCTCGACGCTAAGACGAAAAAACATAATAAAGGCTTATTTTCGGCTAGGTTTTCGGGGAGTTTGATTTGGGACCTTTGGGAGCCGTAAACAGGGCAAAACAGAGCACTTGGAGGCTGAAAACAAAGGGAGAGATTTGGAAATCAACCCATTGTTCGTGGGGATCGTGACGGGGACGTCGGACTCGGCCTACATTGAGTTTTCTTTTCCCTTTTCTTTCTTTAGTTAGATTTATGGCTTTCACATGTTTAGTTGAGCTTGTATTTACATTCATGAGTAGCTAAACTTGTAGCTTAGGGATTGATGTAGTTGATTAAGTTTATGGATTGATTTATGGTTTAAGTTGTGCAATGTTATTATGTTTGTAATCTTGATTTAATGCTTTCAATTAATTGGCCATTAGTTGAATGATTTGAGTTTCGAATCTAGCTCAGGAGAGGGGATTTGATTTAGACTTACTCAAGATTGCATGACTAAAGTTTATTTTCTAATTCATGACGGTTTTAGATTAACTTTAGAATTGGTTAAAAGATCTCATTGCCTTGCATGATTAATAAACTTAGATAGGGATATCAAGTTGGTTAATTTGCATGAAAATCAATTATACTCGGGAGAGGTAGTTGTGACTAAAGGGTCTTTGGCTCATAATTTCATTGTGCATAATAACTTATTCCTTAAAATCAATCCTAAACTAAATCGGCGAAATCAATTCCCTAAGTAGTTTTCCCAATTGAATTTCCATTCTTTTTACTTGTTTTGATTTGGTTTTATCATCATTTATTCATCACCTTTTTAATCCCTAAATAAAATTGAGCGAGATTATTCACAATACTTGATTTGCTTAAAAATCCAATCCAGAGGACAACACTCGTATTTACGAATAGTTTATTATTACTTGACTCGTGCGCTTGCGGTTAGGAAAAGTCCACATCAAGTTTTTGGCGCCGTTGCCGGGGATTGGCACATTTAGCTAGATTGATATTGTGAAAAACTTGTTTGATCTTAATTTAGGGTGTATTTTTACCTTTTTAGTTGATTGCATTTTTTTCTTTGTTTGTTTTTCTTTCCATATTTGATTTTCTAGGTTAGTTTTTCTTTTAGTTGTGAAATCTTTTCCTTATTTGTTCTTGTTTTTCCTTTTCTAGATTAGTTTCCTTATTCGTGTTTTGCCATATCTATTTTTGCATTCCATATTAGGTTATTTTGTTTCCTTTTCTAGACTATATTTTCCATATTTAGATTAGTTGTTTTCTTTTCTTTGTTGCTTTCCATAATTGTTTTCTTTCCTTTTTAGGGGTATTTTTGTTTGTTTATGCGTAGGGATAAAGATTTAATTTTAGTACCATTAGATCCTGAGATAGAAAGAACAATTCATAAGCTTCGAAGGGAAACTAGAGAAATTATTCACATTGCTGACCAAAATCCACCTGAGGAACCTAGGCCTATTAGAGATTATTTTCAGCCTGTGTTTCAGGGGCAACAGTCGGGGATTGTCTATGCCCCGATTAATGCCAACAACTTTGAGCTGAAGACCGGTCTCATTCAGATGGCTCGAGACTGTGCATACAGAGGATCGCCCACTGAGGATCTAAATTCTCATATTAAATCATTTTTGGATATTTGTGGGACGGTAAAGATTAATGGAGTCTCTGAGGATGCTATTCGCTTACGTTTATTTCCTTTTTCCTTGCAGGATAAAGCACGTGATTGGTTGCAGTCTATAATCCCTAAGAGCATCACCACCTGGGATGCTTTGGTCCAGGCCTTTTTAAAGAAATTTTTCCCTCCTGCAAAGACGGTCAAGCTAAGGACCGAGATTGGGACATTCCAACAACAATATGATGAGCAGCTGTTCGAAGCTTGGGAGCGATTCAAAGAGCTACTGAGGAAGTGTCCTCAGCATTGTTACCCCGATTGGCTTCAGGTACAGTTGTTTTATAATGGTTTAACTCCTAGTACAAAAACGATTGTTGATGCAGCTGCAGGTGGGACTCTGTTGTCCAAGACCGTGGAAAACGCTCGCACACTTCTAGAGGATATGGCCACCAACAGCTATCAGTGGCCATCTGAGCGGTCTACACCTAAAAAGATTGTTGCTTGAGTGTTTGAGGTTGATAAAGTAAGTGCACTCCAGGCCCAGATGACTTCCCTCGCTAATGCTTTGAAATTTTCAGGTACAGGGAGTGCACAGTCAATTGAATCAGCTGCTGCTTTAGCATCTAGACCTCAGGAGGAGACCATCGAGCAGGTTCAGTATGTATCAAATTTTAATTCTAGGGGATATAATAATAGTTCTACACCTACACATTATCACCCTAACAATAGGAACCATGAAAATTTCTCTTATGCAAACACCAAGAATGTTCTTAACCCCCCTGGTTTTGCTCCTCAAAATCAAGAAAATAAAAAGTTAGAGGATCTTGTTGGAGCTTTCATTGCAGAGTCAAGTAACAGGACAACCAAGTTAGAGGAGGCAGTCATTGCCATCAACACCACAGTGAATGGCCACAGTGCTGCCATCAAGAACATTGAAACTCAGCTGGGACAGTTGGTAAATGTTGGAAGCACCATGAATAAAGGTAAGGCCCCAGCTGAACAAGAGAAACCCCAGATGGAATATTGTAAGGCAATCACTGTGCACCAGGAGGAATCTGAAGAGGAACCTGAATCTGAGGACTATGAAACGCCTACAGGGGAAGCTGAGGAGGACACATCATCTGATGAGGCTGAAAAGCCTGAACCTGAGCCTCCTATTCCTTCTCCCACACTGTTGGTTCCCAAGGAAAAGAAAAAGAAAAAGAAGAAAAAGAACAATCAGGTTCAGTTTGATAAATTTATGAATGCTTTTATGAATCTGAATATTAATATTCCTTTTGCAGAGGCATTAGAGATGCCCCAGTACAACAGGTTCATGAAGGAGTGGTTAGCAAAGAAGTGAAAAGAAAAGAAGGTTGACACTGTATATCTTGCTTCCACATGCAGCACCAGAGTACAACAAAAAGTACCTGAAAAAGTAGCAGATCCAGGGAGTTTTTCTGTTCCTTGTAGTTTTGGTACTTATTCTTTCAGAGCATTATGTGACTTAGGTGCTAGCATTAATATCATTCCTCTATCGTTGTGTAAAAAGTTAGATATAGGTGAGATTAAGTCTACTCCTGTAAAGCTCCAATTGGCTGATCAATCTGTGGTGAGACCAGTTGGTATTGTAGAAAATGTGTTAATCAGAGTAGGTAGATTTTTCCTCCCTATTGACTTGTATGTTATGGACATGATAGAAAATCCTTCGATGCCTGTCATATTAGGACGACCATTCCTCGCTACTGGGCGAGTGATTATAGATATTGAGCGCAGGGAGCTCACTATTAGAGTCAAGAACGAAAAAGAGATCTTTAAAGCAGTTGAAGACTCTAAAGATGAGGTGCTTTTCATGGGCTACAGGAAAGGTGCAAGAAAGAGCACCTCTGTTGGATTCACAGAACAAAAGCCTCCTTGAAGCACGGTCAACACGTCGAGCTAATGACGTTAAACAAGCGCTTATGGGAGGCAACCCAAGTAAGTTTAGTGTGTTTTCTTTTTGTTCTTGATTTATTGTTTGTTTTTGTTTTGTAGGTCTTGTTTTCTTTCTCTCCTTTGCTTTCAAGCTTTCAAGATTCCAAGCTCTCAAGCAAGAAGTCATCATCATTCCAGGCCAGTATTGTTCACTCCTGTCATTCTTTTATTGTTCTCATGCTTGTTTATGCCTTATTTTCTTTATACATTGAGGACAATGCATATTTTAAGTTTGGGGGTGAATTAGCATGTTTGTGGAGCCCTTGAGAATCTGAGTTCGGGCTATAGTTTTGAGCTTTCTTTGAATTATGCATATGGTTGTTTTCTGGATGCTACTTTTGCATGATTATGATGTCCTAGGATAGGCTTTCTTGTCAATTTTCAAACTTGTGATGAGATGTAAGCATAAGTGCCCGAAAAGGGAGACTTTTAAAAATTTTTCTAGGAGATGGCTTGCATGAGTAGAGTATCTGTCTTGGCTAGATTTGGATTTGAATGCTTAGGAGCGAATTATTGGGTTCATATGCTTGTTGTCACCTCGATAGGTGTAGGGTAGAGCTAAAGAGTTAATATTTTGCAAATTAGCATGTTTGATCTTGCTTAGGAGAAAAGAAAAGAATATTTGCTTATCATGTTCATAACGAAAAATCATTCTTGTTGTTTTTGTTGAAAAAGAAAGAAGTCATGACTTATGCGCGCAATATGCAATGGTTAATAAAGATTAAGGCAAAAAGAGCCACCCCTGTTGTGATCAGTTAGGCCAACCAGATAAAACTCAGGTTAAGGGTCCCTGCAATGGGTGTGTGAAAGCTAGTGCCACATTTAAATGCTTAATTCATTTGTTAATTAAAAGCACCTAAGTATGGAGATAAACAAACTAATTTGTTCCATTAACTCATTAGTGAAACCTTAGTGCCAGTGTAGAGGGAAGATGAGCTGAGAGTTTAATAATCCAATCCCGGACTAGTAGAGTCTGATCTTATTGAGTTAGATCTCGCTTGTGCAAGTTAATTTTGGAAAAATTTTAATTCGTCTCCTTCATTGGTCCTTGTGTGCATGTCTCTTGCTTGCTTGGTTATTGACTTTTGAGCCTTGAGGATGGAGTTATGATTGTTGCATCCATTCTTCCATTGTATGTTTGATTTTTAGTTTGCTCGAGGACTAGCAAAAGCTTAAGTTTGGGGGTATTTGATAGCGAGCATAGCTAGCTACTTTTACTTATTTAATTTAGCTAGTCTTTTATGATTTTTGGGCCATTTTATTGTGCTTTAATGTTTATTTTGTAGGAAATGATTGATTGGAGCTGTAGCGCAATATTGGAGTTAATCGGGTGCTCGGGACGCGAAAAGATGCAAAGGAAGGAAAAAGAATCAAAATGGAAAAAAGTCAAAATTCGGTCAAAAGGTGACTAGCGTCTCGACGCTAGCCCTTAGGCGTCTCGACGCTAGCATTCCATATCAGAATAGGCGCGTAAAGGTCACAGCGTCGAGACGCTGCGACCTTAGCGTCTCGACGATGTATAATTTCCTTTCCTGAAACGCGCGTTTTGAAGGCAGCGTCTCGACGCTGTCTTGACAACGTCTCGACGCTAAGACGAAAAAACAGAATAAACGCTAAGACGCTTAACAGATAGCGTCCCGACGCTAGCGCGATTTCAACCGTCTGGAGCGTGGAATCGCGACAGCGTCGAGACGCACAATGCCTAGCGTCCCGACGCTGTTGCGTCTGGAGCTGTTTCCTGGGCAGAACCGCGGCTGTTCTTCACGAAATTCATCAATTTCTTCTGCGATCTTCATCAATTTTCAAGCCTAAACTAGACCCGGACTGTACAGACTCGATATTTATGACTTAATGCCCAAAAACACAGGGGCCTTTACAATTGATCGCATCAAAAAATCATAAATTCTAAGGCCAATTAAACCTAAACAGTTTATCGCAAAAGTAAACATTCACAATGCAAATCCCACCTAAAAACAACGCAAATTTTAATTCCTAAATTAAAAAACAGAGTTGGCTCTGATACCAATTGAAGGGATAATAGCCCTTGCGCAGCGGAAAAACAAACAGAACCTTTAACCCCGAATTAATTTAAGAACAAAATACCAATACGTTGGGTAAAATACAGCAATTTAACCACGTTTAAACATGCTGGAAATTGCTTATAAAACATGCTAATACAGCCCTAAAATATAGATCTAATCTACATAAAAAAATCCTATTGATCCAAGGCCGAGATACAGTTACCTTTGTAGAAATTCTTGATCATTTCACCAAAATTTCTCTGAATTGCTCCCAAAAAAGCAACTTGCAATCCTTGTTTTCGCTGGAAAAATAGCCACGAACACCACCACGAGGATTCACCAGTATTCTCAAAGGGGTACACGTTGAGAGCTTGTGGGAACTCAAAAAACTCTAAGGATTTCTTCTGGGAAAACCACTCTGTATTCTCAGAGAAAGAGCAAAAACGAGAGAGAGCGAGAGAGAGGGAGAGAGAGGCGTGAGACTGAGAGTAATTCTCTCTAAAAAACTGAATTCCACCCCTTACCTATCGATCAGGAGGATAACTGCACGCCTATTTCTGGTAACTGAAGTTCAGTTACCAGATAATTAATTATCAATTTAAAAAACAAAATTTTAAATTATAATTAATTAAAATTCAATTAATCAATATTAATTGAAATATCATTAATTTAAATCTTATTTAAATTAATCCCTCTTTAACCTATAGTTTAATTAAATCAATTTTAATTAAACTTAATAAATTAATTAATTAAAAATTAATTAATATAAAAATAATAAAATTGAACATCACATATTCAATTATTATTTTCCCTCTCAAAACTATAATATTAATATACATCCAATGCACATTAATTATAACCTATAGTTTTAATATGAACCAAATTCATATTATGGTTAAACATTCGAACACCTTCGAACATTCAATCCATCCTTAGAATTTTACCTCAACGCCCTGAATGAGCAACCGGTGGGACCTAATGGACCTACAGATCAGAAGCTCCAACGATATGAGATTAGTTGGTTAAACTCATTAACCAAGTTAATCAATATTCGTTAACTGTGATTCACTCCACTAAAGAACCACAGCTGCACTCTTCTCACTGCAGATATATTTCTGTGTCCACGGATATTGACCGTCAACAGCAAGTTAGCCCTTCACGTGTGTTCGTACCCCAGCTAGGTCAAATTATCGTTTTACCCCCGGGCTACCTCTTGGTCCTTAAGTACCAGTGCTCCTCTAATGAACAACCTGTTTGTGGTCCAACCAACAAACAGAGATCCCTCTCGTGCCATAAAGAGGGTAGGGCCCATTGTTCAAGACCCGGAAACACCACTTAAGGGACCACACCTCTACTTACCCTCATATCAGAAAGGAGTGAATTCCATCTTGTAAGACTACGTTCCCAGCTCCCCACTCGGTCTTGTCCCCAAAATGGTAGGCTTATTGAGTCGGCGAACAGGCCACTCTCACCCGTACAAATCAAAGGACAATCCCTCATGGACAGGAGTCCATAATCCATTCAGGATTAAGGCCAAGTTGCCTAGGTCATCCTAGTGAAATAGAAACCGAGCTAACTAACGGTGTTAGAGTTAGTGGTTAACTATTTCGCGGTCCAGTCTTTGTGCAAACTCATTGCACAGGATACCCCCACTCGCATGTCAACCACATGAACGCGTTGGATCACTACGTTTGTATCAATATACAAAGCGGGCCGTATCCATAGTGTCACCAGGATAAGGTACCCAGCCTTATCCCTATACTACAGACCCTTTAGGCTAATCTTGAACATTGATCCCCGTATGTCCCCACATACCAGTTCAAGCCTCATTCTATTAGCCAAGGATGTTTAGTTTATTGGATTAGGGTTAACAAGACAAGATATAATACAAACATTGAATAATACATCACTTTATTAATGTTTGGTCAAATGTACATTTACTATCTACGAGTTTTAGGGCATAAAACCGAACAAACTCCCACTTGAACTAAAACTCAAGTTCCAGGGAAAGTATATACAAAATAATCCAAAGCTGGAAACGGTACATGTATGTTGTACATTACATAAAAAGTAAATATACAAAATACAATAAACTAGGGCATCCTTACACCCATTACACATCTCCCACTTGCCCTAGATTACGCTATATACATGTCTCGCAGACCTAGACTATCTAGATGACCCTCGAACACTTTAGCCGAGAGGGCCTTCGTAAACGGATCAACAATGTTGTGCTCGGAAGCGATCTTGGTCACGACCACATCTCCTCTTTGCACAATTTCACGAATCAGATGATACTTCCTTTCTATGTGTTTACCTCTTTTGTGGCTACGAGGTTCCTTTGAATTGGCTACAGCCCCACTGTTGTCACAGTATAACGTAATGGGCAAGTTCATATTTGGAACAACTTCCAAATCTGTCAAGAACTTCCTTAGCCAAACAGCTTCCTTAGCTCCTTCACAAACAGCTACATACTCAGCCTCCATCGTGGAGTCTGCTATGCACCCCTGCTTTATACTCCTCCAAACTACAGCTCCCCCGTTAAGGGTGAAAACTGACCCTGACGTAGATTTCCTAGAATCCTTGTCAGTTTGGAAATCAGAGTCGGTGTAACCAGTGAGAACTAACTCCTTAGCCCCAAACACCAACATGTAATCTCTCGTTCTCCTAAGATACTTGAGGATTCCTTTAACGGCGGTCCAGTGGTCTAACCCTGGATTCGACTGATATCTGCTGACAATCCCTACAACATAATAAATGTCAGGCCTCGTGCATAGCATGGCATACATTAAGCTACCCACGGCAGAGACGTAGGGAATCCGTCTCATATCCTCAACCTCCTGAGGTGTCTTAGGAGACTGTTCCTTAGACAAGTGTACCCCATGCCTGAAAGGCAACAAGCCCTTCTTGGAGTTCTGCATCGAATATCGAGCCAACATCTTGTCGATATACATTGCCTGAGACAGAGCTAGCGATTTGTTCTTTCTATCTCGAATAATCTGGATGCCAAGAACATACTGGGCCTCACCCAAATCTTTCATTTGGAATTGAGCTGCTAGCCATTCTTTTACGTCAAACAGATACCCTACATCATTCCCAATGAGTAGGATGTCGTCTACATAAAGTACGAGGAAAGCTACTTTATTCTTGTTGATCTTCTTGTATACACAAGGCTCATCAACATTCTGGTCAAAGCCAAAAGATTTGATCGCAGTATCAAATCTAATATTCCAAGATCGAGAAGCCTGTTTCAACCCATAAATGGATCGATTCAGTTTGCAAACTTTTTGCTCATGACCCTGGGATATGAACCCTTCGGGTTGAGACATAAAAATAGTCTCGTCAAGATTGCTATTCAGAAAAGCTGTCTTGACATCCATTTGCCAAATTTCATAATCATAAAATGTGGCAATGGATAAGAGGATCCTTATGGACTTTAGCATAGCAACTGGAGAAAAAGTTTCTTCATAGTCCACTCCTTCTCGTTGGGTATATCCTTTTGCTACAAGTCTTGCTTTGAAAGTCTGTACTTTCCCAGCAGCATCTCTTTTTCTCTTATAGATCCATTTACACCCAATGGGTTTGACCCCCTCAGGTAGATCTACAAGTTCCCAAACTTGATTGAAGTACATTGACTCCATCTCAAGATCCATGGCTTTGGCCCACTCGTCCATATCTACATCATTTATTGCCTGACGATAAGACAATGGATCTTCTACGTCGTCATCAGGTATGACTACTTGTGTTTCTGTTAAACCCAAGTAGCGGTTAGGTTGTGTCACAACTCTCCCACTGCGTCGAAGCTCTCCCACTACGTGAGGAGGACTAGATTGACGAGAAGAACTGCATTCTCCAACAACTCTTGTTGAAGGACCAGGTTCATGAGCAACCCTTGTTGATCCTTCTGTAGCTTCTCCTAATACTAACTTACTTCGTGGTCGATGATCTCGTATGTGGTCTTCCTCCAAGAAAGTTGCATTTGTCGATACAAATACTTTATTATCTTGAGGGTCATAGAAAAGACCACCTCTCGTTTCTTTCGGGTACCCAACAAATTGGCATATTCTAGTACGTGGTTCCAATTTCTTAGGATTTGTCACTAACACATGTGCAGGACAACCCAGATTCGAAAGTAACGCAAACTAGGTTTACGCCCCCTCCATAACTCAAAAGGAGTTTCAGAAACACTTTTTGAGGGAACACTGTTAAGAATATGTACTGCAGTCTCTACTGCATACCCCCAAAACGAGCTAGGCAGCTGAGCATAGCTCATCATAGATCGAACTATGTCTAACAAGGTTCTGTTTCTCCTTTCTGATACACCATTTTGCTGAGGTGTACCAGGTGCTGAGAGTTGTGATTGGATTCCATGTTCTATCATATAGTCTTGGAATCTTTGATCCAAATACTCTCCACCTCGATCTGATCGAAGCATCTTAATTGTTTTACCTAATAGGTTTTCTACCTCAGCCTTAAACTCCTTGAACTTTTCAAGAGCCTCAGACTTATGGCCCATTAGGTACAAGTAACCGTATCGTGAATAATCATCTATGAAAGAGATGAAATATTCAAAACCACCTCGAGCCTTTACATTCATAGGACCACAAAGATCCGAATGTATTAGTTCAAGTGGTTCTTTGGCCCTGTAACCTTTTCCAGTAAAAAGCCTCTTGGTCATTTTACCCTTGAGACACGATTCACAGGGTGGTAAAGACGTATCTTCTATGTCACTTAGAAGCCCATTTTTAACCAAACGATCGATCCGATCGATGTTAATATGACCAAGACGAAGATGCCAAAGATACGTGTTGTTACTTAAAGGAGAAACCTTTTGCCTTTTGTTTTGCGTTTCGGCCGTTTTAAACATTTCATGACTTAAAATAGCCTTAGCATCATTTGGTCTTAAAACAAACAAATTATTCTCACGCTTAGCTGAACAAATGTAAACTCCATTCTTTGAAATTAAAGCTTCATTAAGCAAGAAGGAAACAGTATAACATTGTTCTAACAAAGTTGAAACAGAAATAAGGTTCCTTTTAATTCTAGGAACCAAGTACAAGTCCTCTAAAATTAAAAACCTATTTCTAAAGAATAATTTTGCAGCTCCCACTGCACGAGCTGAAACGACGTCTCCCGTTCCGACCTTGAGCGTCATTTCACCCTCTGCCAGCTGCTGGAAATTATTTCCCTGAAAAGAAGAACAAACATGATTAGTGGCTCCCGAATCCAATATCCAGGCAAACTCATCATGTTCAACGAGACAAGTCTCTAACACAAGTAAATCGAATTTACCTTCTTTTTCTCTTCTCTTCTCAGCAAGGTAGCGGGGACAGTTGCGCTTCCAGTGACCATCTGCATTACAGTGGAAGCATCTGCCTTTGTCGGCCACGACCTTGGCCTTCCCCTTTCCTTGCACAGCCTGTGCAGGAGCCTTCCCCTTGTCTCCCTTCCTCTTTTGGATCTGCTTCGATGAAGAAGCCTGGGGTACAGATTTAGTTCCTGAGGATGAACCCTTTAGGAACTTCTTCTTGGAATGGGCCACATTGGCCTCTCCTTTAACCACACTCTTTCCCTTGCTCTTTTGCAGGGACTCATAAATCTGTAACTCCGAGAGGAGGGTAGTCAGGTTGAACTGAATCTTATTCATGCTCGTGTTCGTCCTGAAAGACAGATAGCTCGCCGGGAGCGAGTGTAGGATGAACGCAACCTGACTGCCCTCGCAGACAACCCCGCCATTTGCCTCAGCTATGTTGAACTGGTTAATCATGTCCAGGACATGTTCTCGAACAGATTGACCTTCCAGCATCTTGGCATTGAAGACGTTCTTCAAGGCGTCGTGGTGGAGCTGGTAGGACGGAAGTCCAAACATCTCCTGCAGGGAATTCATAATTTCCCTGGCAGTTGCCACGTTCTCGTAACGCTTGGCCAACACTTCAGACAAGCTGACAAAAATATAGACTTTGACCTTTTCATTGGCCTTAGTCCAGCGTTCGTAGGCGTCCTTTACTGCCTAAGCGGCAGTGCGAGGGGGAACGAGAGGACATTCCTCCATTAAGACGAACCTTAAATCCTCAACCACGAGTATTGTATTAAGGTTAGATTTCCATTGAGGAAAATTCTCGCCGGTAAGTTGTTCATTTTTAAGCAGGGAAATTATAGAGGAAGACATTGCTGAAAAACAAACAAGTGACCGTATTAGTTATCTTTGCCTTAACCCATCACACAAGCAATATAAACAATTGCATACATCCAATCAATTTTGCAAACAAACAATCAAAGAACCCTAAAAAAACTATGATTGTGTTTCACAACGATGCTTTAGAGGTTTAGAAGAACAGCCACCGAAGGGTGATCAGTTGTTCCTCCTCTAAAATGAGACTCTTCTCAGTCAATTTCTAATACCAGAATAACTCTTATTCCATTAGATATTAACCACCGTTGTTCGGTCAAGGATTTGTTAACAAATTAACTCCTCCCCGTAAGTGTAACCCTCCCACTTTCAGATCCCAGAGGCACGCACCAACAGGCTACCGTTAGGAAAGACAACTGTTGGTAATTAGCCTAAGTGACCCTATCCTTTTCAGGAGTTCACGGTGTTCCGAAACCTATGATCAGGCCCTCCGAAGGGGTGGTTGCGCCGAGACAACACGCAGGCGGATCATAGGAATCTCACGTTGTGACTTAGGGGCGGAGACCGAAGGATACGTTGACACGTGTCCCGCTCCCACTTACTATAGTCACTTTCCCCATTCACCTTGGTATTGACCCATGCAAACACTCTCCGAAGGGAGGCCGCGCTAAAACGACACAAAGCCGAGCATGGATCTCACGGTGTGAATTTCACAGGGACGCAGGAGCAAAACTCGATTTAAATCAAGTTTTGTAATTTTCCTCCCACTAAAGTAACCTATTATTAATTTTAGGGTTTGATTAAACCTAGATAAATCCGGCTAAGTCATTTATCTAAGTCTAGTCCTATTATAACTATTATAATAAGACCTAATGTCTAGGTGTATTAAACCAATTTAATTAACCTAGCGACATTATTCTAACATTAACCTGAGATTAATTCAACTCCGGTGTTCCAGATCAGTTCCCAGGTAGGAGGTGTTCCGTTTACCGTCAACTTAAATACCTCCAATCCTTAGACAGAACTTCACTGGTAGAGTTCCCTTATAATCTTAGGAATGTTCGTCCTACTTAGTTCATTAAAACTATTTTAAAACTAAGTAAGATATTCTAATCCTATTAGAAAATGATCTTAGGTCTAATTAATTTTAACCCATTAAAATTAATTCAATTTAACCTAAGATCCTATGTGAACATGCATATCTTGATTATAGATTGACGGTTTCTAATCATAAAATTTTAAACTATTTCAAAATTTTTAATGATTAGCCCTATAATCATGCATACTATAGTTTTTAAAACAATTAACAATCATATTCAAGTTAATGAAATATAAACTATAGTGCTCTGCATTACATGATAATTAATATAACCATTATATTAACCTATGGATGTATCATGCTCAATGCAATTTGATTTCCATTTAAATAATAAACAACTTTATTATAGCCAAAAAATGGAAAATCAACTTAGCATGCTGCAAACAAATAATTTTTAATATAACTCTTATATTAAAACTATGTAATTGCATGCATCATACTCTTCCATTTTCATGAATTTAATATAACTCTACTATATATTAAATAAATCATGAAAATCAAACCATGCATTTCAAACATATATTATAATCTAATTATAACATACATAAATGCATGAGCATGCTTTATATCCTAAGGTGGGATTAAAATTTAAATGACATCCATAAAGCATTTAAACAGCGAATAAACCGATTTAATTGGCCCCTAGGATAGATTAAAGCAAAATTACACTAATAAAGCAATAAATCTATCCTATTACAAAATTCTGCAGCTCCAAATCTGGTCTCCAAGCCTTGAACCCACCCGAACCACTTCGAACCGGACTTGAAAAACTCGAACTGCACCCAAAACGGGTCAAACCGGACCAAACCGGTCCCAACTGACCCAAAACGCACGAACCGGACCGGCCTAATTAGGGCACCACTCACGTTTTCACGAAAAACCTGGCACCGCACGAAATCGTGACAGCGTCGAGACGCTTAACAGATAGCGTCCCGACGCTAGCGCGATTTCAACCGTCTGGAGCGTGGAATCGCGACAGCGTCGAGACGCACAATGCCTAGCGTCCCGACGCTGTTGCGTCTGGAGCTGTTTCCTGGGCAGAACCGCGGCTGTTCTTCACGAAATTCATCAATTTCTTCTGCGATCTTCATCAATTTTCAAGCCTAAACTAGACCCGGACTGTACAGACTCGATATTTATGATTTAATGCCCAAAAACACAGGGGCCTTTACAATTGATCGCATCAAAAAATCATAAATTCTAAGGCCAATTAAACCTAAACAGTTTATCGCAAAAGTAAACATTCACAATGCAAATCCCACCTAAAAACAACGCAAATTTTAATTCCTAAATTAAAAAACAGAGTTGGCTCTGATACCAATTGAAGGGATAATAGCCCTTGCGCAGCGGAAAAACAAACAGAACCTTTAACCCCGAATTAATTTAAGAACAAAATACCAATACGTTGGGTAAAATACAACAATTTAACCACGTTTAAACATGCTGGAAATTGCTTATAAAACATGCTAATACAGCCCTAAAATATAGATATAATCTACATAAAAAAATCCTATTGATCCAAGGCCGAGATACAGTTACCTTTGTAGAAATTCTTGATCGTTTCACCAAAATTTCTCTGAATTGCTCCCAAAAACAGCAACTTGCAATCCTTGTTTTCGCTGGAAAAATAGCCACAAACACCACCACGAGGATTCACCAGTATTCTCAAAGGGGTACACGTTGAGAGATTGTGGGAACTCAAAAAACTCTAAGGATTTCTTCTGGGAAAACCACTCTGTATTCTAAGAGAAAGAGCAAAAACGAGAGAGAGCGAGAGAGAGGGAGAGAGAGGCGTGAGACTGAGAGTAATTCTCTCTAAAAAACTGAATTCCACCCCTTACCTATCGATCAGGAGGATAACTGCACGCCTATTTCTGGTAACTGAAGTTCAGTTACCAGATAATTAATTATCAATTTAAAAAACAAAATTTTAAATTATAATTAATTAAAATTCAATTAATCAATATTAATTGAAATATCATTAATTTAAATCTTATTTAAATTAATCCCTCTTTAACCTATAGTTTAATTAAATCAATTTTAATTAAACTTAATCAATTAATTAATTAAAAATTAATTAATATAAAAATAATAAAATTGAACATCACATATTCAATTATTATTTTCCCTCTCAAAACTATAGTATTAATATACATCCAATGCACATTAATTATAACCTATAGTTTTAATATGAACCAAATTCATATTATGGTTAAACATTCGAACACCTTCGAACATTCAATCCATCCTTAGAATTTTACCTCAACGCCCTGAATGAGCAACCGGTGGGACCTAATGGACCTACAGATCAGAAGCTCCAACGATATGAGATTAGTTGGTTAAACTCATTAACCAAGTTAATCAATATTCGTTAACTGTGGTTCACTCCACTAAAGAACCACAGCTGCACTCTTCTCACTGCAGATATAATTTTGTGTTCACGGATATTCACCGTCAACAGCAAGTTAGCCCTTCACGTGTGTTCGTACCCCAGCTAGGTCAAATTACCGTTTTACCCCTGGGCTACCTCTTGGTCCTTAAGTACCAGTGCTCCTCTAATGAACAACCTGTTTGTGGTCCAACCAACAAACAGAGATCCCTCTCGTGCCATAAAGAGGGTAGGGCCCATTGTTCAAGACCCAGAAACACCACTTAAGGGAACACACCTCTACTTACCCTCATATCAGGAAGGAGTGAATTCCATCTTGTAAGACTACGTTCCCAGCTCCCCACTCGGTCTTGTCCCGAAAATGGTAGGCTTATTGAGTCGGCGAACAGGCCACTCTCACCCGTACAAATCAAAGGACAATCCCTCATGGACAGGAGTCCATAATCCACTCAGGATTAAGGCCAAGTTGCCTAGGTCATCCTAGTGAAATAGAAATCGAGCTAACTAACGGTGTTAGAGTTAGTGGTTAACTATTTCGCGGTCCAGTCTTTGTGCAAACTCATTGCACAGGATACCCCCACTCGCATGTCAACCACATGAACGTGTTGGATCACTACGTTTGTATCAATATACAAAGCGGGCTGTATCCATAGTGTCACCAGGATAAGGTACCCAGCCTTATCCCTATACTACAGACCCTTTAGGCTAATCTTGAACATTGATCCCCGTATGTCCCCACATACCAGTTCAAGCCTCATTCTATTAGCCAAGGATGTTTAGTTTATTGGATTAGGGTTAACAAGACAAGATATAATACAAACATTGAATAATACATCACTTTATTAATGTTTGGTCAAATGTACATTTACTATCTACGAGTTTTAGGGCATAAAACCCAACATTAAGATGTCTGGTAATAAAACTAAGTTGTGGCAAAGTTCTTAGAATTGAGTTAAAAGTGGTGATTATTTGTCCATGTCGGAGGAATCATTTTGCAGAGCTCAATTTTGCAGAGTGCTCAGGTAAATGTTAAAGGTAGTGTTGGACTGTCTGGTTGGATTAAGCTATTCTTTGTCTAATGTTTTGAATTCTTGAAGAAAGGTTGGTTAGTATTGCTCGGGACGCGCAATAGTTCAAGTTTGGGTGTGTGATAACTGCCCAAAAGGTAGTTATTTAGGCCTCATTTATATAAGGATTTGTGTGACCTTTGTGCTTAATAGGGTTGGTTTTAGATAGATATTACATGTTTTAACCCATTTGGAAGAATGAAAGCTTTGGAAATCATTTTGTGCATAATCTGTTGCTGAGCGACTTGAGGGAACAAATTGTGTGCTGCAGCAAAACTAGGAGCAAAATTGCCACATCACAGCTCGTTAGCCAACTTCATGAACCGACTTCTGTTGAATTATTTTTGGGATAAAGGAGCAAGGAGGGCCCTACACGTGCCCAAGTTGACCTAATTCAAGCCTCCTATCCTTCTATAAAAGGAAGCAGCCGTCCAAGTCAATTCATTCCACTTTTGGGAGAAAACATTCCATTCTTGGAAAGTTCCTTACATCTTTGGCAGCCGAATAGAAGAGAGAGATTGGAGACCACCAAGAACACCATCATCTACAAGCTGATTGAGGAGATTACTATTTTCTTTATTATCTTGTAGTTATGGACATGCCTACTAATAACTGCCCAAAAGGTAGTTATTTAGGCCTCATTTACATAAGGATTTGTGTGTCTTTAATGCTTAATAGGGTTGGTTTTAGAAAGATATTACATGATTTAACCCATTTGGAAGAATGGAAGCATTGGAAATTATTTTGTGCAGATTATGCTGCTGAGCAATTGGAGGGAGCAAATTCTATGCTGCAGCAAAACTGGGAGCAGAAACTGCCACATCACAGCTCGTTAGCCAACTTCATGAACCGACTTCTGTTGAGTTATTTTCGGGATAAAGGAGCAAGGAGAGTCTTACACGTGTCCGAGTTGACCTAATTCAAGTCTCCTCTCCTTCTATAAAAGGAAGTAGCCGTCTAAGTCAAATGCATTCCATGTTTTCCCTTGGAAGCCGAATAGTATAGAGAGATTGCAGATCATCATGAACACCATCATTTGCAAGCTGATTAAGGAGTTTATTTTCTTTATTAACTTGTGATTATGGACATGCCTACTCAGATTGTGATTTGTATTTTCATGCCTATTATGAACTAAGTAGTTAAGGTGTTGGTAGGATTAATGTGATTGTTGAGCTTCATCTTTAGTAATATATTGACTATCGCATTTTGGTTAATTGTTGTGCTTATTACCATTTTATTCCCGCCTGGCCAGCCGGTGTGAATAGCTCTCTCTAGTTTCAGGGATGATTTAGAGGGTGTGTGGCAATTATCCACACTACGATCATTGTGTATTGGTGAACGCCAGTGACTGAGCTAGGGATAGCCCTGCCCAGTGCTTGATCAGTCGAACTTCATTGGGGTTGAAACACATCCCAAAAGATCCGGAGTTCCGGGAGGAATCCGCTAATAATACTGCGAGAAATGCATGATCAATAATATTGCTAGAGCATCTTTTAGAGCAATCACTAAATCCTAACCAGCGTCTGTCTTTAATCTGTCTATCTATTTGTTTACTTATTGTTCTGTCATTTATTTTGCTTCAGCATAATTTCGATAAAACCCAATCATTTTACTATTCTTGAAACCATTGGAAATTTACACAAAAATAGGTAGAGTGGAAACTAATTCAGGGCTCGGATTGATAATATTACTTGCTGCAGACTGCTGCAGACTCTTTTGGGATAATTTTGATAAAATTATTGTATTGAAGGGCTAAAATCCCTTTTGGCAGCGGAAGCAAACAAGAACAATCTCGAATTAAAATTTCAATTATAGAATAACCAATACGTTGGCAACAAAATTCAGAAACAATTTCTAAATTACAAAGATTAAGCATGTTGTAAATATATTCAAGATTAAGAATACTTACCGGATTCCGAAGAACACAGCACAATGCTCCAATTTCGTTCTTGGGACTTCCAACAGACAACACTACTCGAATCACCCGCTATTCTCTTGGGATATCTTGAGATATGGCTTGTGGGAACCCAAAAATCGGTCTTGGAAAGAAATTTTCAGCAATGTTCTTGTTGTAATTTTTGAGAGAGGAAGAGAAAAAAGCCTCAGAGCTTTTCTGTGTTCTCACGTAAAAATGAGAGAGTGAACCTTCGTTAGGGAACTCCCTCTCCCCTCAACGATAAGTGGGGAGGGAGTTACATTACCCTACTTGATCTAAACCGTTAGATCTTAATCGAAACGATCTCAGCCATTAACTAATTAAATAATAATTATTTAATTAATTAATTAATTATAATTAACTTAATTAAATCAATATTAATTGAATTAATTATAATACAAAGTATTTAATTCAATTTGAATCAAATTCAATTGAATTAAATTGGCCAATTCAATTAATTCTATTAATTGAATCCACATTAATTAAATATCAAATATTTAATTAATTTTATAATTGAATCATATTCAATATTATCTCTCTCATTTAACCTATAGTTTTAATGTGCATCAAAATGTACATTAATATAAACTATAGTAATAATTTGATTAAATCATATTTAACCAAATTAAATTAAATTAATTAATTTCCAATTAATTAATTCATGAATTAACCAAATATCACATATTTAATCAAATTCATAATTCTCTCATTAATTAATTTTGAATCATATCCAAAATTAGTTTTACTATAAAGTTTAATTCAATAATTAAACTTATAGTATAATGTATCTCCATACATTATATTAATTGTATCAAAATACAATTAACTTAAATTCCCTTTAATATCAAGACTATATTATCTCAGAACCCGTTATGAGCTAGCAGGTGGACCTAATGGACCTTTAGATCAGAAGCTCCAACGATACGAGATTGATCAGCTAAACTCATTAACCGAGTCAATCAACATTCGTTAACTGTGGGTCACTCCACTAAAGACCCACAGCTGCACTCTTCTCACTGTAGAATATTTCTGTGTCCACGGATATCGACCAATGCAGTAAGTCAATCCTTCACGTGTGTTCGTAACACCAGCTGGGTCAAATTACCGTTTTATCCCTGGGTTACCTCTGGATCCTTAAGTACCACTTATCCCTCTAATGAACAACCTGTTTAGGGTCCAACCACTAAACGGAAGTTCCTCTCGGGCCAGGAGAGGATGGCACGCCTTTGTTCAAGACCCGAAATCAGCCCTTAAGGGAACACACATCTACTTGCCCCAATAGGGGAAGGAGTGAATTCCATCTTGTATTGTCATGTCCCCAGCCCCCCACTCGGTCTTGTCCCCAAGAAGGTAGGCTTATTGAGTCGGCATACTGGTCACTCTCACCCGTACCAATCAAAGGACAATCCCTCGTGAGAAGGAGTTCATGACACACTCAGGATTAAGATCGAGTTACCTAGGTCATCCTATTGAAACAGTAACCTAACTAGTTAACGGTGTTACATCTAGTGGTTTACTATTTCGTGGTCCGGTCTTATGCAAACTCATTGCATAGGATACCCCCGCTCGCATGTCTCCTACATGGACGCCTTGGATCAATACGTCTGTTGATAGCGAGCATAGCTAGCTACTTTTACTTATTTAATTTAGCTAGTCTTTTATGATGTTTGGACCATTTTATTGTGCTTTATTGTTTATTTTGTAGGAAATGGTTGATTGGAGCTATAATGCAATATCAGAGTTAATCGGGTGCTCGGGGCGTAAAAAGATGCAAAGGAATGAAAAGAGTAAAAGTGGAGAAAAGTCAAATCTCGGTCAACAGCAGGTTAGCGTCGAGACGCTAGCTCTTGAGCGTCTCGACGCTCACATTCCATATCAGATTAGGCGCGTAAAGCTTACAGCGTCGAGACGCTATGATAGGAAGCGTCCCGACGCTACCGTTTTTCCTTATTCAGAACGCGCGTTTAAGAGGCAGCGTCGCGACGCTGTCTTGACAGCGTCTCGACGCTAAGACGAAAAATGAGAATAAAAGCTTCACTTCGGCTAGGTTTTGGGGGAGATCAATTTGGGACCTTTTGGAGCCGTAAAGAGGACAGAATAGAGGACTTTTGGAGCTGCAAACAAAGGAGGAACTTGGAAATCAACCCATTGTTCGTGGGGATCGTGACGGGGACGTCGGGACTCGGCCTACATTGAGTTTTCTTTTCCCTTTTCTTTCTTTAGTTAGATTTATGGCTTTCACTTGTTTAGTTGAGCATGTATTTACATTCATGAGTAGCTAAACTTGTAGCTTAGGGGTTGATGTAGTTGATTAAGTTTATGGATTGATTTATGGTTTAAGTTGTGCAATGTTATTGTGTTTGTAATCTAGATTTAATGCTTTCAATTAATTGGCCATTAGTTGGATGATTTAAGTTTCGAATCTAGCTCGGGAGAGGGGATTTGATCTAGACTTACTCAAGATTGCATGAATAAAGTTTACTTTCTAATTCTTGACGGTTTTAGATTATCTTTAGAATAGGTTAAAAGATCTCATTGCCTTGCATATTAATAAACTTAGATAGGGATATCAAGTTGGTTAATTTGCATGAGAATCAATTATACTCGGGAGAGGTAGTTGTGATTAAAGGGTCTTTGGCTCATAATTTCATTGTGCATAATAACTTATTCCTTAAAATCAATCCTAAACGAAATCGGCGAAATCAATTCCCTAAGTAGCTTTCCCAATTGAATTTCCATTCTTTTTACTCGCTTTGATTTGTTTTTATCATCACTTATTCATCACTTTTTGATCCCTAAATAAAATTGGGCAAGATAATTCACAATACTTGATTTGCTTAAAAATCCAATCCAGAGGACGACATTCGAATTTACTATTCACTATATTATTACTTGACCCGTGCGCTTGCGGTAGGAAAAGTCCACATCATCTGTATCGAATACAAAGCGGGTCGTATCACATAGTGTTACCAGGATAAGGTACCCAACCTTATCCCTGTACTATAGACCTTTTAGGTTGTTACTTGAACACTGATCCCCGTATGTCCCCACATACGGGGATCAGTGCAATTCTAGACTTAATATGACAATAACACTTTATTGCATAAACCTCAATAACACTTTATTGATACAAGTGTATAATTTGTTAATCATTCACTATCTACGAGTTTTAGGACATAAAACCCAACAAACTCCCACTTGGACTAAAAATCTAGTTTAGTGGGAATGTACAATAATCTATCCCAGCAGTGGGTGTATAAATACATGTATAATACATAAAACGTATTTACAATGTACAAATACAATAAACTAGGGCATCACTATACCCATTACATAATGGTATCACTATACCCATTACACTTCTCCCACTTGCCCTAGATTACATCTTTGTACATAACTCGTAGACCTAGACCATCTAGATGACCCTCATACACTTTAGCCGAGAGAGCCTTCGTGAATGAATCAGCAATATATCATTTAGATTCAATGTGCTTGCTTGTCTTGCAATAGGATAGTCCATATTTGGAACACCTTCCAAATTAGGCTTGAACTTCCTAAGTCATACAGTCTCTATTTCTGCTTCATAAGCAACTACTTATTGGCCGATATGGTCGAGACTGCAGATAACTCGTACTATAGCTCCTCCATTAAGAGTGAAGACAGACACTGATGTAGATTTCATCAAATCCTTATCAGTTAAAACATCTGTGTCAGTGTATCCTATAAGGATCAAATCCTTAGCGTCATACACGAGCATATAAAACCTCGTTCCCCTAAGATACTGGAGGATGTACGTAACGACACTCCAGAGATCAAATCCTGGAATTGATTGAAACTTACTAACAACCCTACTGCATAGGGCATATGTCTCATGTCCTCAACTTCTTGAGGTGTCTGAGGACACAGTTCCTTAGACAAAAGAATTCCATTCCTGAAAAGGTAGTAAACCCTCATTGGAATTCTGCATCTTATATCTAACTAACATCTTGTAGACATAAGAAATTTGAGACAAGACTAGCTCAACTTCTCCCAGATTTTCATTTGGAAATGAGCTGCTAGCCAGCCTCTTTTAATGTCAGTAAGATAACCTACATCATTCCCAATGATTAGGATATCAATCATATACAACATTAAGTGAGCTACAGAATTATTGATGATTACTTGTAAACACAAGACTCATCAATGTTCTGATTAAAGCCAAAAATTTGATCACTGTATCAAATCTTAAATTCCAAGATCAAAATGCTTAGGTCAATCCAAGAATGGACCACATAAGCGTGCAAACCCTTTTGCTTTTCATCTTGCTCAATGGACCCTTCTAGTTGAGACCTTAAATGTCTCGTTTCTTCTTGTAAATTCACTTGTAACCTATAGGTGTTACCCCATCAAGCAAATTTACAAGACCCCAGATGGAATTGAAATGCAAAGATTTCATTTCCAGGTCCATGGCTTTAACCCATTGGTCCTTGTCAACATCATTCATTTTCTTTCTAAAAAATAATGAATCCTTTGTGTCATCATCAAGAATGACGACTTGAGCTTCAAATAAGCCCATGTAACGGTCAGGTTATAAAACAACCCTGATTGCTTGCGAAATGCAAGCTATTTACCCTGTAAATTTAGGCTAAAAGAAGGCGAAAAGAACCTCCAATGCGTTATCTTAGCGCATAAAGAAAAGGAAAAGTGCTTTGATAGAAGCGGCAGGCTATATTTGTCTATGCGATAAGAAATTATAAATACAAAGCGCCAACGCAACTAATCTGGACATTTTAAGTATCTTTTCAGCGCAGGCACACTTTCCAAGATGATCAAAAGACAGAAAAAGATGGGTGAAAAGACAAGCGCCGGCGCAGCCAGAGGAAGTAGGCGAAAAAGGAGATTAAAAAGGCGCAAGTAGCCTAATAATGATTAAGCGCTGACACGACTAACACAAGTGGACTTGCAAGTTGGTCGTTGGTGACTTGAAGATGTTTGCTTCCCTCACCTATAAATAGAAGTCACCTGTTCAAGCAGAGAGGGAGGAGATCACTAGCAGACCATTGAAGAGAGAAGAAGAACCTCACAATGGAGCTGCAAAAATCTGTAAATGGGAGTACACTTGTGTGTAATGTATCATTTCATGTATATCTGTTTTGCTTTCATGAGCTAAATCTTCTCTTCAAGGCTTAGCGCAAGCGCCTCATGCGGCGATAAGTACCACTTGTAAGCGCATATTTTGGGTTAATTGAAACATTGTCTGCTTTCTACTTAGTTGTGTTAATCTTTTCATTGCTAAGTCCCGTTTGGCCAGCCGGATGCGGTATCAGTATGATAAATCCTTGACAGGTAATGCATACAGCTCTCTCTAAGTAGAACAAGCTATCGCATGTCATGTAGTCTTGGTAGCATTTAATTATTACCACTAAAAGATATTGCATGCTTGAGCTTCGATTGCGTTGTGACTAACGCAATCCCTTGTAAGTATTAAGAGAACTAAACTTCACGCATAAGCTAGGCAAAGAGTCATTTGCTGGTTTATTGCTAAAACGCATAAGGAGTACCGGAAGGAAAACTTAATGATTTTTTCTCACTTAGGCATTAATGGATCAATTAATCAAAAATTAGCACTACAAGTCTCTTATAAACGCATGAGGTTGCTACCGCAATAGCCTTGATATTTTTCGCATTAAATCCTTTTCCTCAATTTATTTTCTTCCCGCAATACATCTATTATTTAAACTACACCAATCAATTTTCTTTACTTACCTAGCATGTTGAGAAATTAAATCAGTGAATATATAATTTTTGTTCCATTTCCCTGTGGATTCGACCCTGAACTCATCAGGTACTACTTGATTTAATCAGTTTATACTTGGATTGATTTAAATCTGCGACTATTCTACCAACTATACTGATAATCAATCAAGTTTTTGGCGCCGTTGCCGGGGAACTGGCAACAAAAGTTTATTCCAGCTTTCACTGAATTAATACTCACAGTGCCTCCTGTTGAGTCATTTTCTCCAAGAACAAAAATATTGCATGCGTGCCACCCGACGAATTGAATTCGAGGTAGATCCTGAAATCGATAGAACATACCACAAAAGAAAAAGAAATCGAAGGCCTCGAAGGCAAACAAGGGAAATGGCAGCACCAAACCAACCAAATAGACCATTAAACCCCATCCAAATGGCCGATGATAGGGCCAGAGGAATTAGAGATCACGCAACACCTGCAAATTGCAATTTCAATCCAGGGATAATTCAACCCACCCTAGAAACGGAGAGGTTTGAACTAAAACCTGTTATGTTTCAAATGTTAACAGCTGCAGGACAATTTGGAGGAAGTCCATCGGAAGATCCTCACTCTCACCTCAAGTCATTCCTTGACATTTGCAACAAGTTTATCATCCCAGGAGTTACACCAGAACAACTTCAGGTCATATTATTTCCTTAGTCTCTGAGAGATGCGGCGAAAGTATGGTTAAATCAACAGCCAGCAAACTCCATCGCAACATGGAACGTTTTGGCAGAAAAATTCCTAGAAAAATACTTTCCACCTACCGCAAACTCCAGATTAAGAAAGGAAATAATGACATTCACGCAACAAGATAATGAAACTTTGAGCGAATCTTGGGAACGATTCAAGAGCCTGCTACAAAGATGCCCACATCATGGTTTACCACTGTGCATTCAGCTACAAACTTTCTACGTAGGTCTTAACAAGAATTCACAAATCGTGGTAGACTCATCCGCAAATGGTGCACTACTCAGAAAAACATATGATGAAGCCCATGAAATTCTAGATCGAATTGCACGGAATAACTATGAGTGGGGATCTGCGGAAGATAGGCGACGAAGACCCATTAAAGCTAATTCAGGAAGTTTTGAAGTAGAGCCTATGACATCAGTAAACACAAAAATTGAAGCGTTGACCTTAAAAATGGATGCGCTTACAGCCAGCACCACACCCTTGATCGTGCAACTCAACGCAGTTGGATGCGGAATTTGCGGTGAAGGACACACGCATGACCAATGTCCTTCAAAGCCAGAATCAGTTCTATATGTGGGAGCGCAAGGAGTGACGCGTAACAACCCATATTCAAGTACATATAACCCAGGATGGAGAAATCACCCAAATTTCTCATGGAATGGAAACGCGAATAAACAACAACAAGTTAATATAAATCATGCGCCAAGATTATTCAATTCTAACAATGGCCAATCTGTGCAGGAACATTTCCAGCACAACATGGATGGAGGAGGAAGCACCAGAGCATCAGCCTCAAACGCATTAGAAAGCATGATGAGGGAATTCATGACCAGTCAAAAAGAATATATGGCCAAGAATGACGCAGTAGTTCAGAGCCAAGCTGCATCTCTCCGTAGTCTAGAGATTCAAGTTGGACAGCTTGCGTTAGAATTAAAAAACAGGCCTGTAGGAACATTGCCCAGCAATACAGAGGATCCAAAAGGGAAAGAGCACTGCCATGCGGTGACTCTACGAAGTGGAAGACAATTACAGATTAATGAACCTATACCAACACAAGATGACCCATGCAAAAGCGCAACCACAGAAGGGCACAGCCAGCCGCAAGAAGAAAAAGTGACGCAAGAAGATGAATCCGAAAAGAAGGAAGCGCACGTAGAAAAAGAGCCTGACGCATATAACCGCAAAGGTTGCGAAAGAAGAATTATGAGGCTCAGTTTAAGAAATTTTTGAATATTTTGCGAGAATTGCATATCAATGTCCCACTTGTGGAGGCATTAGAAAAGATGCCAAGCTATGCTAAATTCTTGAAAGACATTCTAATGAACAAAAGGCCATGGAAGGAGTTTGAAACGGTTGCGTTAACAAATGAATGTAGCGCAATACTTGCCAACAAGCTTCCCCCAAAATTGAAGGATCCTGGTAGTTTCACAATTCCTTGCTCGATAGGAGGAATTGATGTTGGCAAGGCATTATGTGACCTAGGCGCAAGCATCAATCTAATGCCATTATCTATCTACAAACGCCTAGGGATCGAAGAAGCAAGACCAACCACCATTACACTTCAGTTAGCAGATAGATCTGTAGTCCACCCTGAGGGAAAGATCGAAGACGTATTAGTCAAAGTTGACAAATTTATTTTTCCTGCAGATTTCATCATTTTGGACTATGAAGCTGACAAAGAGATTCCCATTATTTTGGGAAGACCATTCCTTGCCACAGGACAAACTCTGATTGACGTACAAAAGGGAGAACTGACAATGCGCATCAATGATCAGAAGGTTGTCTTTAATGTTCTCTCTTCCCTAAAATATCCTGATGATCCCAAGGAATGCAACATGATAGCCCGCATGGATATATGCTCTCCACAAGAATTATTTTCAAATGCAGCCAGTTCCACAGAAGAAGGAACCAAGGAAGATCAGGAAAGAGGAACCCGCATCTTGTCACAGCATGAGGAAGTGACCCACATATTAGACATGGAAGGAAGAGTTCCCGCCCTGCCCTCCATAATGCAACCTCCTGCGCTAGAGCTTAAACCTTTGCCAACGCACTTGAAGTATAGATTCTTAAGGGAAAAAGAATCACTCCCAGTCATAATCTCATCGAAGCTTGATTTATCGCAAGAACATCTACTGATGGAAGTTCTCGCAAGACACAGGGAGGCCATTGGGTGGAGTTTAGCAGATATAAAAGGTATTAGTCTTTCTTATTGCATGCACAAAATTCGTTTGATAGATGAATCCAATGAATTCATTGAGAGACAAAGAATGCTAAATCCCGCAATGATGGAAGTAGTGCGAAAGGAGATAATTAAATGGCTCGACGCAGGTGTGATATACCCCATTGCAGATAGCAAATGGGTGAGCCCAATCCAATGCGTGCCAAAGAAGGGAGGCATGACAGTGGTGACAAACGCAAACAACGAGCTAATTCCATCCCGCACCACTACAGGTTGGCGCATCTGCATGGATTATCGCAAGCTGAATGCGATCACCAAAAAGGACCATTTTCCTCTTCCATTCATTGACCAAATGTTAGACCGACTTGCAGGACAAGCTTACTACTGTTTTCTAGATGGGTACTCTGGATATAATCAAATCACCATTGCGCCAGAAGACCAAGAGAAGACAACATTCACTTGCCCATATGGCACCTTTGCATTCAGAAGGATGCCTTTTGGACTGTGTAATGCGCCTGGAACATTCCAGAGGTGTATGATGGCGATTTTTTCCGAACTTCTAGAAAAATCCGTGGAAGTTTTCATGGATGACTTCTCAGTATATGGGAAGTCTTTCGTAGACTGTCTGAAGCAACTAGAGCAAGTATTAGAAAAATGCAAGGAAACCCACCTGGTGCTGAATTGGGAAAAATGCCATTTTATGGTAGAAGAAGGCATTGTCTTAGGCCACCACATATCAAGTGCAGGTATTGAAGTAGATAAGGCAAAAATTGATGTTGTTAAGAATTTACTACCGCCTACATTTGTTAAGGGAGTTCGCAGTTTCCTTGGACATGCGGGTTTCTATCACAGATTAATCAGAAACTTCTCACAAATCTCGAAACCACTCTGCACATTGCTGGAAGCTAATCGGAAATTTGAATTTTCCAACGAATGCGTTGAAGCATTTGAGAATCTAAAGCATGCATTAGTAAGTGCACCTATCCTGGCAACCCCAAATTGGAAAGAGCCCTTTGTCGTAATGTGTGATGCCAGTGACGTGGCAGTAGGTGTCGTGTTGCCACAGAAAAAGGAAAGGAATCTTCACCCCATTTATTACGCCAGTCGAACATTAAATGAAGCACAGACGAACTACACAACAACCGAGAAGGAATTGTTGGCGGTTGTGTATGCGTTTGATAAATTTCGTGCTTATCTGATTGGCTCAAAAGTCATAGTTTTCACAGACCATGCGGCAATAAAATACCTTATCTCAAAGAAGGACGCAAAGCCTAGACTGATTAGATGGATTCTATTGCTGCAAGAATTTGATTTAGAGATCAAAGACAAGAAGGGGAGTGAAAATTTAATTGCTGACCACTTGTCGCGATTGGAAGACAATGGGAAAGATGATGCGCCAAGGGTCCCTATCGCAAAAGAATTTTCGGACGAAAAGCTGTTCGTAATCAACGAGGAAGAACCATGGTTTGCAGACATTGCAAACTACCTTGCCGCAGGAATCTTGCCAGAAGAATACTCAGCGCAGCACCGTAAGAAATTCTTTCACGAATTAAAATTTTATTTATGGGATGATTCTTGTCTCTATCGCAGAGGACCCGACCATATTCTCAGAAGGTGCGTTGGGCATAAAGATGCACAGAAAATATTGAAAGACTGTCACGAAGCACCATATGGAGGCCATTTCGGAGGACAACGCACTGCGGCCAAAGTTCTTCAAAGTGGATATTGGTGGCCCACCATGTTTCATGACGCCAGAAAACACGTCGAAGGTTGTGATAGATGTCAACGCACTGGAAACATCAGCGCAAGAAATGAAATGCCTCAAAATTACATAATAGAAATAGAGCCATTCGATGTCTGGGGCATTGATTTCATGGGACCTTTCCCATCATCGCAAGGGAACCAATACATTCTCCTCGTAGTGGACTATGTGACAAAATGGATAGAAGCAATCGCCTGCGTTAGAAACGATGCGATAACTGTGACAAAATTCCTAAAAAGGAATATTTTTACAAGATTTGGAGTGTCGCGCAAGTTGATTAGTGATGAAGGGACCCACTTCATAAACAGAATCATGGAGAAGTTATTGCGAAAATACAATGTCAAACACCATATCGCAACAGCTTACCACCCGCAGAGCAATGGTCAGGCGGAAGTTTCAAATAGAGAGATAAAAAGAATTCTTGAGAAGGTTGTAAATATCAGCAGAAAAGATTGGGCGCATAACCTAGACGATGCACTATGGGCATATCGCACTGCATTCAAAACACCCATAGGTGCATCTCCATATGCGCTGGCATATGGAAAAGCATGTCATCTACCATTGGAGTTGGAACACAAGGCGCATTGGGCAATGAAGCGCCTAAATTTTGACTTAGAAGCCGCAGGACAAGAACGATTGCGCCAACTGGCAGAATTGGAAGAATTTAGAAGAAATGTATACGAGAATACCAAGATAAATAAGGAAAACAGAAGCTATGGCACGACCGTAGAATACTCAAAAAGGATCTCAAGACAGGTATGAAAGTATTATTGTTTAACTCACGTTTACGACTCTTTCCAGGTAAACTGAAATCCAGATGGTCAGGACCCTACATAGTTCATAAAGTTTATCCATATGGGGCAGTAGAGCTACATTCTACAGACGGAAAGAGAATTTTCAAAGTTAACGGGCAAAGAGTAAAACCGTATATTGAAGGAACTTTGAATAAAGAAGTTGAGTTTATCCTTCTGAAGGATCCACCTTGAAGAAGCCACACAAGATAGGTCCAGAAAAGAAGTGCTCTGAAATGCGTCAGGACCTAGCGCATAGAGCACTAACAGGTCAGAAGTTGTAAATATTTCTTTTCCGCATAATTTAGTTCTTTTGATAGGTTCAGCTTTAGGAAGATAATCTCATCACATGTGTTTTTGGTTTAAGTAAAAATCGCTGCGTTAAGAAAATTTTGTGCCTAGAAGGAAATCCCACCGCTTGCCAACTCACATCTGCATCTCCACCTCACACGGTAATAATCATATTAGCATTTAATGAGGCGCACTAATCCCTGTTTTTCTCACATTACCCAAGGCAACCGCTCACATTCCTCCAAAATAATCATGATTTCCCACTCTAGTGGGATGCGAAAGGTTGTCAGTACCTAGGGACGCATGCCTTGCGTTAACTATAAGAAAGAAAAGCCTCTGCTGGCTTCATCCTCATTTTTGTGCCTCCTTCGTACCAGAAACCCTAAACCCTAAAACGTTTTGAAATTTCTCCTCCCCTTCCATGAAGAACAGCCATGTCGGACTCACAAAACCTCACCATCACCGGGTATGCGGATGATGCCTACTCTTCGCCGGAAGTCGAAGGACCAAACAGAGATGTGATCATTTCCTCGGATGAAGAAGATGACAACCAAAACCTCGCACAAATGGAAGAAGAAGAACCGGAAGTTGTGGATGGAGAACCTCCCCAAACCAGCACAAATGCCCAACTCCCTGCCGCACCTTCAACCTCCGGTGGCGATGAAGTACTCAACATCGCCCCACTAGACACATCCACCTTCTCCATCCAACCTGTCACTTTTCAGCCAGCCTCAAGCATTCCCACCCCTTGAAACCTCACTCCTTTTTCCTCTCCATTCCCATCGATTCCCCTCCTTCCAGCAGCAAACCCTTCCTCTACCGTAACCCACACCATTGAGCCTTCCCCTTCCTGTTTCCCAACTAACACCACTTCCTCACCTCTTCCTTCATCTTCTTCCACACTCCCACAATTCTCAGAACAGCAAGTCGCTACATGGAATGACTTGTTGCAAGAACTCGGTGAAGAAGGCGATGAAATTCTCCAAAGAGAAGAACGAGAACGTGCTGCCGCAGAGTCTACCGCAGAAAATAGAGGCGAAGGGCCAAGCAATGCGGAAGCAGCAGCCATCGCAGCGCATAACTTGGCTACTATCGCAGTAGCCATGGAAATGTCTGACTTTGAGGATGAAATCCCCCTCACACGTCGCCGCAATATCCAACCAACAGGGGTCGTCATCAGAGAACCACGCGAGGAACTTGCGGCGACCCAAAGCAAGAAGCGGAAAGCGTCCACCGCAGCTAAAGACAAGGGGAAACAAAAAGTAGGCGCAGAGGCCGAAGCAAAGGACTGGGGAAAATTTCAGGAGGAAAGGGGATTCAGTTGCCCACAACCGTAGACAATGACTGACCAGATTTCCTAACGCAAATGGGAAACAGTCTGCGAGAATCCGGGAACCTACGCTCCTGCGCTGGTCCACGAGTTCTTCCACGCACAATGGCGAGATGAGATTGATGAAGTCGTTGTACGTGGCCACGCCATCGCATTCTCCTCAGCGCACATAAACGTGTCTATGAGCTGCAGGACATCCCCAGCGCAGAAGGGAACAAGCTGCTCGACTGCTTGGATGAAGACTTCCTCAATGCAGTCCTTCTCGCGGTAGCCAGCCCTGGGGCTAAATGGGATGGGCATGGCACAAAGAGGACCCTGAAATCACAGATGTTGGATTTCGAGGCAACCCTGTGGATGCACTGGATCAAGAATTGCATCATGCCTACAACGCACGACGCAACCCTAAGCCTTCAACGCGTGATCCTCGTCTACTGCATCATGAAGGGCATGCCAATTGACTTGGGTAAAGTCCTTGTCGACACCTTGCGCCACACTGCCACTAAGCCCAGAGGTGCGCTATTCTGCCCTGGCCTCGTCACCTCTTTATGTCGCGCATCAAATCTCCTTCCCGAAGCTGATGAAGAAGTAAGGACAATGTGGAAGGATTTTTACGAGCAAAGGTGGACACGTGTAACGGGCACGCGAGACAGGCGTCTGCAAGGTGTCAGACGCAGACCTTTAGCCCCCGAAGCACAACCTATTGCACCAGCGCCTGAAAAGCAGAAGACGAAAAGGCGCAAGGTCACCGCAGGACGATACCCTCGCCTAGCGGCGCAAGGCCATCAACAAAAATCCCCAGCGCAGGAAAACACTGTCTGCGATGAGCTTCAAAATGCGCCACCGCCACCTCCACCTGATCAACACTCACCTCCCCGCTCTGAAGCTAGTGCTGAAGAAGTTGCTGAAGAAGAACCCCAGCCCAGTCCTCCTCGCGTCAATGACATCCCTGAACAAACTCCTGAAACCGCAACATCAGGCGAAGGCGCATCTGCCAGACCACTTGATGTTGACACAGCCCTCATCTTCTCAGAGCTGCGGCAGATGTTCCAAGAAGTCACGGAACCTTTGCGTCTGCAACAAGAAAGGTTGTGTCAGCAACAGGCATCACTGCAAAGGCAAAAATAGGAGTTGTCGCAAAGGGTCAATGCCTGTCTCCTCTTCTTAACACATTGGACAAATTCTTTCCACTGCCTGCCTATCGCATCAAACCTTTTCGCGCAAAGACCAGCTGGCGCAGGGCCTTCTCAGATGCGACCACAAAACATTCCGCCAGTTCCAAGGTTCCCTAGACCGCCACCTCCACCACCGCAGGAATAAAATTATCTTTTTCTTTCTTTTGTTTTACCTTCATGTATGCGTCGTGTTCATAATTTCATTATCGAATTACATAAATATATCTCACTGCATATTTCTTATCACTTTTCTCTGCCTTAATAATGTCTCTTTATCTCTTAAAGTCTTTGCGTTAACTCCTTTTGTCTTAATCAACGCATCTAACTTCTAATTTTTCTTGTTCGCATTACCTCACTTGATTTAACCTTTGTCTTCATTTTCCTCAGAACATAAGGCAAATTCCTTCGCAGTTTCACCTTGCCACAACTCAACTTCTATTTTCCTTTGTCCATGTGCTCCAAAGTAAGTTTGGGGGACAATGGGGACATTGTCCATCTTAAGTTTGGGGGAGTAGGCGCATAAGTATTAAATATAAATAACAAATGCGTTCCTCTAGGAATGCGGCATGTTTGTAGCCAGGGGCATTTATGACACCCATAGTTTGCCACTGCGCGAAGACAAACTGGAGGATGTACGTAACGACACTCCAGAGATCAAATCCTGGAATTGATTGAAACTTACTAACAACCCTACTGCATAGGCCATATGTCTCATGTCCTCAACTTGTTGAGGTGTCTGAGGACACAGTTCCTTAGACAAAAGAATTCCATTCCTGAAAAGGTAGTAAACCCTTATTGGAATTCTCCATCTTATATTTAACTAACATCTTGTAGACATAAGAAACTTGAGACAAGACTAGCTCAACTTCTCCTAGATTTTCATTTGGAAATGAGCTGCTAGCCAGCCTCTTTTAATGTCAGTAAGATAACCTACATCATTCCCAATGATTAGGATATCAATCATATACAACACTAAGTGAGCTATAGAATTATTGATGATTACTTGTAAACACAAGACTCATCAATGTTCTGATTGAAGGGAATAAAAGTCCCCACGCAGCGGAAGCGCATCGATTGGACCTTACGCCGTATATTAATTAACATTAAAATACCGTTACGATAACTCAAACAAAACTTTAAACATGCTTTAAAGCCGCTGTAAAATCGGTTTAAACATGCTAAAATAAATCTAAATTTATTTTAAAAACTTTTCTAACGAAAAGAGGAAGAACCGTTACAAACCTCCGTTGTAGACTTGACCGTTCTTCGCCAACGACGCTCCAACGAACGAAAACGCAGCAGCCGCCTTTGTTTTTCTTCGCTGGAAATTCCTTCTTGATTGACACAATAACCACAGAGGTTACACCGGTATGTCTCTAAGTCTAGGAGGCCAAAGACTTGTGGGAGTCTTTCTCTAAGAGGGAGGCTAGAGAGAATTCTAGGTCTTGTCTTTCAAGAGTGTCAAGTGTCTTGACCAATTAGGTCTAGTGTTCTATTTATAGAAGAGAGGTCATGAATAAAATATTCAATTAAATCAATCTTTTCCAAAATTGATTCAATCTTATTCCTTAATTAATCAATCATGATCAATCAATTCCCCAATTGATTAATCTTTTCCATAAATGACTAATTTCTTCCATAAATAATTAGATCATTCCCATAAATGATTAATCACTTCCTTAAGTGATTAATTATTTACATAATTGATTAATTCATGGTTAATGAATTCTTTAATTAATTAACCACCAATTAAATATCACATATTTAATTTCCGGCCTTGAATTAATTAATTTTGCCCAAACACTTTTAGGACTTAAATTAATTAATTCTTTCAATCTTCCATAAATTTATATTTGAACTTCTTCAAATATTAATTTCTCTCATAATAATATATCAATATATATTATATTTATTTCCCTTAGTAAATTGAACATTTTCAATTTACATTTAATTACGTAGTTGCCTCAAATTACTTTACGAGCTACCAGTGGGACCTTATGGACCTGCAGATTAGAAGCTCCAACGATGTGAGATTAATTGGTTAAACTCATTAACCACAATAATCAATATTCGTTAACTGTGTGTACATTCCACTATAGACTCACAGTTGCACTCTTCTCACTGCAGACATATTTTCTGTGTCCACGGAACTTAGACCAATATCGACTAGTTAGTCCTTCACGAGTGTCCGTAACACCAGCTGGGTCAAATTACCGTTTTACCCCTGGGTCACCTCTATTTCCCTAAGTACCAATTCTCCTCTAATGAACAATCTGTTTATGGTCCAACCATCAAACAGAAAACCCTCTCGTGCCATTGAGAGGGTAGGGCCCTTTGTTCAAGACTCGGAGTAACCACTTAAGGGAACACTCATCTGCTTCTCTAAAGTCGGGAAGGAGTGAATTCCATCTTGTACGATTATGTTCCCAGCTCCTCATTCGATCTTGTCCCCAAAGTGGTAGGCTTATTGAGTCGGCGTATTGGCCACTCTCACCCATACAAATCAAAGGACAATCTCTCATGAGCAGGAGTTCATAATCAACTCAGGATTAAGACTAAGTTGTCTAGGTCGTCCTAGTGAAAATAGAAAACCAACTAGTTAACGGTGTTATAACTAGTGATTACTATTTCGCGGTCCGGTCTTATGCAAACTCATTGCATAGGATACCCCCACTCGCATGTCTCCTACACGAACGCGTTGGATCGCAGCGTTTGTATCAAATACAAAGTGGGCCGTATCCATAGTGTCACCAGGATAAGGCACCCAGTCTTATCCCTATACTATAGACCCTTTAGGCTGTTTCTTGAACAATGATCCCATATGTCGCTACATATAGTTCAAGACTCATATTACAGCCTTGGATGTCTAGTTTATTGGATTAGGGTTATTATTAGGCAAAGACAAATATAAAATAACTAATAACAATTAATGGAAAAATATATCAATATTATTTCATTAATATCCGGTCAACGGTTACATTCACTATCTACGAGTTTTAGGGCATAAAACCCAACACTGATTAAAGCCAAAAATTTGATCACTATATCAAATCTTAAATTCCAAGATCGAAATGCTTAGGTCAATCCAAGAATGGACCACTTAAGCGTGCAAACCCTTTTGCTTTTCATCTTGCTCAATGGACCCTTCTGGTTGAGACCTTAAATGTCTCGTTTCTTCTTGTAAATTCACTTGTAACCTATAGGTGTTACCCCATCAAGCAAATTTACAAGACCCCAGATGGAATTGAAATGCAAAGATTTCATTTCCAGGTCCATGGCTTTAACCCATTGGTCCTTGTCAACATCATTCATTTTCTTTCTAAAAAATAATGAATCCTTTGTGTCATCATCAAGAATGATAACTTAAGCTTCAAATAAGCCCATGTAACGGTCAGGTTATAAAACAACCCTCCCACTACATCAAGACATTCTCAACTCTTGAGATGGATGTGACTGACCAAAAGCACTGGCCTTGTCAACAACTCTTGTTGAATAACCAGTCTTATCAACAACTTTTGTTGATTCATCAACAACTCTTGTTAATGTTTCCGTAGCTTTATTACTTAATTCACTTAAACCGACCTTACTTTATGGCTTATGATTTCTCATATGTTCTTCTTCTGAGAATGAAACATTTTTCGATACAAATTCTTTATTCTCTTATGGATTGAAGAAGTATATTCTCCTCGTTTCCTTTGGGATTGCCTACAATTAGGCATTATTTTGAACGATATTCCAATTAATTTTGGGTTAGTCACAAGCACAAGTCCTGGACACCTCAAAATTTAAAGGAACGCAAACAATCTTTACGTCCTATCCACAACATAAAAGGTGTTTCAGAAACACTTTTGATGGAACGTTGTTCAAAATACACACTGCAATCACACTGCATGACCCTAAAACGAGTCAGGCAATTGAGCATAGCTCAACCTTATTGAACCATATCCAATAGGGTTATATTACTCCTAACTGAGATTTAGGATGTGATTCCATGAACTATCAAATAGCCTTAGAATCTCAAGTCCCTATACTCAACACATTGATCAGATAAAAGTGGTTTTATTATCTCACCTAACAAGTTTTCAACTTCAATCTTAAACCCCTTCGAATATCTCAAGAGCTTCAGACTGAAATTGCATTAGGTAGAGATACTCATACCTTTGAATAATCATCTATAACAGAGATAAATTATTCATACCCTCCCACTACTTTAACATACTAGACCACAAGGATCCAAATGTATAAGCTCCAAGGGCTCTTTGGCTCTTTTAGCTCTCTTCCAGTAAAAGATCTATCAGTCATATTGCCCATAAGGCATGACTTAATTGGTATTAAAGAGTGTTCTTCTAACTAACTTAGAAGTATACTCTAGACTAAGCTCCCAATCATATTGAGATCAAAAATAGCCTAACACCTTAAGAACCAAAGAAAGGTATTTCCTTTAGGAGATATCCTTTGCCTTTATTTCTACGAGCATAAGCAATCTTAAACAACTCAGTGCTCATGACTTGCTTTACTCTCGATTAGTCTTAAAACACATAAGTTATTTTCAGTAATGTTGAACTAATGTCAACTCCCTTTCTTAAAATAAAACTGCGTTAGCAGAGAAAGGTATAGAGTAACATTGTTCCAACATATACGTTACAGAAATCAAATTTCTGTTAATCTTTAGGAAATTCATACACATTATCTAATAATGTGTATTTTCTCCCACTAGATAAAATAACTTAATGTTCCCTCTGCCAAAACTGAGATATATTCTCCAGATCAAAATCTGAGAATCATCTCATCTATTTGCAACAGTTGCCATGAGCTTATTCCTTAAAAGGAAAAGCAAACGTGACAAGTGGCACCTGAATTAAATTTTCAGGCTGTATCCTCATTTTCCACAATGCACGTTTCAATGATCAATAAATCATATTATTGGCATTGATATTGGCTAGGCAGTTAATGTCATAATCATCATGAACGATTTAAGATGAACTAGACATTTGGGCCTGAGGACATTCCTCACAAAAGATTAAACTTAAATCACTTACCACAAGTTTTGTTTAAGCTAGTTGTATCTTAAACCGTTATTAATAAAATGGCGCAAGACAATGCACATAAAATTTTATATAATTGCTGAAGTAACAAATTACTTGTATTATTAATCGCACTAACCCATTACAAATAATCCAATCAAATTCTGCAAAAGCAAACAAGCAATCAAAGAAACCCTATAAAACTATTGATTTAGTTTTTGCAACGATACTTCAGAGGTTTAGAGCAACAGCCACCGAAGGGTGGTCAACTACTCCTCCTCTGAATTGAGACAATCTCAACCAAATTCTAACACCAGAATAACTCATATTCCGTTAGCATTTAGTTACCGTTGTTTGGTCAAGGATTAGTTAACACATTTAACTCATCCCCGTAAGTGTAACCCTCCCACTTTCAGACCTCAGAGGCACGGACCAACAGGCTACCGTTAGGAAAGACAACTGTTGGTAATTAGCCTAAGCGATCATATCCTATTCAGGAGTTCATGGTGTTCCGAATCCCATGATCAGGCCCTCCGAAGGGATGGTTGCGCCGAGACAACACGCAGGCGGATCATAGGAATCTCATGACGCCGATAATATAACAATTATATTAATCTAAGGTGGTGTCATGCTTCATGCAATTTCAATTTCATTTAATTAATATCGATTATATTAATTAATCATCAACGAAATTAAATCACATGAAATTAGACATTAATATAATATAAGTCTTATATTAATCTAATTAATGTCATGCTCAATGCTATTCCATTTTCATTAAATTAATATAACACTTTATATAAAAATTATACATGAAAGTCAAACATTGAAATTTATTTCCATTCATAATATAACTATTATATTAATACTCATGAAAATAAATCTAAGCATGCATGCTACATTAATAAAATATAACATTTTATATTTATCTAATTAATGTTATGCATCATGCTTTTCCAATTTCATATATTTAATATAACAATTATACTAAATAACTCATGAAATTTAAATTCATACATAATTATCATATATTATAACAATTATAATATAAAAAATGCATGAAACATGCTTAACCTATGGTGGGATCTAGCTAAATGACATTCATAAAGCAATAAATAGCTGAAAAACCGGTATATTGGCCCCTAGGATAATTAAAATAAACAAAAATTACAATAATTTCAATTTAATTATCCTTCTGAGTCTTGAACTGCTCAAGAATCGACCCGAACCAGCTTGAACCGCTTCAAGCCGGGCCCAAATCACTCAAACCAGACAAGAATCAATAAGAACCGGACCAAACAAGCTGAAATTGGCCGAACCGGACAAACCGAACCACTCTAACCGCACGCTGAATTTTATAAAAAATATATTTGCCCACGCCCCAGCTCGAACACGGGACCTCCCACGTGGTAGTCACGACCATCTGTGCTAGCCACCCATGTTCAAATTTAATAGAACGCACAAAATTAATAATTCGTAACTGTCAAATAACCAACCTACGTTCTACACGACGCGATCAAGCGTCTGCAAATCCAAAATTCCCGTCAGCGTCGAGACTCTGTAGACATAGCATCTCGACACTGTCCCGATTTTTTTCAGCTTCTTGAGCGTCGCGACTCCGTTGAGTAGGGTCGCGACGCTACGCCTCTGGACAGCCTATGTTCTTCGTTTCCAGTAGCCGATTCCAATCGATTTTTCGCCCAAATTCATCTCGTTCTTCATCAAAATGAATTCTAATCTAGACACGGACTTTACAAGACTCGATGTACTTATTTAATTGCCCAAAAACGCAGGGGCCTTTACAATTTTGATCAAATCAAAACACAGTAAATCTAAGGCCAAATACCAAAACAAATTTTCAGCAAACCAACATTCATAATGCAGAATAAATCCCACCAAGAACCAACGCAATTTTCATAAAATTGAAATCAATTAACAAGATGTCTTTGATGCCAATTGAAGGGTTAAAATCCATTTGGCAGCGGAAGCAAACAAGAACAATCTCGAATTAAAATTTCAATTATAGAAAAACCAATACGTTGGCAAAAAAAATCAGAAATAATTTATAAATTACTAAGATTAAGCATGCTGTAAATATATTCAAGATTAAGAATACTTACCGGATTCCGAAGAACACAACACAATGCTCCAATTTCGTTCTTGGGACTTCCAACAGACACCACCACTCGAATCACCCGCTATTCTCTTGGGATATCTTGAGATATGGCTTGTGGGAACCCAAAAATCGGTCTTGGAAGAAAATTTTCAGCAATGTTCTTGCTGTAATTTTTGAGAGAGGAAGAGAGAAAAGCCTCAGAGCTTTTCTGTGTTCTCACGTAAAAATGAGAGAGTGAACATTCGTTAGGGAACTCTCTCTCCCCTCAACGATAAGTGGGGAGGGAGTTACATTACCCTACTTGATCTAAACCGTTAGATCTTAATCGAAACGATCTCGGCCATTAACTAATTAAATAATAATTATTTATTTAATTAATTAATTATAATTAATTTAATTAAATCAATATTAATTGAATTAATTATAATACAAAGTATTTAATTCAATTTGAATCAAATTCAATTGAATTAAATTGGCCAATTCAATTAATTCTATTAATTGAATCCACATTAATTAAATATCAAATATTTAATTAATTTTATAATTGAATCATATTCAATATTATCTCTCTCATTTAACCTATAGTTTTAATGTGCATCAAAATGTACATTAATATAAACTATAGTAATAATTTGATTAAATCATATTTAACCAAATTAAATTAAATTAATTAATTTCCAATTAATTAATTCATGAATTAACCAAATATCACATATTTAATTAAATTCATAATTCTCTCATTAATTAATTTTGAATCATATCCAAAATTAGTTTTACTATAAAGTTTAATTCAATAATTAAACTTATAGTATAATGTATCTCCATACATTATATTAATTGTATCAAAATACAATTAACTTAAATTCCCTTTAATATGAAGACTATATTATCTCAGAACCCGTTATGAGCTAGAAGGTGGACCTAATGGACCTACAGATCAGAAGCTCCAACGATACGAGATTGATCAGCTAAACTCATTAACCGAGTCAATCAACATTCGTTAACTGTGGGTCACTCCACTAAAGACCCACATCTGCACTCTTCTCACTGTAGAATATTTCTGTGTCCACTGATATCGACCAATGCAGTAAGTCAATCCTTCACGTGTGTTCGTAACACCAGCTGGGTCAAATTACCGTTTTATCCCTGGGTTATCTCTGGATCCTTAAGTACCACTGATCCCTCTAATGAACAACCTGTTTAGGGTCCAACCACTAAATAGAAGTTCCTCTCGGGCCAGGAGAGGATGGCGCGCCTTTGTTCAAGACCCGAAATTAGCTCTTAAGGGAACACACATCTACTTGCCCCAATAGGGGAAGGAGTGAATTCCATCTTGTATTGTCATGTCCCCAGCCCCCCACTCGGTCTTGTCCCCAAGAAGGTAGGCTTATTGAGTCGGCATATTGGTCACTCTCACCCGTACCAATCAAAGGACAATCCCTCGTGAGAAGGAGTTCATGACACACTCAGGATTAAGATCGAGTTACCTAGGTCATTCTATTGAAACAGTAACCTAACTAGTTAACGGTGTTACATCTAGTGGTTTACTATTTCGTGGTCCGGTCTTATGCAAACTCATTGCATAGGATACCCCCACTCGCATGTCTCCTACATGGACGCCTTGGATCAATACGTCTGTATCGAATACAAAGCGGGTCGTATCACATAGTGTTACTAGGATAAGGTACCCAGCCTTATCCCTGTACTATAGACCTTTTAGGTTGTTACTTGAACACTGATCCCCGTATGTCCCCACATACGGGGATCAGTGCAATTCTAGACTTAATATGACAATAACACTTTATTGCATAAACCTCAATAACACTTTATTGATACAAGTGTATAATTTGTTAATCATTCACTATCTACGAGTTTTAGGACATAAAACCCAACAAACTCTCACTTGGACTAAAAATCTAGTTTAGTGGGAATGTACAATAATCTATCCCAGCAGTGGGTGTATAAATACATGTATAATACATAAAACGTATTTACAATGTACAAATACAATAAACTAGGGCATCACTATACCCATTACATAATGGTATCACTATACCCATTACACTTCTCCCACTTGCCCTAGATTACATATTTGTACATAACTCGTAGACCTAGACCATCTAGATGACCCTCATACACTTTAGCCGAGAGAGCCTTCGTGAATGAATCAACAATATATCATTTAGATTCAATGTGCTTGCTTGTCTTGCAATAGGATAGTCCATATTTGGAACACCTTCCAAATTAGGCTTGAACTTCCTAAGTCATACAGTCTCTATTTGTGCTTCATAAGCAACTACTTATTGGCCTATATGGTCGAGACTGCAGATAACTCGTACTATAGCTCCTCCATTAAGGGTGAAGACAGACACTGATGTAGATTTCATCAAATCGTTATCAGTTAAAACATCTGTGTCAGTGTATCCTGTAAGGATCAAATCCTTAGCGTCATACACGAGCATATAAAACCTCTTTCTCCTAAGATACTGGAGGATGTACGTAACGACACTCCAGAGATCAAATCCTGGAATTGATTAAAACTTACTTACAACCCTACTGCATAGGGCATATGTCTCATGTCCTCAACTTCTTGAGGTGTCTAAGGACACAATTCCTTAGACAAAAGAATTCCATTCCTGAAAAGGTAGTAAACCCTTATTGGAATTCTGCATCTTATATCTAACTAACATCTTGTAGACATAAGAAACTTGAGACAAGACTAGCTCAACTTCTCCCAGATTTTCATTTGGAAATGAGCTGCTAGCTAGCCTCTTTTAATGTCAGCAAAACTCGCTGTTTGAACAAAATGAGCAGCAAAATAATCAGGCTGAGAATCCTATCCTGATAGCGAACGATAGGACCAGAGCCATTCGAGCATATGTTGTCCCGATGTTTAATGAATTGAATCCAGGGATTGCACGTCCCCAAATCCAAGCGGCGAATTTTGAAATGAAACCGGTAATGTTCCAGATGTTGCAAACCGTGGGACAATTCCATGGTTTGACATCTGAAGACCCTCATTTACATCTTAAGTCTTTTCTAGGAGTTAGTGATTCTTTGGTAATTCAAGGAGTGCCTAGGGATGCTCTTAGATTAACTTTGTTCCTGCATTCTATTAGAGATGGAGCAAAGGCATGGTTAAACTCTTTTGCTCCAGGATCAATTAGGACGTGGGATGAGTTAGCTGGAAAATTTTTTAGTAAATATTTCCCGCCTAATAGAAATGCTAAATTAAGGAGTGAAATAATATGGTTTAGACAACTTGAAGATGATACTTTTAGTGAGGCTTGGGAGCGATTTAAGGAGCTTTTGCGAAAGTGTCCTCACCATGGTTTACCTCATTGTATTCAAATGGAAACATTCTACAATGGTTTAAATGGAGTAACCCAAGGTATGGTCGATGCTTCGGTTGGAGGGGCCCTTTTGGCAAAAACTTCTGATGAAGGTTATGAAATTTTAGAGAGAATATCTATTAATAGTTGTCAGTGGTCGGATGTTAGAGGCACAAGTAAAAAAGTTAAGTGTGTATTAGAAGTTGATGGTGTGTCCACCATTAGGGTTGATCTTTGATGTGGACTTTTCCTACCGCAAGCGCACGGGTCAAGTAATAATAAAGTGTTCGTAAATACGAGTGTCGTCATCTGGATTGGATTTTTAAGCAAATCAAGTATTGTGAATTATCTTGCCCAATTTTATTTAGGGATCAAAAAGTGATGAAAAGATGATAATAAAACCAAATCAAAGCAAGTAAAAAGAATGGAAATTCAATTGGGAAAACTACTTAGGGAATTGATTTCGCCGATTTCGTTTAGGATTGATTTTAAAGAATAAGTTATTATGCACAATGAAATTATGAGCCAAAGACCCTTTAATCACAACTACCTCTCCCGAGTATAATTGATTCTCATGCAAATTAACCAACTTGATATCCCTATCTAAGTTTATTAATAAGCAAGGCAATGAGATCTTTTAACCAATTCTAAAGTTAATCTAAAACCGTCAAGAATTAGAAAGTAAACTTTATTCATGCAATCTTGAGTAAGTCTAGACCAAATCCCCTCTCCCGAGCTAGATTTGAAACTTAAATCATCCAACTAATGGCCAATTAATTGAAAGCATTAAATCAAGATTACAAACACAATAACATTGCACAGCTTAAACCATAAATCAATCAAAAAACTTAATCAACTACATCAATCCCTAAGCTACAAGTTTAGCTACTCATGAATGTAAATACAAGCTCAACTAAACATATGAAAGCCATAAATCTAACTAAAGGAAGAAAAGGGAAAAGAAAACTCAATGTAGGCTGAGTCCCGACGTCCCCATCACGATCCCCACGAACAATGGGTTGATTTCCAAGTCTCCCCCTTTGTTTCAGCCTCCAAAGTGCTCTGTTCTGCTCTGTTTACGGCTCCAAAAGGTCCCAATTCGAACTCCCCACAAAACCTAGCCGAAAATAAGCTTTTATTCTGATTTTTCGTCTTAGCGTCGAGACACTACCTCTTATACGCGCGTTCTGAATAAGGAAAAACGGTAGCGTCGGGACGCTTCCTATCATAGCGTCTCGACGCTGTGAGCTTTACGTGCCTAATCTGATATGGAATGTGAGCGTCGAGACGCTCAAGAGCTAGCGTCTCGACGCTAGCCTACTGTTGACCGAGATTTGACTTTTTTCCACTTTTACTCTTTTCATTCCTTTGCATCTTTTCACGCCCCGAGCACCCCGATTAACTCTAATATGGCATTATAGCTCCAATCGACCATTTCCTACAAAATAAACAATAAAGCACAATAAAACGGCCCAAACTTCATAAAAGTCTAGCTAAATTAAATAAGTAAAAGTAGCTAGCTATGCTCGCTATCAAATACCCCCAAACTTAAGCTTTTGCTAGTCCTCGAGCAAACTCTAAATCAGACATACAATGGAAGAATGGATGCAACAATCATAACTCAATCCTCAAGGCTTAAAAGTCAATAACCAAGCAAGCAAGAGATATGCACACAAGGACTAATGAGAGAGACAAATTAAAATTTTTCCAAAATTAACTTGCACAAGCGAGATCTAACTCAACAAGATCAGACTCTACTAGCCCGGGATTGGATTATTAAACTCTCAGCTCATCTTCCCTCTACACTGGCACTAAGGCTTCACTAATGAGTTAATGCAACAAATTAGTTTGATTATCTCCATACTTAGGTGCTTATAATTAACAATCAAATTAAGCATTTATATGTGGCACTAGCTTTCACACACCCATTGCAGGGACCCTTAACCTGAGATTTCTCTGGTTGGCCTAACTGATCACAACAGGGGTAGCTCTTTTTGCCTAAACTTTATTAAACATTGCAAACTGTGCACAGGCCATGGCATAATAATTTTTCTCTTCAACAGTAACTACAAGAATGATTTTGCTTTATGAGCATAAATAGCATATATTCTTTTCTTTCCTCCTAAGCAAGATCAAACGTGCTAATTTGCAAAACATTAACTTTTTAGCTCTACCCTACACCTATCGAGGTGACAACAAGCATATGAACCCAATAATTCGCTCCTAAGCATTCAAATCCATGTCAAGCCAAGACAGATACTCTACTCATGCAAGCCATCTCCTAGAAAAATTTTAAAAAGTCTCCCTTTTTGGGCACTTATGCTTACATCTCATCACAAGCTTGAAAATTGACAAGAAAGCCTATCCTAGGACATCATAATCATGCAAAAGTAGCATCCAGAAAACAACCATATGCATAATTCAAAGAAAGCTCAAAACTATAGCCCGAACTCAGATGCTCAAGGGCTCCACAAACATGCTAATCCACCCCCAAACTTAAAATATGCATTGTCCTCAACGTATAAAGAAAATAAAGCATACACAAGCATGAGAACAATAAAAGAATGACAGGAGTGAATAATACTGGCCTGGAATAATGATGACTTCTTGCTTGAGAGCTTGGAATCTTGAAAGCTTGAAAGCAAAGGAGAGGAAGAAAACAAGACCTACAAAACAAAAACAAACAATAAATCACAAACAAAAAGAAAACACACTACTTACTTGGGTTGCCTCCCATAAGCGCTTGTTTAACGTCATTAGCTCGACGTGTTGCATGTGCTTCAAGGAGGCTTTTGTTCTGTGAATCCAACAGAGGTGCTCTTTCTTGCACATTTCCTGTAGCCCATGAAAAGCACTTCATCTTTAGAGTCTTCAACTGCTTTAAAGATTTCTTTTTCGTTCTTGACTCTAATAGTGAGCTCCCTGCGCTCAATATCTATGATCACTCACCCAGTAGCGAGGAATGGTCGTCCTAATATGACAGGCATTGAAGGATTTTCTATCATGTCCATAACATACAAGTCAATAGGGAGGAAAAATCTACCTACTCTGATTAACACATTTTCTACAATACCAACTGGTCTCACCACAGATTGATCAGCCAATTGGAGCTTTACAGGAGTAGACTTAATCTCACCTATATCTAACTTTTTACACAACGATAGAGGAATGATATTAATGCTAGCACCTAAATCACATAATGCTCTGAAAGAATAAGTACCAAAACTACAAGGAACAGAAAAACTCCCTAGATCTGCTACTTTTTCAGGTACTTTCTATTGTACTCTGGTGCTGCATGTGGAAGCAAGATAAACAGTGTCAACCTTCTTTTCTTTTTGCTTCTTTGCTAACCACTCCTTCATGAACCTGTTGTATTGGGGCATCTCTAATGCCTCTGCAAAAGGAATATTAATATTCAGATTCATAAAAGCATTCATAAATTTATCAAACTGAACCTGATTGTTCTTTTTCTTCTTTTTCTTTTTCTTTTCCTTGGGAACCATCAGTGTGGGAGAAGGAATAGGAGGCTCAAGGTTAGGCTGTTCAGCCTCATCAGATGATGTGTCCTCCTCAGCTTCCCCTGTAGGCGTTTCATAGTCCTCAGATTCAGGTTCCTCTTCAGATTCCTCCTGGTGTACAGTGATTGCCTTACAGTACTCCATCTGAGGTTTCTCTTGTTCAGCTGGGGCCTTACCTTTATTCATGGTGCTTACAAAATTCACCAACTGTCCCAGCTGAGTCTCAATGTTCTTTATAGCTGTACTGTGGCCATTCAATGTTGAGTTGATGGCAATGACTGCCTCCTCTAATTTGGTTGTCCTGTTACTAGACTCTGCAATGAAAGCTCCAACAAGATCTTCTAACTTTTTATTATCTTGAGTTTGAGGGGCAAAACCAGGAGGATTAAGAACATTCTTAGTATTAGCATAAGAGAAATTTTCATGGTTCCTATTGTTAGGGTGATAATGTGTAGGTGTAGAACTATTATTATATCCCCTAGAATTGAAATTTGATACATACTGAACCTACTCAATAGTCTCCTCCTGAGGTCGAGATGCTAAAGCAGCAGCTGATTCAATTGACTGTGCACTCCCTGTACCTGAAAATTTCATAAAAGCATTGGCAAGGGAAGTCATCTGGGCCTGGAGTGCACTTACTTTATCAACCTCAAACACTCCAGCAGCAATCTTTTTAGGTGTAGACCGCTCAGATGGCCACTGATAGCTGTTGGTGGCCATATCCTCTAAAAGTGTGCGAGCGTTTTCCACGGTCTTGGACAACAGAGTCCCACCTGCAGCTGCATCAACAATCGTTTTTGTACTAGGAGTTAAACCATTATAAAACAACTGTACCTGAAGCCAATCGGGGTAACCATGCTGAGGGCACTTCCTCAGTAGCTCTTTGAATCGTTCCCAAGCTTCGAACAGCTGCTCATCATATTGTTGTTGGAATGTCCCAATCTCGGTCCTCAGCTTGACCGTCTTTGCAGGAGGGAAAAATTTCTTTAAAAAGGCCTGGACCAAAGCATCCCAAGTGGTGATGCTCCCAGGGGTAATAGACTGCAACCAATCACGTGCTTTATCCTGGAAAGAAAAGGGAAATAAACGTAAGCGAATAGCATCCTCAGAGACACCATTAATCTTTACCGTCCCACAAATATCCAAGAATGATTTAAGATGAGAATTTGGATCCTCGATGGGCGATCCTCTGTATGCACAGTCTCGAGCCATCTAAATAAGACCGGTTTTCAGCTCAAAGTTGTTGGCATTAATCGGGGCATAGACAATTCCCGATTGCTGTCCCTGAAACACAGGCTGAAAATAATCTCTAATAGGCCTTGGCTCCTCAGGTGGATTTTGATCTGCCATTTGAATAATTTCTCTATTTTCCCTTCGAAGCCTAAGAATTGTTCTTTCTATCTCGGGATCAAATGGTATCACTTCTCTATTACTACGCATGCAAAATTAAAATACCTTAAAAAGAAAAGAAAAACAATTATGGAAATAAATAAAGAAAAGAAAACAACTAATTTAAGAATGGAAAATATAATCTAGAAAAGGAAACAAAGTAACCTAATATGGAATGCAAAAAGAAATATGGCAAAATGCAAATAAGGAAACTAATCTAGAGAGGAAAAACAAGAACAAATAAAGAAAAGATTACTCAACTAAAAGAAAACTAACCTAGAAAATCAAATATGGAAAGAGAAACAAATAAGGAAAAAAATGCAATAAACTAAAAAGGTAAAAATACACCCTAAATTAAGATCAAGCAATTTTTTCACAATATCAATTTAACTAAATGTGACAATCCCCGGCAACAGCGCCAAAAACTTGATGTGGACTTTTCCTACCGCAAGCGCACGGGTCAAGTAATAATAAAGTGTTCGTAAATACGAGTGTCGTCCTCTGGATTGGATTTTTAAGCAAATCAAGTATTGTGAATTATCTTGCCCAATTTTATTTAGGGATCAAAAAGTGATGAAAAGATGATAATAAAACCAAATCAAAGCAAGTAAAAAGAATGGAAATTCAATTGGGAAAACTACTTAGGGAATTGATTTCGCCGATTTCGTTTAGGATTGATTTTAAAGAATAAGTTATTATGCACAATGAAATTATGAGCCAAAGACCCTTTAATCACAACTACCTCTCCCGAGTATAATTGATTCTCATGCAAATTAACCAACTTGATATCCCTATCTAAGTTTATTAATAAGCAAGGCAATGAGATCTTTTAACCAATTCTAAAGTTAATCTAAAACTGTCAAGAATTAGAAAGTAAACTTTATTCATGCAATCTTGAGTAAGTCTAGACCAAATCCCCTCTCCCGAGCTAGATTCGAAACTTAAATCATCCAACTAATGGCCAATTAATTGAAAGCATTAAATCAAGATTACAAACACAATAACATTGCACAGCTTAAACCATAAATCAATCCAAAAACTTAATCAACTACATCAATCCCTAAGCTACAAGTTTAGCTACTCCTGAATGTAAATACAAGCTCAACTAAACATATGAAAGCCATAAATCTAACTAAAGGAAGAAAATGTTGGGTTTTATGCCCTAAAACTCGTAGATAGTAAATGTACATTTGACCGAACATTAATAAAGTGATGTATTATTCAATGTTTGTATTATATCTTGTCTTGCTAACCCTAATCCAATAAACTAAACATCCATGGCTAATAGAATGAGACTTGAACTAGTATGTAGGGACATGCGGGGATCAATGTTCAAGTTTTAGCCTAAAGGGTCTGTAGTATAGGGATAAGGCTGGGTACCTTATCCTGGTGACACTATGGATACGGCCCGCTTTGTATATTGATACAAACGTAGTGATCGAACACGTTCATGTGGTTGACATGCGAGTGGGGGTATCCTGTGCAATGAGTTTGCACAAAGACCGGACCGCGAAATAGTTAACCACTAACTATAACACCGTTGGTTAGCTCGGTTTCTATTTCACTAGGATGACCTAGGCAACTTGGCCTTAATCCTGAGTGGATTATGGACTCCTGTCCATGAGGGATTGTCCTTTGATTTGTACGGGTGAGAGTGGCCAGTTCGCCGACTCAATAAGCCTACCATTTTGGGGAGAAGACCGAATGGGGAGCTGGGAACGTAGTCTTACAAGATGGAATTCACTCCTTCCTGATATGAGGGTAAGTAGAGGTGTGTTCCCTTAAGTGGTGTCTCCGGGTCTTGAACAAAGGGCCCTACCCTCTTTATGGCACGAGAGGGTTTTCTGTTTGATGGTTGGACCACAAACAGGTTGTTCATTAGAGGAGCACTGGTACTTAAGGACCAAGAGGTAGCCCAGGGGTAAAACGGTAATTTGACCTAGCTGGGGTACGAACACACGTGAAGGGCTAACTTACTGCTGACGGTCAATATCCGTGGACACAGAAATATATCTGCAGTGAGAAGAGTGCAGCTGTGGTTCTTTAGTGGAGTGAACCACAGTTAACGAATATTGATTAACTTGGTTAATGAGTTTAACCAACTAATCTCATATCGTTGGAGCTTCTGATCTGTAGGTCCATTAGGTCCCACCGGTAGCTCATTTAGGGCGTTGAGGTAAAATTCTAAGGATGGATTGAATATTCAAAGGTGTTTGAATATTATACTAAAATATGAAGTGGTTCATATTAAAACTATAGGTTATAATTAATATGCATTGGATGTATATTAATACTATAGTTTTGAGAGAGAAAATAGTAATTGAATATGTGATGTTCAATTTTATTTTATTAATTAATTTCGAATTAATTAATTAATTTAGTTTAATTAAATTTGATTTAATTAAACTATAAGATAAGAGGGATATTAATTTAAATTGGATTTAAATTAATATTATTTTAATTAATTTAGATTAATTAAAATATAATTAATTGTAATTTAAAATTATGTTTTAAAATTATAATTAATTAAAATATCAGATAACTGATTTGTCAGTTATCTGATATTATATTTTTTTTAAAAAGACGTGGTCAGTGCAGTTGCACATCTCTCGCTCAGTCTCACGTCTCCCACACCAATCTCTCCCTCTCTATCGGTCTCTCTCTCACAGAGCATTCTCTCTCAGAGAATTCAGACGATTGATCCAGAGAAAATTTCCTAAGAATTTTCGCTCCCACCAGCACCCAACGCTAGATCCTATCAGAGAATACCGGTGTACCCTCGTTGTGGTGTTCGTGGTGATTTTCCAGCAAGACCAAGGTTGATTTGCTGTTGTATTTTTGGGAGAAATTCAGAGAATTTGGCGAAACAATCAAGGTTTTCTTCAAGGGTAAGGTTCTTTTTGAACTTGGATCAATAGGATCCAATTTTATAGATTAGATCTATAAAATTTGTATGTTTAAGCATGTTTTATCTCAGTTTTACAGCAATCATTTTCTATATATTTCTTGCTGTAAATTCATTATTTTTGCCGTCGTATTGGTATCCCAATCGATGTTTTATTATTCGAAAAGGTCTCTGAGGTTTTCCGCTGCGCATAGGGCTTTTATCCCTACAATTGGTATCAGAGCCATTTCGAATTAAAACGTTGTTTTTGAGATTTGCGAATGGCTGTATGGTGGGATTAATTATGCATTATGAATGTGGGTTTGCGATAAACTGTTTTGATTTAATTTGGCCATAGATTTACCACAATTTTATTTGATTTGATCATGTAAGGCCCCTGCGTTTTTGGGCAAAATTGTGTAAATCGAGTCTGTATTAGTCCGGGTCACGTTTAGGCTTGAAAATCGATGAAGATCGCAAAAGAAATTGGTGAAAATCGTGAAGAACAGTCGCGTTTCTGCCCAGAAATCAGCTCCAGACGCAACAGCGTCGGGACGCTTTGCCTTGTGCGTCTCGACGCTGTCGCGATTCCACGCTCCAGATGGTTGAAATCGGGCCAGCGTCGGGACGCTTTCTTCACAGCGTCTCGACGCTGTCACGATTTCGTGCGGCGCCAGGATTTTCGCGAGAACGTGAGTGGTGCCCTAATTTGGCCGGTTCGGTTCGAGCGTTTTGGGTCAGCTGGGACCGGTTCGGTCCGGTTTGACCCGTTTTGGGTGCGGTTCGAGTTTTTCAAGTCCGGTTCGAAGTGGTTCGGGTCGGTTCAAGGCTTGTAGACCGGATTTGGAGCTGCAGAATTTTGTAATAGGATAGATTTATTGCTTTATTAGTGTAATTCTGCTTTAATCTATCCTAGGGGCCAATTAAATCGGTTTATTCGCTATTTAAATGCTTTATGGATGTCATTTAAATTTAATCCCACCTTAGGATATAAAGCATGCTCATGCATTTATGTATGTTATAATTAGATTATAATATATGTTTGAAATGCATGGTTTGATTTTCATGATTTATTTAATATATAGTAGAGTTATATTAAAGTCATGAAAATGGAAAAGCATGATGCATGCAACTACATAGTTTTAATATAAAAGTTATATTAAAAATTATTTGTTTGCAGCATGCTAAGTTGATTTTCCATTATTGGCTATAATAAAGTTGTTTATTATTTAAAATGGAAATCAAATTGCATTGAGCATGATACATCCATAGGTTAATATAAGAGTTATATTAATTATCATGCAATGCATAGTACTATAGTTTAAAATTACATTAACTTGAATATGATTGTTAATTGTTTTAAAAACTATAGTATGCATGATTATAGGGCTAATCATTATAAAATTTTGAAATAGTTTAAAATTTTATGATTAGAAACCGTCAATCTATAATCAATATATGCATGTTCACATAGGATCTTAGGTTAAAATTGAATTAATTTTAATGGGTTAAAATTAATTAGACCTAAGATCATTTTCTAATAGGATTAGAAGATCTTACTTAGTTTTAAAATAGTTTTAATGAACTAAGTAGGACGAACATTCCTAAGATTATAAGGGAACTCTACCAATGAAGTTCTGTCTAAGGATTGGAGGTATTTAAGTTGACGGTAAACGGAACACCTCCTACCTGGGAACTGATCTGGAATACCGGAGTTGAATTAATCTCAGGTTAATGTTAGAATAATGTCGCTAGGTTATATTAAATTTGTTTAATACACCTAGACATTAGGTCTTATTATAATAGTTATAATAGGACTAGACTTAGATAAATGACTTAGCCGGATTTATCTAGGTTTAATCAAACCCTAAAATTAATAATCAGTTACTTTAGTGGGAGGAAAATTACAAAACTTAATTTAAATTGAGTTTTGCTCCCACGTCCCCGTGACGTTCACACTGTGAGATCCATGCTCGGCTTTGTGTCGTTTTAGTGCGGCCTCCCTTCGGAGAGTGTTTGCATGGGTCAATACCAAGGTGAATGGGGAAAGTGACTATAGTAAGTGGGAGCGGGACACGTGTCAACGTATCCTTCGGTCTCCACCCCTAGGTCACAACGTGAGATTCCTATGATCCGCCTGCGTGTTGTCTCGGCGCAACCACCCCTTCGGAGGGCCTGATCATAGGATTCGGAACACCGTGAACTCCTTAACAGGATAGGATCACTTAGGCTAATTACCAACAGTTGTCTTTCCTAACGGTAGCCTGTTGGTGCGTGCCTCTGGGATCTGAAAGTGGGAGGGTTACACTTACGGGGAGGAGTTAATTTGTTAACAAATCCTTGACCGAACAACGGTGGTTAATATCTAATGGAATATGAGTTATTCTGGTATTAGAAATTGACTGAGAAGAGTCTCATTTTAGAGGAGGAACAACTGATCACCCTTCGGTGGCTGTTCTTCTAAACCTCTAAAGCATCGTTGCGAAACACAATCATAGTTTTATTAGGGTTCTTTGATTGTTTGTTTGCAAAATTGATTGGATGTATGCAATTGTTTGTATTGCTTGTGTGATGGGTTAAGGCAAAGATAACTAATACGGTCACTTGTTTGTTTTTCAGCAATGTCTTCCTCTATAATATCCCTGCTTAAAAATGAACAACTTACCGGCGAGAATTTTCCACAATGGAAATCAAACCTCAATACAATACTCGTGGTTGAGGATTTAAGATTCGTCTTAACGGAGGAATGTCCTCCCGTTCCCCCTCGCACTACCTCTCAGGCAGTTAAGGACGCCTACGAACGCTGGACCAAGGCCAATGAAAAGGTCAAGGTCTATATTTTGGTCAGCTTGTCTGAAGTGTTGGCCAAGCGTTATGAGAACGTGGAAACTGCCAGGGAAATTATGAATTCCCTGCAGGAGATGTTTGGACTTCCGTCCTACCAGCTCCACCACGACGCCTTGAAGAACGTCTTCAATGCCAAGATGCTGGAAGGTCAATCTGTTCGGGAACATGTCCTGGACATGATTAACCAGTTCAACATAGCTGAGGCAAATGGCGGGGTTGTTTGCGAGCGCAGTCAGGTTGCGTTCATCCTTCACTCGCTCCCGGCGAGCTATCTGTCTTTCAGGACGAACGCGAGCATGAATAAGATTCAGTTCAACCTGACTACCCTCCTCTCGGAGTTACAGATTTACGAGTCCCTGCAAAAGAGCAAGGGAAAGAATGTGGTGAAAGGAGAGGCCAATGTGGCCCATTCCAAGAAGAAGTTCCTGAAGGGTTCATCCTCAGGGACTAAATCTGTACCCCAGGCTTCTTCATCGAAGCAGATCCAGAAGAGGAAGGGAGACAAGGGGAAGGCTCCTGCACAGGCTGTGCAAGGGAAGGGGAAGGCCAAAGTCGTGGCCGACAAAGGCAGATGCTTCCACTGCAATGCAAATGGTCACTGGAAGCGCAACTGTCCCCGCTACCTTGCTGAGAAGAGAAGAGAAAAAGAAGGTAAATTTGATTTACTTGTGTTAGAGACTTGTCTCGTTGAACATGATGAGTTTGCCTGGATACTGGATTCGGGAGCCACTAATCATGTTTGTTCTTCTTTTCAGGGAAATAATTTCCAGCAGCTGGCAGAGGGTGAAATGACGCTCAAGGTCGGAACGGGAGACGTCGTTTCAGCTCGTGCAGTGGGAGCTGCAAAATTATTCTTTAGAAATAGGTTTTTAATTTTAGAGGACTTGTACTTGGTTCCTAGAATTAAAAGGAACCTAATTTCTGTTTCAGCTTTGTTAGAACAGTGTTATACTGTTTCCTTCTTGCTTAATGAAGCTTTAATTTCAAAGAATGGAATTTACATATGTTCAGCTAAGCGTGAGAATAATTTGTTTGTGTTAAGACCAAATGATGCTAAGGCCATTTTAAGTCATGAAATGTTTAAAACGGCCGAAACGCAAAACAAAAGGCAAAAAGTTTCTCATTTAAGTAACAACACGTATCTTTGGCATCTTCGTCTTGGTCATATTAACATCGATCGGATCGATCGTTTGGTTAAAAATGGGCTTCTAAGTGACATAGAAGATACATCTTTACCACCCTGTGAATCGTGTCTCGAGGGTAAAATGACCAAGAGGCCTTTTACTGGAAAAGGTTACAGGGCCAAAGAACCACTTGAACTAATACATTCGGATATTTGTGGTCCTATGAATGTAAAGGCTCGAGGTGGTTTTGAATACTTCATCTCTTTCATAGATGATTATTCACGATACGGTTACTTGTACCTAATGGGCCATAAGTCTGAGGCTCTTGAAAAGTTCAAGGAGTTTAAGGCTGAGGTAGAAAACTTATTGGGTAAAACAATTAAGACACTTCGATCAGATCGAGGTGGAGAGTATTTAGATCAGCGATTCCAGGACTATATGATAGAACATGGAATCCAATCACAACTCTCAGCACCTGGTACACCTCAGCAAAATGGTGTATCAGAAAGGAGAAACAGAACCTTGTTAGACATGGTTCGATCTATGATGAGCTATGCTCAGTTGCCTAGCTCGTTTTGGGGGTATGCAGTAGAGACTGCAGTACATATTCTTAACAGTGTTCCCTCAAAAAGTGTTTCTGAAACTCCTTTTGAGTTATGGAGAGGGCGTAAACCTAGTTTGCGTTACTTTCGAATCTGGGGTTGTCCTGCACATGTGTTAGTGACAAATCCTAAGAAATTGGAATCACGTACGAGAATATGCCAATTTGTTGGGTACCCGAAAGAAACGAGAGGTGGTCTTTTCTATGACCCTCAAGATAATAAAGTATTTGTATCGACAAATGCAACTTTCTTGGAGGAAGACCACATACGAGATCATCGACCACGAAGTAAGTTAGTATTAGGAGAAGCTACAGAAGGATCAACAAGGGTTGTTGATGAACCTGGTCCTTCAACAAGAGTTGTTGGAGAATGCAGTTCTTCTCGTCAATCTAGTCCTCCTCACGTAGTGGGAGAGCTTCGACGCAGTGGGAGGGTTGTGATACAACCTAACCGCTACTTGGGTTTAACAGAAACACAAGTAGTCATACCTGATGACGGCGTAGAAGATCCATTGTCTTATCGTCAGGCAATGAATGATATAGATAAGGACGAGTGGGCCAAAGCCATGGACCTAGAGATGGAGTCCATGTACTTCAATCAAGTTTGGGAACTTGTAGATCTACCTGAAGGGGTCAAACCCATTGGGTGTAAATGGATCTATAAGAGAAAAAGAGATGCTGCTGGGAAAGTACAGACTTTCAAAGCAAGACTTGTAGCAAAGGGTTATACCCAACGAGAAGGAGTGGACTATGAAGAAACTTTTTCTCCCGTTGCTATGCTAAAGTCCATAAGAATCCTCTTATCCATTGCCACATTTTATGATTATGAAATTTGGCAAATGGATGTCAAGACGGCTTTTCTGAATGGCAATCTTGACGAGAGTATTTTTATGTCTCAACCCGAGGGGTTCATATCCCAAGGTCATGAGCAAAAGGTTTGCAAACTGAATCGATCCATTTATGGGTTGAAACAGGCTTCTAGATCTTGGAATATTAGATTTGATACTGCGATCAAATCTTTTGGTTTTGACCAGAATGTTGATGAGCCTTGTGTATACAAGAAGATCAACAAGAATAAAGTAGCTTTCCTCGTACTTTATGTAGACGACATCCTACTCATTGGGAATGATGTAGGGTATCTGTCTGACATAAAAGAATGGCTAGCAGCTCAATTCCAAATGAAAGATTTGGGTGAGGCCCAGTATGTTCTTGGGATCCAGATTATTCGGGATAGAAAGAACAAATCGCTAGCTCTGTCTCAGGCAACGTATATCGACAAGATGTTGGCCCGATATTCGATGCAGAACTCCAAGAAGGGCTTGTTGCCTTTCAGGCATGGGGTTCACTTGTCTAAGGAACAGTCTCCTAAGACACCTCAAGAGGTTGAGGATATGAGACGGATTCCCTACGCCTCTGCCGTGGGTAGCTTAATGTATGCCATGCTATGCACGAGGCCTGACATTTGTTATGCTGTAGGGATTGTCAGCAGATATCAGTCAAATCCAGGGTTAGACCATTGGACCGCCGTTAAAGGAATCCTCAAGTATCTTAGGAGAACGAGAGATTACATGTTGGTGTTTGGGGCTAAGGAGTTAGTTCTCACGGGTTACACCGACTCTGACTTCCATACTGACAAGGATTCTAGGAAATCTACGTCAGGGTCAGTTTTCACCCTTAACGGGGGAGCTGTAGTTTGGAGGAGCATAAAGCAGGGATGTATAGCAGACTCCACGATGGAGGCTGAGTATGTAGCTGCTTGTGAAGCAGCTAAGGAAGCTGTTTGGCTAAGGAAGTTCTTGACAGATTTGGAAGTTGTTCCAAATATGAACTTGCCCATTACGTTATACTGTGACAACAGTGGGGCAGTAGCCAATTAACTCTAATATGGCATTATAGCTCCAATCGACCAATTCCTACAAAATAAACAATAAAGCACAATAAAACGGCCCAAACATCATAAAAGTCTAGCTAAATTAAATAAGTAAAAGTAGCTAGCTATGCTCGCTATCAAATACCCCCAAACTTAAGCTTTTGCTAGTCCTCGAGCAAACTCTAAATCAGACATACAATGGAAGAATGGATGCAACAATCATAACTCAATCCTCAAGGCTCAAAAGTCAATAACCAAGCAAGCAAGAGATATGCACACAAGGACTAATGAGAGAGACAAATTAAAATTTTTCCAAAATTAACTTGCACAAGCGAGATCTAACTCAACAAGATCAGACTCTACTAGCCCGGGATTGGATTATTAAACTCTCAGCTCATCTTCCCTCTACACTGGCACTAAGGCTTCACTAATGAGTTAATGCAACAAATTAGTTTGATTATCTCCATACTTAGGTGCTTATAATTAACAATCAAATTAAGCATTTATATGTGGCACTAGCTTTCACACACCCATTGCAGGGACCCTTAACCTGAGATTTCTCTGGTTGGCCTAACTGATCACAACAGGGGTAACTCTTTTTGCCTAAACTTTATTAAACATTGCAAACTGTGCACAGGCCATGGCATAATAATTTTTCTCTTCAACAGTAACTACAAGAATGATTTTGCTTTATGAGCATAAATAGCATATATTCTTTTCTTTCCTCCTAAGCAAGATCAAACGTGCTAATTTGCAAAACATTAACTTTTTAGCTCTACCCTACACCTATCGAGGTAACAACAAGCATATGAACCCAATAATTCGCTCCTAAGCATTCAAATCCATGTCAAGCCAAGACAGATACTCTACTCATGCAAGCCATCTCCTAGAAAAATTTTAAAAAGTCTCCCTTTTTGGGCACTTATGCTTACATCTCATCACAAGCTTGAAAATTGACAAGAAAGCCTATCCTAGGACATCATAATCATGCAAAAGTAGCATCCAGAAAACAACCATATGCATAATTCAAAGAAAGCTCAAAACTATAGCCCGAACTCAGATGCTCAAGGGCTCCACAAACATGCTAATCCACCCCCAAACTTAAAATATGCATTGTCCTCAATGTATAAAGAAAATAAAGCATACACAAGCATGAGAACAATAAAAGAATGACAGGAGTGAATAATACTGGCCTGGAATAATGATGACTTCTTGCTTGAGAGCTTGGAATCTTGAAAGCTTGAAAGCAAAGGAGAGGAAGAAAACAAGACCTACAAAACAAAAACAAACAATAAATCACAAACAAAAAGAAAACACACTACTTACTTGGGTTGCCTCCCATAAGCGCTTGTTTAACGTCATTAGCTCGACGTGTTGCATGTGCTTCAAGGAGGCTTTTGTTCTGTGAATCCAACAGAGGTGCTCTTTCTTGCACATTTCCTGTAGCCCATGAAAAGCACTTCATCTTTAGAGTCTTCAACTGCTTTAAAGATTTCTTTTTCGTTCTTGACTCTAATAGTGAGCTCCCTGCGCTCAATATCTATGATCACTCACCCAGTAGCGAGGAATGGTCGTCCTAATATGACAGGCATTGAAGGATTTTCTATCATGTCCATAACATACAAGTCAATAGGGAGGAAAAATCTACCTACTCTGATTAACACATTTTCTACAATACCAACTGGTCTCACCACAGATTGATCAGCCAATTGGAGCTTTACAGGAGTAGACTTAATCTCACCTATATCTAACTTTTTACACAACGATAGAGGAATGATATTAATGCTAGCACCTAAATCACATAATGCTCTGAAAGAATAAGTACCAAAACTACAAGGAACAGAAAAACTCCCTAGATCTGCTACTTTTTCAGGTACTTTCTATTGTACTCTGGTGCTGCATGTGGAAGCAAGATAAACAGTGTCAACCTTCTTTTCTTTTTGCTTCTTTGCTAACCACTCCTTCATGAACCTGTTGTATTGGGGCATCTCTAATGCCTCTGCAAAAGGAATATTAATATTCAGATTCATAAAAGCATTCATAAATTTATCAAACTGAACCTGATTGTTCTTTTTCTTCTTTTTCTTTTTCTTTTCCTTGGGAACCATCAGTGTGGGAGAAGGAATAGGAGGCTCAAGGTTAGGCTGTTCAGCCTCATCAGATGATGTGTCCTCCTCAGCTTCCCCTGTAGGCGTTTCATAGTCCTCAGATTCAGGTTCCTCTTCAGATTCCTCCTGGTGTACAGTGATTGCCTTACAGTACTCCATCTGAGGTTTCTCTTGTTCAGCTGGGGCCTTACCTTTATTCATGGTGCTTACAAAATTCACCAACTGTCCCAGCTGAGTCTCAATGTTCTTTATAGCTGTACTGTGGCCATTCAATGTTGAGTTGATGGCAATGACTGCCTCCTCTAATTTGGTTGTCCTGTTACTAGACTCTGCAATGAAAGCTCCAACAAGATCTTCTAACTTTTTATTATCTTGAGTTTGAGGGGCAAAACCAGGAGGATTAAGAACATTCTTAGTATTAGCATAAGAGAAATTTTCATGGTTCCTATTGTTAGGGTGATAATGTGTAGGTGTAGAACTATTATTATATCCCCTAGAATTGAAATTTGATACATACTGAACCTACTCAATAGTCTCCTCCTGAGGTCGAGATGCTAAAGCAGCAGCTGATTCAATTGACTGTGCACTCCCTGTACCTGAAAATTTCATAAAAGCATTGGCAAGGGAAGTCATCTGGGCCTGGAGTGCACTTACTTTATCAACCTCAAACACTCCAGCAGCAATCTTTTTAGGTGTAGACCGCTCAGATGGCCACTGATAGCTGTTGGTGGCCATATCCTCTAAAAGTGTGCGAGCGTTTTCCACGGTCTTGGACAACAGAGTCCCACCTGCAGCTGCATCAACAATCGTTTTTGTACTAGGAGTTAAACCATTATAAAACAACTGTACCTGAAGCCAATCGGGGTAACCATGCTGAGGGCACTTCCTCAGTAGCTCTTTGAATCGTTCCCAAGCTTCGAACAGCTGCTCATCATATTGTTGTTGGAATGTCCCAATCTCGGTCCTCAGCTTGACCGTCTTTGCAGGAGGGAAAAATTTCTTTAAAAAGGCCTGGACCAAAGCATCCCAAGTGGTGATGCTCCCAGGGGTAATAGACTGCAACCAATCACGTGCTTTATCTTGGAAAGAAAAGGGAAATAAACGTAAGCGAATAGCATCCTCAGAGACACCATTAATCTTTACCGTCCCACAAATATCCAAGAATGATTTAAGATGAGAATTTGGATCCTCGATGGGCGATCCTCTGTATGCACAGTCTCGAGCCATCTAAATAAGACCGGTTTTCAGCTCAAAGTTGTTGGCATTAATCGGGGCATAGACAATTCCCGATTGTTGTCCCTGAAACACAGGCTGAAAATAATCTCTAATAGGCCTTGGCTCCTCAGGTGGATTTTGATCTGCCATTTGAATAATTTCTCTATTTTCCCTTCGAAGCCTAAGAATTGTTCTTTCTATCTCGGGATCAAATGGTATCACTTCTCTATTACTACGCATGCAAAATTAAAATACCTTAAAAAGAAAAGAAAAACAATTATGGAAATAAATAAAGAAAAGAAAACAACTAATTTAAGAATGGAAAATATAATCTAGAAAAGGAAACAAAGTAACCTAATATGGAATGCAAAAAGAAATATGGCAAAATGCAAATAAGGAAACTAATCTAGAGAGGAAAAACAAGAACAAATAAAGAAAAGATTACTCAACTAAAAGAAAACTAACCTAGAAAATCAAATATGGAAAGAGAAACAAATAAGGAAAAAAATGCAATAAACTAAAAAGGTAAAAATACACCCTAAATTAAGATCAAACAATTTTTTCACAATATCAATTTAACTAAATGTGACAATCCACGGCAACAGCGCCAAAAACTTGATGTGGACTTTTCCTACCGCAAGCGCACGGGTCAAGTAATAATAAAGTGTTCGTAAATACGAGTGTCGTCCTCTGGATTGGATTTTTAAGCAAATCAAGTATTGTGAATTATCTTGCCCAATTTTATTTAGGGATCAAAAAGTGATGAAAAGATGATAATAAAACCAAATCAAAGCAAGTAAAAAGAATTGAAATTCAATTGGGAAAACTACTTCGGGAATTGATTTCGCCGATTTCGTTTAGGATTGATTTTAAAGAATAAGTTATTATGCACAATGAAATTATGAGCCAAAGACCCTTTAATCACAACTACCTCTCCCGAGTATAATTGATTCTCATGCAAATTAACCAACTTGATATCCCTATCTAAGTTTATTAATAAGCAAGGCAATGAGATCTTTTAACCAATTCTAAAGTTAATCTAAAACTGTCAAGAATTAGAAAGTAAACTTTATTCATGCAATCTTGAGTAAGTCTAGACCAAATCCCCTCTCCCGAGCTAGATTCGAAACTTAAATCATCCAACTAATGGCCAATTAATTGAAAGCATTAAATCAAGATTACAAACACAATAACATTGCACAGCTTAAACCATAAATCAATCCAAAAACTTAATCAACTACATCAATCCCTAAGCTACAAGTTTAGCTACTCCTGAATGTAAATACAAGCTCAACTAAACATATGAAAGCCATAAATCTAACTAAAGGAAGAAAATGTTGGGTTTTATGCCCTAAAACTCGTAGATAGTAAATGTACATTTGACCGAACATTAATAAAGTGATGTATTATTCAATGTTTGTATTATATCTTGTCTTGCTAACCCTAATCCAATAAACTAAACATCCATGGCTAATAGAATGAGACTTGAACTAGTATGTAGGGACATGCGGGGATCAATGTTCAAGTTTTAGCCTAAAGGGTCTGTAGTATAGGGATAAGGTTGGGTACCTTATCCTGGTGACACTATGGATACGGCCCGCTTTGTATATTGATACAAACGTAGTGATCCAACACGTTCATGTGGTTGACATGCGAGTGGGGGTATCCTGTGCAATGAGTTTGCACAAAGACCGGACCGCGAAATAGTTAACCACTAACTATAACACCGTTGGTTAGCTCGATTTCTATTTCACTAGGATGACCTAGGCAACTTGGCCTTAATCCTGAGTGGATTATGGACTCCTGTCCATGAGGGATTGTCCTTTGATTTGTACGGGTGAGAGTGGCCAGTTCGCCGACTCAATAAGCCTACCATTTTCGGGACAAGACCGAATGGGGAGCTGGGAACGTAGTCTTACAAGATGGAATTCACTCCTTCCTGATATGAGGGTAAGTAGAGGTGTGTTCCCTTAAGTGGTGTCTCCGGGTCTTGAACAAAGGGCCCTACCCTCTTTATGGCACGAGAGGGTTTTCTGTTTGATGGTTGGACCACAAACAGGTTGTTCATTAGAGGAGCACTGGTACTTAAGGACCAAGAGGTAGCCCAGGGGTAAAACGGTAATTTGACCTAGCTGGGGTACGAACACACGTGAAGGGCTAACTTGCTGTTGACGGTCAATATCCGTGGACACAGAAATATATCTGCAGTGAGAAGAGTGCAGCTGTGGTTCTTTAGTGGAGTGAACCACAGTTAACGAATATTGATTAACTTGGTTAATGAGTTTAACCAACTAATCTCATATCGTTGGAGCTTCTGATCTGTAGGTCCATTAGGTCCCACCGGTAGCTCATTTAGGGCGTTGAGGTAAAATTCTAAGGATGGATTGAATATTCAAAGGTGTTTGAATATTATACTAAAATATGAAGTGGTTCATATTAAAACTATAGGTTATAATTAATATGCATTGGATGTATATTAATACTATAGTTTTGAGAGAGAAAATAGTAATTGAATATGTGATGTTCAATTTTATTTTATTAATTAATTTCGAATTAATTAATTAATTTAGTTTAATTAAATTTGATTTAATTAAACTATAAGATAAGAGGGATATTAATTTAAATTGGATTTAAATTAATATTATTTTAATTAATTTAGATTAATTAAAATATAATTAATTGTAATTTAAAATTATGTTTTAAAATTATAATTAATTAAAATATCAGATAACTGATTTGTCAGTTATCTGATATTATATTTTTTTTAAAAAGACGTGGTCAGTGCAGTTGCACATCTCTCGCTCAGTCTCACGTCTCCCACACCAATCTCTCCCTCTCTATCGGTCTCTCTCTCACAGAGCATTCTCTCTCAGAGAATTCAGACGATTGATCCAGAGAAAATTTCCTAAGAATTTTCGCTCCCACCAGCACCCAACGCTAGATCCTATCAGAGAATACCGGTGTACCCTCGTGGTGGTGTTCGTGGTGATTTTCCAGCAAGACCAAGGTTGATTTGCTGCTGTATTTTTGGGAGAAATTCAGAGAATTTGGCGAAACAATCAAGGTTTTCTTCAAGGGTAAGGTTCTTTTTGAACTTGGATCAATAGGATCCAATTTTATAGATTAGATCTATAAAATTTGTATGTTTAAGCATGTTTTATCTCAGTTTTACAGCAGTCATTTTCTATATATTTCTTGCTGTAAATTCATTATTTTTGTCGTCGTATTGGTATCCCAATCGATGTTTTATTATTCGAAAAGGTCTCTGAGGTTTTCCGCTGTGCATAGGGCTTTTATCCCTATAGAAAAGGGAAAAGAAAACTCAATGTAGGCCGAGTCCCGACGTCCCGTCACGATCCCCACGAACAATGGGTTGATTTCCAAGTCTCCCCCTTTGTTTCAGCCTCCAAAGTGCTCTGTTATGCTCTGTTTACGGCTCCAAAAGGTCCCAATTCGAACTCCCCACAAAACCTAGTCGAAAATAAGCTTTTATTCTGATTTTTCGTCTTAGCGTCGAGACGCTGCCCCTTATACGCGCGTTTTGAATAAGGAAAAACGGTAGCGTCGGGACGCTTCCTATCATAGCGTCTCGACGCTGTGAGCTTTACGCGCCTAATCTGATATGGAATGTGAGCGTCGAGACGCTCAAGAGCTAGCATCTCGACGCTAGCCTGCTGTTGACCGAGATTTGACTTTTTTCCACTTTTACTCTTTTCATTCCTTTGCATCTTTTCACGCCCCGAGCACCCGATTAACTCTAATATGGCATTATAGCTCCAATCGACCATTTCCTACAAAATAAACCATAAAGCACAATAAAACGACCCAAACATCATAAAAGACTAGCTAAATTAAATAAGTAAAAGTAGCTAGCTATGCTCGCTATCAATCTTGCTATGATCGATAACGCTCTTAAGAATGTGACAGTGATTAGTCATCAGCAGCCACCAGCTATGGAGCCTACTGCAGTGGTGAACCAAGTCACGAACGAAGCATGTGCCTATTGTGGTGAAGACCACAACTACGAGTTTTGCCCCAGCAATCCAGCTTCTGTGTTTTTTGTAGGTAATCAGAGGAACAACCCTTATTCTAACTTCTATAATCCAGGTTTGCGCAACCACCCCAACTTCTCATGGGGAGGTCAAGGAAATAACGTACAAGCGCAACAGAAGATGAACCAGCCGGGATTTGCTAAAGCGTAGGTAATGCCCCAGCAAAATAAGCAAGCTTTGCCCCAACAAAATTCGGGAAACTCTCTCGAGGCGATGATGAAAGAATTTATGGCTCGCACAGATGCCGCAATTCAAAGTAATCAAGCTTCGATGAGGGCCCTCGAATTGCAAGTGGGTCAGCTGGCGAATGAGCTGAAGGCAAGGCCTCAAGGGAAACTTCCATAAGATACTGAACACCCTAGAAGGGAAGGTAAGGAGCAGGTAAAGGCAGTTACTCTTAGGAGTGGTAAGCCATTAGAAGAAAGAATTGAGCCTAGTAAAACCCAAGTTATAGATAAAAACGGTGACAAAAATGTTGTTGAGAAAGAGTTGGAGTCTGGTCAGCGTGGTGGAGGCAGCAATAAAAATGCTGGAGCATCTGGTTCTGTTCTAGATGAGGAATTACCTTATGTACCGCCCCCACCTTATGTACCACCTCTACCTTTTCCACAAAGGCAAAAGCCTAAGAATCAGGATGGTCAATTTAAAAAGTTTTTAGAGATTCTTAAGCAATTGCATATAAATATCCCTTTAGTAGAAGCTATTGAGCAAATGCCTAATTATGCTAAATTTCTTAAGGATATTTTGACTAAAAAGAAAAGGTTAGGTGAATTTAAAACTGTATCTCTTACCGAGGAGTGTAGTGTTATTCTTAAGAATAGGCTACCCCCCAAGGCTAAGGATCCAGGGTCATTTACCATACCCGTGTCTATAGGTGGAAAAGAATTAGGTAGAGCACTCTGTGATTTAGGTGCAAGCATTAACCTTATGCCTCTTTCGGTCTATCGGAAGTTGGGTATTGGTGAAGCTAGGCCTACCACAGTTACACTCCAACTAGTTGATAAGTCTATCACATATCCAGAGGGTAAAATTGAGGATGTCTTGGTAAAAGTGGATAAGTTCATATTTCCTGTTGATTTTATTATTTTAGACTATGAGGCTGATAAAGATGTCCCAATTATTCTAGGTCGTCCATTTTTTGCTACTGGTAGGGCATTAATAGATGTTCAAAAAGGGGAATTAACAATGAGAGTGTGTAATGAGGAAGTGAAATTTAATGTGTTTAAAGCCATGAAATATCCAGACGAAATGGAGGATTGCTCCTTCATTAGGATTATGGAGAGCACAGTTATTGAGACAACAATACAGGATTCGACTGATAAGCATTCGGAAAAGCATGGAGAGGTTAGTGTAGAGGATTTTGAAATTTGTTCTTTAGATAGAAAAAATGAAAAAGAATTGTTTAGGTGTGAGGATGTTTTTGAGTCTTTAGATTTAAATCAAAGGAAGGCTCCTCCCATTAAGCCATCCCTAATTGAGGTACCTACTTTAGATTTGAAACCCTTACCGGATCATCTAAAGTACGTGTATCTTGGGGAAAATGAGACGTTGCCCATTATTGTTGCATCAGATTTAATGCCAGAGCATGAAGAGGCCTTAATAAAATTGCTGCAGCAATACCGCAAGGCTATAGGTTGGACATTGGCTGACATTCAGGGAATTAGCCCATCTTTTTGTATGCACAAAATCACTCTAGAGGAGGGATCCTTTAGGAGTATTGAGCAACAAAGAAGACTTAACCCTGCAATGAAAGAGGTTGTTAAAAAGGAGGTAATTAAATGGTTGGATGTTGGGATCATTTATCCAATTGCCGATAGCAATTGGGTAAGCCCTGTCCAATGTGTTCCTAAGAAAGGAGGTGTCACTGTGGTGAGCAATAAAGATAATGAGTTGATCCCCACAAGGACAGTAACTGGCTGGAGGGTTTGCATGGATTACAGAAGGCTTAATAAAGCTACCCGAAAGGATCATTTCCCTCTACCATTTATCGACCAGATGATGGATCGATTGGCTGGTCATGCCTACTACTGTTTCTTGGATGGTTATTCTGGGTATAACCAGATTACTATTGCTCCTGAGGATCAGGAGAAAACCACTTTCACCTGTACTTATGGGACATTCGCTTTTAGAAGAATGCCTTTCGGCCTTTGCAATGCTCCAGCAACATTTCAGCAATGTATGCTACATTTTTTTTCTGATATGATTGAGTCCACTGTTGAGGTATTTATGGATGATTTTTCAGTGTTTGGAGGGTATTTTCAGAATTGTTTAGAAAATTTAGGAAAGGTGTTAAAAAGATGTGAGGATACCCATCTAGTTCTTAATTGGGAGAAATGCCACTTCATGGTGAAGGAGGGCATAGTGTTAGGACATAAAATTTCTAAAAATGGTCTACAAGTTGATAGAGCAAAAGTTGAGGTTATTGAAAGGCTAGAGCCACCGAATTCAGTGACGGGAATTCAGAGTTTTTTAGGACATGCTGGATTTTATAGGAGGTTCATAAAGGATTTCTCCAAAATCAGTAAACCTCTTTGTAACTTATTGTGCACTGATCACATTTTTTACTTTAATGCAGATTGTAGGAAGGCTTTTGAAACTTTAAAGTTTGCTTTAATCTCAGCACCCATTCTTTGCGCACCTAATTGGAATTTACCATTTGAGGTAATGAGTGATGCGAGTGATGCTGCGGTAGGTGCGATGCTGGGGCAAAAGCAGGACAAATTTATCCATCCTATATATTAAGCAAGCAAGGTTTTAAATGAAGCACAAGTCAACTATACAACTACTGAAAAGGAGTTGTTAGCTGTGGTGTTCGCTTTTGAGAAGTTCTGGCCATATTTGGTTGGGTCCAAAGTCACGGTTTTCACGGATCATGCAGCAATAAGGTATTTAATGTCTAAGAAAGATGCAAAGCCTAGACTGATTCGTTGGATTTTACTGTTGTAGGAATTCGATTTGGAAATAAAGGACAAGAAGGGATCAGAAAATGTCATTGCAGATCATTTATCTCGTCTTGATCCGTCATCATCTTTGCTGGAGCAATCTGCCATTTCCGATTCTTTTCTAGATGAACAGCTCTTTGCTGTTGAGGTAAAGGTAGTTAGGGATGTCCCTTGGTATGTTGATATTGCAAACTTTTTGGTAAAGGGAGTCACCCATATTGACATGGATTGGAGGCAGAAGAAAAAGTTCAAGCATGATACGAAGTTTTTCTATTGGGATGAGCCATTTATGTAGAAGCAATGCTCTGATGGTATTATTCGAAGATGTGTTTCAGATGCTGAAGCAAAGGAAATCATGGAGCAATGTCACTCTTCGCCGTATGGAGGTCATTTCAGCGGTCAGAGGACAGCTATGAGGATTTTGCATTGCGGATTTTTCTGGCCTACATTATTTAAGGATGCCCATTGGTTCTACAAGCAATGTGATGCTTGCCAAAGGAGAGGAAATTTAGGGCCTAGAGATGAAATGCCTCTTACTTACATTTTAGAAGTTGAATTATTCGATGTATGGGGTATTGACTTTATGGGGTCATTTCCTCCTTCTAATGGCAATGTTTTTATCTTATTGGCAGTTGATTATGTGTCCAAGTGGGTGGAGGCCATTGCATATCATCAGAGTGATGCCAAGACAGTTGCAAGGTTTCTTCAATGGCACATCTTTGCGCGGTTTGGGACACCTAGGGCTCTAGTGAGTGATGAGGGTACACATTTTGTTAATAATATCTTAACTAAGCTTTTAGCTAAGTACGGGATTAAGCATAGGATAGCTACCCCTTATCACCCACAAGCAAATGGCCAAGCTGAAATTAGTAATAGGGAAATTAAAGCTATCTTAGAGAAAGTAGTCCATCCATCTAGAAAGGATTGGTCCTTTAGGTTGGATGAGGCTCTTTGGGCGTATAGGACAGCTTATAAGACTCCTCTAGGAATGTCTCCCTATAGGTTAGTATATGGGAAAGCTTGCCATTTACCATTAGAGCTTGAGCATAAAACATTTTGGGCTTTGAAAAAGTTAAATTTTGATCTAAGTCGTGCAGGAGCAATAAGAATGCTGTAGCTTAATGAGTTAGAAGAATTTCGTCAATTTTCTTATGAGAATGCGAAAATGTATAAAGAAAAGACTAAGCTGTGGCATGACAAGAAAATTAAATCTAAGGAGTTTATCAAGGGTCAAAAAGTTTTGCTTTATAATTCTAGATTAAAATTATTTCCTGGAAAATTAAAATCTAAATGGTCAGGACCATTTATTGTGGTTGAGGTTTTCCCCAATGGAGCAATTACTTTGCAGGATGAAAAAGATGGGAGAGTGTTCACGGTGAATGGATAGCGTGTGAAGCATTATTGGGGTGAGGAGTTTCGGTTGAAATATCCTTCCCTAAGGTTGGTTGATGATTGAGAGAGCAGGACTTTTGCGGGAGCATTTCACAGAGCAAAATTTTGAGCTCCCAGAAGTTTGTATTAATTTCATTTTTCTCTGATTTGATTTTAATTTCGGTTAGGTTAGATTTGATTTTGCATGATTTATTAGATGTTATCTTTAAAATATTGGTATTTTTGGTAGTTTAGATTCTATCTATTTTTGAATTTCATTTGATTTTATTTTCAGGTTATTTATTTAGATTATCTTTATATTATCTTTTCATTAGTTAGATTTTGTTTTATTTGGATTTTATTTTCAGTTATTTGAATTTTGTTTAGTTCAAATTACTAAAGATTTTCTCTAATTTATTCGGCTTCAAGAAAGATTAAAAATTAAATTGATTGGTTATTTGGTTTTCTATTTTGAAATTTGAATTTTGTATCAAAGATTCTGCTGGATCAGAAGGTTGTGGCAGCAAGATTATGGCTGGAGCAAAATAATCCGAATTAACAGGGTTTCCGTTGGAATTTATTATTTTTACCGTTGAGATTTGGCTTTGAATTTTCACAGGTAAATTTGCGTACATTATCTGATGAGGCCACGTGTTGCAGAGCAATTATCCGAAGGCTTCAATGATGACAACACATCAATTTTTACCATGGGCGTTTGGAATCCATGATTTTACCGTTGTTGATCTTTGAATTTCAGGTTTGCATTTTTAAATTTAAACGGTAATATTAGTTATTGCAGGGAAAATCTTTTCGGTTAGGGTTGCATTTTGCTGGAGCCGTATTTATTTACAACCGCTGGTAAGTTTCTTTCCACTTTGTCTTCTTGATCTCATTTTTGTCGTCTGCATTCTTTCTTTTTCCTTTCCATTCTCTGTCAAACCGTTGAGTCCTCCATGGCTAAGACTAGAGCTAGGAAAGAAAGAGAGAGTGAAGAGGAGGAGGTGCCGGTCACGCCGGAAGTACAGAAAGGAAAAACTAAGAAAAAAAGAACGCTAGAAGAGAAGGAGGCTAAGCGAAGAAAGAGGCAGCAGAGGGCTGCGGAGCAAGAAGTTTTTCAAGAAATGGAGAATGTTCAGAATCTTGAGACAGAACCGATAGTTTCTGCTACGGTTCAAGAAGGGGATGCTGTGAAAAATCAGGAAACGGAGGCTGAAGAGCAAGTCGCATGTGAGCCTGGCGAGGAGAAAACACCTGAGCCGGAGGCTCATGTTGAAGTCGTAATGCCTGAACCACCAAAGCACCGCCGCATCAAAAGGAAGGCGGGTCGCGTGAGGGTGGTTCGGAACACTCCATCGCCTCCGACGTCGGACTCTGAGGAAGAAAAGAGGGAAGCTGAAAATAAGGCAAAAGAAGAGGAGACAAGGAAGGCAGATGAAGAGCGTTTGCGCGAACAAAGAGAAAACAGGGGCAAAGGAATTGCCGAAGCATCGGGTGAGATTGAGGAGCCGAGGGAACCATTCATTCGCTTCGTCAACGAACTTGCCGGAGCAAAATATCAGGAAGTACTGAAGCGTGATTTCTTGTTCGAGCGGGGATTTGGCAGTGTTTTGCCCAGGTTTTTGGAGTCTGGAATGGCGAGCCTTGGGTGGAGGCAGTTTTGTGCGAAGCCTGATCCTGTCAATTCCAACATCGTTCGGGAATTCTATGCCAATCTTGACGTTAAGGATGATTTCGAAGTCATAGTGCAAGGAGTGCCTGTCCAATGCAGCCTAGAGGCTATTAATAATTTGTTTGATCTTCAGGACTTTCCACACGCAGTTTTCAATGAGATGATGATTGCCCCATCGAGCGACCAATTAAGTGCGGCAGTCCGAGAAGTAGTTGTTGAGGGGGCTCAATGGAGGGTGTCGCAGACCCAGAAGCACACATTTCAAGTTGCCTATTTAAAGAGTGAAGCCAACGCTTGGATGGGCTTCATTAGGCTCCACTTACTGCCGACAACGCATGAATCCACTATATCTCGGGACAGAGTGTTGCTTGCTTTTGCCATCCTTCGACCAATGAGCATAGATGTTGGAAAAATAATTGCTACTGAGATTGCGGACTGTTGGCGCAAGAAGGTGGGGAAGCTGTTCTTTCCAAACACGATTACAATGTTATGCAGCAGGGCAGGAGTGCCCACGGTTCCAGAAGATATGATCATGCTTGATAAGGGAATCATTGACACGCCTAATCTGGCGCGGCTTCAGCGTATGCAAGAGGCTCGCCAGGGTGGGCTTGTGTATGGTGTTAATCAGATCCTTGAGCAACTGACAATGTTGGCCAGTAGGTTAGAATTTGCTAAAAGGCAAGCTCAGACCTATTGGACTTATGCTAAAAGGAGAGATGATGCGCTCAGGGTGGGCCTTGCAAACCAATTTCTCAAAACCATATCAGGCCTTTCCAGTGTTTCCCGATGATTTGTTTAATCCCTTGATTCCGCCCCCACCTGTTGAAAGAGGAGAAGAGAATGATGATGAAGAGCAGGGTCAGGAAGATTGATGGATGAGATGATTTTCAGCGAGCATTATTTTTGTTCTTATAATTTTGTTTGCTCGCGAATATCTGACCCCGCTTAATATGTTTGCTTGTTTATTTTTTATTTTTATGCTTCTTGGAAAAAAAATATATCTCTCCTTATGTAATATCTTTTTCTATGTTTTTAATGAAATTTCCTGTTGTTTCTGTTCCACGAGCGCTGAGTAACTTAACTAATTTTCTTCTGAATTTTTGAAGCTTCGACTGATTACGCTTAATTAGATCAAGGTATTTGATCTCCAGAAACCTTTTTCTTGAGCATTTATTCTAGCATGGACTGTTGCTGCGACAAAGAAGATTTTGAAGGTAGTATTGACTTGTATGATCCACTTTAAGCTTAATCCTAGTCCCATGTTTAGTTTAAAAATTCAGATAGAAAAAATTAAGTTTGGGGGTATAATTGCTTTATTAATGATTCATTGAGGACAATGAATAATTTAAGTTTGGGGGACTTTTTGCTACTCCAATTATTTTGCTCGAGCATTCTTCTCCTTCAAATTAAAATTTGTTAGGTTATTGAGTAACTGGGGACATTTGTGATACCCACAGTTTGTCTTCGTGTCAAAAGATGACCTAGTGAATATGGGAAAAAAAATGATGAAATGATTTGCTGAAAAGAATTGATTGTTGAAAATTTTTCTGAAAATTTTGACGGAGCAAAAGTTTTGAGGGGTGAATGATGATCCAGCAGTTTTTCTGTCTCCTAGAACTTAGGTGAGCTTCATCATAAAATGTCGCCATTCTGAGGGGCAAGAGATAAAATAACTAAGGATTTTTTAGCTTTATAATGAGCATTGAGCCTAGTTGGTGATGAGCTTGAGGCAAGGGTATACTGCACCATAAAGTGGGTCATCCCATGCTTAAGAGTTTATGACTGTGAGGCTGCCAAGTCTAATAAACAATGAAATAAACCCCTTTAAAAATAGGTTTTGAAATGTCTGGTAATAGAGCTAGGCTGTGGTGAGTTCTTAGAATTAAGAGGAAAAGTGGTGATTATTTGTGCATGCCGGAGGAATCATTTTGCTGTAGCAGAGCTTGGTTTTACAGAGTGCTTAGGTAAAGGTTAAAGGTAGTGTTGGACTATCTGGTGTGATTAAGCTATTCTTTGTCTGATGTTTTTAAATTCTTGAAGGAAGGTTGGTTAGTATTGCTCGGGACGCGCAATAGTTCAAGTTTGGGGGTATGATAACTGCCCAAAAGGTAGTTATTTAGGCCTCATTTACATAAGGATTTGTGTGTCTTTAATGCTTAATAGGGTTGGTTTTAGAAAGATATTACATGATTTAACCCATTTGGAAGAATGGAAGCATTGGAAATTATTTTGTGCAGATTATGCTGCTGAGCGACTGGAGAGAGCAAATTCTATGCTGCAGCAAAACTGGGAGCAGAAACTGCCACATCACAGCTCGTTAGCCAACTTCATGAACCGACTTCTGTTGAGTTATTTTCGGGATAAAAGAGCAAGGAGAGCCTTACACGTGTCTGAGTTGACCTAATTCAAGTCTCATCTCCTTCTATAAAAGGAAGTAGCCGTCTAAGTCAAATGCATTCCATGTTTTCCCTTGGAAGTCGAATAGTATAGAGAGATTGCAGATCATCAAGAACACCATCATTTGCAAGCTGATTAAGGAGTTTATTTTCTTTATTAACTTGTGATTATGGACATGCCTACTCAGATTGTGATTTGTATTTTCATGCCTATTATGAACTAAGTAGTTAAGGTGTTGGTAGGATTAATGTGATTGTTGAGCTTCATCTTTAGTAATATATTGACTATCGCATTTTGGTTAATTGTTGTGCTTATTACCACTTTATTCCCGCCTGGCCAGCCGGTGTGAATAGCTCTCTCTAGTTTCAGGGATGATTTAGAGGGTGTGTGGCAATTATCCACACTACGATCATTGTGTATTGGTGAACGCCAGCGACTGAGCTAGGGATAGCCCTGCCTAGTGCTTGATCAGTCGAACTTCATTGGGGTTGAAACACATCCCAAAAGATCCGGAGTTCCGGGAGGAATCCGCTAATAATACTGCGAGAAATGCATGATCAATAATATTGCTAGAGCATCTTTTAGAGCAATCACTAAATCCTAACCAGCGCCTGTCTTTAATCTGTCTATCTATTTGTTTACTTATTGTTCTGTCATTTATTTTGCTTCAGCATAATTTCGATAAAACCCAATCATTTTACTGTTATTGAAACCATTGGAAAGTTACACAAAAATAGGTAGAGTGGAAACTAATTCAGGGCTCGGATTGATAATATTACTTGTTGCAGACTGTGTATACTTGCACAGGAATTCTAGAGTATTTTATATCATATTTTTACTCACTCTAGGAAGCCATCATATTTTTACTCACTCTAGGAAGCCAACACCTACTCAGATTGTAATTCGTGTTTCCATGCTTATTATGAACTAAGTAGCTTTAGGCGTTGGTTAGGAAACATGTAGTTGTTGTGCTTAAACTTTAGTAATATATTGATCATTGCATCTTGGTAATTGTTGTGCTTGTTTCTATTTTACGCCCGCCTAGCCAGCCGGTGTGAATATCTCTCTCTAGTTTCATGGATGATTTAGAGAGTGTGTGGCGATTAACCACACTACGATCATTGTGTATTGGTGAATGCCAGTGACTGAGCTAGGGATAGCCAGTTGCCTAGTGCTTGATCGGTCGTACTTCATTGGGGTTGAAACACATTCCAAACAATCCAGAGTTTCGGGAGGAATTCGCTAATAATACTGTGAGAGTTTGCATGATCAATAATATTGCTAGAGCATCTTTTAAAACAATTACTGAATCCTAACCATCGCCTGTCTCTAATCTGTCTGCCTATTTGTTTACTTGTTGTTCTGCCATTTACTTTGCTTCAGCATAATTCTTATAAAACCCAATCATTTTTATTACCTTGAAACCATTAAAAGATTTATTCAAAATAGATAGTGGAAGCTAGTTCAAGCCTTAGATTGACAAATACTTATTACTTGCTGTGGATTGTGTATACTTGCACAGGAATTCTAGAGTCTTTTTAGATCATAATTTTACCCACTCTAGGAACCCAACAACTGCACATGAACGATTTAGGATCTCATCGTTTGTACTTAATACAAAGTGGGTCGCGTCCATAGTGTCCCCAGGATAAGACACCCAACCGTATCCTTATACTATAGACTATTTTGACTATAAACTTGAACTTGATCCTATGATTTGACTCTTCATATAGTTCGAGTATTCATTTTATAGCCAAGGATCTTAGTTTATTGGATTTAGGTTAATCATTCACAATTTACATATTCCATAACATCTTTTACTGAATAACCTCAATAACGTCTTTATTGGAAATATAATATGTTTAATGATTTACAAACTACGAGTTTATAGGACATTAAACCCAACAAACTCCCACTTGGACTAGAAACTCTAGTGGGATACAGGAAGTTAGGTGTGAGAGATACATAAAGACAATAAACTAGGGCATCATCCATACCCTTATATAGTGGAGGTACTTGAGCAAATGCCTGCATATGTGAAGTTCCGAAAAGATATTCTGTCAAAAAAGAGAAGGTTGGGAGAATACAAAACGGTTGCACTCACGGAATGTTCCAGTGCACTGGTGAAGAACGAGATTCCTCCCAAGCTTAAAGATCCAGGAAGCTTTACCATTCCATGCTCTATCAGAGGCAGTGATGTAGGCAGAGCTCTGTGTGACTTAGGAGCAAGCATCAACTTAATGCCATATTCGGTTTTTAAACAATTAGGGATAGGTGAAGCACGGCCTACGACTGTAACCTTATAGTTGGCAGACCGATCGCTTACACATCTCAGTGGAAATATTGAAGACATATTGGTTAAAGTTGATAAGTTTCTTTTCCCTGCAGATTTCATCATCTTAGATTGTGAAGCTGACAAAGACGTGCCAATCATCTTAGGACGACCGTTCCTAGCCACTGGCAGAACCTTAATAGATGTACAGAAAGGAGAATTTACCATGACGGTCAACGATTAGCAAATCACGTTTAACGTGATGAGTGAAATGAAGTACCCTGGAGATTTCGAGGAATGTTCGATGATTGATGAAATTGATGAACTCTCTCAACCTACTTTCGAGGAAATAATGAAAAAAGAAACTTTGGAGGATATACTTGGAGATGAAGAATCAGAAGACAAAGGTGGGAAAAAGATTGAAGTTGAAGAAATCAGTCAAACCATAAAGCGACAAAGGATAAAATCATATTGGGGAAGAGGCTTTGAGGATGAGGAAGCCCACGTCTCCGTGATTGATTTGGTATGACTTCTATACCTTGAAAGAATTCATTTTGTATATTATTTGGGTTTATAAATAACAGTCTAGACAAGTGCTCTAAAATATCTGGACTAGAGTAAAGACTCTGTATAGGAAAATCCTGTTTAGGAAAAGGTATAAAATACTCTAGAATTCTTGTGCAAGTATACACAGTCTGCAGCAAGTAATATTATCAATCCAAGGTCTGAATGAGCTTCCACTTTATCTATTTTGCGTAACTTCCTAATGGTTTCGAAGATAATAAAAATGTTGGGCTTTATAAGAATTATGCTGAAGCAAAATAAATGACAGAACAACGAGTAAACAAATAGATAGACAGATTAAAGACAGACGTTGGTTAGGGTTTAGTGATTTTTCTAAGATATGCTCTAGCAATATTATTGATCATGCATTTCTCGCAGTATTATTAGCGGATTCCTCCCGGAACTCCGGATCTTTTGGGATGTGTTTCAACCCCAATGAAGTGCGACCGATCAAGCACTAGGCAACTGGCTATCCCTAGCTCAGTCACTGGCGTTCACCAATACACAATGATCGTAGTGTGGATAATTGCCACACACTCTCAAAATCATCCCTGAAACTAGAGAGAGCTATCCATACCGGCTGGCCAGGCGGGCATAAAATAAGAATAAGCACAACAATTAACCAAAATGCGATAGTCAATATATTACTAGAGATGAAGCACAATAATCACATTATTCCTAACCAACACCCTAAGCTACTTAGTTCATAATAGGCATAGGAATACGAATTACAATCTGAGTCTGCATGTCCATAACCACAAGTTAATGAAGAAAATAAACTCCTTAATCAGCTTGCGGTAGATGGTGTTCTTGATGATCTTCAATCTCCCTATACTATTCGGCTTCCAAGGGAAAACATGGAATCCATTTGACTTTGACGGCTACTTCCTTTTATAGAAGGATGGGAGGCTTGAATTAGGTCAACTAGGACACGTGTAAGGCTCTCCTTGATCCTTTATCACGAAAATAACTCAACAGAAGTCGGTTCATGAAGTTGGCTAACGAGCTGTGATGTGTCAGTTTCTGCTCCCAGTTTTGCTGCAGCATAGAATTTGCTCCCTCCAGTCGCTCAGCAGCATAGTCTGCACAAAATAATTTCCAATGCTTCCATTCTTCCAAATGGGTTAAAACATGTAATATCTATCCAAAACCAACCCTAATAAGCATAGAGGACACACAAATCTCTATATAATTGAGGCCTAAATAACTACCTTTTGGGCAGTTATCAATGACGATAATAGAAGAAGAGAAGAAGAACAAGAGGCTGAAAGGGCCTTAGAGGCTGAAGAAGAAAGAAAATATGAGGAAAACCTCAAGAGGGCAACCATTGAATTGCAACTCCTTTTGGAAGATAAAAAGAGAAGGGAAGAAATAAGAGAAGATGAAAAAAGAAGGAAGGAAGCTGAAGACTTCCTTGCAGCTTTTGAGCCACTTCACAAGGCTCAAAGTGAGGCTGAATTGCTGCAAGGGGGGTAGAAGAAGAGGCCCAACAGGGACCAACTAAAGAAAAGGAAAAAGAAAGAGAAGTAGAAGATGAAGGACAAAATGCGACCGCATCGGGGCCGCATTCTAAAGAAGGCCTAGCCGAGGCCACCATTGATCAGCCAGCCGAAGATGTTTTTGAGCATCTGTTTATAAATGACCCACCAGCTGCTGATAGCACCTCTTCGAGAGAGAAGAGGATTGAAGAGGAAAAAGAAGATGAGGAGGCCGAGATCTCCATTGACTCTAATACAGAATCTAATTCAGAGATAAGGGAACTAGATCTCGACCAAGTCCCTATCTCTGCAGCGTTAAGGAGGAAGATAAAGAGAGAGATTAAGGCTGAGAGGAGGACAAAGAACAAGATTGATACAATATTTGTCAAGCGGTCGAGGATGAGGTCCATGGACGACTCTCCTGCAGTTCCTCCTACTATCTCATTCGCCAAGCCGAAGGGCAAGTTACCCAAGGTCGCATCTCCTAAAAATCCATTCCCCGAGGTATTTAAAGATGTTAATTTTCAGGAACGGATGGAGATCATGAAGAAAAGAGATTTCCTCAATGAAAAGGGATTCTCTAACAGAGCAGGAGTACTGCCAGAGTTCGTGAGCAGGATCATATCTCATTACAAATGGCAGGACTTTTGTGCTCACCCTCAAGAGGTTGTTGTGCCTTTAGTTCGAGAGTTTTATGTCGGCCTAAGGGAGAAGAGTATTAGCATGGCGGTGGTAAGGGGGAAGGTGGTCAATTTCTCCTCAGTCGACATTAACAGGGTGTACAGGATCAAGGCATTCTTGAACCCAAGAGGGAACGACATTATTAGGAACCCTTCGGCCAAGCAAATGAAAGAAGCTCTTAAGCTAGTGGCCAACAAGGGGGTTCAATGGAAAGAATCACAGACGAAAGTGAAGTCTTTAGTGCCAAGCGATCTAAAGCCAGAATCGGTAGTGTGGCTTCACTTCATTAAGAACTGCTTGATGCCAACCACCCATGGCAGCACGATTTCAGTGGATAGAGTAATCCTACTCTATTGCCTTATAAAGGGGTTGGAGATCAACGTGGGGAGCATTATCAGGGATGAAATTTTAGCCCGTGGGAGAAGGCGAGCAGGCAAGCTTTTCTTTGGATCACTCATCACCCAACTTTGCCAAAAGGGTGAAGATCGTTCCGGGCAAGGACGAGGAGCGTCACTTCTTCAAGCCGACCATTGACCTATCCTTGATTGGGAAGCTCCAGCAAAACAGCATTCAGAGGAAAGACAAAGCCTCTACATCTCAGGCTACTCCTTCAGCAGGGTCGAACGTAGCCTCTCCATCCCAGCACACTCCTTTCACAGGGCCTTCGCCATCATCAGAAGCCCTAGCCACTGCCTACCGCCAGATAGATCAACTCAGAGACAACCTGAGAACGTATTGGGCATATGCAAAGGAGCGGGATGAAGCCATTAGAGAGTTCTACCTCTCTATCGCCCCAAGCATTGCTCTGGTCTTTCTCAATTTCCCTCAGTCGATGCTGTCACAAGAAGACAAGGATTCTAATGAAGAGGAAGATGAAGAGAATGATGATGAAGATGATGAAGAGAAAGAGAGTTCCTCGGACGAGGAATAGGGGAGCTTTCTGATCCCCTTTGACTGAATTTCTTTTGTGAATAATACTGTTTTTGTTTTTTGGTGCTTCATGTTTTTTTAGTTTTAGCATGTTTACATTCTGTTTTTAGTTGTTTAGTTGCTGTTTTGATGGATTTAAATTATTTAGTTGTTAATAGTTTTGATCATAGGGTAGTTTAGATAGCTTGTGGATAGCTAAAGTGGATAAATTTGGGTTTTAAATCTTGTCTTGAAAAAAATTTGCTTGCTGTTTTTTTAGCTTTACCTATGAACTTTTTGGAAGAAAAAATCAACTTTAGAGAATATATGCTCAAAAAATGTTTCGGAAGAAAAGGAATGTTTTCAAAGGATTTTTCTTTTAAGCCATTGATGATGAAAACTAGAGCTTTTGTTCTATCTCAAAAGTGCCACCGTCTCACCTGAATTGATTTATAGTCATAGGTTTTCCATTAGTCTTTTTCTTTACAAAATTGTCTTAGAGTCTAAACTTCCTCGTGTTTAACCTTTATAATACTCTAGGAGAGTTTAACCTTGATGTTTTGAGAACAAGAAGCCTTATGTTAAGTGATAACTCTCCAAAAGGTAGTTATTTAGGCCTCATTTCTATAAGGTTTTGTGTGTCTTTTGTGCTTAATAGGGTTGGTTTTAGATATATATATTATATGTTTTAACCCACTTGGAAGAATAGAAGCTTTGGAAATTATTTTGTGCAGAATATGTTGCTGGGCGACTGGAGGGAGCAAATTCTGTGCTGCAGCAAAGCTGGGAGCAAAACTGCCACGTCAAAACTCATTAGCCAAGTTGACAAACCGAATTCTGTCGAGTTATTTTCGTGATAGAAGAGCAAGGAGAGCCATCCACGTGTCTAGGTCAACCTAATTCAAGCCTCCTATCATTCTATAAAAGGAAATAGCCGCCCAAGTCAAAATCATTCCACTTTTGGGGAAGAGACCATTCTCATTTCCATCTTGGGAGCCAAATAGAGGAAATATTGGAGACCATCTAAAAGACCATCGATTGAAAGTTGTTCGAGGTAATTAATCCTTTCTTGTTTTATCTTGTAGTCATGGACATGCCTACTCAGATTGTAAGTTGTGTCTCTATGCATTTTATGAACTAAGTAGCTTAGGCGTTGGTTAGGAAACAATGTGATTGTCGTGCTTAATTCTAGTAATAAATATTGATGAATGCATCTTGATTAATTGTTGAGTTCATTTCTATTTTATGCCCGCCTGGCCAGCCGGTATGAATATCTCTCTCTAGTTTCAGGGATGATTTAGGGAGTGTGGCGATTAATCACACTAGATCATTGTGTATTGGTGAACGCCAGTGACTGAGCTAGGGATAGCCAGTTGCCTAGTGCTTGATCGGTAGTACTTCATTGGGGTTGAAACACATTCCAAAAGATCTGGAGTTCCGCGAGGAATCTGCTAATAATACTGCGAGAGTTTTGCATGATCAATAATATTGCTAGAGCATCTTTTTAAACAATTACTAAATCCTGACTAGCTCATGTTTCTAATCTGTCTGCCTATTTGTTTATTTTATGTTTTGTCATTTCTTTTGCTTCAACATTATTCTTATAAAAACCAATCATTTTTACCTTCCTTGAAACCATTAAAAAATTATACAAAATAGATAAAGTGAAAGCTAGTTCAGGCCTTGGATTGATAATACTTATTACTTGTTGCGGACTGTGTATACTTGCACAGAGTCTAGAGTCTTTTTATACCATATTTTTTCTCACTCTGGAAACCCAACAATTTTTTGGCGCCGTTGCGAGGGACTTGAATAAGTTTTGATCTGATCTATTTTGTGTATGTGTTTTAGTGGTTTGGTGCTAGAACTTTTTGATTGTTTCTTTTGTTTTTGCAGGCGTGAGTTTGGTGCATGAGCGATCCGCCTGGGGTAAGGTTCGAGCTTGATCAAGAAATCGAGAGGACATTCAGGAGAAGAAGGAGAGTGCAGCACAGAAACCAGAACCAAATGGATAATGTGTCGCGTCTTCCGCAGGGTCCTGAAGATCCAGCGAACCCCCAACATAATCAGTTGTTGCAGCAACAGCAGAATAATCAAGCTGAGAATCCTATCTTGGTAGCGAACGATAGGTCCAGAGCCATTCGAGCATATATTTTTCCAATGTTTGATGAGTTAAATCCACGGATTGCATGTCCTCAAATTCAAGCAACAAATTTTGAAATGAAACCGGTAATGTTTCAGATGTTGCAAACCGTGGGGCAATTCTATGGTTTGTCATCTGAAGATCCTCATTTACATCTTAAGTCTTTTCTAGGAGTTAGTGATTCTTTTGTAATACAAGGAGTGCCTAGAGATGCCCTTAGATTAACTTTGTTCACGTATTCTCTTAGAGATGGAGCAAAGGCATGGTTAAATTCTTTTGCTCCAGGATCAATTAGGACATGGAATGAATTAGCTGAAAATATTTTGAGTAAATATTTCCCACCTAATAGAAATGCTAAATTGAGGAGTGAAATAGTAGGGTTTAGGCAACTTGAAGATGAAACTTTTAGTGAGGCTTGTGAGAGGTTTAAGGATCTTTTACGAAAGTGCCCCCACCATGGTTTACCACATTGTATTCAAATGGAAACATTTTACAATGGGTTAAATGGAGCAACGTAGGGTATGGTTGACGCTTCGGTTGGAGGGACCCTTTTGGCAAAAACTTTTAATGAAGCCCACAAAATTTTAGAAAGAATATCTACTAATAGTTGCTAGTGGTCGGATGTTAGAGGCACTAATAAAAAGGTTAAGAGTGTGTTAGAGGTTGATGGTGTGTCCACCATTAGGGCCGATCTTGCAATGATTGCTAACGTTCTTAAGAATGTGACAGTGATTAGTCATCAGCAGCCACCAGCTGTGGAGCCTGCTGCATTGGTGAACCAAGTCATAGAGGAAGCATGTGTCTATTGTGGTGAAGATCACAACTACGAGTTTTGCCCCAGCAATCCAACTTCTGTATTTTTTGTAGGTAATCAGAGGAATTACCCTTATTCTAACTTTTATAATCCAGGTTGGCGCAACCACCCCAACTTTGCATGGGGAGGACAAGGAAGTAATGTGCAAGCACAGCAGAAGGTGAACCAGTCGGGAATAGCTAAAGCACAGGTAATGCCCCAGCAAAATAAGCAGGCTTTGCCCCAGCAAAATTCGGGGAGTTCTCTTGAGGCAATGATGAAAGAATATATGGCTCGTACAGATGCCGCAATTTAAAGTAATCAAGCTTCAATGACAACCTTGGAATTGCAAGTGGGTCAACTAGCTAATGAGCTGAAGGCACGACCTCAAGGGAAACTTCCTTCAGATATTGAACACCCTAGGAGGGAAGGTAAGGAGCAGGTAAAGGAAGTAACTCTTAGGAGTGGTAAGCCACTAGAAGACAAAAAAGAGCCTAGTAAGACCTAGGATATAGAAAAGAATTGTGATAAAAATGTTGTTGTTGAGAAAGAGTTGGAGTCTGGTCAGGGTGCTGGAGGCAGCAATAAAGATGTTGGAGCATCTGGATCTGTTCCAGATGTGGAACCACCTTATGTGTCGCCCCCACCTTATGTACCACCTCTACATTTTCCACAAAGGCAAAGACCTAAGAATTAGGATGGTCAATTTAAGAAGTTTTTAGAGATTCTTAAGCAATTGCATATAAATATCCCTTTAGTAGAAGCTATTGAGCAAATACTTAATTATGCTAAATTTCTTAAGGATATTTTAACTAAAAAGAAGAGGTTAGGTGAGTTTGAAACTGTATCTCTTACTGAGGAATGTAGTGCTATTCTTAAGAATGGGCTACCACCCAAGGCTAAGGATCCATGATCATTTACTATACCTGTACCTATAGGTGGAAAAGAATTAAGTAGAGCACTCTGTGATTTAGGTGCAAGCATTGACCTTATGCCTCTTTCAGTGTATCGAAAGCTAGGTATTGGTGAAGTTAGGCCTACCACCCGCTCCAACTAGCTAATAGGTCTATAACATACCAAGAGGGTAAAATTGAGGATGTCTTAGTGAAAGTGGATAAATTCATATTTCCTGTTGATTTTATTATTTTAGACCATGAGGCTGATAAAGATGTCCCAATTATTTTAGGTCGTCCATTTTTTGCTACTGGTAGGGCATTCATAGATGTTCAAAAAGGGGAATTAACAATGAGAGTCTGTAACGAGGAAGTGAATTAACAATGGAGCAATTACTTTGCAAGATGAAAAAGATGGGAGAGTCAAAGTGAATGGATAGCTTGTGAAACATTATTGGGGAGAGGAGTTCCAGGCGAAATATCCTTTCCTAAAGTTGGTTGATGATTGAGAGAGCAGGATTTTTGCTGGAGCATTTCGCAGAGCATTATTTTGAGCTCCCAGTATTTGTTGTGATTTTGTTTTTCGCTGGTTTGATTTGATTTTAATTTGAATTCTTGTAGATTTAGGTTGTTTAAATTTTGCATGATTTATTTTAAGTCCGTTGTTATTTTTAATTCAGTGGAATTTATTTTTGTTTAGATTTTTTGCTTCGAATTTTATTTGATTTTGTTGGATTTTATTTTTGGTTTATTTATTTATTTAAATTATCTCTTAATTATTTTTTTAGATTTTAGTTTAGATTAATTTTGGTTATTTAAATTCTGTTTAGAGTCGGTTTAATAAAGATTTTCCTAATTAATTCGGCTTCGAAAATAAAAAGGAATGATTAGATTTGATTTGATCGGTTAAATTTAAATTTGAATTTAAATTTTACATTTGAAGTCCGTATCCAAGATTCTTCAGGATTTGTTTTGCTCAGACGGTTGATACGACAACTTTATGGCTGAAGCAAATCTCTTATCCAATTGGGAAGGAATTCCTAGTGAAATAATTACTTTACCGTTTGGATTTTGCATTTTCTATGGGCAGGTAAAATTGCATGTGTTATCTGATGAAGCCACGTGTCACATAGAGATGATCCAAGGGCTTTGAGGTTGGACAGCGCATAAATATTTACTAGGGGCGATTGGAATCCACGATTTTACCGTTGCTGGTTTCAAATTTTTAGGTTGCATGCGATTAAACGATAATATAATTTAATGTGGCGCAAATCTTTTCAGTTGAGATTTTATTTTTGCTAAAGCCTTATTTATGTGAAGACGGTGGTAAGTTTCTTTTCACTTCCCCTCACATTTAATTCCTTCACTGTTCGTATTTCTTCTTCTTCTTCCTTCGTTGCTATTCTCTGTAAAACCCTTGAGTCTTCCATGGCGAAATCAAGAGCGAGGAAAGAAAGAGAGAATGAGGAGGAAGAGGTACCGATTATCCCTGAAGTACAAAAAGTAAAGGCGAAGAAGAAAAAGACGCCGAAGGAAAAAGAAGCCAAAAAAAAGACGGTGGAGCAACGAGCTGAGGAGCAAGAGGCAGTCCAAGATGCGACAGATGAGGTTGCCACTACAGCGGAGGAAGGAAATCCGAAAGAATCTGAAGGGCAAAACTTAGAGGAGGTCGAATCGATAGTGGCGGATACGGAGAGAATTCAAGAAGAGAATACTGAAGAGAATCAAGAAAAGCAGACTGACAAGGTGCAAGAAGGACAGGCAGAGGTTGTGCCTGAAAAAGATAATGAACAGGAGCAAGAGGCTCGTGTTGAGGTCATCATGCCAGAAGCATCGAAGCGACGCCGCATAAAGCGAAAGGCTGGGCGCGTCCAGGTGATTCGAATTGATACCCCATCACCACCGTCGTCGGATTCTGAGAAAGAGAAGGCAGAGCGAGAGGAACGAGAGAAGAAAGAAGCTGAGGACAGAGAGAGAGAATAAGCAACAGAAGAGACTTTGAGGAAGCTTAGAGAAGAAAGGGGCAAAGGGATTGTCGAAGCATCAGATGAACCTGTAGAGGAAGCAAGAGAAGGACCTTTCATCCGCCTCATCAATGAGCTTGCTCGAGCAAAATACCAAGAGATGCTACGAAGGGATTTCTTATTCGAAAGAGGGTTCGGTGACGATCTCCCCCATTTCTTACGAGCAGGAATTGCAAATCTTGGGTGGAGTCAGTTCTGTGCAAAACCGGACCCAGTGAATTCGAATATTGTTCGGGAATTCTATGCGAATATTGATAATGCAGAGGAATTTCAGGCCATAGTGCGAGGAGTATCTGTTGACTGGAGCCCAGGGGCTATCAACTTGTTATTCAACCTTCAGGACTTCCCACACGCGGGCTTAAATGAGATGGTCGTGGCACCGTCTAGTGATCAGTTAAATGCGGCGATTTTTACATTTTTGTTTGCTCGCGCATGTTTGACCCCGCTTGTTGTTATATGTGCTTGTTTCTTTTTAATTTTTCTGCTTCTTAAAAAAATATCTTTGCTTATGTAATTTCATTTCTATGTTTTTAATGAAATTTCCAAGTTGTTTCTCCTCTATGAGCACTGAGTAACTCTAACTTAACTAATTTTCTTCTGATTTTTTCAAGCTTGGACTAGTTAAGGTTAATTAGATCAAGGTATTCTGATCTCTAGAAACCTTTTGCTTGAGCATTTCTTCTAGCCTGGTCTATTGCTGCGACAAAGAAGATTCTAAGGTAGCGTTGATTTATATGATCCACTTTAAGCTTAGTTCTAGTCCCACGCTCAGTTTAAAATTCAGATGGGAAAATTTAAGTTTGGGGGTATAATTGCAAAATTAATGATTCATTAGGGACAATGAATAATTTAAGTTTGGGACACTTTTTGCTACTCCAATTGTTTTGCTCGATCATTCCTTTCCTTCATTTAAAATTTTGTTAGGTTATTGAGTAACCAGGGACATTTGTGATACCCACAGTTTGTCTTCGCGTCAAAAGATGACCTAGGAAATATGAAATATGAAAAATTATTTGCTGAAAAAATCGATTGTTGAAAATTTTGCTGAGAAAATTCATGGAGCAAAAGTTTTGAAAGATGAATGATGATCCAGCAGTTTTTCTGTCTCCCAGAACTTAGGGGAGCTTCATCATAAAATGTTGTCATTCTGAGGGGCAAGAGATAGAATGACTAAGGATTTTTTAGCTTTACAAGGAGCATTGAGCCTAATTGGTGATGAGTTTGAGGCAAGGGTATACTGCACCATAAAGTGGGTCATCCCATGCTTAAGAGCTTATGACTTTAGGGCTGCTTTAAGTCTGAAAAACAAAAATATAAACCCCTTAAAAATGTGTTTTGAAATATCTGATAATAGAGCTAGGCTATGGCAAGTTCTTAGAATTGAGTTAAAAGTGGTGATTATTTGTCCATGCCGGAAGAATCATTTTGCTGCAGCAAAGCTTGGTTTTTCAAAATGCTCAGGTAAAGGTTGAAGGTAGTGATGGATTTTCTGGTTTGATTAAGCTATTCTTTGTCTAATGTTTTGAATTCTTAAGGAAAGGTTGGTTAGTATTACTCGGGACGCGCAATAGTTCAAGTTTGGGGGTATGATAACTCTCCAAAAGGTAGTTATATACGCCTCATTTCTATAAGGTTTTGTGTGTCTTTTGTGCTTAATAGGGTTGGTTTTAGATATATATTATATGTTTTAACCCATTTGGAAGAATGGAAGCTTTGGAAATTATTTTGTGCAGAATATGTTGCTAGGCGTTTGGAGGGAGCAAATTCTGTGCTGCGGCAAAGCTGGGAGCAAAACTACCACGTCACAGCTCGTTAGCCAAGTTGAAAAACCTAATTCTGTTGAGTTATTTTCGTGATAGAGGAGCAAGGAGAGCCATCCACGTGTCTAGGTCAACCTAATTCAAGCCTCCTATCCTTCTATAAAAGGAAATAGCCGCCCAAGTCAAAATCATTCCACTTTTGGGGAAGAGACCATTCTCATTTCCATCTTGGGAGCCGAATAGTGGAAATATTGGAGACCATCTAAAAGACCATCGATTGCAAGTTGTTCGAGGGAATTAATCCTTTCTTGTTTTATCTTGTAGTCATGGACATGCCTACTCAGATTGTAAGTTGTGTCTCTATGCATTTTATGAACTAAGTAGCTTAGGCGTTGGTTAGGAAACAATGTGATTGTCGTGCTTAATTCTAGTAATAAATATTGATGAATGCATCTTGATTAATTGTTGAGTTCATTTCTATTTTTGACCGCCTGGCCAGCCGGTATGAATATCTCTCTCTACTTTCAGGGATGATTTAGGGAGTGTGTGGAGATTAATCACACTAGATCATTGTGTATTGGTGAACGCTAGTGACTGAGCTAGGGATAGCTAGTTGCCTAGTGCTTGAACGAAGGTAAAGATGACAGCAAGGATGCTCGTGGGAGAAAAGGAAGTTGAATAAAAGGAGGACCAGAAGTCAAATAAGTTTGGGGGAGATGGAAAAGGTCTAGTAATTCATGTATGCTTTTGTTTTCCTCAAGATTGTTTTCTTAAACAAAAAGGACTACACTAGGCTCTATGAGTAGAAGTTAGGTAGTTTAAGCACATTGGTTAGGATGGATTGGAGAGAGTTTTTCTTTGAAAAAGAACAATAGAAATCTTCATGCCTAGGAAACTCAGACGTTGTGACTAGCACTAGAGTAGAATCCTCTCCTGAAAGGCAAACTTTTTAGAAAACGATCTTGAAAAACATGTTTACTTGATTCCATGTCACTTGATTTGAAATGAAAAGTTGATACTAGTACCATGATTCATTACTATGCATGAACTCTAACATTTTGATTCGCAATTAATATTAAGCTCTTACGTTCTGATTGGCAATTAAAAAGTTGATCTATAACATTTTGATTGGCAATTGCTTGAGGACAAGCAATGAGTTAAGTTTGGGGGTATGATAAGGGTAAAAAATATACCTATTTTACACTTATATTTAGCTCATTTCTTGGTTAAATGTTGTATGTTGAGATCAATTTACTGTTCCCGAGCTCAAATTATGCTTCGCTTGATAAGTTAGGGTGTTGAGAATCACTTCTGTCAAATTTAACTCATTTGTGCTTAAAAAGACTTGATTTTAAGAGAATTTGACTTAGTTTGTTGCTGTGCAGAAAAACAGAGGAAAACCTGGAATTCCCCAGAAATGCGACCACATTTCTGGGAAGGCAAAAATGAATTGCGACCGCATTTCTGGAAGGGAGAAATGGCCCCATAAAGTCAATACCCCATACATCGAATAATTCAACTTCTAAAATGTAAGTAAGAGGCATTTCATCTCTAGGCCCTAAATTTCCTCTCCTTTGGCAAGCATCATACTGCTTGTAGAACCAATGGGCATCCTTGAACAAAGTAGGCCAAAAGAATCCACAATGCAAAATCCTCATATCTGTCCTCTGACCGCTAAAATGGCCTCCATACGACGAAGAGTGACATTGCTCCAGGATTTCCTTTGCTTCATCACCTGAAACACACCTACGAATAATACCGTCAGAGCATTGCTTATACATAAATGGCTCATCCCAATAGAAAAATTTTGCATCATGCTTAAACTTTCTCTTCTGCCTCCAATCCATGTCAATAGGAGTGACTCCTTTGACCAAAATATTGGCAATATCAGCATACCAAGGGGCATCCCTAACTACCTTTACCTCAATAGCAAAAAGTTGTTCATCTAGAAAAGAATCTGAAATGGCAGATTGTCTCAGCAAAGATGATGATGAATCAAGATGAGACAAATGATCTGCAATGACATTCTCTGATCCCTTCTTATCCTTTATCTCCAAGTCGAATTCCTGCAATAATAAAACCCAACGAATTAGTCTAGGCTTGACATCTTTTTTATTCATTAAATACCTTATTGCTGCATGATCCAATGAACACCGTGACTTCGGATCCAACCAAATACGGTTAGAATTTCTCGAAAGCAAACACCACAGCTAACAACTCCTTTTTCAGTAGTTGTATAGTTGACTTGTGCCTCATTTAAAACCCTGCTTGCATAATATATAGGATGGATAAATTTTCCCTGCTTTTGCCCCAGCATAGCACCTACTACAACATCAGTCGCATCACATGTTACCTCAAATTGTAAATTCCAATTAGGTGCACAAAGAATGGGTGCTGAGATTAAAGCAGCTTTTAAAGTTTCAAAAGCCTTCCTAAAATATGCATTAAAGTAAAAAACATGATCAGTACACAATAAGTTACAAAGAGGTTTCCTAATTTTTGAAAAATCCTTTATGAACCTCCTATAAAATCCAGCATGCCCTAAAAAACTCTGAATTCCTTTCACTGAATTCGGTGGTTCTAATTTTTCAATAACCTCAAATTTTGCTCTATCAACTTCTAGACCATTCTTAGAAATCCTATGACCTAACACTATGCCCTCCTTCACCATGAAGTGACATTTCTCCCAATTGAGAACTGATAGCGAGCATAGCTAGCTAGTTTTCCCTATTCAATTTAGCTAGTCTTTTATGATTTTTTGGCCATTTTATTGTGCTTTAATGTTTATTTTGTAGGAAATGGTTGATTGGAGCTAAAACGCAATAGTGGAGTTAATCGGGTGCTCGGGACGCGAAAAGATGCAAAGGAATGATAAAGAGTCAAAGAGGAAAAAGTCAAAATAGGGTTAAACGCAGACTAGCGTCTCGACGCTAGCATTCCTTATCTGAATAGGCACAAAACGGTCACAGCGTCTCGACGCTGCTACCTTAGCGTCTCGACGCTGTGTAATTTCCATTCCAGACACGCGTGTTTTAGAGGCAACGTCTCGACGCTACAGCAAAAATCTACAATATAAGTTATTTTCGGCTAGGGTTGAAGGGTGGATTCTTTTGGACACTTTTGGAGCCGTAAAACACAGGAGAAAACAGAGGATTGAGGCTGAACAAAGGAGATCAAGATGGAAATCAACCCATTGTTCGTGGGGATCGTGACGGGGACGTTCGGTCTCAGCCTACATTGAGTTTTTCCTTTCCTTTTCCTTTTCTCTAGCTAGATTTTATGGTTTTGTCATGTTTAGTTGAGCTTTTAATACCATTCATGAGTAGCTAAACTTGTGGGTTAGGGATTGATGTAGTTGATTTAGTTTATGGATTGATTTATTGTTTAAGTTGTGCAATGGTTATTATGTATGCAATCTTGATTTAATGCTTTCAATTAATTGGCCATTAGTTGAATGATTTGAGTTTTGATTCTTGCTCGGGAGAGGGGATTATATGTAGACTTACTCAAGATTGCATGACTAAAGTTTATTTTCTAATTCGTGACGGTTTTTAGATTAACTTTAGAATTGGTCAAAAGAACTCATTGCCTTGCATGTTAATAAACTTAGATAGGGATATCAAGTTGGTTAATTTGCATGAGAATCAATTATACTCGGGAGAGGTAATTGTGATTAAAGGTTCTTAGGCTCATAATTCCATTGTGCATAATAACTTATTCCTTAAAATCAATCCTAGACTAAATCGGCGAAATCAATTCCCTAAGTATTCTTCCAATTGAATTTCCACTTTTTACTTGTTTTGATTTAGTTTTCGATCTATCACTCATTACTTTGTGTTCCCTAAATAAAATTGAGCAAGATAATTCACATTACTTGATTTAGCTTAAACATCCAATCAAGAGAACGACGCTCGTTTATACGAACACTTTATTATTACTTGACCCGTGCGCTTGCGGTAAGGAAAATTCCACATCAAGAACTAGATGGGTATCCTCACATCTCTTTAATACCTTAACTAAATTATCTAAACAACTCTGAAAAGACCCTCCAAAAACTGAAAAATCGTCCATAAATACCTCAATAGTGGACTCAATCATATCGGAAAAAATTGCTAACATACACCGCTAAAATGTTGTTGGAGCATTGCAAAGGCCAAAAGGCATTCGCCTAAAACCAAATGTCCCATAAGGGTAGGTGAAAGTAGTTTTTTCCTGATCCTCAGGAGTAATAGTAATCTGGTTATACCCCGAATAACCATCTAAGAAACAGTAGTAGGCCTGGCCAGCTAATCTATCCAACATTTGGTCAATAAATGGTAAAGGGAAATGGTCATTACGGGTAGCTTTATTGACCCTCCTGTAATCCATGCAAACCCTCCAGCCAGTTACTGTCCTGGTTGGGATCAACTCGTTGTCCTTATTGTTCACTACAGTGACACCTCCTTTCTTAGGAACACATTGGACTGGGCTTACCCAATTGCTATCTGCAATTGGATAAATAATGCCAGCATCCAACCATTTAATCACCTCATTTTTAACAACCTCTTTCATTGCAGGGTTAAGCCTTCTTTGTTGCTCAATACTCCTAAAGGATCCCTCATCTAGAGTGATTTTGTGCATACAAAAAGATGGTTTAATTCCCTGAATGTCAGCCAGTGTCCAACTGATAGCATTGCGATATTGCTCCAGCAACTTTATTAAGGCCTCTTAATGCTCCGGCATTAAATCTGATGCAACAATAATGGGCAACGTCTCACCTTCCCCAAGATACACATACTTTAGATGATCTGGCAAGGACTTCAAATCTAAAGTGGGTGCCTCAATCAGGGATGGCTTAATAGGAGGAGCCTTCCTTTGATCTAAATCTAAAGACTCAAAAACATCCTCACACCTAAACAATTCTTTTTCATTTTTTCTTTGTAAAGAACAAACTTCTAAATCCTCTACACTAACCTCTCCATGATCTTCCAAATGCTTGCTAGCCGAATCTTGAAGTGCTATCTCAACAATTGTGTTCTCTAGAATCCTAATGAAAGAGCAATCTTCCCTTTCATCTGGATACTTCATGGTTTTAAACACATTAAATTTCACTTCCTCATTACAGACTCTCATTGTTAATTCCCCTTTTTGAACATCTATTAATGCCCTATCATTAGCCAAAAATGGACGACCTAGAATAATTGGGACATCTTTATCAACCTCATAGTCTAAAATAATAAAATCAATAGGAAATATGAATTTATCTTCTTTTACTAAGACATCCTCAATTTTACCCTCTGGATATGTGATAGACCTATCGGCTAGTTGAAGTGTGACTGTGGTAGGCCTAGCTTCACCAATACCTAACTTTCGATAGACCGAAAGAGGCATAAGGTTAATACTCGCACCTAAATTACAGAGTGCTCTACCTAACTCTTTTCCACCTATAGACACATGTATAGTAAATGATCCTGGATCCTTAGCCTTGGGTGGTAGCCCATTCTTAAAAATAGCACTACATTCCTCAGTAAGAGATACAGTTTCAAACTCACCTAACCTCTTCTTTTTAGTTAAAATATCCTTAAGAAATTTAGCATAATTAGGAATTTGCTCAATAGCTTCTACTAAAGGGATATTTATATGCAATTGCTTAAGAATCTCTATAAACTTTTTAAATTGATCATCTTGATTCTTAGGCCTTTGCCTTTATGGAAAAGGTAGAGGTGGTACATAAGGTGGGGGAGGCACATAAGGTGGTTCCACATCTGGAACAGAACCAGATGCTCCAGCATCTTTATTGCTGCCTCCAGCACCCTGACCAGTGTTGGACGTTGGGGGATTACCGCAGGCACACGAGTCGTCACAAGTAATATAAAACAGTAGGTAATACCTGTTGGGATTGGTGCCCTAAAACTCGTAGATAGTGAATGTTAAACGAATTATATACTTATTCGATAAAGGTGTTATCGAGATTGATTCAGTAAAAGTCATTACTGAATAAATTAAATTGCTCATATAATAACCCAAATCCAATAAACTAAGATCCATGGCTATAGGATGAACACTTGAGCTTTATGTAGAGACATAAAAGTGGATCAAGCTTGAGTAATAGCCAAAACGGTCTATAGTATAGGAATAGGGTTGGGTACCTTATTCTGGAGACACTATGAGACGCGGCCCACTTTATAGTTGGTATAGATGATGTGATCCTAAATCATCCATGTAGAGACATGCGAGTGGGGGTGTCCTATGCAATGAGTTTGCATAAGACCAGGACCGAGAAATAAGTCGCTCTCGCTTTATAACACCGTTTACTGGCGAGACTGACTATTTCATGTGATGACCTAGGTAACTCGATCTTAATCCTGAGCTAACTATGAACTCCTGTTTATTCGAGCTTATCCTTAGATCTGCATAGGTGAGAGTGGCTCAGTATCGCCGACTCAATAAGCCTCCCATTTCAGGGATAGGAACGAGTAGATAGCTGGGGACATAGTCGTGCAAGAAGGAATTCACTCCTACCCAAATAAGGGATAGTAGAGAGGTTGTTCCCTTAAGTGCTGACTCCGGGGCTTCAACAAAGGGATCCCGCCCTCTCATTGGCCCGAGAGGGACTCGGTTTATTGGTTGGACCATAAACCAATTGTTCATTAGAGGATCAGTGGGACTTAAGGAACTAGAAGTACTATAGGGGTAAAACGGCTTATTGACCTAGCTATAGCTACGAACAACCTGTGAAGGATCGACTTACTAATCATGGTTAAATCGAGTGGACGGAAATATATCTATAGTGAGGGGAGTGCAACTATCGGGCTATAGTGGAGTGTCCCAATAGTTAACGAATGTTGGCTAGCTTGGACAATGAGATTAGTCGGTTAGCCTCGAATCGATGGAGCCCATGATCTATAGGTCCATTAGGTCCCTCTACTAGCTCATATCAGAATTAAGCCTAGAACAAAAGATAGGAAGCTTTGAATCGTTCAAAATCGGGAAAAAGGGTATTATCGTAAATTGTGTTTGACACAATAATTTAATTATGAATTAAATTAGAAAATGAGAGATGAAGTATTTAAAAGTGTTTTGAATACTATATATATGTATTAGGAATCATATAGATGGAATTGCACAAGATAACAAAGATTAATTAGATTAATCATATCAAAATTAATTTGAAAATTTTCAAATTAATTACCAAGTAATCAATTTCAATTTAGAATTGAAATTGGGGGGTAATTTGCAAGCTTGAAATTTGATTTCAATTTGAATTTAGTGGATTTAGTTGGAAATCCACTTAATGCATGATCATTCAAAGTGGAAAGACAACTCACTCATGCATTGTTGCATGTCTTGTGTAATGTACACCTAGAATCCACTTGAGCTTGCAAATACACCATGTGTCTTGTGTCTTGAGGCTTGGCTTTGCATGGAGAATGTATTTAAAAGGAGTTTGAATTATATTCAAACACAAGAGAGCCATTTCCTTAATGTTATGCTGCTGGAATTTGGACTCAAAGTTCTCTCATCTCTCATTCTTCTCCATTGTTTGATGCTTCTAGCATTCCGTTCCCATTCCCTATCTTATATAGACTCCCACAAGTCGTTCTTGGCCCGGAGTATAGTAGGGAAGACTCTAGAGGTTGTCCAAGGAGCATAGGAAAGGCAAACACCACAAGGAGTTCAACATAAGTGAGCTACAAAGGTTGGTGTTTTCTAAACTCTCTATTCTGTCTTTTCTAGAACATGCATGCTTTAGGAGTAAAATTGAATGTCTTAAGTGCTTTCGATCTTCAATTGCTTCCGCATGTGTAATATGTACACCTTTAATACCGAGTATCGAATCCACAGGGAGGCGAAGCGAAAATTAAGCAAAGCAAAAATCTCTTGAGCACTATAAATACTTGGGTGAAATAATATTTAGGGAACAACTCATACAATAAAAAGGATTCAAAAATCAAAGCAATTAAAGAAAATAATTTGATCAATCGAAAAAATATAAAATATGGAGAAAGAGTTTTCTTTAAATGGGAAGAGGGGTCTTGAAAATCAATTATTAGCTAAACATTTATTATAATTATCTTATCTCATTGCCCAACTAATTATAATCGTAGAATCTTCGTTAATCACATAGGTTCTCCTGTCGGTTTCCCTTAATTGTAATTAATTCATTTTAACAACCTAAGTGTCCCTAGCGCCATTAAAAATCATTAATTAATACGCTCTGATTCATTTTAGGAATCTAAGTTTAATCAACTAATCCCAGTGTCACGACGGGAAATTAAACTAGTTGCATGGATTACGATCTATCCTAATTTCTCTGCGTCGAGTTTCCATTAAGAATCAGATCAGTACACAATTGGCCAGATTGAGTAAAGCATTACGCACATCCATACAAATAATTAGCACAAAGGGCAAGAGACAGGAAATTATAATAACATATTGACTATAATTTCATTTCAAGACCCCAAATTGGGGTTTAGCTACACATAGCTAAAATATCCACAAAATTTACAATAAAAAGCATAATTAAGAACATAATAAAAGGAAAGGAATTGACCGTCGAAAAACCCCTTCGTTGACGCTTGGAGTCCTGCCGAACACTCCTTGAGCCTCCTAGGATGCTCCCCAAAATTCCCCAAAATATTTTCCACTAAAGAGAGCTCTCAAAAGGCTAGAGAGCCTTGAGAGGGAGGCTCCAAAGGAGCCAAAGGAAGGAGAGAAAGGAAGAAATGGGAATTGATTCCTTGATGGATTGTTGGATGATGAAATGAGGCACCTTGGGGCGATTTTTATAAGCCTGGACAAGGGGTAGCGTCGCGACGCTGATTGGCACAACGTCGCGACGCAATCAGCTTGGCGCCCAAGTGTAGGGATTAAAGCCCCAATGCAGCGAAAAGAACAAGAAACCATACTGTGTTTTCTCAAGATCAAAATACCGATATAATTCGCAAAGGTTTTTAGAGTAAGAAAAACACATATAAATCATGTTGTAAAACTACATGCTTTAAAGAACTCTAAATACACTAGATCTAATCTATAATGGATCATATTGATCCGGGATCAAGAATACTCACTTTAGAAGTCGTTCTCGATCGTTTCGCCAACAAATCCTTGTTGAATCCGAAAATTCTAGCAGCAAGACTTTTTCTTTTGATGCTGCAAATCGCTCACGAACACCACCACGTAGTATCACCGGTATTCTCCTAGGATTTTAGGTTGAGTGGCTTTTGGGAACCAATCAAAAACTCTAAGATGATAGGGAGAATATTTGGCCTCTATATATTCTTGGAAACTCAGAGAACTCCAGAGAGAGAGGAATTGCGTGAGTTAGAGAGCGAGAGTGATTCTGGGAACTCTCCAAATCAATTACGGGAAAAAGATAAAAACCACACTCAAGAAACCGTCCCACTCCCTTAAAAATCTCTTGTTCACGCATGTAGGGTTAGGGAAGTGGTTGACTGATCAGTTTCTCAACTGATCAGTTAATTAATAATAGATAATTAAAATTAAATCAACATTTCATTTAATTACCACTACATAAAACACTTTTATGTGCATATTCCACTTAACCCAAAGTTTTAATATAACTTAATTAAATCAAACATTTAATTAAATTTAACTAAAACACAAAATTAATTAATTCACTAATTAATTAATAATACAATTAAATATCATATATTTAATTATAAACCTCTCATTTAAACTATAGTATTAATGTGCATCCAATCGACATTAATCATAACCTATAGTTTTAATATGAATCCAATTCATATTCTTTAAACTTAATATTCGAACACTTTCGAACATGCAACTCCCCTTAGAAATTTTTCTCAACGCCCTAAATGAGCTACCGGTGGGACCTAATGGACCTACAGATCAGAAGCTCCAACGATATGAGACTAATTGGCTAAACTCATTAACCAAGTTAATCAATATTCGTTAACCGTGGTTCACTCCACTAAAGAGCCACGACTGCACTCTTCTCACTGCAGATATATTTCTGTGTCCACGGATATCGACCGTCAATAGCAAGTCAGCCCTTCACGTGTGTTCGTACCCCAGCTAGGTCAAATTACCGTTTTACCCCTGGGCTACCTCTTGGTCCTTAAGTACCAGTGCTCCTCTAATGAACAACCTGTTCGAGGTCCAACCAACAAACAGAAGTCCCTCTCGTGCCATAGAGAGGGTAGGGCCCATTGTTCAAGACCCGGAGACACCACTTAAGGGAACACACCTCTACTTACCCTAATGTCGGGAAGGAGCGAATTCCATCTTATAATACTATGTTCCCAGCTCCCCACTTGGTCTTGTCCCCAAAATGGTAGGCTTATTGAGTCGGCGAACAGGTCACTCTCACCCGTACAAATCAAAGGACAATCCCTCATGGACATGAGTCCATAATCCACTCAGGATTAAGGCCAAGTTGCCTAGGTCATCCTAGTGAAATAGAAACCGAGCTAACTAACGGTGTTATAGTTAGTGGTTAACTATTTCGAGATTTTGCGTTTGTATCAATATACAAAGTGGGTCGTATCCATAGTGTCACCAGGATAAGGTACCCAGCCTCATCCCTATACTACAAACCCTTTAGGCTAAAACTTGAACATTGATCCCCGTATACCTACATACTAGTTCAAGCCTCATTCTATTAGCCTTAGATGTTTAGTTTATTGGATTAGGGTTGATAAGACAAGATATAATACAAACATTGAATAATACATCACGTTTATTAATGTTCGGTCAAATGTACATTTACTATCTACGAGTTTTAGGGCATAAAACCCAACACCAAGAAATGGACAGCGTCTTAACGCTGTGTCATTTTCCAGATTTTTCCAGCTGCGTTTTGGGCTTCTTTTTGGGCTTCCACTTCATTTCTTTTGGGCTTTTTCCTTCATGATTGATCTCTATGACTACCCTTTTGGTCCAAGCTTGGAATTTGGGCTTGATTGGCTTCATTTTGGGCATTTTTTCCCCAAAATCCACAACTTTGCTCCTAAGGACCAAATAACAGAATAAATTAAACATTTTCATTAAAAACACAATTAAACCACAAAAAAGCCTAATAAATTGGGACTAAAGTAGTGACATTTCTGCTCGCTATCAACCAGTCTCCAACTTTTTCTCAACAACAACATTTTATCACTATTTTTTCCTACAGCTTGGGTTTTACTAGGCTCTATTCTTTCTTCTAGTGGCTTACCACTCCTAAGAATGATGACATGCAAAAATGTCATAATTTTCCTATTAATTTTAGCTAGTTTTATGTTTGAATTGTGTTCTTTAATGCTATTTTCTATTTAAATTTCAGAAAACCGAGTCAAAGAAGAAAAATCGGAATTTTGAGAGATTTTGGATGATTTTGGAGGCTTTTGGAGCAATTTGAAGAATTACATTAAAAGATCCAAGACCAAAAGCCAAGAAGAATGAGTTAGAAGCCCAAGTTCATGAAGTCCAAGCCTTAAAATTATCAAGTTGGGTCAAGAAAAAAGTCCAAAATCCATTACAAGAAGCATTTGGGCCAAAGGAAATGAAGGAGGCCCAAAAATGGAGTCAAAATCGGGCCATTATTGAAGATTTAGGGCCTAGCATCGAGACGCTAAGCCCGGAGCGTCTCGACGTTGCGATAACGTCGCGACGTTGTCCAGATACCGTCTCGACGCTGCGACGTCTTGGAGCCCAAGAAAAGATGACGTCAGAGCGTCGCGACGCTGTCCAGATACCGTCGCGACGCTACGCCTGCTTGGAGCCTATAAAAGGAGCCTTTTGCAATGAAGTTTGTGTGCCAATTTGTGGGTTTTCACCCAATTCTAGAGTCTACACTAAAATTTGGGATTTTTGGGAGAGTTTTGGAGCTTTGTTGAAGATATTTGGAGCTCGAGATCGAGGAGATCGACACTTTTATGAGCATTTCTCTTCCCTTTTCCTTTATGTTTTAGTTTCTAGAATTGTTGTGATTAGGAATTATTAGATTTTAGTGATTATGAGTAGTAAATTCCTAAATTCTATGAGATTGATTTAGATGTTGAACCTCTGCTGAATTAATGAACTGATGTGGTTTAATTGTCATTATTGTTCATTTGTGTATTTTGTTTGTAATGCTTTTAATTAACTGATCACTGATTAAATGAATCGTTACTAAGTGGAAACTCGACGGAGAGAAGCTTAGACTAGAATTGAATGCATGACTAACGGTTATTTACCCGGGTGACACGAGATAAAATAAATAACGTTAGAGCCTTACACGTGCCCTAGTTGACCTAATTCAAGCCTCCCATCCTTCTATAAAAGGAAGTAGCCGTCAAAGTCAAAGGCATTCCATGTTTTCCCTTGGAAGCCGAATAGTTAAGGAGATTGAAGATTATCAAGAACACCATCAACCGCAAGCTGATTAGGGAGTTTACCTTCTTATTTAACTTGTAGTTATGGACATGCATACTCAGATTGTAATTCGTATTCCTATGCTTATTATGAACTAAGTAGCTTAGGGTGTTGGTTAGGAATAATGTGATTATCGTGCTTCAACTCTAGTAATAAATTGACTATTGCGTTTTGGTTAATTGTTGTGCTTATTCTCATTTTATGCCCGCCTGGCCAGCCGGTATGGATAGCTCTCTCTAGTTTCAGGGATGATTTAGAGAGTGTGTGGCAATTCTTCACACTACGATCATTATGTATTGGTGAACGCCAGTGACTGAGCTAGGGATAGCCAGTTGCCTAGTGCTTGATCGGTCGCTCTTCATTGGGTTTGAAACATATCCCAAAAGATCCGGAGTTCCGGGAGGAATCCGCTAATAATACTGCGAGAAATGCATGATCAATCATATTGCTAGAGCATATCTTGGAAAAATCACTAAAGCCTAACCAACGCCTGTCTTTAATCTGTTTATCTATTTGTTTACTCATTGTTCTGTCATTTATTTTGCGTCAGCATAATTCCGATAAAACCCAACATTTTTATTATCTTCGAAACCATTAGAAAGTTATACAGAATAGATAAAGTGGAAACTCATTCAGACCTTGGATTGATAATATTACTTGCTGCAGACTGTGTATACTTGCAAAGGAATTCTAGAGTATTTTATATCATATTTTTACTCACTCTAGGAACCCAACAAGTTTTTGGCGCCGTTGCCGGGGACTTGAATAAGTTTTTATCTGATCTGTTTTTTGTATGTGTTTTAGTGGTTTGGTGCTAGAACTTTTTGATTGTTTCTTTTGTTTTTGTAGGTGTGATTTTGGTGCATGAGCGATCCGCCTGGGGTACGGTTTGAGCTTGATCCAGAAATTGAAAGGACATTTAGGAACAGAAGGAGGGAGCAGCGCAGAAACCAGATGGAGAACGCCCCGCAACTTCCGCAGGTTCATGAAGGTCCAGCAGCAGCAAACCCCCAACAGAATCCGTTGTTGCAGCAAAACCCACTGTTTGAGCAAAATGAGCAGCGAAATAATCAGGCTGAGAATCCTATCTTGATAGCGAACAATAGGACCAGAGCCATTCGAGCATATGCTGTCCCGATGTTTAATGAGTTGAATCCAGGAATTGCACGTCCCCAAATCCAAGCAGCGAATTTTGAAATGAAACCGGTAATGTTTCAGATGTTGCAAACCGTGGGGCAATTCCATGGTTTGTCATCTGAAGACCCTCATTTACATCTCAAATCTTTTCTAGGAATTAGTGATTCTTTTGTAATTCAAGGAGTGCCTAGAGATGCTCTTAGATTAACTTTGTTCTCGTATTCTCTTAGAGATGGAGCAAAGTCATGGTTAAACTCTTTTGCTCCAGGATCAATTAGGACGTGGGATGAGTTAGCTGAAAACATTTTGAGTAAATATTTCCCACCTAATAGAAATGCTAAATTAAGGAGTGAAATAGTAGGGTTTAGGCAACTTGAAGATGAGACTTTTAGTGAGGCTTGGGAGAGGTTTAAGGAGCTTTTACGAAAGTGTCCCCACCATGGGTTACCTCATTGTATTCAAATGGAAACATTTTACAATGGTTTAAATGGAGTAACCCAAGGTATGGTCGATGCTTCGGCTTGAGGGGCCCTTTTGGCAAAAACTTTTGATGAAGCCTATGAAATTTTAGAAAGAATATCTATTAATAGTTGTCAGTGGTCGGATGTTAGAGGCACAAATAAAAAGGTTAAGAGTGTGTTAGAGGTTGATGGTGTGTCCACCATTAGGTCTGATCTTGCTATGATTGCTAGTGCTCTTAAGAATGTGACAGTGATTAGTCATCAGCAGCCACCAGCTATGGAGCCTGCAGCAGTGGTGAACCAAGTCACGGACGAAGCATGTGTCTATTGTGGTGAAGACCACAACTACGAGTTTTGCCCTAGCAATCCAGCTTCTGTGTTTTTTGTAGGTAATCAGAGGAACAACCCTTATTCTAACTTCTATAATCCAGGTTGGCGCAACCACCCCAACTTCTCATGGGGAGGTCAAGGAAATAACGTACAAGCGCAACAAAAGATGAACCAGCCGGGATTCGCTAAAGCGCAAGTAATGCCCCAGCAAAATAAGCAGGTTTGCCCCAGCAAAATTCGGGAAATTCTCTCGAGGCGATGATGAAAGAATTTATGGCTCGTACAAACGCCGCGATTCAAAGTAATCAAGCTTCGATGAGGGCCCTGGAATTGCAAGTGGGTCAGCTAGCTAATGAGCTCAAGGCGAGGCCTCAAGGGAAACTTCCTTCGGATACTGAACACCCTCGAAGGAAAGGTAAGGAGCAGGTAAAGGCAGTAACTCTTAGGAGTGGTAAGCCATTAGAAGAGTCTAGAAAGACCCAGGATTTAAATGGTAATAGTGATAATAATGTTCTTATTGAGAAGGAGTTAGAGTCTGGTCAGGGTGCTGGAGGCAGCAAAGAGAATGCTGGAGCATCTGGTTCTGTGCCAGATGTAGAACCACCATACGTGCCGCCCCCACCTTATGTACCACCTCTACCTTTTCCACAAAGACAAATGCGTAAGAATCAGGATGGTCAATTTAAAAAGTTTTTAGAGATTCTTAAGCAGTTGCATATAAATATCCCTTTAGTAGAGGCTATTGAGCAAATGCCTAATTATGCTAAATTTCTTAAGGATATTTTGACTAGAAAGAAAAGGTTAGGTGAGTTTGAAACTGTATCTCTTACTGAGGAGTGTAGTGCTATTCTCAAGAATGGTTTACCCCCCAAGGCTAAAGATCCAGGGTCATTTACCATACCGGTGTCTATCGGAAGTTAGGTATTGGTGAAGCTAGACCTACCACAGTTACACTCCAATTAGCTGATAGGTGTATCACATATCCAAAGGGTAAAATTGAGGATGTCTTAGTAAAAGTTGATAAATTCATATTTCCTGTTGATTTTATTATTTTAGACTATGAGGCTGATAAAGATGTCCCAATTATTCTAAGTCGTCCATTTTTGGCTACTGGTAGGGCATTAATAGATGTTCAAAAAGGAGAATTAACAATGAGAGTCTGTAATGAGGAAGTGAAATTTAATGTGTTTAAAGCCATGAAATATCCAGATGAAATGAAGGATTGCTCCTTCATTAGGATTCTGGAGAGCACAGTTATTGAGACAGCAATACAGGATTCGGTTGATAAGCATTCAGAAAAGCATGGAGAGGTTAGTGTAGAAGATTTTGAATTTTGTTCTTTAGATAGAAAAAATGAAAACGAATTGTTTAGGTGTGAGGATGTTTTTGAGTCTTTAGATTTAGATCAAAGAAAGGCTCCCCCAATTAAGCCATCCCTAATTGAGGCACCCATTTTAGATTTGAAACCTTTACCGGATCATCTAAAGTATGTGTATCTTGGGGAAAGTGAGATGTTGCCCATTATTGTTGCATCAGATTTAATGCCGGAGCATGAGGAGGCCTTAATAAAATTGCTGCAGCAATACCGCAAAGCTATAGGTTGGACATTGGCTGATATACAGGGAATTAGCCCGTCTTTTTGTATGCACAAAATCACTCTAGAGGAGGGGTCCTTTAGGAGTATTGAGCAACAAAGAAGGCTAAACCCTGCAATGAAAGAGGTTGTTAAAAAGGAGGTAATTAAATGGTTGGATGGTGGGATCATATATCCAATTGCCGATAGCAATTGGGTAAGCCCTGTCCAATGTGTTCCTAAGAAAGGAGGTGTCACTGTGGTGAGCAATAAAGATAATGAGCTGATTCCAACCAGGACAGTAACTGGCTGGAGGGTTTGTATGGATTACAGAAGGCTTAATAAAGCCACCCGAAAGGATCATTTCCCTCTACCATTTATCGACCAGATGTTGGATCGATTGGCTGGTCAAGCCTATTACTGTTTCTTGGATGGTTATTCTGGGTATAACCAGATTACTATTGCTCCTGAAGATCAGGAGAAAACCACTTTCACCTGTCGTTATGGGACATTCGCTTTCAGGAGAATGCCTTTCGGCCTCTGCAATGCTCCAGCAACCTTTCAGCGGTGTATGTTAGCAATTTTTTCTGATATGATTGAGTCCACTGTTGAAGTCTTTATGGACGATTTTTCAGTGTTTGGAGGGTCTTTTCAGAGTTGTTTAGATAATTTAGGAAAGGTGTTAAAAAGATGTGAGGATACCCATCTAGTTCTTAATTGGGAGAAGTGCCACTTCATGGTGAAAGAGGGCATAGTGTTAGGTCATAAGATTTCTAAAAATTGTCTAGAAGTTGATAGAGCAAAAGTTGAGGTTATCGAAAGACTAGAGCCACCGAATTCAGTGAAGGGAATTCGGAGTTTTTTAGGACATGCTGGATTTTATAGGAGGTTCATAAAGGATTTTTCCAAAATCAGTAAACCTCTTTGTAACTTGTTGTGCACTGATCATGTTTTTGACTTTAATGCAGATTGTAGGAAGGCTTTTGAAACATTAAAGGCTGCTTTAATCTCAACACCCATTCTCTGCGCGCCTAATTGGAATTTGCCATTCGAGGTAATGTGTGATGCGAGTGATGCTGCGGTAGGAGCGATGCTGGGGCAAAAGCAGGGCAAATTTATTCATCCTATATATTATGCAAGCAAGGTTTTAAATGAAGCACAAGTCAACTACACAACTACTGAAAAGGAGTTGTTAGCTGTTGTGTTTGCTTTTGAGAAATTCCGGCCATATTTGGTTGGATCCAAAGTCACGGTGTTCACGGATCATGCAGCAATAAGGTATTTAATGTCTAAAAAAGATGCAAAGCCTAGACTAATTCGTTGGATTTTATTACTACAGGAATTTGACTTGGAGATAAAGGACAAGAAAGGATCAGAGAATGTTGTTTCAGATCATTTATCTCGTCTTGATCCATCATCATTTTTGCTGGAGCAATCTGCCATTTCCGATTCTTTTTCCAGATGAGCAGCTTTTTGCTGTTCAGGTAAAGGTAGTCAGGGATGTCCCTTGGTATGCTGATATTGCCAACTTTTTAGTAAAGGGAGTCACCCCTATTGATATGGATTGGAGGCAGAAGAAAAAATTTAAGCATGATGCGAAATTTTTCTTTTGGGATGAGCCGTTTATGTATAAGCAATGCTCTGACGGTATTATTCGTAGGTGTGTTTCAGGTGCTGAAGCAAAAGAAATCCTGGAGCAATGTCACTCTTCGCCGTATGGAGGTCATTTCAGCAGTCAGAGGACGGCTATGAGGATTTTGCATTGCGGATTTTTCTGGCCTACGTTGTTCAAGGATGCCCACTGGTTCTACAAGCAATGTGACGCTTGTCAAATGAGAGGAAATTTGGGGCCTAGAGATGAAATGCCTCTTACTTACATTTTAGAAGTTGAATTATTCGATGTATGGTGTATTGACTTTATGGGGCCATTTCCCCCTTCTAATGGCAATGTTTTTATTTTATTGGCAGTTGATTATGTGTCCAAGTGGGTGGAGGCCATCGCATGCCATCAGAGTGATGCCAAGACAGTAGCAAGGTTTCTTCAATCGCACATCTTTGCGCGGTTTGGGACACCTAGGGCTCTAGTGAGTGATGAGGGTACACATTTTGTTAATAATATCTTAACTAAGCTTTTAGCTAAGTATGGGATTAAGCATAGGATAGCTACCCCTTATCACCCACAAGCAAATGGTCAAGCTGAAATTAGTAATAGAGAAATTAAAGCTATTTTAGAGAAAGTAGTCCATCCATCTAGAAAGGATTGGTCTTTTAGGTTGGATGAGGCTCTTTGGGCTTATAGGACAGCTTATAAGACTCCTCTAGGCATGTCTCCCTATAGGTTAGTATACGGGAAAGCTTGTCATTTACCATTAGAGCTTGAGCACAAAACATTTTGGGCTTTGAAAAAATTAAATTTTGATTTGAGTCGTGCAGGAGCAATAAGAATGCTGCAGCTTAAGGAGTTAGAAGAATTTCGCCAGTTCTCTTATGAGAATGCGAAGATGTATAAGGAAAAGACTAAGTTGTGGCATGACAAAAAAATTAAATCTAAAGAATTTGTCAAGGGTCAGAAAGTTTTGCTTTATAATTCTAGATTAAAATTATTTCCTGGAAAATTAAAATCTAAATGGTCAGGACCGTTTCTTGTGATTGAGGTTTTTCCCAATGGAGCAATTACTTTGGAGGATGAAAAAGATGGGAGAGTGTTCAAGGTGAATGGACAGCGTGTGAAGCATTATTGGGGTGAGGAATTTCAGTCGAGATATCCTTCCCTACGATTGGTTGATGATTGAGAGAGCAGGACTTTTGCGAGACCATTTCATAGAGCAAAATTTTGAGCTCCCAGGATTTGAATTGATTTTATTTTTCGTTAATTTAATTTAATTTTTCGGTTAGGTTAGATTTAATTTTGCATGATTTATTAGATTTTATCTTTTAAGTGTTTTTATTATTGGTAGGTTAGATTTGATCTATTTTTTATTTGATTTGATTTGATTTTCGGGTTATTTATTTAAATTATCCTGCAATTATCTTTTAGATAGTTGGATTTTATTTTATCTAGATTTTATTTTCAGTTTTAATTAATAGAGATTTTCTCTAATTCATTCGGCTTCTTTTGAGAATAACAGGTTAAGTTTGCTTTGATTGGTTTAATTTGAATTAAAAAGATTTGATTTGTCTATTTTGAAATTCAAATTCCGTATCTAACATTCTTCAGGTTCGACAGATTGTTGCGGCAAAGATATTGCTGGAGCAAAATATGTCGAGTTAGAAGGGTTTCCGTTGGAATTTATTATTGTTACCGTTGGGTTTGACTTTGAATTCTTACAGGTAAATGTGCGTGCATCGTCTGATGAGGCCACGTGGCGCAGAGTAATTATCCAACGGCTTCAATGATGACAGAGCATTAATTTTTACCATGGCCGTTTGGAATTCGCAATTTTACCGTTGGTAATTTTTGAATTTCAGGTTTTCATTTTTAATTGCAACGGTAATATTAGTTATGGATGGGCAAATCTTTTCGGTTAGGATTCTTGTTTGCTGCAGCCCTATTTATGCATAAACGCTGGTAAGCTTCTCCACTTCGTCTTCTTAAATCTTCGTGCGAGTGTTATTCTTTCTTTTCTCTGCATTCTCTGTCAAAACACTTTTACACCTTCAATGGCTAAAACAAGAGCTCGAAAAAGAAAGGGAGAGTGAGGAGGAAGAGGTACCGGTCACACCGGAAGTGCAAAAAGGCAAAACTAAGAAAAAAAGAACGCCAGAGGAAAAGGAAGCAAAGAGAAGAAGAAGGCAGAAGAGGGCTGCAGAACAGAAGGAAGTTCAGGAGGTGGCGAACGTTGTTGCCACTACTGCGGAGGAAGGAAGTACTCAAGAACCTGCAGTACAAAACCCAGATACGGTTCAAGAACAGATTGCTGAGAAAAATCAAGAAACAGAGGCTGAAGGTGAGCATAACAAGGAGAAAACACCGGAGCCGGTGCAGGAGGCCCATGTTGAAATCATTATGCCTGAACCGCCCAAGTGCCGCCGCATCAAAAGGAAGGCGGGTCGCGTGAGGGTGTGATAGCGAGCATAACTAGCTATTTTTCTCTGATTAATTAAGCTAGTCTTTTTCAATTATTTGCCCAAATTTATGCATTTTTATGTTTTATTTGTAGGAAGTATGTGCTTGAAGCTTAATTCAGCAATTGGAGTCAAATGGAGCTTCCAATCTTAAAACAAAAAAAAAAATCATAGCGTCGCGACGCTATAGAAAATTTTCCAAATTTGCGGATCGCGACAGTGTCTCGACGCTACAACGAAATTTTGCTATTTAAGCATCTTTTTGGCTAGGTTTTTGGGGACTTCGAATTGGGGACTTTTGGAGCCGACATTAGAGCAGAAAGAGGACAGAATTGAGCTGAAGCAAAGGGGATTAGTTGGAAATCAACCCATTGTTCGTGGGGATCGTGACGGGGACGTTCGGTCTCGGCCTACAACGAGTCTATTTCTCTTTTCCCTTACTTTAGACACTTTTTATGGCTTATTTAGACTTAGTTTATATTGTAACGAGGATTATGTGTAGCTAAGTTTAATTCTTAGGGATTGATGTAGCCGTTGGGCAAGTTTTGGATTGATTTACGGTATTTATGTTATTGATGTAATTTATGCATATGTTGTATGTTTAATGCTTTCAATTTACTGGCCATAAATTGATTGATGTTTATATTTGAATCTAACTCGGGAGAGAGGATTTAAATTAGTAATCAATATGCATAAATAGAATTTAGCTAAAAATCGGGAGATTAAGGTTAATTCTAGAAATTGTCATAAAGGTTAGCCTTATTGCCTTGTATGTTTATTGGATTTAGATAGGGATATCGGGTTCAATTGCATATGGGAGAATCATGTATGCTCGGGAGAGATATGTGTGATTTTAGTTGCCAAGATTTATGAATCATAGCATGTGTTAATCCGTTTATTAATCCATAACTCCAATTGGTGAAATCAATTCCCTAAGACCAATTATTCCCATTTGATTGTCACTTTTTACTTTAGTTTTGTGTTGATTAATTCATATTCTCATTCTATTTGATTCCCTAAATAAAATTGGCCAAGAGTATTTTCGATAATTAAAACTTGGCTAGACACCAATCCAGAGGACGACATTCGATTGCATAATCACTATATTATTACTTGACTCGTACACTTGCGGTTAGCAATTTGCACATCAAGTTTTTGGCGTCGTTGCCGGGGATTGGCATATTTAGTCAATTTTAATATCGTAGAAAAATTGTCTGGTCTTAGTTTAGGGTGTATTTTATTTTTTTGTTATTTTTGTTATTTTTGTTTTTAGGTAGATTGCATTTTTCCTTTATTGTTTTTCTTTTCCATTCTTAAATTTTTCCTTATTTAGATTTTCCCATTTTTGTTTGATTTTTCCATTGTTAGATTTTTAGTTTTTCCTTTTTAGATTAGTTTTTCCTTATTTGTTAGTGTCCTTATTGGTTTTTGTTTTATCTATTTTTTCATTCCATATTAGTCAATTTTTTTCCTTTTGTAGATTATATTTTTCCTTATTTAGATTTAGTTATTTTCCTTTTCTTGTTTCTTTCCTAATTTATTTTATTTCCTTTTCTTTGCCTTTTTAGGTTAGTGTAGTCGGTGTATCCGAAAGGTTAGGGAATTGGCCTTAGTTCCCTTGGATCCTGAAATAGAAAGAACATTCAATAGACTTCGAAGGGAAAATCAAGAAAACATCCAAATGGCCGATCCTAATCCTGAAGAACCTAAGCCCATCAGGGACTATTTTCAGCCGATCTTTCACGAGCAACAGTCGGGGATTGTCTATGCCCCAATTAATGCTAACAATTTTGAGCTGAAAAACAGGTCTCATTCAGATGGCTCGAGATTGCCCTTACAGAGGATCACCCATGGAGGATCCAAATTCTCATATGAAATCCTTCCTAGACATCTGTGGGACGGTAAAATTAAATGGTGTTTCTGAAGATGCCATTCGCTTACGTTTATTTCCTTTTTCGTTGCAGGACAAAGCGAGGGACTGGTTACAATCTATTCCGCCTGGGAGCATTACCACTTGGGATGCTTTGGTCCAGGCATTCTTAAAGAAGTTCTTTCCTCCTGCCAAGATGGTCAAGCTGAGGACCGAAATTGGGACATTCCAGCAACAATTCGATGAGCAGCTGTTCGAGGCTTGGGAGAGATTTAAAGAGCTGCTAAGGAAGTGCCCTCAGCACGGATACCCTGACTGACTACAGGTTCAATTATTTTACAATGGATTAACTCCTAGCACGAAAACTATTGTTGATGCAGCTGCAGGTGGGACTCTGTTGTCCAAGACTGTTGAGAGTGCTAGGACTTTGTTAGAGGAAAAGGCCACCAACAGCTATCAGTGGCCATCTGAGCGGTCGGGACCCAAAAAGATTGCTGCTGGAGTGTTCGAGGTTGACAACGTAAATGCACTTCAGGCTCAGATGTCTTCCTTGGCTAATGCATTTTTAAAGTTTTCAGGTTCAGGGAATGCTCAATCAATTGAGTCTGCAGCTGCCCTTGCATCCCAGACTTAGGGGGAAAATCTCGAGCTGGTTCAGTATGTTTCGAATTTTAATTCTAGGGGGTACAATAATAATTCCACACCTACACATTATCACCCTAGCAATAGAAATCATGAGAATTCTTCCTATGCTAATAATAAGAATGTTTTGAATCCTCCTGGCTTCACTCCTCAAAGTCAAGAAAATAAGAAATCTTTAGAAGACCTTGTTGGAGCTTTTATTGCAGAATCAAGTAACAGGTCAAATAAGCTTGAGGAGGCCGTGATTGCAATAAACACTACTGTCAATGGTCATTCTGCAGCAATCAAGAATATAGAGACTCAGCTAGGACAACTGGTAAGTGTTGTCAACTCTATGAATAAAGGTAAAGCCCCAGTTGAACAGGAGAAATCTTCTTTGGAGTACTGCAAGGCCGTATCTGTGCATTATGTGGAGGAGGCTAAATTAACTGAAGAGGAGAAAACAACTGAACCAGAGGAACTCACAGGAGGAGTTGAAGAAGGCACCACCTCAAACGAAGCTGAAAAGCTTAATCCTGAGCCTTCTATCCCTTCTCCTACTGTTTTAGTTCCTAAATCAAAGAAAAAGAAAAATTCTAAGGTTAAGTTTGACATATTTTTAGATGCTTTTATGGGTTTGCATGTTAATATTCCTTTTTCAGATGCCTTGGAGCAGATGCCTCACTACAGAAAATTTATGAAGGAATGGCTCAACAAGAAGAAAAAGGAAAAGCAGTTGGAGACTGTATATCTTTCATCGACGTGCAGTGCTCGTGTCCAACAGGGAGTACCAGAGAAATTGTCTGACCCAGGGACTTTTACTATTCCTTGTAATTTTGGTACTTATTCTTGTAGAGCACTATGTGATCTAGGGGCTAGCATAAATATTATTCCATTATCTCTGTGCAAAAAGCTTAATATAGGAGAAATAAAATCTACCTCTGTTAGACTTCAGTTGGCTGACCAGTCTCTGGTTAGTCCATATGGGATTGTTGAGAATATTCTGATTAAAGTAGGTAGATTTTTCCTTCCTGTTGATTTCTTTGTGCTAGATATTAAAGAGAATCCTGCTATGCCTATCATATTAGGGAGACATTTCCTTGCTACAGGGATGGTTATAATTGATATTGAACGTAGGGAGCTAATCATAAGAGTCTAACAGGAGAAGGAAGTTTTAAAAGCTTTTGAGGACCCCAAGAACACATCAGATACAATGATGGTGGGCTACAGGAGAGGTGCTAGGAAGAGCACCAGTGATGGAAAATCTGACAGGAGACCACCCTGATGCATAGTTGGTCAACAAGTCGAGCTAATGACGTTAAACAAGCACTTATGGGAGGCAACCCAAGTGAGTTAGTTATTTCTTTATTTTGAGTTTTATTTATTTTTTGTGTCTGTTTTGTAGGTCTTGTTTTCTTTCTCTCCTTTGCTTTCAAGCTGTCAAGAGTCCAAGCATTCAGTCAAGAAGTCATCATCATTCCAGGGCAGTATTGTTCACCCCTTTCATTCGTTTATTGTTCTCATGCTTGTTTATGCTTTATTTTCGTTATACATTGAGGACAATGCATATTTTAAGTTTGGGGGTGGATTAGCATGTTTGTGGAGCCCTTGAGCATCTGAGTTCGGGCTATAGTTTTGAGCTTTCTTTGAATTATGCATATGGTTATTTTCTGGATGCTACTTTTGCATGATTATGATGGCTTAGGATAGGCTTTCTTGTCAATTTTCAAGCTTGTGATGAGTTGTAAGCATAAGTGCCCAAAAAGGGAGACTTTTTAAAATTTTTCTAGGAGATGGCTTGCATGAGTAGAGTATTTGTCTTAGCTAGATTTGGATTTGAATGCTTAGGAGCGAATTATTGGGTTCATATGCTTGTTGTCACCTCGATAGGTGTAGGGCAGAGCTAAAGAGTTAATTTTTTGCAAATTAGCATGTTTGACCTTGCTTAGGAGAAAAGAAAAGAATATCTGCTATTTATGCTCATAAAGAAAAATCATTCTTGTTGTTACTGTTGAAATAAGATAATAATGTCATCGCTTGTGCACAATATGCAATGGTTAATAAAGATTAAGGCAAAAAAGAGCTACCCCTGTTGTGATCAGTTAGGCCAACCAGAGAAAACTCAAGTTAAGGGTCCCTGCAATGGGTGTGTGAAAGCTAGTGCCACATATACATGCTTAATTTAATTGTTAATTATAAGCACCTAAGTATCGAGATAAACAAACTAATTTATTCCATTAACTCATTAGTGAAACCTTAGTGTCAGTGTAGAGGGAAGATGAGTTGAGAGTTTAATAATCCAATCCTGGGCTAGTAGAGTCTGATCTTGTTGAGTTAGATCTCACTTGTGCAAGTTAATTTTGGAAAAATTTTAATTTGTCTCCCTCATTGGTCCTTATGTGCATGTCTCTTGCTTGCTTGACTATTGACCTTTGAGCCTTGAGGATTGCGTTATGATTATTGCATCCATTCTTCTACTGTATGCTTGATTTTTAGTTTGCTCGAGGACTAGCAAAAGCTTAAGTTTGGGGGTATTTGATAGCGAGCATAACTAGCTATTTTTCTCTGATTAATTAAGCTAGTCTTTTTCAATTATTTGCCCAAATTTATGCATTTTTATGTTTTATTTGTAGGAAGTATGTGCTTGAAGCTTAATTCAGCAATTGGAGTCAAATGGAGCTTCCAATCTTAAAAAAAAAAAAAAAAAAAATCATAGCGTCGCGACGCTAGAGAAAATTTTCCAAATTTGCGGATCGCGACAGCGTCTCGACGCTACAACGAAATTTTGCTATTTAAGCATCTTTTCGGCTAGGTTTTTGGGGACTTCGAATTGGGGACTTTTGGAGCCGACATTAGAGCAGAAAGAGGACAGAATTGAGCTGAAGCAAAGGGGATTAGTTGGAAATCAACCCATTGTTCGTGGGGATCGTGACGGGGACGTTCGGTCTCGGCCTACAACGAGTCTATTTCTCTTTTCCCTTACTTTAGACACTTTTTATGGCTTATTTAGACTTAGTTTATATTGTAACGAGGATTATGTGTAGCTAAGTTTAATTCTTAGGGATTGATGTAGCCGTTGGGCAAGTTTTGGATTGATTTACGGTATTTATGTTATTGATGTCATTTATGCATATGTTGTATGTTTAATGCTTTCGATTTACTGGCCATAAATTGATTGATGTTTATATTTGAATCTAACTCGGGAGAGAGGATTTAAATTAGTAATCAATATGCATAACTAGAATTTAGCTAAAAATCGGGAGATTAAGGTTAATTCTAGAAATTGTCATAAAGGTTAGCCTTATTGCCTTGTATGTTTATTGGATTTAGATAGGGATATCGGGTTCAATTGCATATGGGAGAATCATGTATGCTTGGGAGAGATATGTGTGATTTTAGTTGCCAAGATTTATGAATCATAGCATGTGTTAATCCGTTTATTAATCCATAACTCCAATTGGTGAAATCAATTCCCTAAGACCAATTATTCCCATTTGATTGTCACTTTTTACTTTAGTTTTGTGTTGATTAATTCATATTCTCATTCTATTTGATTCCCTAAATAAAATTGGCCAAGAGTATTTTCGATAATTAAAACTTGGCTAGACACCAATCCAGAGGACGACATTCGATTGCATAATCACTATATTATTACTTGACCCGTACACTTGCGGTTAGCAATTTGCACATCAGGGTGGTTCGGAACACTCCATCACCTCCGACGTCGGACTCTGAGGAAGAAAGAAGGGAAGCTGAGAATAAGGAAAAAGAAGAAGAGGCAAGAAAGGAAGAGGAAGAGCGTTTGCGTGTCCAGAGAGAAAGCAGGGGCAAAGGAATTGCCGAAGCATCAGGAGAAATTGAGGAGCCGAGGGCACCATTCATTCGCTTCGTCAACGATCTTACTTGAGCAAGATACCAGGAGGTGCTGAAACGGGACTTCTTGTTCGAACGTGGATTTGGCAATGATTTACCTAGGTTTTTGGAGTCTGGAATAGTGAACCTCGGTTGGAGGCAATTTTGTGCGAAGCCAGAACCTGTGAATGCCAACATTGTTCCCGAATTTTACGCCAATCTTGACGTTAAGAATGATTTTGAGGTCATCGTTCGAGGAGTGCCTGTACAGTGGAGTCCTAAGGCCATTATTGAACTGTTCGATCTCCAAGATTTTCCGCATGCCGTTTTTAATGAGATGGTGGCTGCACCATCTAGTGATCAACTGAGTGCGGCTGTCCGGGAGGTAGGCATTGAGGGGGCCCAGTGGAGGGTGTCGCAGACAAGGAAGCATACATTTCAAGCTGCTTATTTGAAGAGTGAAGCCAACACCTGGATGGGTTTCATCAGGCTACGCTTGCTACCGACAACACACGACTCCACGGTATCTCGGGACAGGGTATTGCTTGCTTTTGTCATTCTGCGCTCGATGAGTATTGATGTGTAGGAAAACTTATTTCTTCTGAGATTGTTGATTGCTGGAAAAAGAAGGTCGGGAAGCTGTTCTTTCCGAACACGATTACGATGTTATGCAGCATGGCAGGAGTGCCCACGGTTCCAGAAGATATGTTCATGACTGATAAGGGAATCATTGACACACCTAATCTGGTGCGGCTTCAGCGTATGCAAGAGATTCGCCAGGGTGGGCTTGTGTATGGCGTCAATCAAATCCTAGAGCAACTGTCAGTGTTGACCAGTAGGTTAGAGTTTGCTGAAAGGCAAGCTCAGACCTACTGGACTTATGCTAAGAGGAGAGATGATGCGCTCAGGGGGGCCTTGCAAACCAATTTCTCAACACCGTATCCGACCTTTCCAGTGTTTCCCGATGATTTGTTTAATCTTTGGATACCACCCCCGCCTGTTGAACGAGAAGAGGATGTTGATGAGGAGCAGGGTCAGGAAGATTGACTGATGGGATGACCTGGAGCGAGCATTACTTTTATTTTTCCATTTTTGTTTGCTCGCGCATATTGACCCTGCTCACTGTTATAACTGCTTATCTTGTTTCTTTCTAATCTTTTTAATTTTTACTTTGAAAAAAAATATATCTGCTTTATAATATTTTTCTATGATTTTTAATGAAATTTCTGAATGTTTCTATTCCATGAGCACTGACTGACTCTAACTTAACTATTTTCTTCTGAATTTTTGAAGCTTGGATTGATTACGCTTAGTTAGATCAAGGTATTCTGATCTCCAGAAACCTTTTGCTTGACCATTTCTTCTAGCCTGGATTGTTGCTGCGGCAAGAAGATTTTGACGGTAGTATTGACTTATATGATCCACCTTAAGCTTAATCCTAGTCCCATGTTTAGTTTAAAAATTCAGATAGAAAAATTTAAGTTTGGGGGTATAATTGCTTAATTAATGATTCATTGGGGACAATGAATAATTCAAGTTTGGGGTCTTTTCGCTACTCCAATTATTTTGCTCGAGCATTCATCTCCTTCAAAAATTAAAATTTGCTAGGTTATTGAGTAACCGGGGACATTTGTGATACCCACAGTTTGTCTTCGCGTCAAAAGATGACCTAGGAAATGAGAAATATGAGAAAAAATTATTTGCTGAAAAAATTATTTGTTGAAGATTTTGCTGAAAAAAATTGATGGAGCAAAAGTTTTGAAGGATGAATGATGATCCAACAGTTTTTCTGCCTCCCATAACTTAGGTGTGCTTCATCATAAAATGTCGTCATTCTGAGGGGCAAGAGATGGAATAACTAAGGATTTTTTAACTTTATAATGAGTATTGAGCCTAGTTGGTGATGAGCTTGAGGCAAGGGTATACTGCACCATAAAGTGGGTCATCCCATGCTTAAGAGCTTATGACTGTAAGGCTGCTTTAAGTCTGATAAATAATGTTATAAACCCCTTTAAAAATATGTTTTGAAATTTCTGATAATAGAGCTAGGCTGTGGTGAGTTCTTAGAATTAAGTTGAAAAGTGGTGATTATTTGTCCCTGCTGAAGGAATCATTTTGCTGCAGCAGAGCTTGGTTTTGCAGAGTGCTCAGGTAAAGGTTAAAGGTAGTGTTGGACTGTCTGGTTTGATTAAACTAATTCTTTGTCTAATGTTCTGAAATTCTTGAAGGAAGGTTGGTTAGTATTGCTCGGGACGCGCAATAGTTCAAGTTTGGGGGTATGATAACTGCCCAAAAGGTAGTTGTTTAGGCCTCATTTATATAAGGATTTGTGTGTCTTTAATGCTTAATAGGGTTGGTTTTAGAGAGATATTACATGATTTAACCCATTTGGAAGAATGGAAGCTTTGGAAATCACTTTATGCAGATTATGCTGTTGAGCGACTAGAGGGAGCAAATTCTATGCTGCAGCAAAACTAGGAGCAGAAACTGCCACATCACAGCTCGTTAGCCAACTTCATGAACCGACTTCTATTGAGATATTTTCGGGATAAAGGATCAAGGAGAGCCTTACACGTGTCCTAGTTGACCTAATTCAAGCCTCCCATCCTTCTATAAAAGGAAGTAGCCGTCAAAGTCAAAGGCATTCCATGTTTTCCCTTGGAAGCCGAATAGTTAAGGAGATTGAAGATTATCAAGAACACCATCAACCGCAAGGTGATTAGGGAGTTTACCTTCTTATTTAACTTGTAGTTATGGACATGCATACTCAGATTGTAATTCGTATTCCTATGCTTATTATGAACTAAGTAGCTTAGGGTGTTGGTTAGGAATAATGTGATTACCGTGCTTCAACTCTAATAATAAATTGACTATTGCATTTTGGTTAATTGTTGTGCTTATTCTCATTTTATGCCCGCCTGGCCAGCCGGTATGGATAGCTCTCTCTAGTTTCAGGGATGATTTAGAGAGTGTGTGGCAATTCTCCACACTACGATCATTGTGTATTGGTGAACGCCAGTGCTTGATCGGTCGCTCTTCATTGGGTTTGAAACATATCCCAAAAGATCCGGAGTTCCGGGAGGATTCCGCTAATAATACTGCGAGAAATGCATGATCCATCATATTGCTAGAGCATATCTTGGAAAAATCATTAAAGCCTAACCAGCGCCTGTCTTTAATCTGTTTATCTATTTGTTTACTCATTGTTCTGTCATTTATTTTGCGTCAGCATAATTCCGATAAAACCCAACATTTTTATTATCTTCGAAACCATTAGAAAGTTATACAGAATAGATAAAGTGGAAACTCATTCAGACCTTGGATTGATAATATTACTTGTTGCAGACTGTGTATACTTGCACAGGAATTCTAGAGTATTTTATATCATATTTTTACTCACTCTAGGAACCCAACATTGTACTAAAGGGTCGTAATGCCATGCTAAGTAAATAAAGATGAGACTGAAAAGAGATTCTTTATTGAAAGGTATGAGATAGGAGGAGACCGATAGGAGAGTCCTTGTTATTAGGCTTCTAGACTTATGAATCAAATGATTAGTTTATCCATATTAGTTAATTGATTAAGCATTAAAGGTCCAATTGATGAAATCAACCCTTTAGAATTATACCTCCAAATTGTGTCTCCATTTATCTTTTGCTTTCTAGATTAGCTTTTTATTATTCTTTTTGGCATTAGATTTTGTCTCTAAATAAAGTTAAGCAATATTATTCGTGGTAATTAATTGAATAAATCCAATCCCTGAGGATTCGATACTCGGAATACTTTCCGTTTTATATTACTTGCGGCCCGTGCACTTTGCGGTCAACAAAGAGTCACCGCCTTTACCTGCTCCTTACCTTCCCTTCTAGGGTGTTCAGTATCTGAAGGAAGTTTCCCTTGAGGCCTTGCCTTTAGCTCATTAGCTAGCTGACCCACTTGCAATTCCAGGGCTCTCATTAAAGCTTGATTACTTTGAATGGCGGCATCTATACGAGCCATATATTATTTCATCATTGCCTCAAGAGACCTCCCCAAATTTTTCTGGGGCAAAGCCTGCTTATTTTGTTGGGTCAATACCTGCGCTTTAGCAAATCATAATTGGTTCACCTTTTGTTGTGCTTGCACATTACCTCCTTGTCCTCCCCATGAGAAGTTGGGGTGGTTGCGCCAACCTGGATTATAAAAGTTAGAATAAGGGTTGTTCCTCTGATTACCTACAAAAAACACAGAAGCTGGATTGCTGGGGAAAAACTCGTAGTTGTGATCTTCACCACAATAGACACATGCTTCCTCTGTGACTTGGTTCACCAAGGCAGCAGGCTCCACAGCTGGTGGCTGTTGATGACTAATCACTGTCACATTCTTAAGAGCGTTAGCAATCATTGCAAGATCAGCCCTAATGGTGGACACACCATCAACCTCTAACACTCTCTTAACCTTTTCATTTGTGCCTCTAACATCTGACCACTGACAACTATTAGTAGATATTCTTTCTAAAATTTCATGGGCTTCATTAAAAGTTTTTGCCAAAAGGGTCCAGCCGAAGTATCAACCATACCTTGGGTTGCTCCGTTTAACCCATTGTAAAATGTTTCCATTTGGATACAATGAGGTAAACCATGGTGGGGACAGTTTCGCAAAAGCTTCTTAAACCTCTCCCAAGCCTCACTAAAAGTCTCATCTTCAAGTTGCTTAAACCCTATTATTTCACTCCTTAATTTAGCAATCCTATTTGGAGGGAAATATTTACTCAAAAAATTTTAAACTAACTCATTCCATGTCCTAATTGATCCTGGAGCAAAAGAATTTAACCACGCCTTTGCTCCATCTCTAAGAGAATATGGGAACAAAGTTAATCTAAGGGCATCTCTAGGCACTCCTTGAATTACAAAAGAATCACTAACTCCTAGAAAAGACTTAAGATGCAAATGAGGATCTTCAGATGACAAACCATGAAATTGCCCCACGGTTTGCAACATCTGAAACATTACTGGTTTCATTTCGAAATTTGCTGCTTGAATTTGAGGACGTGCAATCCCAGGATTTAGCTCATCAAACATTGGGAAAGCATACGCTCGAATGGCTCTGGCCCTATCATTCGCTACCAAGATAGGGTTCTCAACCTGATTATTTTGCTGCTCATTTTGCTCCAGCGGCTGGTTTTGCTGCAACAAACGACTCTGTTGGGGGTTCGATGGATCTTCAGGACCCTGCGAAAGACGCGACATGTTATCCATTTGATTCTGGTTTCTGCGTTGCTCTCTCCTTCTTCACTTGAATGTCCTTTCAATTTCTGGGTCAAGCTCGAACCTTACGCTAGGCGGATCGCTCATGCACCAAACTCACGCCTGCAAGAACAAAAGAAACAATCAAAAAGTTATAGCACCAAACCATTAAAACACATACACAAAACAGATCAGATAAAAACTTATTCAGTTCCCCAGCAACAGCGCCAAAAACTTGTTGGGCTCCTAGAGTGAGTAAAAATATGGTATAAAAAGACTCTAGAACTCTGTGCAAGTATACACAGTCCGCAGCAAGTAATAAGTATTTATCAATCCAAGGTCTGAACTAGCTTTCACTTTATCTATTTTGTTTAGTTTTTCAACGGTTTCAAAAGTGGTAAAAATTATTGGTTTTTAATAAGATGCTGAAGCAAAAGAAATGACAAAACAGTAAGTAAACAAATAGGCAGACAGATTAGAAATAGGCGTTGGTCAGGATTTAGTAATTGTTTTAAAAGATGCCCTAGCAATATTATTTATCATGCAAAACTCTCGCAGTCTTATTAGCAGATTCCTCCTGGAACTCCAGATCTTTTGGAATGAGTTTCAACTCCAATGAAGTACTACCGATCAAGCACTAGGCAACTGGCTATCCCTAGCTCAGTCACTGGCATTCACCAATACACAATGATCGTGTGATTAATCGCCACACACTCCCTAAATCATCCCTGAAACTAGAGAGAGGTATTCATACCAGCTGGCCAGGCAGGCACAAAATATAAATGAGCACAACAATTAATCAAGATGCATTAATCAATTTTTATTACTAGAAATTAAGCACGACAATCACATTGTTCCTAACCAACGCATAAAGCTACTTAGTTCATAAGATGCATGGAAACACAAGTTACAATCTGAGTAAGCATATCCATAATCTCAAGATAACAAAAGGAAATATTAATCTCCTTGGTCAGCTTGCAATGATGGTCTTCTAGATGGTCTCCAATCTCTCCTCTATTCGGCTCCCAATGGTGGAAGTAACTTTTCATGAATGGAATGTTTCTTCCCAAAAGTGGAATGTTTTTTACTTGGGTGGCTACCTCCTTTTATTGAGTTGAGGAAAGCTTGAATTAGGTTGACCTAGACACGTGGATGGCTCTCCTTGCTCCTTTATCCCGAGGATAACTCAACAGAATTCGGTTTGTCAACTTGGCTAACGAGCTGTGACGTGGCAATTTTGCTCCCAGCTTTGCTGCAGCACAGAATTTGCTCCCTCCAGTTGCTCAGCAATACATTCTGCATAAAATAACTTCCAAAGCTTCCATTCTTCCAAATGGGTTAAAACATATAATATATATCTAAAACAAACCCTATTAAGCATAAAAGACACGCAAATCCCTATAGAAATGAGGCCTAAATAACTACCTTTTGGAGAGTTATCAATAAGCTCGAGATTGGAAGTCAAATTCAAACAGAACTCACTTGGAAGAAAAGGGTGGTGACAGAACCCTGGTTCGACGCCAATGAATAGGGATGTCCGAGGTCCTTCTTAGATGACTGAATTCTAACTTGAGTTAGACATCAAACCTTGTGGTTTGTAGAGAGTTTCACCCATTCCGACTTGTAAAAGCGAGAGAGTGGAGTGTCTTAGCGAACTCTAGAATGATTGAGTAAATAGAAAAACCCATAATATTTAGCTATCTCCTTTATTTCCAGCTCTTGAATCTTTTCATTATTATGTATTATTTACATTCTTATTTCATTGAAAATTTGTTCATTTGCTTTTTATCCCATCATGAGTAGCTCAATCTCGTTGAGGGGTTCAATGTGGTGAATTCTCTTAGGGTTTAATGGCTTGAAAGTGTTTTATTTGCTTAAGTTTTGTTCAATGCATGTCATTCTTTATTGATTATCACTCTGATCTTGCTAAGTTTAACTTGATACTTAGACTTTGCATGCTATGTGAGTTTGATCTCAAAAGAGACAAACGATATCGGTCCTCGTAAAGGTGATATAGGAGAAAAAGCTCGAAAGACATTGTTCGGCAGTATAGGGCAAGCTGCCTAAGGCACCCTATATTGATTATAGGGTTATAGGTTGCATTCGTGAATTATCTATGTCGGAGTCGAGTCGCAGAAATGTGCATAACGGTACTCGCTTAACCTTCTAACGGTTCTTGGGAGCAAGGGCCAAATAGGAGTTAAATCTGACCCAATGCATTGAATATGCTTAAGTTAGATATTGCATGATTATGGTTATTGCCTTAGGGATGAATCCATGTTGAATGTCTCGTTGTTTATTATTGTTATTCTTTATTATTTATTTGCTTGTTTTATTTATCTTTTAAAAAACTCAATCAATCAAGTTATTTTCTTTGGTTACCTTTTCTATAGCAATCATTTGAGCAGTTTCTTCATCAAATCTGAATTTCCAATTTAGTCCTCGTGGGATCGATACCCTTGGAGTACTTCTAAGGTTTTTTATTAGTACGTGCGACAGTGTATACTTGCAATAAGTATTAGCTAAACTATTATTTATTATTATTATTCATCTTATCTCACATTCCATCCATTCAGCTGACGACGCACCAAGTTTTTGGCCGAATTTCTGGGGAATTCCTACTTTTCCTCTGTTTTTCTGCACATCAACAAACTAAGTCAAATTCTCTTAAAATCAAGTCTTTATAAGCATAAATGAGTTAAATTTGACAAAAGTGATTCTCAACACCCTAACTTATCAAATGAAGCATAATTTGAGCTCGGGAACAGTAAATTGATCTCAACATACAACATTTAACCAAGAAATGAGCTAAATATAAGGGTAAAATAGGTATATTTTTTACCCTTATCAGAGTTGTATGTATGCCGACTCAATAAGCCTACCTTGTTGGGGACAAGACCGAGTGGGGGGCTGCGGACATGACAACACAAGATGGAATTCACTCCTTCCCGCTTCTAGGAGAAATAGATGAGTGTTCCCTTATGTGGTGACTCCAAGTCTTGAACAAAGGGATCCCGCCCTCTCACTGGCCCGAGAGGGACTTTCTGTTTACTGGTTGGACCATAAACAGACTGTTCATTAGAGGAGCACTGGTACTTAAGGAGACAGATGTAACACAGGAGTAAAACGGTAATTTGATCCAACTGTAGTTACGAACACTAGTGAATGATTGACTTACCGGTATAAGTTTGTATCCGTGGATGTTGGGTTCCTAGAGTGAGTAAAAATATGATATAAAATACTCTAGAATTCCTGTGCAAGTATACACAGCCTGCAGCAAGTAATATTATCAATCCGAGCCCTGAATTAGTTTCCACTCTACCTATTTTTGTGTAACTTTCCAATGGTTTCAAGAATAGTAAAATGATTTGGTTTTATCGGAATTATGCTTAAGCAAAATAAATGACAGAACAACGAGTAAACAAATAGATAGACAGATTAAAGACAGGCGCTGGTTAGGATTTAGCGATTGTTCTAAAAGATGCTCTAGCAATATTATTGATCATGCATTTCTCGCAGTATTATTAGCGGATTCCTCCCGGAACTCCGGATCTTTTGGGATATGTTTCAAACCCAATGAAGTACGACCGATCAAGCATTAGGCAACTGGCTATCCCTAGCTCAGTCACGGGCGTTCACCAATACACAATGATCGTAGTGTGGATAATTGCCACACACTCTCTAAATCATCCCTGCAGCTAGAGAGAGCTATTCACACCGGCTGGCCAGGCGGGCATAAACTGTAAATAAGCACAACAATTAACCAAAATGCGATAGTCAATTTATTACTAGAGATGAAACACAGTAATCACATTATTCCTAACCAACACCTTAAGCTACTTAGTTCATAATAGGCATAGGAATACGAATTACAATCTGAGTATGCATGTCCATAACCACAAGTTAATGAAGAAAATAAACTCCCTAATCAGCTTGCGGAAGATGGTGTTCTTGATGATCTTCAATCTCTCTAAGGTATTCGGCTTCCAAGGGAAAACATGGAATGCCTTTGACTTGGACGGCTACTTCCTTTTATAGGAGGAGAGGAGGCTTGAATTAGGTCAACTTGGACACATGTAGGGCTCTCCTTGCTCCTTTATCACGAAAATTACTCAACAGAAGTCGGTTCATGAAGTTGGCTAACGAGCTGTGATGTGGCAGTTTCTGCTCCCAGTTTTGCTGCAGCGCAGAATTTGCTCCCTCCAGTCGCTCAGCAGCATAATCTGCACAAAATAATTTCCAATGCTTTCATTCTTCCAAATGGGTTAAAACATGTAATATCTATCCAAAACCAACCCTAATAAGCATAAAGGACACACAAATCCCTATATAATTGAGGCCTAAATAACTACCTTTTGGGCAGTTATCAGTGGACACAGAGAAATGTTCTACAATGAGAAGAATTCAACTGTGGGTCTTTAGTAGAATGACCCACAGTTAATGAATATTGGTTAACTAGATTAATGAGTTTAGTCAGTTAACCTCATATCATTATGGAGCTTCTGATCTATAAGTCCATTAGGTTTCCCTACTAGCTCGTAAAGAGTAATTAGGAACAATTATCTCTTGAGTGAATTTGAATATTTCAAATTCATATTGGGAATTAAGTTAATTGTATGAGATACGATTAATATAATGTATAGTGATGCATTAAAATATAAAGTCTAATTTGAGATTAAACTTTATTATATTGAAAGAATGATATATTTGAAAGAGCTCAAATATATGGCTAATTAAATATATGATATTTAATTAGAAGATAAATTAATTAATTATTCAATTTAGTTTAAATTAAATGATATTTAATTAAACTATAGTATATGAGAGAATTATTAGAAAATGATGTGTAATTAATTAAATATGGGTGATATTTAATTAAGTATAAAATTAATTAATTATTGGAATTAATTGATTGATTAGTTTAATTGAATGAATTAAATGTGATGTAATTAAGTTTGATTAAAACTATATATCATGTGAGGGCATTGCATTTAAATATGATTTAAATGTACACGAGGTTAATGTTTTCAAAAAAAAAAAAAAAAAATTACACGAGGTTAATTAATTAACATTTAAATTAATTGATTTAATTAATTAACATTTAAATTAATTAATTTAATTAATTGATTTTGATCTTAGGTCAAGACCTTTTGCTACCCTCACATTAGGGTTTTCTCACTTATAAAAGGGAAAGGTTATGAGAACCCTAATCCTAAGGTCTTATTGTAGCCTTCCTCTCAGTATTCTCTCAACCAAGAACATAGAGAACCTCTTCTCTAATGTTTTCTCCCAAAAAGATCAAGATCATGATATCCCATAGTCTCGTTCCTAAACTCAGAGTTATAGTGGGGAAGATCAATTGGTGGTGTCCCAATTGTTGACGCTTGGTCCCTAAGAAATCAAGAAAGGTGTTCTTAATCCATCAGACACGACAAGACAGTATTTATGCTTCTCCCTTAGATTAGATTTATTGTTGTATGCTTAGCCTAAATAGATTTTATAGAATGTGTTCTGTAAATTTTGCCAATGTATTGGTATTTTAGATAAACTTAATTGACTACGAATCGGTCCAATTCGCTTCCGCTAACAGAATTAGGAAATTCCAATCCCATCAGATAGAACCTAACTTAGAGACACCAAAGCAAGAAACAACACAAACTACACTTCTCAAGACAATCTTCAAAACTATCAACTTGCTAAAGATAGAGAAAGAAGGCAAATTAGACCTTCTGCAAGGTATGCTACGGCTGATTTAGTGTAATATGCATTGAATACAAAGGCTTCTTAAACTTTTGATGAACCTGATTCTTATGAAACAACAATGAAATCCCATTATAAATAAAAATGGATGGTTGGCTATGCAAAAGGAGATAGATTCTCTTCATAAAATGAAACTTGGGAGTTAGTTGACAAACCATTGAAACAAAAATTAGTAGGCTATAAATGGATCTTTAAGGTTAAAGATACCATGGATGTTAATGAACCTATAAGATTTAAGGCAAGGCTGGTTGCAAATGGATTTATGCAAACAAAAGGGGTAGATTATAATGAAATTTTCTCTTCGGTTGTTCGTCATTCTTCATAAGAATTATTTTATCTTTAGCTACTGCATTTGACTTAGAATTAGAGCAGTTAGATGTAAAAACAACCTTTTTGCATGGAGATCTTGATGAGACGAAATATATGAAACGACCTACAGGTTTTATTGAATCAAAAGGTAAAGTTTGCTTTCTTAAAAAGGCCTTGTATGGTCTTGAACAGTCACCTTGTCAATGGCATTTGAAGTTGATTCATTTATAACTTCATGTGGGTTTTGAAAGAAGCAAACTTGATCACTGTGCTTATTTTAAGCATGTTGCAAATATACCTTTTGTATATCTATTGTTGTATGTGGACGACATGTTAATTGCAAGTGCTGATAAAATCGAAATCTCTAAGATAAAATCTTCTCTTAAAATTGTGTTTGATATGAAAGAACTCGACTATGCAAGAAGGATTTTAGGCATTGATATAACGAGAGATATAGGACAAGGTTGGTTGAAACTATCTCAAAGTTCTTATTCACTTCAAATGCTTAGAAGGTTCGGAATGCAAGATTCGAAAGTAATTTTTGTACCTATTGCTAAACATTTTAAGTTGACATTATCTCAATGCCCAAAAACAGAGGAAGAAAAGAGTCAGATGGTGAATGTTCCTTATGCTGATGTTGTGGGGAGTTTAATGTACTTAATGGTATGTACAAGACCTGACTTATCTCATTGTTTAAGTGTTGTAAGCAGATATATGGCAAACCCAGGGAAGGAGCATTGGCAAGCAGTAAAATAGATTCTGAGGTATGTAAAAGGGATTGTTCATCGTGGTTTGATTTCTAATAAACTTGTTGGTGTTGGTTCAGATCTTGTCGGATATGTGGATGTTGATTATGCAACAGATAATGATAGAAGAATATCGTTGTTAGGTATGGTTTTTACCTTCCCTAATAACAGTGTAAGTTGGAAATCTAATCTCCAATCTGTAGTAGCTTTATCAACGACTGAAGCCGAGTATATGGCTTCTACTGATGGTGTAAAAGAGCTTAGTTGTTAAATGATGATATAGATCATGTGGTAGTATTTTGTGATAACAAAAGTGTTGTGTATTTATCTAAAAATCAGACCTTCATGAAAACACAAAACACATAGACATCTGCTTTCATTTTTTGAGAGATGTGATTAATGAAGGGAAGACTATTCTGAAGAAAATCAGTAGTGATGAAAATCCTGCATATGCTTTAACAAAGGCATTCGACTGTTGCTAATTAAACTTGAGAGTTTAAACTCTCAAGCTTGAGTCCTGTAAATAAAGCTGTTGAGAATGCCACTAGATTAGATTGTTGCTAGTTAAATTCTTTATCTATCAAGGTGGAGAACTATTATTTTTTATAGATTAAAGAATTGATAATTTCCAGTTCAGTTGTTATTTTTCTAAATCACCTGCTGATGTGTTAATGAACTGTATTTTGAGCTGACTTTTCACCCAAAGCTTCCAATATTCCCTAGCTATTTTTTTCTTTGTCATGTGCTATAAAATTCTGTTAGAGAATTGGTTTTATGCACATGGAGGATCACGTGATGTGAGGACATTTTAAAGGTTGTGCACAGACTTCTTCGAAAGAGAGAAAAATCGAGGGAGTGTTGAAGTGAAGACAGAAAATAGAGGAAAGGAAGTGTGTTCATCCTTCTTACACTACAGGGAAAAAGATGTATGATAGCTTCAAAAAAACGCTACTATAGACTTTTTATAGCGTTTTTGCAAAGTCATGACAGCCCATGCTATAAAAAGTTTGGACTTTTTATACATGCTATAAAAAGTTTGGACTTTTTATAGCATTTTATAAAACGCTATAAAAAGTCTGACTTTTTATAGCTTTTATAAAATGCTATAATAAAAGTCTTTCAATAGCTTTATTTCTACTTCACAAAATTAATGATAGCGTTTTGTAAAAGCTATAAAAAGTTTTCTATAGTGAAAATTCAAAGCTATTGTTTGTAAATGATAGCATTTATTTACATATATAAATATTTATTTATAGCTTTAAATTGAAGTTAAAATAAGTCTTTAAATGGTTCATTTTTTCTATTTATAGCATTTATAAACCTTTCATAGCACTTCACCAATCCTATGATCTCAGCTTTTATAACTTTTTAAATATGTAGAATGATGTTCATGTTTTATACCTTGTTACACAATAAAAGTCATAATAAATCTATGCAACATAAAAATAGATACAATCAAAATATATCTTTATCTAAATAATCATTCATGTACATTTCATTTTTTTTTTACATGTGGGATGAAAGGATTCAAACCACATATAGAGTTTATATTGCCCCACAAAATAGTTGTATTAATGACTATTATCAAGTTGGAGATGATACAAATTTAAATGACAATTTATCAATCTATCATTATTTAATTACAAAATGTGTTATAAAAATTCAAATAACTCAAGGTAGTCGTTGTTAGGCCAAGAGATTCCATTGTTGTGAAGTAATTCCTTCATCAACCTAAAAAAAGTTATCAAAAAAGAAATAAATAAATAAATATAAATAACTCAAGGAGCCGCAAAACTAATAAATTTTAATGATAAATTTTACAAACATTAGCTAATAAACTTGGTATTATTAACAAGTTCTTGAAACCAACAAAATCAGTGGTCCAAAATAGCATATCCAGTCCTCACTTCACTAGTTGTATCCAGGAAATGAAAGAAAAACATAGAAAAAGAAATGAAAATTACATCACAAAGTAACAACACCAATCTACATCGAAATACCTAAGGAATCAAACAAATCGAGGAAAAAAAAAACCAGCTCTCAAAACTATAGGACAATAGAATAAAAGTAATGATGAATGTAAAGTTTAAGACAAACCAAACCATCAAACAGATTCATCAATGCTCAAGCAAGAAAAGAAAAGGAAAAGCTCAAGGGCGAATAATTAATTCCCAATCAAGATGACAAGTTAAATTGAAACTGAATCAAAATCCTCCAAAATGATCAGAGACAATAATTATTCAAAAATCTACCAAACTAGGAAAAGAAATGCAAATTAACAAAATTGGGTACATGAAAAAAACACAGAAAAAGGAAAAATCCTAAGAAGGAAAGGGGAATATAGTCATGTTTACCGGTAAAGATTAAAGAAGAAAGACAAAAACTCAACCTTCAATCTTCTCTATTCCTTACCTAGAAACAAAACCCACACCAGAAGAACTTTCTCTCACAACTGCCTACATCGGATGCACACACACGACACCAAATATGGGAGGGAGGAGTGCTACTCACACTGTCTATGGACGTTGGAGTTCGATCGGAGGCGAGAGGAGAGGGTAGTGGCGGCGCTACCTATTTGTGACTGAGACGGAGAAAGAGAAAGATTAGAGAGAGGGAAGAAAATCAGGGGCGACACTACCTATTTGCAAGATTAAAGCGAATAGATAAAACATAACTTCTTTCAACTAGAGAATATAATATCTATACAACTTCTTTATACAAGTCTATTGATGATTCTCAACACATGAAACAAAGGTATATTTATACAAAATGCTAGCCAACCCCATACAATTAAAATGCTATAAACAAAATTTCTAAAAGATTATGTTTCCTGTAGTGAACTTACCTCAACAAGGATGAGTTTAAACTCGTTTTAGCAAGATCGAAACCATCTTTATGAAGCTTCTATTTCTCTATTTATGAAGTTATTTCAACAATGTTTTACATATTCTATAAGCAAAAGGTTATAACAAAGTCAATTGTCCTATAAAAATTTTAATCCTCTCCCCCTAGACTACAACAAATGGACCCCTTTGTATATTTGTCGGCATGTGTGCTAGTAATGACATTTGAAAATTCCTCACTTGCTTCATAACCTAAACGTAAATACCAAGTAGACCAAAAAAGCATAATGAGAACAAACAAGAAAACATTGTACCCAATCCAGAGAAAACAAGAAATAAAACTTCAAGTCAACTAAATTCCAATAAGTGTACAACAACACAACAAATGGAGGACCCCCCAAAGGAAACAAGTCTTATAATCATTTCTCAGCCAAATTCCAACAAAGTATACCATATCATGTCTTCTTTCATAAGAAAGATGATTTCAAATGTTAAGCATGTATTGCAAAAAAATATGTATCAAAGAAAGTTGTAAATTTGTCCTTTGTAATAGAACAAATAAAAGCTATTACTCTCCATCCTTGACGAACGTTAAAAAGAAATGTTTTCTTTGAAGAGGCTTACCTTAATTTCTTTTATTCCTCATGTTCCCAACCTCGTTTCAACATCACATAGCAAGTGGTTGATCAGATCCTTAGCTTCCTCTGAGATTTTTTGTTCCTCAAGAAATTTCAAGCAGGTTCTCCAATTTATAATCTGAAAGAAACCCATATTAATGACTTAATATATCAGGAACCAAAAACAAACTAGACAACAATACTGAATAGATTTTACCTTGCGGAAAGTCATCCTTGGATCATCATAACAAAAAGGAGGATAACCAGCCAGCATCTCATACATAATGGCCCCTAATGACCACCAATCACACTCGATTTCCGTATCCTTTCTTAAGCAATACTTCAAGTGCCATATAATCCAGGGTCCCAATAGTTGAAAAGGCCTGCAGACATAAATGACGTGATTATGAATCTAAAGTCATGTTTGAGGAAAGAAGGAAATGTTAGAGTAGATGATAAATCCAATACCAATGCACAACGACTACACTTCCACTGTTGAATTTGTTCTTTTGGCATCATCCAGTGGGATCCATTAGAGTCAGTATGACCTTGACCTTCACTTTTGGCTTTCTGGGTTGTTAAATCTTCGTCATTCAAAAGTATACTCGAATACTTATCATCCAGAGGCTTGCACAAGCCAAAAATTCCCTATGTCAGTGTAAAAAGGAGGGTTACTACTCCTAAAAAAAAATAAGCTCAAAATAGCTTTGTAACCCTGCTTAATCATATTTTAATGAACAATAAGCTCAAAATAAGATCAACATAACAATTTAAACACTTTCCCAACCACATTCACTCAAAAAAGCACAAGCACAAAAACAAATAAAACTACAAAAAGTATCAACAAAACAATGTATTTCAATAGGCTCAATAGACAAAACTTGATTTAAAATCACAAACAAGCTTGAAATAAGCTTATAATCAAACTTTAATGACATCCAAAAACTCAATCACATAAGTAGCATCTCAATCACATTTACAACAACAAATATGAGCACAAACAAAAACTACATTTATTCAACAAATATAAACCAACGAGAGACTCAATATAGCGATTTAATCACACACTTTAATAAAAAAAAAAATTAAAGAAACAACTGCTTGTTGTGTCTATGGCAAGAGAGGTTTCCTATGAATGAAATAGAACAATCAGGATCTTTCAAAAACACCTAATAACTTCTATGAATGAAATAGACAAAGGAAATAAAGCTTAATATTACCAGAGTATGTTCACCTAAGAGAAATTCCCCTACTTCAACCCACTTGCAACTCCCTTCTGCAAAAAAAGGGCCTCCAAACTCTTGAAAACTCCAATAGAAATCATCATATTGCCAACAAAACAAGTTTATGCTGACTTCAACAGCTCAAGGTATTTTGCTGCAATGTCCAATAACGAATTCGCAAAGATAAATTACATTTGAGCCAATATTCATCGTGCCTAACAAGGTAAGTACTTTAGAATAAAACCTAAACAAGAACTTTATACTTTCATAGCGACACATTACAATATATATGTAAATTGGTAAGGAGGAGATTAATAAGAAAAAAAGAATATGTAGAGAACAACCTTGTTATGTGAAGTTGTGTTTGGAAGTTATATAGAAGAATAGACCAGACAACAAAGACTTTCCTACCACTTATTTGCAAAATTTTATAAAAAAATTATGTTTCTTATTTGGATCGAAAACAAATTTCATACATGCTTTTGGCTCATATTATTTAATACCTTCAAAAATTATAAAACAATACTATCATATGAGTGAGAGATCAAATGTTTGATCAATTGATACTTGTGCTTTGAATGAAAACAAGCAAGAACTAATAACCACCAATCAAATGAGATTCTAATGTGTAGAATGTAGCTTCTCTTCCAAATAGCAAACTACTTTAAAATTTACTGCCACTTAAAATAACTATAGAGAAGTTGATGATAACCAAAGAAGAAATATAAAACACAAAGCAAAGCAAATCAAACATACTAGTAATTCAATAATCATAACCATCCACCCAAAGGACTCACTTATGAAAAAAAAAAAAAAAACTCAACAAAGCCAAGTTCACTATCATCAACACAGACCAACTAATATACCCAACAAGTAAAGCAAAAAGAAGAACAAAAAAAAAAAAAAAGCAACCAACCCACAAAACGCATTCATGAGGAAATTAGAAGACTCGTGAAAAGAAAAAACCAAAAGGAATGAGTTAAAGCCAAACACAGTCAAAGCACAAAGATAGTTTAACCCCAATAAAAATACCAAACAAAAAAAGAAACTAAAGGGTAAAAAAATCAAACAACAATGACTTTCATTCTCCTCACCTTTGTGATTAGTCCAGTAGAAAATTATGCAATGTAAAATCCAGAGTAGCCAAAATTGTTGAAGAACAACACTAACAATATTTTCCCAAATATCAACATCAAAATCAAACCTCACTTCCAATCCTAATTTTCATTCTCCCTCTCTCTAATTTCCTCTCTAAATGTGAAGGATGAACATTTTTAGAGGGTTCATCAAACAAACACCGATCCAATAATGAGCTTAACAACCCCCCCTCCCCCCCCCAAACAATCTCAATCTCAATCTCAATCTCAATCTCAATCTCAATCCAATCCCCATGTGAACAAGAGTGTTAAATGTTAGGTAGGTAGTTCACAAATGAAAAGTCCAACTCAGAAATCCTCCCAAATTCATAATTATGTTTGTGTGTTGGATTGGTATCAGGTGTATTTTGTCAATTTTTTTTGTATGTGCAATCCCTTTTTACTCATTTCCTTACACAAATCACAATCACTAATTAAATGTGGAACTTTTGCAGACCTGAAAGCCCATTCACTCATAGAAAAAAATACTAAATCATCATGTTGAAATCCTTGTTGGTGCAGAATGAAAACACAAAGACCCCAATTTTGCAAGATTCTAAGAAAAACAATAAAAGACGAGTGAATACAGTGATGTAAACAAACAAGCATAGTGAAAATAAAGCAAAAGAGATAAATAACACCATAAATAACAATGTAACCCTAGAAAAGACAGAATTGAGTCGGTGACACGGTAGAAAACAATTGTAATGTTAAACCTAAGGGAGGTAGAGATTAAGATACTAACCTTGAAAGGCCAAGAAAGATTTGAGAAATACCTAGATCCATATAATCGATGAACGAAAACTGGTGGATGTGATTTTGGAGACAATGATGTTGTGGATCGCCAACGAGAGTCACCGATGTCGTGGATCGATGCTGAAGCAAGTTGTTTGCGGGTCAGACATTGCCGACTTGGGTGCTGAAAGAGAGGATTGCACTTGTGGCTGGCCAAAATCGCGCCGACTTGCTACAGCAGAACTGGGTCCGTGAGTTGAGGCGTCGCGTGGGGAAGACGAACCAAAACACAAGTTGATGGGCGATGTCGTGTGGGAAGAAGGTTGTCGGTGTGGCAGCAGTGACGACGCCAACTTTCTGACAGTAGTGTCGAGGGTTTTTTGGCACCACACGCAAATGAGAAGGAGAGGAAGGAGATCTCATTCTGTATTGATGGAAAATAAGAGGAAGGAGGGATCGATAATGGTTGGGAAAATAGAGGGAAAGAGAAGAGGGAATACTAAAATCCCCAATTTTTTCATGCGTACAGGGCTTCGGTTTTGGCGTTTTATGTTTTAATTTGTTTTTAATTCTTTCTTTCATAGCCTATTTTGAAAAATGCTATAATAAAAGGCTATAAAAAGGTGTTTTTGTTGTAGTGTTAAGTAGCTGAAAGCTCACAAAATAAGCTATTTTCCCGGTATATTTTAGTTAGTCTTTGAGATTAAATTGGCCAAAATCATACACTTTATGTTTATTTTGTAGGAATTGTGTTCATGGGATGAATTGGAGCATTTGGAAGTTGATCTAGTGTTCGGGAAAGAAAAAGAGGCATAGGAAGCAAAGAAGATATCATAACAATGTTGTAGCAAGACATTTTCCTGAGAGAACAGCGTCAAGACGCTGGCCAATTTTTCCATCTCTATTTTGAGCGGCAATAGCACAACTTCTTAACACTGTGTTATAGCCTCTCAACGTTGCACATATTTTTCTATAAATATGAAGTGATCTTGGCTGGCCAAGGATACTCCATTTGGTTAGATTTTAGCCCTAATTTCGACTAGAAACCTTTGGTGGGAGCTGAAGCAAGGACAAGGAGCAGGAATCAAGCGGGAAGGTGCAAAGATCATGACGGGGACATACGGTTTCGACATATTCGAGTTTTATTCCTTTCTTTCCCTTTTATCTAGTTGTTTTTATGGCTTTTCTCTCAATTAATGTTTGCAGTCTCAAAACTATGAGTTGCTAATTGGTTGTCTTAGGGATTGATGTAGTTGTTTAGATTGTTTGGATTGATTTATGGTATGAATATGCTTTTGTTTTATTCATGCAATTATTATGTTAGCATACATTTAATTAACTGGTCATTGATTGAATGATTTAGTGTTTAATCTTGCTCGAGAGAGAGGATTTAGCATAGACCCTAATTGCTTGACTTAAGTAAAATTCTAAGATCGGGAGATTTAGAATAACTTTAGAAGTTGTTAAAAGGACTAAACTCAAAACCTTGCATGCTAATGAACTTAGATAGGGATATTGGGTTTATTGTATGCATGAGAATCAATTATGTTCAGGGGAGATAATTGTGATAAAAATTTCATTGACTTATAAGATAATTGCACGCTAAAATTCATTCCCATCAATCAATCCTCAATCTCAAATAATGAAATCAATTCCCTAAGAGAGTATTTCCATTTGAATCTCCATTTTTATTTAATGTAGATTTATCTTTTTCATTAAGTTTTTCTCTCTAAATATAATTGGACAAGATTATTCACAGTAATTAATTCGCTAGAAAACCAATCCAAATGACGACACTCGTTTAATCACAAAAACGTTATACTAAAACTTGACTCGTACACTTGCGATAAGGAAAGATGCACATTAGTAGCTGTGAGTTTTTTGGGTGAGTGAGGTGATTTATATTATTGAGCTTGATGAATAGCTCCATTAAGAGGGGATAAAATCTCTTGGGTTTGAGTGAAATTGCCTCAGTAATTTGTGTGATATTTTGAGTTCTTAATCTAGTGGCTAAAGTGGATGTAGATCCAAATTTAGATTGAACCACTATAAAATTCTGGTGTGTTCTCTTATCTTCCCTTTCTCTAATTATTTTCTTTGTCTTTTTTTTTCTTTTTTTGAAAAAAATATTTTCTTTGTCTAATCATCTTGTTTGTTGCTCTTAACATTTGGGTGTTCTGTTTGCAGAGGAAATTTGGTGCAACACCCACTGTAACGCCCCAGGACTAGGATTCGGAATCCGGATTCGGCACCTCACGACTCCGACATTCCCCTACGACCTGGCGACGTCACCATACTTGTCAGAAACTGCTTCTAAGAGTGAAGACTATCCCCACAAACCAACACGGGGTCCTTTTAGCATGCTTTGTCCTCACTCACATACTTCCTAGGAAAATTCCCAAGAGGTCACCCAACATAGAACTTCTCCAACCTAAGCACGCTTAACTTCAAAGTTCCTATGATTGAGCCACCGAAAAAGAAGGTGCACCTTGTTGGTATAGGTAGTATCTATCAATTCTTTTAAGTTTATCTTGACCATGCTTTCATGTCCTCAGGATCCCTCTCATTAGGATGTGATCTCGATTCATTCATGTACCCATCCTAACCTCGGGCGTCACATGTCCACCAGCTTTCGCCTTGGTTCGTCCCCGAACCACATCCTACTGGGAGAGGTTTCGCTCTGATACCATCTGTAACGCCCCAGGACCCGGATTTTGCACCTCACGGCCCCGGTTGTCACACCCCCTCTCAGACCACCTGCTAGCTTAGTCCGGAAGATGGCGTGAAGCCAACGGACATCGTCCTCCTCTAACGATACCCGTTGACCCTCCTGAAACGTTGAACCTGATAAACATACTAATCTTAGATATAAAATATTCTACATAAAACACAACACAGCGGAATCCCTGAAAACCTTTTAACATATATGAGGTACAACCCGGACATAACTCGGTTTGGAAATTAACTTGATATAGATATCACAACAAAAAACATATTCAACTCGGGTTTATACAACCACGACCTCTAGAACTAACACAAACCGTTAATTATTCAGTCCTTACAAAAAAATTTACAATATAGACAGACTCAATATACAACTCCACCCACGTACTGGAGCTTGATCTGGAACTTTCAGCAGACGTTGGCAGTGTATCAAGCACCGGGAGCTCAATCTCTACCTAAAAAGTGGGAAAACAGTTTGAAAGAGTGAGTTACGAAGTCCAATGAGTGACTAAATTTAAAACTGTAAATCCGAAAATTAGAACACGTGACAAAACTTTAAACGTATAAGGCTGCTCAATCAAAGCGTTAAACATAAACGTGTAATGATAAAAGCTTTCTCAAATAACCCGCAAGTACATCATTAAAATCTAGCAAGGCATATCAATTATATAAAACATCTTAAACTAACATGACAAATCAACGTTGTGTAAGGCACGCCCAGTACAACCAACGTTTACTAGCTCTACGATGTAGTGGGGCCCGCCCAACACTCCCATCGTCTTTGTCGTAGTGGGGCCCGCCCAGTACTCACAACAGCATCGTTGTCACGGAGTACACTCAACGTCAACAATGAAATATAACTTGTGTGCACACGGTACCATATAGCCTCGGGCTCAATATCTCAGTCATGTAGTCAATAGAAATCTCAGAAAAATACATGAAAACATTAAAACATGCCTACTTATCATTATCTTTCGTAAAACTCAAGCTAACTCAGCTTGCTTATGAAAAACCGAAAATCTTTAAACATTACTTGCTAATACATACTTTACTTCAGATGATATCGTTTCAACTACTTTTCATAAAGTCACTAACCACGTGCTCGTATATGAACCTCATTAGAAAATCTAAGCTCAAAACTTATTCTTGCAACCATTCATAGAAATAATGTATCATCCATAGAAAAACATATAAAACATCTAATCATGAACAACCGTTTAAAAGTAATTTTCGAAATTTGTTTTGTCACTCACTGTCTTAGCTAGTTTCCTCGTCTGTAGACTCGACCTATTTCCTCTTGGCCTGTCAAACAACCAAAACCGAGCATTAGAACCATAAGTAGTTTTGTCTTTCCATGCTCATGAATTCTAAACACTTGAATCAAAAATCACACTCCACATTCTACTTTTCCAGATTTTCCAGATTCTATACCCTAACTTCCAACACCCATAACTTCCTCAACACTTGACCAACATTAATGTACTATATATCAAACTCTTCATTTTCGAACACTCTACAACTTACCTGAAGAAATGAGAACGAGATTTCCAACCGATGTTTCTAGAAATGCCCTGAACACAGAAAACACATATTCGAGCTTCTCTGCTACCCTCTATCTTTCTCATGAAATTAAATCTACTTCATGTCATTTTTGGCTCATGAATTCTTCATGAAACTTATAGGAAATTGAATCCGCTTTCCAACCATAGAAAATAGAGCTTCTGATTCAACTTGTACACCCCGGAATGCTCAAAAAACCAGAGAAAACTAGAGATCCTCCTGGTTTGCACGAACATTATGTGCTCTATTTTCCATTTCAAAAACCATTAACTTCTCATCCGATTTAGCTCAATCTTCCTTCATCCAATTTGTTAGAAAATGGATTAAATTCAAAGAAAACCAGACCTCACCTGTTAGTTCTTTTTGTGTAGCTCAAACTGAATAAAAAACCAGAGATAGGCAGGTTGAACTCAGATTCTGCTATGGCTGCCTTTGCTTGAGCTATTTCCTTTCTTCTTCAACCTCAAAACCCTAGAAACCTTCTTCTTCTTGTTCCTTCACTCTCTCCCTCGAATTCTCTAAAGTTTGGTTGGGGAATGATGGAAAAAATGACCTGAAATGAATTAAATGGTGGTGGAGTTTGCCTTTAAAGCACTAGCACCGAAAGTGCTGTTCTTTTTTCAATTCATTTTCTTTTTTTTTTTCTTTTCCTTTTTGCCTTTTCAAACCAACACGAGGTCCTTTTAGGATACTTTGTCCTCACTCACATACTTTCTAAGAAAATTCACAGGAGGTCACCCAACATAGAACTTCTCCAAGCTAAGCACGCTCAACTTCAAAGTTCCTATGATTGAGCCACCGAAAAGGAAGGTGCACCTTGTTGGTATAGGTAGTATCTATCAATTATTTTAAGCTTATCTTGACCATGCTTTCATGTCCTCAGGATCCCTCTCATTCGGATGTGATCTCGGTTCATTCATGCACCCCTCCTAACCTCGGGCGTCACATGATTGTAACGGCCCGCATTTTCAGGTACAAATAACTCTGTTAGATTATAATTTAATTCGGAATTCTAGTTCCTGTTTGGCTGTTTTAAGTTCTTTATTTTTTGTGGTTGCTTGGAGTGGGTTAATTTTTTTTAAGTCAAGAGTTTCTTTTCTCCTTTGGTATTTAAATTAAAAATTGGCTCAGGTCCTTATAGATTTATTAAGACTTGATTTGGGTTTTTTAGAGACCTTAATTGGGTCTTTACATATGAGGCTTAGGTAATTTATTTTGATTTAAGAAAAAGAGAAGTGAGCCCTAAAAGAAACTCTTTTTTCCCTCTCCTTCTGGTTGCTGGACAGCACATGTTCGAGTTGTTGGGTTTAATGTCCTATAAACTCGTAGTTTGTAAATAATTAAACATATTCTATTTCCAATAAAGACGTTATTGAGGTTATTCAGTAAAAGATGTTATTGAATATGTAAATTGCGAATGATTAACCTAAATCCAATAAACTAAGATCCTTGGCTATAAAATGAATACTCGAACTATATGTAGGGACATATCGTAGGATCAAGTTCAAGTTTATAATCAAAATAGTCTATAGTATAAGTATACGGTTGGGTGCCTTATCCTGGAGACACTATGGACGCGACCCACTTTGTATTAAGTACAAACGATGAGATCCTAAATCGTTCATGTGGTGACATGCGAGTGGGGGCGTCCTAAGCAATGAGTTTGCATAAGACAGGACCACGAAATAAGTCACTTTCTCTTTATAACGCCGTTTACCGTAGAAACTGACTATTTCACATAGATGACCTAGGTAACTCGTTCTTAATCCTGAGCGAGCTATGAACTCCTGTTTATACGAGATTATCCTTTGATCTGCATGGGTGAGAGTGGCCAGCATCGCCGACTCAACAAGCCTACCATTTTGGGGATAAGATCGAATAGATAGCTTGGGACATAGTTTCGCAAGACGAAATTCACTCCTACCCTTTTTAGGGATAGCAGAGAGGTTGTTCTCTTAAGTACTAACTCCGGGACTTGAACAAGGGGCCCCACCCTCTCGTTGGATCGAGAGGGACTTAGATTTGATGGTTGGACCACAAACCGATTGTTCATTAGAGGATTAGTGGAACTTAAGGAACAAGAAGTACTATAGGGGTGAAACGGTTATTTGACCTAGCTATAGCTACGAAAAACTTGTGAAGGAACGACTTACTAAACATGGTTAAATCAAGTGGACGGAAATATATCTATAGTGAGGGGAGTGCAACTATTGGGCTATAGTGGAGTGTCCCGGTAGTTAACGAATGTTGGATAACTTTGATAATGAGATTAGTCGGTTATCCTCAAATCGTTGGAGCCCATGATCTATAGGTCCATTAGGTCCCCCTACTAGCTCATATAGAAATAAAGCTTAGAATATTTTGATAGGAAACTTTGAATCGTTCAAAACGGGAAATAGGGTTTTATCGTAAAACGTGTTCGACACAATGATTTAATTATGAATTAAATTAGGAATTGAGAGATGAGGTATTTAAAAGTGTTTTAAATACCATATATATGTAATAGGAATCATATATAATTCATGGCATTAGGTGATAAAGATTGATTGGATCAATCATATCAAAATTACTTGGAAATGTCTCAATTAATTGCCTAGAAATCAATTTCAATTTTGAATTGAATTTGAAATGAATTGAAAGCTGAAAAATTCACAATTAGGATTCAATTCATAGTGGATTTAGTGGTTTTTCCACTCTTGCATAATGATACATAGTGGAAAACAACACAAACATGCATTAGATGCATGTGTTGTGAAGTAGACACCTAGAATCCACTTTGAGTTGCATCTTGACCATGTGGCTAAGTGTCATGAAGCTTGTCTTTGCATGGGAGAGGTCTATAAAAGGGGCTTGAATTAGATTAAAAAAAAAAGCTTTCATTTAGTGTTATGCTGCAAATTTTCTCCCTCAAATTCTCTCTCATTTCATCTCTTTCCAAAAGCTTGTATCATCAAGCATTCCCTTCCTATTTCTTTCTTCTATAGACTCCCACAAGTCTTTCTAGGCTCAAGAGAATAGTAGGGAAGACACTAAAGGTTGTCCAAGAGAAGTTGGAGAAAGATAATATCACAAGGAGTTCCTTACAAGTGAACATCAAAGAGGTTGGTACTCATTTACTCTTTTTTCAACCCTTTCTAGAACATGCATGCTTTAGGAGTAAAATTGAATGTCTTAAGTGCTTTCGGTCTTCAATTGCTTCCGCAAGTGTTATATGAACACCTTCAATTGGTATCAGAGCATGATTAGAGCACTTAATTCGTTTTAATTTTGCTTTGGTGGGTACCATTTTGAAATTGAATTTTCTGTATGCTAAAATGGAAGTGTTCTGGTTTGGTAATTTTTTGAGCATTCAAACCTTCATGAAATTATAATTGCTCAGATATGTAAGAGCGTTAATGTGTGTACTATAGTCTGTAATTTTTATAGAGTCATTAGAGTCAATATAGGCTGTAAAATCGAAGTAAAACCGAAGAAGACGCAGCAGAAAAGGAAAATTCCAGCAGCAGTTTTTTTTTCTTCTTCTTTTTCGGGTCCGGTTTGGTCTGCTGCAGCTTATTTACACATTTTTGAAGGCTTGTTCACTCCATGAAGGGTCGGTTCGTGAAGCTCGAGATTGATTCAAGCAAATTTTATTAATTATTATTGTAATAATTAGTTAATTGTTTGTTTTTGAATTGCCAAACCATTCTATTTTAGCTTGATTTAATTTCTTTTATGCATTTAGAATGTATGGTTTAACTGGATTAAATGTATGTGCTTTATGAGCATGACATATAGTTTAAAATCCCACCATAGGAAAGCATGATCATGCATTTTTATTTTTAATAAGTGTTATTAATAATTCAAATGCATAAGGAAAATTTCATGTTAAATTGATATAAATGTTGTATTGATTTAGGGAGATTCATGCTTGAATGGTTAATTAAAATTGGTTAATTGATATAAAAGTTATATTAATCAAAAGATAAAATTAACCTAGCATGAAGCATGAAATTTCCTTAGAATTTTGTTTATAAGAGTTATATTCAAAAGGCAAGGTTGTTATAGTTTAGATTTATAATTGTTATAAATCACACAGAAATCTAAAATCTATAATAAAGAAAAAGGTGCATGCTCACTTAGGGTTAATTTGATCCAACTCTCGATCGATTTTAATTAGATTCAAATAGGTCGATAAGCTTGTAAAACATAGGTTACAAGAGAACTCACCCGACGAGATGCTGTCTAAGGCTGGAGGTATTTAAGTTGACGGTTTACGAAAAACCTCCTACCTCGGCATCGAGTCGGTTCTTGAGTTAAAGTTAACCCAGTTTTATGAGCATGCACGTGTGCGATGTGAGGTTTTAATCGTTATCACCTAGACATCGTAGGATTAAAAGAACTTAGACTTAGGGTTATTCAATTAGTCAGAATTCGCCTAAGTATAAGTATACCCAAAACCGTTTAAAATACTTAGTGGGAGGGGAGAGATATATCAAATCCATTTCCCTTTCACGTTCTCCCTTTTGTTCACAAGGTGAGATTTATGCTTGGCCTCGTGTTGATTATACCTCAACTGCTCCATTCAGAAGGTGTTTGCATAAATCAATAACAAGGTGAATGGAGAAAGTATTTATAGTAAGTGAGTGAAGGAAGTGTGTCAACACATCCTGCGGTCTCCTCCGTTAGGTTGCACCGTGAGATTTCCATGTTGCGCCTGCTTGTGTGCTCTGCAGCTACTAACCATTCAGAGGGTTGTAACATGGAGATCGGAACAACGCAAACTCCAGAGATGGATAGGATTACTTAGGACCATTTCCAAAATTAGCTTTTCCATTCGGTAGCATTGTTGGGGCCGTTCTCTGTAATCTTACAACGGATGGTCATGTCACACTTACAAGGATTACTAAGTGTTAGTATATTCCTGACCAAACGTAACGATAACTAAATAAGTAAAGGAATAAGAGTTATTCTGGGATTAGTATTTAGTCAAGAACGTCTTGGTTTAGTGAAGGAGTAATTGTCTGCCCCTCGGTAGCGGTTGCTCTAACTCACTAAAGTGTCGTTGCAAAATAATAATCCTGGGTACATTATTACTTTTTCTAAAATCTGATTGGATTTTTTGTCTAAAAATAGTTAATAAGCAATTTCTAATAGTTTTGTTTAATTTTTCAACATGTCTAGCTCACTAGTACAATTACTCGCTTCGGATAAGCTTAACGGGGATAACTATGGAACTTGGAAGTCTAATCTGAACACAATACTAGTAATCGAGGATCTTAGATATGTCCTTACCGAAGAGTGTTCACCTAACCCTGGCTCGTCAACAAACCAAATTGTTCGGGAAACATACAAGAAATGGACTCGAGCTAATGATAAAGCAAGAGTCTATATTTTAGCAAGCATTTCGGATGTCTTGTCGAAAAAGCACGAGAGGATGGCCACCGCAAGGGAGATCATGACTTCGTTACAGGGTATGTTTGGACAACCGTCCTCACAAATCCAGCACGAAGCTCTCAAGAATGTTTACAATTCCCGAATGAAGGAAGGTGCTTCTGTTAGGGAACATGTTTTGAACATGATGGTTCAGTTTAACATTGCTAAAGTAAACGGTGCTACAATTGACGAGGGTAGTCAAGTAAGTTTCATAATGGAGTCTCTTCCGAAGAGCTTCATTCAGTTCAGGACAAACGCTGTCATGAACAAAATAGACATTAACTTGACCACTTTGCTAAACGAGCTCCAGACCTACCAAAGTCTCACTAAAAGAGGACATGAAGGGGAGGCAAATGTTGCCACAACCAAGAGGTTCCAAAAGGGATCATCCTCAGGAACCAACTCTGGTCCTTCCACTTCAAAGAATAAGAGTATTCAAATGAAGAAAAAGAAGGATAAAGGGAAAGGAAAAGCTCCAGTGGGAAGCAAGGAAAAAACTAAAGCTGCAGATAAAGGAAAGTGTTTCCATTGTAATGTAGACGGACATTGGAAACGCAACTGTCCCAAGTACCTTACGGAAAATAAGGCTGAAAAAGAAAAACAAGGTAAATATGATTTGCTCATTATCGAAACATGTTTAGTTGAGCAAAATAGCTCTGCCTAGATATTAGATTCAGGAGCGACTAACCATGTATGCTCTCCTTTACAGGAAATTAGTTCCTGGCATATGTTGGAAGACGGCGAAGTAACTCTCAAAGTTGGAACTGGAGAGGTCGTCACAGCCAGAGCTTCAGGAACTCTCAAGTTGTCTTTCGGAGATAGATTTTTACTACTAGAAAATTTCTTATACGTTCCCGATATAAAAAGGAACTTAATCTCTATCTCTTGTTTGATTGAACATGAATACCAAGTATTTTTTTATATTAATAAAGTGTTTGTTAACAAAAGAGGTATGCATATATGTTCTGCAAAACTTGAAAACAGCTTATATGTGTTAAGGCCAATTCAAGTTAAAGCTATTTTTAATACGGAAATGTTTAAAGTAGCGGAAACTCAAAACAAAAGGCGAAAAGTTTCTCCAAATACCTATCTTTGGCACTTGAGATTAGACCACATATATCGCAATAGGATTGAAAGATTGGTAAAGAGTGGAGTACTAAATCAGTTAGAAGATGACTCGTTACCACTATGTGAGTCCTGCCTCGAGGGAAAAATGACCAAACGACCTTTTTCGAAAAAAGGTTATAGGGCCAAAGAACCCTTAGAACTCGTGCATTCGGATCTCTGTGGTCCTATGAATGTCAAAGCATGAGGAGTGTATGGATATTTCGTCAGCTTCATTGATGATTATTCAAGGTATGGCTACTGTTGGGTTCCTAGAGTGAGTAAAAATATGAGATAAAATACTCTAGAATTCTTGTGCAAGTATACACAGTCTGCAGCAAGTAATATTATCAATCCAAGGTCTGAATGAGTTTCCACTTTATCTATTTTGTATAACTTTCTAATGGTTTCGAAGATAATAAAAATGTTGGGTTTTATCGGAATTATGCTGACGCAAAATAAATGACAGAACAATGAGTAAACAAATAGATAAACAGATTAAAGACAGGCGCTGGGCTTTAGTGATTTTTCTAAGATATGCTCTAGCAATATGATTGATCATGCATTTCTCGCAGTATTATTAGCGGATTCCTCCCGGAACTCCGCATCTTTTGGGATACGTTTCAAACCCAATGAAGAACAACCGATCAAGCACTAGGCAACTGGTTATCCCTAGCTCAGTCACTGGCGTTCACCAATACACAATGATCGTAGTGTGGAGAATTGCCACACACTCTCTAAATCATCCCTGAAACTAGAGAGAGCTATCCATACCGGCTGGCCAGGCGGGCATAAAATGAGAATAAGCACAGCAATTAACCAAAATGCAATAGTCAATTTATTACTAGAGTTGAAGCACGGTAATCACATTATTCCTAACCAACACCCTAAGCTACTTAGTTCATAATAAGCATAGGAATACGAATTACAATCTGAGTATGCATGTCCATAACTACAAGTTAAATAAGAAGGTAAGCTCCCTAATCAGCTTGCGGTTGATGGTGTTCTTGATAATCTTCAGTCTCCTTAACTATTCGGCTTCCAAGGGAAAACATGGAATGACTTTGACTTTGACGGCTACTTCCTTTTATAGAAGGATGGGAGGCTTGAATTAGGTCAACTAGGACACGTGTAAGGCTCTCCTTGATCCTTTATCCCGAAAATATCTCAATAGAAGTCGGTTCATGAAGTTGGCTAACGAGCTGTGATGTGGCAGTTTCTGCTCCCAGTTTTGCTGCAGCATAGAATTTACTCCCTCCAGTCGCTCAGCAGCATAATCTGCATAAAGTGAATTCCAAAGCTTCCATTCTTCCAAATGGGTTAAATCATGTAATATCTCTCTAAAACCAACCCTATTAAGCATTAAAGACACACAAATCCTTATATAAATGAGGCCTAAATAACTACCTTTTGGGCAGTTATCATACCCCCAAACTTGAACTATTGCGCGTCACGAGCAATACTAACCAACCATCCTTCAAGAATTTCAGAACATTAGACAAAGAATTAGCTTAATCATTCCAGACAGTCCAACACTACCTTTAACCTTTACCTGAGCACTCTGCAAAACCAAGCTCTGCTGCAGCAAAATGATTCCTTCAGCAGGGACAAATAATCACCACTTTTCAACTTAATTCTAAGAACTCACCACAGCCTAACTCTATTATCAGACATTTCAAAACATATTTTTAGAGGGTTTTATAACATTATTTATCAGACTTAAAGCAGCCTTATAGTCATAAGCTCTTAAGCATGGGATGACCCACTTTATGGTGCAGTATACCCTTGCCTCAAGCTCATCACCAACTAGGCTCAATACTCATTATAAAGTTAAAAAATCCTTAGTTATTCCATCTCTTGCCCCTCAGAATGGCGACATTTTATGATGAAGCTCACCTAAGTTATGGGAGACAGAAAAACTGTTGGATCATCATTCATCCTTCAAAACTTTTGCTCCATCAATTTTTTTAGCAAAATCTTCAACAAATAATTTTTTCTCATATTTCTCATTTCCTAGTTCATCTTTTGACGCGAAGACAAACTGTGGGTATCACAAATGTCCCCGGTTACTCAATAACCTAGCAAATTTTAATTTTTGAAGGAGATGAATGCTCGAGCAAAATAATTGGAGTAGCGAAAAGTCCCCCAAACTTGAATTATTCATTGTCCCCAATTCATCATTAATTAACCAATTATACCCCCAAACTTAAATTTTTCTATCTGAATTTTTAAACTAAACATGGGACTAGAATTAAGCTTAAAGTGGATCATATAAGTCAATACTACCGTCAAAATCTTCTTGCTGAAGCAACAGTCCAGGCTAGAAGAAATGCTCAAGCAAAAGGTTTCTGGAGATCAGAATACCTTGATCTAACTAAGCGTAATCAGTCCAAGCTTCAAAAATTCAGAAGAAAATAGTTAAGTTAGAGTCAGTCAGTGCTCATGGAATAGAAACATTCAGAAATTTCATCAAAATCATAGAAAAATATTACAAAGCAGATATTTTTTTTTTCAAAGTAAAAATTAAAAAGATTAGAAAGAAACAAGATAAGCAGTTATAACAGTGAGCAGGGTCAATATGCGCGAGCAAACAAAAATGGAAAAACAAAAGTAATGCTCGCTCCAGGTCATCCCATCAGTCAATCTTCCTGACCCTGCTCCTCATCAACATCCTCTTCTCGTTCAACAGGCGGGGGTGGTATCCAAAGATTAAACAAATCATCGGGAAACACTGGAAAGGCCGGATACTGTGTTGAGAAATTGGTTTGCAAGGCCCCCCTGAGCGCATCATCTCTCCTCTTAGCATAAGTCCAGTAGGTCTGAGCTTGCCTTTCAGCAAACTCTAACCTACTGGTCAACACTGACAGTTGCTCTAGGATTTGATTGACGCCATATACAAGCCCACCCTGGCGAACCTCTTGCATACGCTGAAGCCGCACCAGATTAGGTGTGTCAATGATTCCCTTATCAGTCATGATCATATCTTCTGGAACCGTGGGCACTCCTGCCCTGCTGCATAACATCGTAATCGTGTTCGGAAAGAACAGCTTCCCCACCTTCTTTTTCCAGCAATCAACAATCTCAGAAGAAATAAGTTTTCCTACATCAATACTCATCGAGCGCAGAATGGCAAAAGCAAGCAATACCCTGTCCCGAGATACTGTGGAGTCGTGTGTTGTCGACAGCAAGCCTAGCCTGATGAAACCCATCCAGGTGTTGGCTTCACTCTTAAAATAAGCAGCTTGAAATGTATGCTTCCTTGTCTGCGACAGCCTCCACTGGGCCCCCTCAATGCCTACCTCCCGGACAGCCGCACTCAGTTGATCACTAGATGGTTCAGCCACCATCTCATTAAAAACGGCATGCGGAAAATCTTGGAGATCGAACAGTTCATTAATGGCCTCAGGACTCCACTGTACAGGCACTCCTCGAACGATGACCTCAAAATTATTCTTAACGTCAAGATTGGCGTAAAATTCGCGAACAATGTTGGCATTCACAGGTTCTGGCTTCGCACAAAATTGCCTCCAACCGAGGTTCACTATTCCAGACTCCAAAAACCTAGGTAAATCATTGCCAAATCCACGTTCGAACAAGAAGTCCCGTTTCAGCACCTCCTGGTATTTTGCTCGAGCAAGATCGTTGACGAAGCGAATGAATGGTGCCCTCGGCTCCTCAATTTCTCCTGATGCTTCGGCAATTCCTTTGCCCCTGCTTTCTCTCTGGACACGCAAACGCTCTTCCTCTTCCTTTCTTGCCTCTTCTTCTTTTTCCTTATTCTCAGCTTCCCTTCTTTCTTCCTCAGAGTCCGACGTCGGAGGTGATGGAGTGTTCCGAACCACCCTCACGCGACCCGCCTTCCTTTTGATGCGGCGGCGCTTGGGCAGTTCAGGCATAATGATTTCAACATGGGCCTCCTGCACCGGCTCCGGTGTTTTCTCCTTGTTATGCTCACCTTCAGCCTCTGTTTCTTGATTTTTCTCAACAATCTGTTCTTGAACCGTATCTGGGTTTTGTACTACAGGTTCTTGAGTACTTCCTTCCTCCGCAGTAGTGGCAACAACGTCTGCCACCTCCTGAACTTCCTTCTGTTCTGCAGCCCTCTGCTGCCTTCTTCTTCTCTTTTCTTCCTTTTCCTCTGGCGTTCTCTTTTTCTTAGTTTTGCCTTTTTGCACTTCCGGTGTGACCGGTACCTCTTCCTCCTCACTCTCTCTTTTTTTTCGAGCTCTTGTTTTAGCCATTGAAGGTGTAAAAGTGTTTTGACAGAGAATGCAGAGAAAAGAAAGAATAACACTCGCACGAAGATTTAAGAAGACGAAGTGGAGAAGCTTACCAGCGTTTATGCATAAATAGGGCTGCAGCAAACAAGAATCCTAACCGAAAAGATTTGCCTTGCCATAACTAATATTACCGTTGCAATTAAAAATGAAAACCTGAAATTCAAAAATTACCAACGGTAAAATTGCGAATTCCAAACGGCCATGGTAAAAATTAATGCTCTGTCATCATTGAAGCCGTTGGATAATTACTCTGCGCCACGTGGCCTCATCAGACGATGCACGCACATTTACCTACAAGAATTCAAAGTCAAACCCAATGGTAACAATAATAAATTCCAACGGAAACCCTTATAACTCGGCATATTTTGCTCCAGCAATATCTTTGCCGCAACAATCTGCCGAACCTGAAGAATCTTAGATACGGAATTTGAATTTCAAAATAGACAAATCAAATCTTTTTAATTCAAATTAAACCAATCAAAGCAAACTTAACCTGTTATTCTCAAAAGAAGCCGAATGAATTAGAGAAAATCTCTATTAATTAAAACTGAAAATAAAATCTAGATAAAATAAAATCCAACTATCTAAAAGATAATTGCATGATAATTTAAATAAATAACCCGAAAATCAAATCAAATCAAATAAAAAATAGATCAAATCTAACCTACCAATAATAAAAACACTTAAAAGATAAAATCTAATAAATCATGCAAAAGTAAATCTAACCTAACCGAAAAATAAAATTAAATTATCGAAAAATAAAATCAATTCAAATCCTGGGAGCTCAAAATTTTACTCTATGAAATGCTCCCGCAAAAGTCCTGCTCTCTCAATCATCAACCAATCGTAGGGAAGGATATTTCGACTTAAATTCCTCACCCCAATAATGCTTCACACGCTGTCCATTCACCTTGAACACTCTCCCATCTTTTTCATCCTGCAAAGTAATTGCTCCATTGGGAAAAACCTCAATCACAAGAAACGGTCCTGACCATTTAGATTTTAATTTTTCAGGAAATAATTTTAATCTAGAATTATAAAACAAAACTTTCTGACCCTTGACAAATTCTTTCGATTTAATTTTTTTGTCATGCCACAACTTAGTCTTTTCCTTATACATCTTCGCATTCTCATAAGAGAACTAGCGAAATTCTTCTAACTCATTAAGCTGCAGCATTCTTATTGCTCCTGCACGACTCAAATCAAAATTTAATTTTTTCAAAGCCCAAAATGTTTTGTGCTCAAGCTCTAATGGTAAATGACAAGCTTTCCCGTATACTAACCTATAGGGAGACATGCCTAGAGGAGTCTTATAAGCTGTCCTATAAGCCCAAAGAGCCTCATCCAACCTAAAGGACCAATCCTTTCTAGATGGATGGACTACTTTCTCTAAAATAGCTTTAATTTCCCTATTACTAATTTCAGCTTGACCATTTGCTTGTGGGTGATAAGGGGTAGCTATCCTATGCTTAATCCCATACTTAGCTAAAAGCTTAGTTAAGATATTATTAACAAAATGTGTACCATCATCACTCACTAGAGCCCTAGGTGTCCCAAACTGCGCAAAGATGTGCGATTGAAGAAACCTTGCTACTGTCTTGGCATCACTCTGATGGCATGCGATAGCCTCCACCCATTTGGACACATAATCAACTGCCAATAAAATAAAAACATTGCCATTAGAAGGGGGAAATGGCCCCATAAAGTCAATACCCCATACATCGAATAATTCAACTTCTAAAATGTAAGTAAGAGGCATTTCATCTCTAGGCCCCAAATTTCCTCTCCTTTGACAAGCGTCACATTGCTTGTAGAACCAGTGGGCATCCTTGAACAACGTAGGCCAGAAAAATCTGCAATGCAAAATCCTTATAGTCGTCCTCTGACCGCTGAAATGACCTCCATACGGCGAAGAGTGACATTGCTCCAGGATTTCTTTTGCTTCAGCACCTGAAACACACCTACGAATAATACCGTCAGAGCATTGCTTATACATAAACGGCTCATCCCAAAAGAAAAATTTTGCATCATGCTTAAACTTTTTCTTCTGCCTCCAATCCATATCAATAGGGGTGACTCCCTTTACTAAAAAGTTGGCAATATCAGCATACCAAGGGACATCCCTGACTACCTTTACCTGAACAACAAAAAGCTGCTCATCTGGAAAAGAATCGGAAATGGCAGATTGATCCAGCAAAAATGATGATGGATCAAGACGAGATAAATGATCTGCAACAACATTCTCTGATCCCTTCTTGTCCTTTATCTCCAAGTCAAATTCCCGCAGTAATAAAATCCAACGAATTAGTCTAGGCTTTGCATCTTTCTTAGACATTAAATACCTTATTGCTGCATGATCCGTGAACACCGTGACTTTGGATCCAACCAAATATGGCCGGAATTTCTCAAAAGCAAACACAACAGCTAACAACTCCTTTTCAGTAGTTGTGTAGTTGACTTGTGCTTCATTTAAAACCTTGCTTGCATAATATATAGGATGAATAAATTTTCCCTGCTTTTGCCCCAGCATCGCTCCTACTGCAGCATCGCTCGCATCACACATTACCTCGAATGGCAAATTCCAATTAGGCACGCAGAGAATGGGTGCTGAGATTAAAGCAGCCTTTAATGTTTCAAAAGCCTTCCTACAATCTGCATTAAAGTCAAAAACATGATCAGTGCACAACAAGTTACAAAGAGGTTTACTGATTTTGGAAAAATCCTTTATGAACCTCCTATAAAATCCAGCATGTCCTAAAAAACTCTGAATTCCCTTCACTGAATTCGGTGGCTCTAGTATTTCGATTACCTCAACTTTTGCTCTATCAACTTCTAGACCATTTTTAGAAATCCTATGACCTAACACTATGCCCTCCTTCACCATGAAGTGGCACTTCTCCCAATTAAGAACTAGATGGGTATCCTCACATCTTTTTAACACCTTTCCTAAATTATCTAAACAACTCTGAAAAGACCCTCCAAACACTGAAAAATCGTCCATAAAGACTTCAACAGTGGACTCAATCATATCAGAAAAAATTGCTAACATACACCGCTGAAATGTTGCTGGAGCATTGCAGAGGCCGAAAGGCATTCTCCTGAAAGCGAATGTCCCATAAGGGCAGGTGAAAGTGGTTTTCTCCTGATCTTCAGGAGCAATAGTAATCTGGTTATACCCAGAATAACAATCCAAGAAACAGTAATAGGCCTGACCAGCCAATCGATCCAACATCTGGTCGATAAATGGTAGAGGGAAATGATCCTTTCGGGTGGCTTTATTAAGCCTTCTGTAATCCATACAAACCCTCCAGTCAGTTACTGTCCTGGTTGGAATCAGCTCATTATCTTTATTGCTCACCACAGTGTCACCTCCTTTCTTAGGAACACATTGGACAGGGCTTACCCAATTGCTATCGGCAATTGGATAGATGATCCCAGCATCCAACCATTTAATTACCTCCTTTTTAACAACCTCTTTCATTGCAGGGTTTAGCCTTCTTTGTTGCTCAATACTCCTAAAGGACCCCTCCTCTAGAGTGATTTTGTGCATACAAAAAGACGGGCTAATTCCCTGTATATCAGCCAATGTCCAACCTATAGCTTTGCGATATTGCTGCAGCAATTTTATTAAGGCCTCCTCATGCTCCGACATTAAATCTGATGCAACAATAATGGGCAACGTCTCACTTTCCCCAAGATACACATACTTTAGATGATCCGGTAAAGGTTTCAAATCTAAAGTGGGTGACTCAATTAGGGATGGCTTAATTGGGGGAGCCTTTCTTTGATCTAAATCTAAAGACTCAAAAACATCCTCACACCTAAACAATTCTTTTTCATTTTTTCTATCTAAAGAACAAAATTCAAAATCTTCTACACTAACCTCTCCATGCTTTTCTGAATGCTTATCAGCCGAATCCTGTATTGCTGTCTCAATAACTGTGCTCTCCAGAATCCTAATGAAGGAGCAATCCTCCATTTCATCTGGATATTTCATGGCTTTAAACACATTAAATTTCACTTCCTCATTACAGACTCTCATTGTTAATTCTCCTTTTTGAACATCTATTAATGCCCTACCAGTAGCCAAAAATGGACGACCTAGAATAATTGGGACATCTTTATCAGCCTCATAGTCTAAAATAATAAAATCAACAGGAAATATGAATTTATCAACTTTTACTAAGACATCCTCAATTTTACCCTCTGGATATGTGATAGACCTATCAGCTAGTTGGAGTGTAACTGTGGTAGGCCTAGCTTCACCAATACCCAACTTCTGATAGACCGAAAGAGGCATAAGATTAATGCTTGCACCTAAATCACAGAGTGCTCTACCTAATTCCTTTCCACCTATAGACACCGGTATGGTAAATGACCCTGGATCCTTAGCCTTGGGGGGTAAACCATTCTTGAGAATAGCACTACACTCCTCAGTAAGAGATACAGTTTCAAACTCACCTAACCTTTTCTTTTTAGTCAAAATATCCTTAAGAAATTTAGCATAATTAGGCATTTGCTCAATAGCTTCTACTAAAGGGATATTTATATGCAACTGCTTAAGAATCTCTAAAAACTTTTTAAATTGACCATCCTGATTCTTATGCTTTTGTCTTTGTGGAAAAGGTAGAGGTGGTACATAAGGTGGGGGCGGCACGTATGGTGGTTCTACATCTGGCACAGAACCAGATGCTCCAGCATTCTCTTTGCTGCCTCCAGCACCCTGACCAGACTCTAACTCCTTCTCAATAACAACATTATTATCACTATTACCATTTAAATCCTGGGTCTTTCTAGACTCTTCTAATGGCTTACCACTCCTAAGAGTTACTGCCTTTACCTGCTCCTTACCTTTCCTTCGAGGGTGTTCAGTATCCGAAGGAAGTTTCCCTTGAGGCCTTGCCTTGAGCTCATTAGCTAGCTGACCCACTCGCAATTCCAGGGCCCTCATCGAAGCTTGATTACTTTGAATTCCGGCGTCTGTACGAGCCATAAATTCTTTCATCATCGCCTCGAGAGAATTTCCCGAATTTTGCTGGGGCAAAGCCTGCTTATTTTGCTAGGGCATTACCTGCGCTTTAGCGAATCCCGGCTGGTTCATCTTTTGTTGCGCTTGTACATTATTTCCTTTACCTCCCCAAGAGAAGTTGGGGTGGTTGCGCCAACCTGGATTATAGAAGTTAGAATAAGGGTTGTTCCTCTGATTACCTACAAAAAACACAGAAGCTGGATTGCTGGGGCAAAACTCGTAGTTGTGGTCTTCACCACGATAGACACATGCTTCGTCCGTGACTTGGTTCACCACTGCTGCAGGCTCCATAGCTGGTGGCTGCTGATGACTAATCACTGTCACATTCTTAAGAGCGTTAGCAATCATAGCAAGATCAGCCCTAATGGCGGACACACCATCAACCTCTAACACACTCTTAACCTTTTTATTTGTGCCTCTAACATCCGACCACTGACAACTATTAATAGATATTCTTTCTAAAATTTCATAGGTTTCATCAAAAGTTTTTGCCAAAAGGGCCCCTCCAGCGGAAGCATCGATCATACCTTGGGTTACTCCATTTAAACCATTATAAAATGTTTCCATTTGAATACAATGAGGTAACCCATGGTGGGGAAACTTTCATAAAAGCTCCTTAAACCTCTCCCAAGCCTCACTAAAAGTCTCATCTTCAAGTTTCCTAAACCCTACTATTTCACTCCTTAATTTAGCATTTCTATTAGGTGGGAAATATTTACTCAAAAAAAAATCAGCTAACTCATCCCACGTTCCTAATTGATCCTGGAGCAAAAGAGTTTAACCATGACTTTGCTCCATCTCTAAGAGAATACGGGAACAAAGTTAATCTAAGAGCATCTCTAGGCACTCCTTGAATTACAAAAGAATCACTAACTCCTAGAAAAGATTTGAGATGTAAATGAGGGTCTTCAGATGACAAACCATGGAATTGCCCCACGGTTTGCAACATATGAAACATTACCGGTTTCATTTCAAAATTTGCTGCTTGGATTTGGGGACGTGCAATCCCTGGATTCAACTCATTAAACATCGGGACAACATATGCTCGAATGACTCTGGTCCTATCATTTGCTATCAAGATACGATTCTCAGCCTGATTATTTCGCTACTCATTTTGCTCAAACAGTGGGTTCTGCTGCAGCAACGGATTCTGCTGGGGGTTTGCTGCTGCTGGACCTTCATGAACCTGCGGAAGTTGCGGGCCGTTCTCCATCTGGTTTCTGCGCTGCTCCCTCCTTCTGTTCCTAAATGTCCTTTCAATTTCTGGATCAAGCTCAAACCGTACCCCAGGCGGATCGCTCATGCACCAAAATCACACCTGCAAAAACAAAAGAAACAATCAAAAAGTTCTAGCACCAAACCACAAAAACACATACACAAAACAGATCAGATAAAAACTTATTCAAGTCCCCGGCAACGGCGCCAAAAACTTGTTGGGTTCCTAGAGTGAGTAAAAATATGATATAAAATACTCTAGAATTCCTTTGCAAGTATACACAGTCTGCAGCAAGTAATATTATCAATCCAAGGTCTGAATGAGTTTCCACTTTATCTATTCTGTATAACTTTCTAATGGTTTCGAAGATAATAAAAATGTTGGGTTTTATCGGAATTATGCTGACGCAAAATAAATGACAGAACAATGAGTAAACAAATAGATAAACAGATTAAAGACAGGCGCTGGTTAGGCTTTAGTGATTTTTCTAAGATATGCTCTAGCAATATGATTGATCATGCATTTCTCGCAGTATTATTAGTGGATTCCTCCCGGAACTCCGGATCTTTTGGGATATGTTTCAAACCCAATGAAGAACGACCGATCAAGCACTAGGCAACTGGCTATCCCTAACTCAGTCACTGGCGTTCACCAATACACAATGATCGTTGTGTGGAGAATTGCCACACACTCTCTAAATCATCCCTGAAACTAGAGAGAGCTATCCATACCGGCTGGCCAGGCGGGCATAAAATGAGAATAAGCACAACAATTAACCAAAATGCAATAGTCAATTTATTACTAGAGTTGAAGCACGGTAATCACATTATTCCTAACCAACACCCTAAGCTACTTAGTTCATAATAAGCATAGGAATACGAATTACAATTTGAGTATGCATGTCCATAACTACAAGTTAAATAAGAAGGTAAACTCTTGATGGTGTTCTTGATAATCTTCAGTCTCCTTAACTATCCGGCTTCCAAGGGAAAACATGGAATGACTTTGACTTTGACGGCTACTTCCTTTTATAGAAGGATGAGAGGCTTGAATTAGGTCAACTAGGACATGTGTAAGGCTCTCCTTGATCCTTTATCCCAAAAATATCTCAATAGATGTCGGTTCATGAAGTTGGCTAACGAGCTGTGATGTGGCAGTTTCTGCTCCCAGTTTTGCTGCAGCATAGAATTTGCTCCCTCCAGTCGCTCAGCAGCATAATCTGCATAAAGTGATTTCCAAAGCTTCCATTCTTCCAAATGGGTTAAATCATGCAATATCTCTCTAAAACCAACCCTATTAAGCATTAAAGACACACAAATCCTTATATAAATGAGGCCTAAATAACTACCTTTTGGGCAGTTATCAGCTACCTTTACCTAATGCATCATAAGTCTGAAGCCCTTGAAAAGTTCAAGGAGTACAAGACCGAGGTTGAGAACCAATTAGGTAAATCGATTAAAACACTACGATCAGATCGAGGTGGAGAATATATGGACTTACAATTCCAAGACTATTTGATAGAACATGGAATTACGTCTCAACTCTCAGCCCCTGCTACACCACAACAAAATGGTGTATCAGAGAGGAGAAACCGAACTCTGTTAGACATGGTTCGATCAATGATGAGCTATGCTCAGTTGCCTGATTCGTTCTAGGGATATGCAGTTGAGACTGCCGTATACATTTTGAACATGGTTCCCTCTAAAAGTGTTTCTGAAACACCTTATGAGCTATGGAGAGGGCGTAAAGGTAGTTTACGTCACTTCAGAATTTGGGGATGCCCGGCACACGTGTTGGTGCAAAACCCAAAGAAGTTGGAACGACGTTCAAAACTGTGCCTATTTGTCGGATATCCTAAAGAAATGAAAGGTGGTCTATTTTACGATCCTCGGGATAATAAAGTGATTGTATCGACAAACGCTACGTTCCTTGAGGAAGATCACATAAAAGATCATCGACCTCGCAGTAAGCTAGTATTAGATGAGATTTCAAGAAAAACTACAAAAGAATCTACAAAAGTTGTAGATCAAGCTGGTCCATCAAAAGTTGTTGATCAAACACATCCATCTCAAGTAGTGAGAGAGCCTCGACGTAGTGGGTGGGTTATAATTCAACCCGACCGCTACATGGGTTTAACAGAAACTCAAACCATCATATCTGATGATGGTGTAGAGGATCCATTGTCCTTTAATCAGGCAATGAATGATGTTGATAAGGACCAGTGGGTCAAAGCCATGGATCTCGAAATGGAGTCAATGTACTTCAATTTAGTCTGGGAACTTGTAGAACAATCGGATGGGGTAAAACCTATTGGTTGTAAATGGATCTACAAAAGAAAACGGGACCATGCTGGTAAGGTCCAAACCTTTAAGGCTCGACTTGTGGCAAAGGGTTTTACCTAGTGGGAAGGAGTGGATTATGAATAAACTTTTTCCCCTATTGCCATGCTTAAGTCGATTAGAATACTCTTATCCATTGCCACATATTATGATTATGAAATATGGCAAATGGATGTCAAGACAGCCTTTTTGAACGGCAATCTTGAAGAGACTATCGATATGGCTCAACCAGAGGGATTCATAGTCTAGGGTGATGAGCAAAAGGTTTGTAAACTTAAACGATCCATTTATGGATTAAAACAAGCATCAAGATCCTGGAATATACGTTTTGACACTACGATCAAAACGTATGGCTTTGATCAGAATGTTGACGAACCTTGTGTTTACAAAAAGATCGTCAAATCCACTGTAGCTTTTCTAGTTCTATATGTAGATGATATCCTACTTATTGGGAATAATGTAGGATTCCTGACTGACGTAAAACAATGGCTAGCGACTCAATTCCAAATGAAAGATTTGGGTGAGGCTCAATTTGTTCTGGCCATTCAAATCATTAGAAATAGAAAGAACAAAACGCTAGCACTGTCTCAAGCATCATATATCGACAAAATGTTGGTACGATATTCGATGCAGAACTCCAAGAAAGGGTTATTACCTTTTAGGCACGGGGTTCACCTGTCTAAGGAACAAAGTCCTAAGACACCTCAAGAAGTTAAGGAAATGAGACATATTCTCTATGCATCAGCAGTTGGTAGTTTGATGTATGCAATGTTGTGTACCAGACCCGACATATGCTATGTTGTAGGAATAGTCAGCAGATACCAGTCTAATCCTGGACATGCGCATTGGACTGCCGTTAAAAACATCCTTAAGTATCTAAGGAGAACTAAGGATTATACGCTCGTGTATAGAGCTAAGGATCTGATCCTTACAGGATACACTGACTTAGATTTTCAGACCGATATAGATTCAAGAAAATCAACATCAGGATCTGTGTTTACTCTAAATGGAGGAGCAATAGTATGGAGGAGTATTAAGCAAGGTTGCATTGCTGACTCCACCATGGAAGCAGAGTACGTAGCCGCCTGTGAAGCAACAAAAGAGGCAGTATGGCTAAGAAAATTCCTAACAGAGTTGGAAATTGTTCCAAATATGCAACTGTCTGTCACCCTCTATTGTGATAACAGTGGTTCAATTGCAAACTCTAAGGAACCTCGAAGTCACAAGCGAGGAAAGCATATTGAGCGCAAATACCATCTCATCAGGGAGATCGTGCAACGAGGAGATGTGATCGCCACGTAGATAGCTTCGGAGCACAACATGGCTGACCCGTTTACAAAACCTCTCACGGCTAAAGTTTTTTAGGGTCACCTAGTTAATCTAGGATTACGAGCTTTATTAGACTACGGCAAGTGGGAGAAATGTAAGGGTATGGTTGATGCCCTAGTTTATTGTCTTTATACTTCTCTCACACCTAACTTCATGTACCCCACTAGAGTTTCTAGTCCAAGTGGGAGTTTGTTGGGTTTAATGTCCTATAAACTCGTAGTTTGTAAATCATTAAACATATTATATTTCCAATAAAGACGTTATTGAGGTTATTCAGTAAAAGATGTTATTGAATATGTAAATTGCGAATGATTAACCCAAATCCAATAAACTAAGATCCTTGGTTATAAAATGAATACTCGAACTATATGTAGGGACATATCGTAGGATCAAGTTCAAGTTTATAGTCAAAATAGTCTATAGTATAAGGATACGGTTGGGTGCCTTATCCTGGAGACACTATGGACGCGGCCCACTTTGTATTAAGTACAAACGATGAGATCCTAAATCGTTCATGTGGTGACATGCGAGTGGGGGCGTCCTATGCAATGAGTTTGCATAAGACAGGACCACGAAATAAGTCACTTTCTCTTTATAACGTCGTTTACCGTAGAAACTGACTATTTCACATAGATGACCTAGGTGACTCGTTCTTAATCCTGAGCGAGCTATGAACTCCTGTTTATAGGAGATTATCCTTTGATCTGCATGGGTGAGAGTGGCCAGCATCGCCGACTCAACAAGCCTACCATTTTGGGGATAAGATCGAATAGATAGCTGGGGACATAGTTTTGCAAGACAGAATTCACTCCTACCCTTTTCAGGGATAACAGAGAGGTTGTTCTCTTAAGTACTAACTCCGGGACTTGAAAAAGGGGCCCCACCCTCTCGTTGGATCAAGAGGGACTTAGGTTTGATGGTTGGACCACAAACCGATTGTTCATTAGAGGATTAGTGGAACTTAAGGAACAATAAGTACTATAGGGGTGAAACGGTTATTTGACCTAGCTATAGCTACGAACAACTTGTGAAGGAACGACTTACTAAACATGGTTAAATCAAGTGGACGGAAATATATCTATAGTGAGGGGAGTGCAACTATCGGGCTATAGTGGAGTGTCCCGGTAGTTAACGAATGTTGGATAACTTTGATAATGAGATTAGTCGGTTATCCTCGAATCGTTGGAGCCCATAATCTATAGGTCCATTAGGTCCCCCTACTAGCTCATAACGGAATAAAGCTTAGAATATTTTGATAGGAAACTTTGAATCGTTCAAAACGGGAAATAGGGTTTTATCGTAAAACGTGTTCGACACAATGATTTAATTATGAATTAAATTATGAATTGAGAGATGAGGTATTTAAAATTGTTTTAAATATCATATATATGTATTAGGAATCATATATAATTCATGGCATTAGGTGATAAAGATTGATTGGATCAATCATATTAAAATTACTTGGAAATGTCCCAATTAATTGCCTAGAAATCAATTTCAATTTTGAATTGAATTTGAAATGAATTGAAAGCTGAAAATTCACAATTAGGATTAAATCCATAGTGGATTTAGTGATTTTTCCACTCCTGCATAATGATACATAGTGGAAAACAACACAAACATGCATTAGATGCATGTGTTATGAAGTAGACACCTAGAATCCACTTTGAGTTGCATCTTGACCATGTGGCTAAGTGTCATGAAGCTTGTCTTTGCATGGGAGAGGTCTATAAAAGGGGCTTGAATTAGATTCAAAAACAAAAAAAAAAACTTTCATTTAGTGTTATGCTGCAAATTTTCTCCCTCAAATTCTCTCTCATTTCATCTCCTTCCAAAAGCTTGTACCATCAAGCATTCCCTTCCTATTTCTTTCTTCTATAGACTCCCACAAGTCTTTCTAGGCTCAAGAGAATAGTAGGGAAGACACTAAAGGTTGTCCAAGAGAAGTTGGAGAAAGATAATATCACAAGGAGTTCCTTACAAGTGAGCATCAAAGAGGTTGGTACTCATTTACTCTCTTTTCTACCCTTTCTAGAACATGCATGCTTTAGGAGTAAAATTGAATGTCTTAAGTGCTTTCGATCTTCAATTGCTTTCGCATGTGTTATATGAACACCTTCACGAGGTCATTCGGACGTTGAACGGTAAATTCCAGCACCTCTAGTTCCTTTATTAAGTCTTTTAAGTGCTTTAAATTATTTCCTTACCCTTAGAAATTGTTGGTTGTTGTTCGGGCTCCTTAGGCTCTTTTGGTTTGTCCTGTTGGGTTTTAGGTTCGCTTAGGAGCACTTCATAGGTAAGTAGTTCTTATCGGATGTAGTCTGTTTGACTGCGTGATGCATGCTGATTGTTTACTCGCTTTATAATTGTTCTCATGTTTCTTGTTTCTCTGAATATATATGTATATATATGAAATCTTTGAAAGGCATGAACTATTGTTGCGTGATGATTGGTTGTAAAGCATGTTGGTTCTACTATGCATCCATGAGTGAGTCGAGAGCATGTGGTTATATGTATATGCTTGGTGGGCATAAAACATGAGTCTAAAAGCATGTTGCAGGGCAAATGCATTCTAGATAGATGTGAGATAGAGGCCAGGGATCTAAATGTGAAAAAAAGGAAAGTTGGGTGAGTGTCAGTGCACCTCAGGTACAAATGGTCGAGGGGTGGCATGTCACCATTGGTTTAAGAGGAGCATCAAGGCCTTGGGTACGAATGGTCAAGGGTCGGTGTGATAAGTCTAGAAAGCATGTGTTGGACGCCTGGGGAAGGGCCAATACTTTGCTAAGTCATCGATACGCCTTGGGTACAAATGGTCAAGGGGCTATGCACAGTTCGGGGCCTTGGGTACAAATGGTCAAGGGTCGAATGCCGAGCTCCGTAGAGAGCATTGTGGCCCTGGGTACAAATGGTCAGGGGACAGTACGACTCGAAGGATCAGTCTTGGAGAGCCATGTGAGGGCTAAATATGAGCGTCGAGTGAGCTCGTGGAGCTTGAGTGGTTAGCAAGTTGTTTAGAGAGATGCATGAGTTATGGCTTAGGAGAGTCATTCGCTTTATTAGTTTTCGATCATGTCGTGTTTACCGCTTTAAAAAGCATGTTGTTTGTGCATAAAAAGCATGTTGCTTGCTTTTCTGCTGTTTGATGGCTTCTCAGGTAGGGGTTGCTTACTAGTACCTTAGTGTACTAACCCTCTCCTCTCTTTCTCCCCCCAACTACCAGATTTTGCAGGTTATGAGGACTGCGCGGACCATGGTGATGCAGAGGAGGCATATGAGGAAGGACCTTAGCTAGTTTGCACTGTTTTCCATTTTATTTTCATGTTGGATAGCTTGTTGCTTAACTTGGTTGGACAACTGTTGACCTGTTAGGTTCAGTTCTGATCATATTATTGTTTAACTCTAGGTCTAGTTGTTTTTGTTTTAAAGAACTCTATCTATTCATTTATTTGTTAATCATTAAGTTTGTTTCGAATGAATTAATGTTATAAGCTTTGTTAAAGTTGTGTTTCTGGTTAGATATAGTTGATCATGCGAGGCCTGATTGGTTGTTGGTTCTGTGGAGTTCTGTTGTGTTGTAGTATGGTGGAGTCGTTGAAAAATGTTATTTAGAAGTGTAGTTTTTATTCTAGCAGGTGTTTAAAATTTTGGGTTAGTCCTATGTATGCCATTATGCTGCCGAAATTTTCGGTGCACTCGGTTAGTTTTGGTTTAAGAGTTAGTAATGTCGCTAGGATAGTTATTAAAATCCTGGGGGTTACACTCACTATACTACCAATTGAGCTATAGTCACCACCTTATATATCATAATATTGTAGAAATAATTTTCAATTATCGACTTAAGTGTCCCGGTTACTTTATTTTCATGAACCATTGTACTTTTATCTTGGCTGAATTATAAAAAATACCCCTAAACTATGGGGTTTGTTTCAAAAATGCCCCTGAACTTTGAAAAGTTTCAAAAATACCCCTGAACTTTGAAAAATGTTCCAAAAATACTATTGTCGTTAATTTTTTTATGGAAATCGTTAGAATTTACGGTGAGATGAGGAAAAAAAACATTTTTCAATGAGGATATTTTTTAATTCTTTTTTAAAGTTTAGGGGTATTTTTTAAATTGAAACTTTAACGGTTTCCATCCAACAATTAACGGCAAGATAAGGTGGTGACTATAGCTCAAAAATTTGTTCTTTTTATTTCTTGGGTACCAAATTCTTGGTGTAGTTTATTTAAAAATAAAAAATAAAAATAAAAAATTCTTGGTGTAGTTAATGCAAGGAACAAATTTTCAAAAACAAATAAACACTGTTTTAGATAAAAGTAATAACCAAGGAATTTGACACAAATAACATCAAATATATATACTCGATTTCCACCTTTAAAGTTATTGCTATAAATTAGGTATCCTAGAAAAGATACTAATTGTAACAGATAAAACGTTGAAGGCCAATATTTGATACATCTTTCCCTCCAAAAAGATGCATGTATCTACAAATATATATATATATATATATTTATATTATATATATAGCAATTAGATTTAGAGATTCACATATAACATATCTGTAAAAGACTTCATTACAAGAAGATTTATTAAAGAAGCTTCCAATGTGGAAAATTATTACATATATAAAAATTTCAATTACAAATATCAAACCAAATTACAAATTTGTGAAAGAATGGACTGACATTTATACTGAACAACAAAACAAAAGGTTCAAAAAGAGCATATACAACGAATACAAACCCAATCGAAGCAACAATGACACAGCTCACAAATTCAAGACTTGAAAGACTTATCCAACACCACACACCATCAATGCATCTTCAGAAAGTAAGAAAAAAACACTTTTGTGAAAGCAAAACCAAATCCGATCCCGAGCTTTAATTTAGAGATTTGAAAAGCAAGTAGTCTTCTGGAAAGGCTTGGATTCAGTCAAGTAGACAGTGACCGGCGAACACCGAATTCGAAGCGTCCGATGGCCCGACTTCCAAACCCCGACCTTAAACCTGATCCTTGCCTTGATCCAAAGATCCAAATCCATCGCTCCCGACGCCTTTTCCAGAGCTAGATCCTTGTACACCGAGTCATACAACTGAAAGTTTTGAGCTTTCAGGTTGTTCATGTTCAATCGTGTCAATTCTTTGTGATGTTGGTAGAATGGATTTATCACACCAAACGCCAAGTCTTGATTGTCGAAGCCAACCGTAACAGTGATGGAATCATAGTAAACCGACACTCGTTTGTTTGGATTGTATGCATTTACCTCAAAGCTAAAAGAGGCATTCAGTTGAGTCTTGCTGAAATCAAAGTTATGGATCTCAGCACTTTCCACCGTGTACCTTAGTGATTTTGGCCTAACAGCTAGCCAAATGATGAGCACGGTAAGCCCAACAACCACAATCAGTACCACCAACACCAAGATGATCCAGCGCAGTATCCTCGAGCCGCCGGTCGGTCGCGGCGGTAGCTGTGGAGGACCAGCCATGCTCAAGGGGATGGATTGTTGTGTACTAAGGATGAAAAGAAGCCAACTTTGATGGGAGGACAAGTGCAAAAGGATGGAGATGAGAGTGGGTTAATATAAGAGAAAGAGTTTGAAATTTTGGATGGAATGGATTTAACTAAAAACTACCTTATATTCTCTTTTTTCCTCTCTTTTTGGTTTCTTGCAGGAAACTCAAGACATCAAAAGGGATTCAGGTTCTTTTCTTGGACTATCAATGTAGGCATTTTGATGCCTTTTGACTGTGCCAACCATTATATATCCTTTAAAGGATTGAATTTTTTGTAATTGCCTCTTTGTTTTTAATCAACCAATGTTGCTTTGCCTGCAAGATATGCCAAGTTCAAAACTTGTAAACTCTCCCTTTCCTTCTGTCAATTATATCCTATGCCTTTTTAAGGTTCCAAAAACCTTTAAGAATCCAAAGATTAAAAATTTTGAGTGATTGGCTATTGTTTTACATACCCATCTCTTATTTTTTTGGTCTTTTTAACAACGGATCCCACACTCTTGGATATAACCCAAGACAGAACACTTTTTCTCATTGGAGGTTGAGTGAGAATTATGGAATGATACTTTTCCCCGGCCATAATCAAGATTTTAAATGTTGACATGTCATTAACATTTAAAACCTAAACGTTAATTTAAATGTTATTATGGAATAATTGATTGGAGGTTGGTTTTTTAAAACCTAAGGGTCCGTTTGGAAAACATTTTAATTTAAATGTTTTTCAACAATGCATTTTTTAAAAAAACATTTTGTATAAAAATTGTTTAGAATTTGAACACTCATATGTTTGGTTGCATTTCTTCACAAATGTTTTTATACACAAGTTATTGTTTACTTAAGAAGTCTTTTTTTTAAAAGTTGGTTTCAAATGTTTCTCTTTTATCAATCTCATTTTCTAATAATTCATTTTTAGTGGTTGCCAAACACTAGAAATTTTTTCAAAATGATTTATTTTCAAAATTAAACACTTGAAAAGTTAAACCAAACACACAGTTTTGTTGGATGAGAGGGTGGGCCCAACTACTCAATTATGAAATTAGCACTTAAATGAACTATTTGTTCTCTACTTTTTCCAGTATTTAAAGAAGTGGAAATTCATCTTTTTTAACATTATTTTTTCAACTTATCTTTAGTTTTTTTCAATTCATCAACATTAGGGACGGAGGATTCGAACCTCTGATATATTGGTCGAGAGTATGTAAATATAAGTACACAAGCTCATCATAGTTAATTAAAACACTATTTCATAATTCACTCATGAATAAGATTTATAAGTATCATCAATCATCCAAATGATATATTAAAATTTTCTTTCTAATTTCAATATCATTGCATATATTATGATACATTTACTGCATAAGACAACAGCTAACTTTATCTCAAATATTATATATACTCTTTAGACTACTTCTTGAATATGGTCTATTTACATATTAAAGTTATTGAAATATGTTGGCACACTTCATCCCTAAAAATTCTAATTGTAAATTATAAGACTAGTTTATAGCATAAAGTCTATCTATCACTTGGGTTAAAATTAAGTGAAACATCTTCTTAAAGGCGTATGTTCTCTCCCATTTTTCCAAGAGAAAGTGTGAAGCAGGTATCTATGTTAATTCAAATTTCTTAAGTGATCTTTGAATGTTTTAGCTTGAAGTGCCTTGATTAAAGAATCAAACATAATTGTTTGTAGAAAGTATGAGCTTGTTTGGAATACTTTTTTGTTTAAGTGTTTTTCAAGAATGCATTTGTTTTTATAAACATTTGGTATAAAAATTGTTTAAAATTTAAACACTCATATGTTTCGTTACATTTCCTCATAAGTGCTTTTATACACGAGTTATTGTATACTTAAAAACTCTCTTAAAAAATTTGCCTTCAAGTGTTTCGCTCAAAATGATTTATTTCTCCATCTCATTTTCTAATAGGTCATTTTTATTGGTGGCCAAACATTAGAATTTGTTTCAAAATGATTTTTTTTCAAAATTAAACACTTGAAAGTTAAACCACACACGTCCTATATCTTTGTGATAACCACATTATTGAACTCATGGTAGGCTTCAAATCGGGGATGTCACTTCTCCTTTGGGGACATGATCCTGGAGGACCCCATTTCAAATGAGGAAAAGCAAGGTATGAGACCGAGTTGAAATTCTCCCATGACCTAAACCAAGACTAGCGTAGGGAATACGTTTCTGATCCCTATCCACGCTGTTATGGGTAAATCTGGACCACACCAGAATCCAAGGATTTAGCAAGACAATACAATACTAGTCCAAGGAGACAATCAGGAAGCAGGCCTTGAAGGAGGAACAGGCCAGAGAGTCAGACTAAGGCCAGAGGGATCAGGCCTTGGCCCGAGCCATATGGTCGGCCTCGGTCTTGGACTGAGGCCTACCATTCGGTCCATTTGCGCGGGTTGAGCCCTTATACCCCCGTTTGGTCTCTGTTGCCCCGGTCCATCCCGATTCCACACGTTTCAACCCTAAATCGCCTCCGAACGTCAAGAAAATCCAAAGGGAAGACACAGGTATAAATGGGACCTCCCACACCCAGAAAAGGGGTTCGAAAATCTATCTACCAAAATACTTTTGACTGTTGATCTGACTTAGGCATCAGATTGCAGGTGGCCTACACCACACCGGTGTGCAGCGGTTCTTACTGGTCTTGCAGGTCACGTCTTCCCCAGCTTCTACAAATTTACTCTTAGTGTCACGTGAAGGTCAGATGAGTTTTCTATCCGAATTTTAGCATCAACACACGCCCTCGCCCCCGTCCCATTTCCATCTTTGTCCCATATATATGTGTGTTTATTTATTTAAAAGAAAACAAAACCTTAAACTCAACCTTTTCTTTTAAACAACTTGTTGAGGGTCGAACTCAAATAAATTTATAAACTCTGGAACTAGTCTATTATGCAGTAGTGTAGTGGTCGACGATCATCCACAAGGAAGGAAATTTTCTTTCCAAATTCGAGTTTTTTATGGTGGTAACAAAAAGAGAGTTTGAAAAGGGGGTTTGAAAAGGGGGATCTGTCACAAACAGGTGAAGTAAAGGTACAGGAAAAGAAAGATGCTGGAAAAAGTAAAATAGTAGGAAAATCAAACAACATGCAAAGACAAAAAACAGTCGATAAAATGGAATCGCTGGATTGAGAATTTTTCATTAGTTTGCTTGTTTGGCTTCCTAGTTTGTTCTATGGATTAATTTCATTAATTTTTATTTGAGCTCGACGAGGCTTCTTGGTTACTTGGAAGATCTTTCTACCTAACCTGAATTTAATCAACTAATTAACCTGAAATCTTACAATTAAGTTAATTGAATGGTAAGAGTTGCACCCGCTACCCCTCATGCATGGCCTGATAATCACCATAACTATTTCTAATTAACGTAGACCGACAACCCGAGATCTTGCAATTGCCTTACTAAATTAATCGTTTTATGTGCAAGGGTCCGAGACATTATAAGAGAGCATCTCAATGCTCTCGGTTGGGAAGACTGGAAAATGTGGGCCAAGGCTATAGCGTCTCAACGCTTCAGAAATCTAAAGCATGTGAAACCACGCAACGTTGAACAGTCTTGGTGGTCATTTTGCATGGTTAGCGTTGAGACGATATTCTCTCGGGTCTGCACAATGGGAGCTTCAATTTTGTGGCATCTTGACACCATTTTTGGGGTTGAGACGTTGTGCCTTTGATCATGCAAATATGTTATCTATTTCCTATTAATTTTAGCTAGTCTTGTGCTTAATTTGGAAGCTTTGATGTCATTTTATGTTTAATTCATAGAATCTGAGCCAAAGAAGCAAAACTGAAATTATTGAATCAAATTTGGAGATATTAAAAGCATTTGGGATCAATTTGAAGACCAAAGAATTGAAGAATTGAAGATCAAGCTCAAAAGCCCAAGTAATGTGAGTGGGCAACAAGTAATATGAGTGCGCAACAATAGTGTGCTTCTTTAAATACCTCATTTTCCAAGCCATGAAGGGAGAGCCAATTCGAGGGTATTTACCCTAATCTCGATCCACACTAAAATTTGGGGTTTTGGGAGAAGATTGGGAGCCTTGTTGAAGATCTTGGAGCTCGGGATTGATGAAGATCGCTACGGGAACGAGGAGATCAACATTATTTTGAGCATTTCTCTTCCCTTTTCCTTTACTTTTAGTTTCTAGATTAGGTGTATTTAGGAATTATTGGATGTTTAGTGCTTATGAGTAGTTAATTCCTAAATTCTATGTGATTAATGTAATTATTTAGACCTTTGCTTAATTAATTAGAAATTATGGTTTAATTGGCATTTATATTCATTTGTGCATTATGACATTAATGCTTTTAATCACCTGATCAATGATTAATTGAATTTCTTTCTAAGTGTAAACGCAACCGTACAAGAAGCTTAGATTAGAACTGTACGCATGACTGATGTTTATGTACCTGAGTGACACGGGATTAAATAAATAAATGTTAGAAGTTGTAAATGAAGGATCGTAATGTCATGCCTAGTACATAAGGAGGAAGCCGAAAGGAGATTATTTATTAAAATGCATGAGAATAGGAGGAGACCGACAGGAGAATCTTTGATGTTAGAATGGCCGCTTATAATGTTTTTGTTTTATTGTGTGGTTGAATAAATTTTAAATACTATTATGGTGTTTTTTTTAAGTGTCCTCGCCAACAAGGTTGCGTTGAATGTGGATACTACGTGATGAAGTTTATGAGGGAAATTCTACATAATCCAGAGACTCCCATCACTGCTCTCGTAAGTTGGATATTTCTAAACTGAGTTTTTGTGAATATATATAATGTACTTTTTCTTAAATTAATTACAATCATAATATCTCGGGCAAAATACAGTTTTAGTCTCTAAGGTTTGAATTTAGTGTCTATTTGGTCCCTAAGGTTTCAAAAGCGACACTTTAGTCCCCAAAGTTTGGTAAATAGTTCTAAATGGTCCTTGGATCGTTAGTTGACTAACAAAAAATGACGTGGCAAGTTAGTTTGCTGATTATGTGTTGTTGAGTTGGCAAATTTATTAATTTAATATTAATTATATGTTAGTGAGGTGGAAAAACTTCTTCTCTATCATTTTATCTTCTCCTTCTTCTCTTCACTGTCGCACACTCACCTTACACTCACCATCGTTGTCCTCGCCTCTGCTCATCGAAAATTTGAAATCCAAGGCTCTCAGTGCACAAAATCAGCCTATCGACAGCTCTACCAACATCGTTGATGAAACCAATCCAGCCTGGGTCCTTCCTGACGGTGGAGGGCGAGGAACGACAAAGAGAGATTTGATGACAAAAGAAGAATCGAGAATATTAAGGGATTTGATTTGCATAACATTGTTATAAGAAATCAATCCTAAAGTCCAGAACATGTTGTTGGGATTTGGAAGGGGAGGGTTTTTTCAAAAACTGATGGCCAATGTTGATGAATGCTTTCAGTACAAAGGTCTGGACCACAAAGAATCTCCAATTTTACCCATCCACTTAGTTTGATTTTCAGCCGCTCTTCAATCACGACAATCTGGCGACTAAGTAACAGAAGGAATAAGAGAGAAGAAAGGGCATGACGGGTGGCGGCGAAAAACTTTTTCAGAGGCGAATTAAAGGCGGATAATGGAGGGCGGTGAGGAGTTTTTGCAAGTGAAAAAGGAGATGAAAAAAATGAGGGAGAAGAAGTTTTGCCACCTCACCAACATATAATCAATATTAAATTAATAAATTTTCCAACTCAACAACACACCATCAACAACCTAGTTGCCACATCATTTTCCGTACAGTCCAAGAACCATTTAGAACTATTTACCAAACTTTGGGGACTAAAGTGACACTTTTGAAACTTTAGGGACCAAATAGACGCTAAATTCAAACTTGAGGGACCAAAAGTGTATTTTTCCCTAATATCTTTTTTTATAGTTTAATACTAAGAATCCATTCACACAAGAATAGCTAGACGAAGTACGAGTTGAATGGGTGGGACATGTGTCAAACTTTACGTGAAGTATCGATCCTTGTGGTAGTTGTTTTCTTTTGGATAGGATGTAGGTTTTCTTCACATGTGTGGTAGTTTGAATGGACAAAAAATCCATTGTACTTAAATTTTATTCTTTTTGTAAATCTTTTAGTTTACTATATAGTTTTAAACAATTTAGTGGTTTGGATATTGTATTGTGACGCTTGGATTTTTTTCAATTTAATGAAATAAATTATTTGATATTTTCTCAATTGATGTGTTTCAATTGAATGAAATAATATGCTGAAATGTTGGTTTGAAATATCTGTAGATTGGATCAATGGAAATATTTTGCATTGCAATAGGTATTTAGGATGTGGATTTGAATTATGCTAATAAATATGTTGTAGGTGGTATGAGGAAAAATGTCAGTTTATAACTGTCATCTTATAAAATGTCATCGTAACATACTGTCATCATAGCGTAATCGAACGTGTTAAGGAAAAGATGTCATTTTAAAACCGCCATTAATGTAGTCATTAAACACAACCGTTGTCATAGGGGTTCAATGACACTCAAAACAATCACGATGCAGATCCGTTATCATAGGGGTTTAATAATAGTGCAAAATTGACATCTAAACTCAAAATTGTTGTAGTGTAGGCTTCTAGACTTATGAATTGGATGTCTAATTAATCCTAATTAGCTAGTTGATTAAGCAATTAAAGGTCCGATTAATGAAATCAATACCTTAGAATAATTATCTCTCAAGATTGTGTCTTCATTTATCTTTTGCTTTCTAGATTAGCTTTTGTTATTCTTCCTAGCATTAGATTTTGTTCTCTAAATAAAGCTAAGCAATAATATTCGCATAAATTAATTGAATAAATCCAATCCCTATGGAGACGATACTCACATACTCACAATCATTATATTACTTGACCCGTGCGCTTTATGGTCATCAGGCTTCTGCCTTTTCACCTCCTCTTCATCCATGGACACCAAGGTATCTCCAAAGCATCCTAATTTGTCCGAATTAGCACCAATTTCTACAATTGGCTTCCAAAATCTCGATCTAATGCTCGAATCTCTACAAAATAGACAAATACGACATCAAAAGCACACTAATAAGCTTAGATTAAACAATAATAAGATAGCACATAGCACAAGATAGGTGCTATCACTTACATATTTGCTAGTCGTCGAGCAAAAGAGAAATAAAACAACTGCATGCATGTGACTCTACCTTCAAAGCTCTAAATAGGACAATATCCATAATTGGAAAAGTATTTAAACACAACGAATCATCAAGAACATTTAAATTTAGTCATTTCATCCCTTGTGTATGTGTGTGTATAGTCTCTCCTATTTTAGCCTTTATAAGCTTGGAACAGTTTTATACAAACTTCGGCTTGTTTTCCCTACTTTGGCTATAAGTTCCAATCATCAAGCCTCTCTACAATCAAGAAAACAATATGCTACTATGGTGTCTAAAGACAGGATAACAACTTCCCCAAACATGAGTTTTTCTGTCACTAGACACTAGCTTTTACACATTCATTGTAAGGGCCCTTATCCATGATAATTTTACACACAGGTGGCCTTAACTGGTCACAGCAAAGTAGCTCTTTCTATCCTTAAAATTAAAAGTTCTAAGAATGAATAGAAATGAATGACAATGAAATGTTAGGCAATTAGGCATGAATTTTCTCTAAATATAACATTGTTCACCATCATGCAAGTCAGCATTATTTTTAATTAGTTTCCAAAGTCTTTCCAGGTAACAAAGACCATTAGATTATATAACCCAATTCTAAGCCTTCAAGACCCTAAATAGGTAGACTATGTGTCTGAAAGTGTGAGGGAATCCAAGAAAAAGTTTAAATTTAACTCGAATCCACAATATGTTTGCATACTTCAAAAAGATTTGTAAGTAATCCCTATCTAGAGTCGATCATAGGTTGTCATCATCAAATACAATATAGTAGCAACTCAATAACACCATGCTCAAGTCACGACCTTCTCTTGGTTTATGGAAGCTCAGCTACGTCTAGCCATGCGGCCGACCAAGAAGGTCGTTGTTTATTTTGCCCATAGCACACTGGTTTGTGAATTGTGCAAATGGGACAGCCATTAGGCAGTTTACAAGCAAACAATCATCAAAGTCGCAAAAAAAAAAAAATTGTGCTAAATTTTTCTTAATATATCACAATATTTCATTGATAGACACATTAATAAAAACATATATTAAAAATAAAAAAAATAAATAAGAAATAAAAAGAAAAACTAATTGTGCTAAATTTTTCTTAATATATCACAATATTTCATTGATAGACACATTAATAAAAACATAGATTAAAAATAAAAATAAAAATAAAATAAATAAGAAATTAAAAAAAAAAACTAATTGTGTTAAATTTTTCTTAATATATCACAATATTTCATTGATAGACACATTAATAAAAACATAGATTAAAAGCTTTCCCATTCAACTTCATGAGTTGTGTTGATGCCAAAATCCGGACAGAAGACTCATCTGACTTTCACGTGACACCAACAGTGAATTTGTAGAAGCTAGGGAAGACGTGACCTGCAAGACCAGAAAGAACCGCTGCACACCGGTGTGGTGTAGGCCACACCGCCTCCGATGCTTAAGTCAGAAAACCGAGGAGTAGCTAGAGAGTAAGGGGAGAAGTCGAGAATAGAGTTATTCGAACCCTTCTTCAATGATGAATAGGGGTTTTTAAATATCTGCTCATCCTCCTAGGGTTTTTAGAAATTCGGAGGTGTTTCGGGACCAACCAGGCAAAATCGAGGCAGTCTGGGGTATCAGGGACCGAAGGGAGGTGACCAAGCTCGGCCCGTGCAAGCGGGCCGAATGGTCGGCCTTGGCCTTATGCCGAGGCCGACCATATTGACCCGACCCTTTGGTCCGGTCTTCCTCTGGGTCGGCTTTCTGGTCCTACATCTGCCCGATTGTCCTCGTTAGCTCCTTGTACGTTAGTTTGGTCCAAAATTACCTATAACATTAAGCCCCCACTCTTGAATTGTGATTCAGGTGCGACTTACTGCTATAGGCTGAGCTCCTTAAGCCCGATTTAAGAGTACGAATCTTGACTCGTGTCGACTTATGTATGACCTCTTTGTCATCCTGTAAGACAGGACAGACTAGACAAAGTAGAAACTCCCTGAATAGGGGTTAGGTGAAATGGAAATGAAAAAAATGAGAGATTACAAAAGTGGCTTGAGTGCCTCTCTGGTCGGCCTCGGCCTTGGGAAGAGGCCGAGCACAGCATTTTCCCATTTTAGCTTAGGGGGTGTTGCCCCCGAACCCCCACCGGGCGCGTACTTGGTCATTCAGAGTGCTTTATTCCAGATCCAGGGCTTATCCACAATTAAAAATATGAGAAACATAAGACTTCACAATCCTGCATTGAAAAGTTAATTTCTGCAAAAGAAGAATGAGGGAGGAGGCTAGGGTCAGCCTCGGCCTCAGGCCCCTATTAGCTCAACACTTAGCCCCCTGCATTCATACGTTAGTCCTTGCTGGAAAATAATGAGAGAATAAGCTAAAATATGTACTCATTGGTTAGACATGTTAAGCTAATGTGCCTTTTGTTTAATAAGGAGTGCATATCCCTTGTTACTTGCTTTTTGTTTAATAGAGAGTGCATATCCCCTGTTACTTGCTTTTTGTTTAATGTATTTTGTACTTTCCTTTCAATCAATGAGAAATCAAGTTCTTTATCTCCTAACAACTCCTTCGTCATGCCTCACGCAACAGAATTACATGATAATCCCCACCAAAATAGGAGAAACCATATCCATGAAAAAGTTTCATCATAATTTATGAAATAATCTTATCTTGGATAAATAAGAAAAGAGGGTCAAAATCATGCAAAAAGTGGTCACAGTTATGACATGGAATGGGATCAAAACAATCACCATGATGATTGTAGCAAATGAATGGAATGGCCTTAACCTATCCCTATTCCCAGCCCCCAATCAAAATGTGCATTTATTACTTCAGGAGTTACATTTTTTTAGTAAGAAGGACTAATTTCATACCTGGCCTTTTGAAAGTGGATGGTCGGCCTCGGTCTTGGCATGTGGCCGACCAGCTCCTCTGTATTCTTTGCTCGCTCGCTCTACAGTTAGGCTTATGTGTAGATTTGTCTGGCCCTACCTTAAGCATCTCCCTGCGGCTTTGAACGCTTCGGTTGTGCTAAAAAGTGGAGTGGTTGAATTGGTGTAGTAATCTACTTGCAAGGGTTGAGGAAACCCATCAAGCTCTCTTTAAGTGTCGTTTTTCATCCCAAGGGTGCGTACACTCAGTTGGGAACTTGGGGAGGTTGAGGGCATGCGTCAACCTCTCTTCAAGAATTTGTTTCATCCCAAGGGTGCGTACACTCAAATGGGGACTTGGGGAGGTTGAGGGCATGCGTCAACCTCTCTTCAAGAATTTGTTTCATCCCAATGGTGCGTACACTCAATTGGGGACTTGGGGAGGTTGAGGGCATGATGCGTCAACCTCTCCTCAAAAATTTGCTTCATCCCAAGGGTGCATACACTCAGTTGGGGACTTAGGGAGGTTGAGGGCATGCGTCAACCTCTCTTCAAAAATTTGCTTCATCCCAAGGATGCGTACACTCTGTTAGGGACCTGGGGAGGTTGAGGACATGCGTCAACCTCTCTGCAGGAATTAGTCTCTGCAAGAATCATTCTCGTCTGGGAAAGTGAGAAAATTTGGCCTCTACAAGAATTATTCTCGTCTGGGAAAGTGCAGAAATTTGGCCTCTGCAAGAATTATTCTCATCTGGTCGTATGCGTCACATCCTGCTTTATGCAAAACACAATATAATAGCCTTTATTGAATTTTCAAATGTTCGTGCATTTTACAGTGAGAAAAATGATAGAAAATCTCTATGTAAAGTAAACATAAATAGAAAAAGCCATTGTTCCTGGTCGGCCTCGGCCTCCTCTAGTCGACCTCGGCCTTCCTGCAGTGGTGGCGTTGTCTGCCACTTGTTTTTGTTACGGCTACTGATAGTAAATCTTCAAGTATTATGCATTCCATGGGTGTGGAGTTGGTTTTCTGTTTTCGTCAACCAAGGCATAGGTGTCGGGGCAGACCACTTTGCTAACTTGATAAGGTTCTTCCCATGCTGGTCCCAATGCACCTGCATTGGGATCTCTAGTGTTCTGCATGACTTTCCTCAATACTAGATCTTCTTCCTTGAAAGTGTGTCTTTTCACTTTTGTGTTATAATACCTGTCGCTACGGGTTTGCGACGCGGAGCGGCCGACTTTGTTCCCAAGAGGAGGAAAATGGAGTCGCCACCAGTCTTGATTTAGAGGGTGTGACTGGGCACCCAAAGATATGCTAAGATGGTCTGCAAAGAAAAGATTTAAGGTTCGGGGGTCTTTGGTGTATGGGGAAGGTACTAGCACCCCACAACACTCGTTCAAAGAACGAAATTTTATTTTTCTTGTGTTATTTAAGGAAATTGGCTATTATAAATACTAAAGAAAATTTTTTTTGTGGATTTTTAAATGTCCCACATTTTAATTCTTATTATTCCATAGATAAATAATAAGCAATAATTGTGGGCGGCATAAAGCCATTCAATATTGGTTTGAATTTAATTTGGCATCCCAAATTTAAATTCATTACATCTCAAGAATATTAGGAAAGTCAATATCTTGATTTCCTAATTTCCGTCGTAGGAAAGTTTGTTTTTTTTTAAAAAAACATTTGGTTTATTAATTTTGAAAATTGTAAAGTAAAAATACTTTTTAAGGAAAACTCTTAATTAATTTTATTTTTAAAGCAAGTGACAATTTTATGGAAAATAGTTTTGGATTGATTTATTATTTTGAAGATAAAGTTAATGAAATACATTTAGCAAAAAGTTTTTTATGCATTCCTTTTAAAGAAAACGCCTTTTATAAATATGCTTCTTTACAAAAGTTTTAAAAGAAAAATATGAAGAATTTTTATTTATGCTTCATAAGGAAGGAAATATTAAAGTCAAATCCCGGCATCCCGAGATTTTATTTTTTCCTCAAGAAACTCAAATATCGGCATCCCGAAAATTCGAGATTCCATCGTTGGAAGACTTTTGCTTTGAAGACTATTTAATTAAGGGAAAGAAATTTACAGCAGAATTTTGGATTAAATATCGTAACTTAGAGAAATAAAAAGAACACATATAATTGAGAGAATATCTAAAAAGGGATAATATACAAGAAGTAAAATTTTATTAAATTCAATTGCTTTAATGGAAACATACTAAATCTTGGCATTCCAAGACGTATACCTCAAGAAACTCAAACATTGGCATTCCAAAAATTTAAGAGTTTATCATTTGAGACCTTTTTTATATCATTTTTTGAACACAAATAACAAAAGAAGCATTTGTTTAAGCAAAAGTATTTACATATTGATTTAATGAAAATATATGGCTAAACTATAAATAATAATTCTAGATTCTATTGTAAAATAAAATTAACAAAGTTGAACATAAAACAACATATAACAATTAACTCTAAATGCTTGATTACACCAAAATAAAAAAAAAATGATAAAGTTGGAATTGAAACATGCATGCAATTATCAAATGTTCCCTAAAGAAAAATCACATAACTTCTTAAATGTAAAAGAAAGAAATAAAGCAAAGAAACAATAAATAAACTAAACTTTATAAAGCATGAAAAGAAAGAAAATTATCGGAGAAAGAATTGTAAACAAAGGTTAAAAAAATACTTACAAAAAACATGTGTGACCGTTGGATTGGGAATAAGACTTGGAGAAGTGGCGACGTGAAATTTAGAGAGAGGGTGATGGTGAGGGGGTGAAATCGTTGGAGAGGAAAAGAGAAAGTGTTATAGTATGAGAGGGAAGTTAGGTGGGAAAGGGAGGAAAGTGTATCTAGGGTTTGAAGGGAGAGAAATTTGGGAGCCTATTTTTAGCCCAAAAAAAACGTGTAGAGAGGGTACTACAAGGCCCCAAAAATCGTGAAAAGCAAGGGTGATGGGATCCCTATTTATAGCCAATTCTAACCACAGCATATTAGGAATGTGATCAAATAAAATTAAAAATAAAATAAAATAAAATAAAAGAAGAAACAAATAAATATTCAAATTTTACCTCCCATATTTACAAAATTTTAATTGCCAATCAATCCTTTAAGGAAACAAAATATTTTGATTAATTAAAACTTGCCAAATAAACCTGATATTTGATTTGACAAATCAATTAATTAAAATAAAATATTTGACCTAATTATTCTCACCAAAATTAATAAATATGATTGGGCTATTTAAAAACTCTAGAACACTTTTTTTTCTTTTATTTATTATTATTTTTTAAAAAGACAAAATCAATTAAAAGAATAAAATTCCGGACAAATTTAGGGGTCTACAGTTTGCCCCCCTTTGTTCATTCTTATAGAATAAAAGGATGGACAAAGGTGTAGACCTTATTTGTTCGAAATTTTATATTTAGCAAAATAAATAGATAACCAATGGTAAAATTTAAACTTTTTGTTTTTTTTTTTTTTTTTTTGGAAAATAAATAGGGGAAAACACTAAATCGAAAGAATTTTGGAACGGCCAGGGGTAAACACTAAACCGTAAATGTTTGGAAACAACCAGGGGTAAACACTAAACTGTTAAATTTTGGGACAGCCAGGGGTAAACGTGAAACTGTTAAATTTTGGGGACGGTCAGGGATAGACAAGTGCCCCATGATGTATTAAAGGAGTTGGAGGCCAGGGCTAAACAAGCACCTCCATGATAAAGGTATCGGACAAGGGGTAAACAAGCACCCGATGGTGTATTAAAGGAGCTGGAGGCCAGGGGTAAACAAACACCTCCATGATAAAGGTATCGGGCCAGGGGTAAACAAGCACCCGATGATGTATTAAAGGAGCTGGAGGCCAGGGGTAAACAAGCACCTCCATGATAAAGGTATCGGGCCAGGGGTAAACAAGTACCCGATGATGTATTAAAGGAGCTGGAGGCCAGGGGTAAACAAGCACCTCCATGATAAAGGTATCGGGCCATGGGTAAACAAGCACCCGATGGTGTATTAAAGGAGCTGGAGGCTAGGGGTAAACAAGCACCTCCATGATAAATGTATCGGGCCAGGGGTAAACAAGCACCCGATGATGTATTAAAGGAGCTGGACCCTAGGGGTAAACAAGCACCTCCATGACAAAGGTATCGAGTCAGGGGTAAACAAGCACTCGATGATGTATTAAAAGGGCTGGAGGCCAGGGGTAAACAAGCACCTCCATGATAAAGGTATCGAGCCAGGGGTAAACAAGCACTCGATGATGTGTTAAAAGAGCTGGAGGCCAGGGGTAAACAAGCACCTCCATGATAAATGTATCGGGCCAGGGGTAAACAAGCACCCGATGATGTATTAAAAAGGGCTGGAGGCCAGGGGTAAACAAGCACCTCCATGATAAAGGTATCGAGCCAGGGGTAAACAAGCACTCGATGATGTATTAAAAGGGCTGGAGGCCAGGGGTAAACAAGCACCTCCATGATAAAGGTATCGAGCCAGGGGTAAACAAGCACTCGATGATGTGTTAAAAGAGCTGGAGGCCAGGGGTAAACAAGCACCTCCATGATAAATGTATCGGGCCAGGGGTAAACAAGCACCCGATGATGTATTAAAAGGGCTGGAGGCCAGGGGTAAACAAACACCTCCATGATAAAGGTATCGAGCCAGGGGTAAACAAGCACTCGATGATGTGTTAAAAGAGCTGGAGGCCAGGGGTAAACAAGCACCTCCATGATAAATGTATCGGGCCAGGGGTAAACAAGCACCCGATGATGTATTAAAAGGGCTGGAGGCCAGGGGTAAACAAGCACCTCCATGATAAAGGTATCGAGCCAGGGGTAAACAAGCACTCGATGATGTATTAAAAGGGCTGGAGGCCAGGGGTAAACAAGCACCTCCATGATAAAGGTATCGAGCCAGGGGTAAACAAGAACTCGATGATGTGTTAAAAGAGCTGGAGGTCAGGGGTAAACAAGCACCTCCATGATAAATGTATCGGGCCAGGGGTAAACAAGCACCCGATGATGTATTAAAAGGGCTGAAGGCCAGGGGTAAACAAGCACCTCCATGATAAAGGTATCGAGCCAGGGGTAAACAAGCACTCGATGATGTGTTAAAAGAGCTGGAGGCCAGGGGTAAACAAGCACCTCCATGATAAATGTATCGGGTCAGGGGTAAACAAGCACCCGATGATGTATTAAAGGAGTCGGAGGCCAGGGGTAAACAAGCACCTCCGTGATAAAGGTATCGGGCCAGGGGTAAACAAGCGCCCGATGATGTATTAAAGAAGCTGGAGGCCAGGGGTAAACAAGCACCTCCGTGATAAAGGTATCGGGCCAGGGGTAAACAAGCGCCCGATGATGTATTAAAGAAACTGGAGGCCAGGGGTAAACAAGCACCTCCAATGATAAAGATATCGGGCCAGGGGTAAACAAGCGCCCGATGATGTATTAAAGAAGCTGGAGGCCAGGGGTAAACAAGCACCTCCGATGATAAAGATATCGGGCCAGGGGTAAACAAGCACCCGATGATGTATTAAAGGAGCTGGAGGCCAGGGGTAAACAAGCACCTCCATGATAAATGATTTTTTTTTTTTAATACTTATGAATGCATGAGTTTTTCATGACAAAAACATTTTGTGACACGGACTCTCATCCAAAAACTGCCCCAGTGCTTATGCATGAAGTTTAAAGCATAGTTTCAAGAAAAGTAACTTTTTTAAAGAAGTTTTCATCTTTTTAAAGACAAGAATCAAATCATGAAGGGGTTCTTTTGATAAATGTCTTCTAATAGACAGTCTTATCTGCAATTTGCCCCAGTGTTTATGCAAGATTTCTTTGTTTTTTTTTTTTCTACAATGATTTATTCATAAAGAAGAAAATTTGTGTGTGTGTATCTGTGTTTTTTTTTTTTTTTTAAAGAAAAGAAAAAGAAAGGTGGCTAATTTTACTTATTCTCATACTCCTTTATAGACTATCAAGTGATATTAAATCATGAGGAAATAGCTTCATCCTTGTCTAAAAATTTCTTTTCTTTTCTTTTCTTTTTGTTGCACTTCTTTTTTTTTTTTGTCTTCTGTTTTTTTTTTTCTTTTTTTTTTTTTTTGTGAATGTCCTCATTTTGATATTGTTGCAACTCTTTTTGTTGTTACAAAGATGCTCTAATGGATAAGCTTGACCATTTACAATAGACATGATGGGATATGACAGGCTAAAATGGTCTCATATACCATTTGAATTACTAATAAAGGTAACTTACAGCACAATCTCAATTTGGAAATATCAAGCATATGATGGGAATGACATGATCTCAAAAGATAATAAGTTGAATGAGCGACGTTCAAATTCAAGACCTGAGAAGGACGAACAAACAAAGACAAACGTGGATGACGAGAACGATGAACTATCATTTCTCAAAGTAGTATTTGGATGAAAGAAGCATGAGACACGAAAAAGTTGACAAATGGGGCTTAAGAAGTATAAATGTGGGAAAACGAAGATATAACCGAAAGGGAGATGAAAGTGAAATCATTTCTTAAACAACTCCTCTAAAACTTGATGCTTAGCTTCCCAAGATTTATCTCATAGATTGATCAAATGTGTTGGTAAGCATATGATTGCTGGCTCAAGTTCGATGTAACAAACTCCTCAGGCCACTTATAATGTTCTAACTCATATATTTCTTCCAGCAAATGATAATTTTCTTCAAAGAATGAGCCACCTTTGCTTTGTCAATGCTATATTTCTTCTTAAGTGGCTTCTTGATAAACTGATTAGGAATGACATGCCTGTGTGATCTGTTTGCAATCACCTAGCTTCGATCCTTATTGAGAAAAACTTCTTTTCATCTAAAACACTTTATTGCCCCAGTTAAGGTCTTGGGGTTGATGAAATGACTATTGCTACAACTGATCATATGACTTTTTGCGTAGACATTTGTATTCTTCAATTAAGTACTTCAAGTAGTCAATAGTCATGTAAGGGTATCACTTCTTCTTATGTCAATTTGGATAACTGTGAAGAGAACTCCAATGTCTTTTTACTCGCTATTTGAAGAGAAAAGTTTTGCCCGTTGCCAAAATTGAGTAAAAGATGCGTAACATGGTGATTTTGTCACCTGACATTTGTTTCATATTTTGACATTTGCCATAATAGCCTCATATGTTGCGACTGCCCCAGCATCTGCGTCAAGCTTACTTATGCATTTCTCAATAAGAAATGATGCATCAATCATATGCATGTCATTTGAGATATCTTTGCTTCAACATTAAAGAAATATAATGGCCAAACCCAAAAGTATCACCATCGAACTCCCTAGTCCTTGCATTTTTTTTCTTTTTTTTTTCTTTTTTTTCTTTGTTTCTCTTTCTTTTTTCTATTTTTTTTTTTTTGCTTTTTGCTTTTTTTTTCTTTTTTTTTGTTGCAAGGACTATTTTCTATCTCACTTGTTTTGAGAATCAATACCTGGATCTGCACATACTTCGAGAGAAAACCACAAAATGAGAATTTCAAAGCTTATCATTATGATCACTGAATTAAGATGCCTTAACCTGAATCTTTGACATATGTGTCTTTCATTTTCGATCTTCAACCTTGTTCTTTAATATAACTTCATTTGTCAAAGTGTATTTTTCTTTCATTTCCATTATGTTTTCCCTCTTTTGAAGATTAACCTACTTTGCAGTACTTTTGCTCATACAAAAGCTTCTGGCTTCAAAGATAATCCCAAATCGATCGTGAACATATTATCTGCTTGCATTTGATACTTGAACTTAGCTCTTCAATGAGATTTACTCTAAGGTTACCAACACATAAAGCCTTAGATTTATTGTTTTCAGAAAATGACTCACTTTAATCTAGGGAGGATAAAAAGAAATGATTGACTCCCTTTGATAACTGTTGGATGCAAAATAGAATTGACTCGCTTTGATCAATATAAAAAAAAAAATAGGATTGATTTACCTTAATTAAGTGAAGATGAAAAATTGGATTGAATCACTTTAATCAAGGAAAGATGAAGAATATGATGGACTAAACTCTAATCAAGGAAAGATGAAGAATAGGATCGACTAAAGAGAAGATGAAAAATAGGATTGACTCAACTATGAAATATAAGATCGACTCATTTTAATCAAAGAAAGATGAAAAATGGGATGGAGGATAAGATGACACATTCAAATGAATCGTATGTGGATTTTGATGGTACGCAGGGTGTAAGAATAATAGATCAAATTGCAATTCGCATCATGACTTGAAATAGTGCCAATAAGAGATAAATACTATTTGTTACTTTTAAAGTCATCGTATAATATATGAGCATGGGTTTTGCAAAGTTGGTAGATATATGGGTAAGAATAAGGAAAACAACAAATTGCCCCACTATAGTAGCATTATGGTATAGATCAAGAAAAAAGATAACTAATTTCCCCATTGTAATGTTATAGTGTAGGTCAATAAGGTCTTTGTTTAACTCAAAACTCAAGTCTGCATGGTAAGAAAATGTGGTGTTAGGTCTAGGAAGAAAGGTGTACGTGTGAAGACGCTGGGTGTTGGATTGAGAGATGAGATATGAATTTAATGTTATTATGGAGAAAAGGTGGTCAAGTAGGAGATCTTGCAAGCAAAAGAGGTCTTGACAAAAAGCTTGTATGGTTGATCAAGGGCTCATGATGACATTCACAATTTTTTTTCTTCTTTTTTTTTCTTTCTTTTTTTTTTTTTGGCTTTTCTTTCTTTTCTTTTTCAGACAAGGACTCCACTTTTTCCGAACATGGTTTAAACTCTCATGTTTGTCTATAAGGAAAATAAGACTAAGTTAATTGGCCTAAAAAAACTTAGTAAACCTAGAAAAAAAAAACATGGAAGTCATAAAAAAAATGTACAATGATTTTTTTTTTAATTTTTTTATAAAAGATTATATTGCAAAATGTTACTTTGATTTTTTTTTTACTGAAGTCTTAAAAGGATGGAAAAAAAAACAAGCAATGAAATGAATGAAAATAGATGAAATGTCCTTTGGATCAAATTGTTGTGCAAAAATGAAATAATAAAACTTCAAAATTTATTAAATGAAAATATGAACGAAATATTAGACCAAATCCAAAATACTCTAAGAACATTCCATTCACAACGAAATGAAAATTCCTAATTCTTCTCCCTTGGGTTGCAACTGTGAAATGCCCCAACATTGTCTGTGTTTTCATCATCTTGGACTTGTGTTTTCTTGCCGAAAGACCTCTGAAATAACTTCGTTACTTACAAGTGAATCATATCTTCCTTACAACTGTCGGTATCTTTGTTGCAATGTCCTAACATTTCTGGATTCGATGCTCCAAATTCTCAAGAGTCCATTGCAATGTAATATTGCACCTTGTATGTTTAACTTACATGTCAATTGTTGTGTTCAACTCCAAAACGAGTTGTTAAAAAGAAGAAATCTAACTTTCCAAGCTGACAATTTGTGCATCGTTCTCTATCATAACCTTATGCAAGTCACAATTCCTTTCTTTGGATTTTCTGACCATTTTTATGGATGCATATAGTCCAACTCTTGATTCTCTTTTCCGAACTTTATTTGATTCTTTAACAGCTTTCTTATCTTAATCAACTTTTTTTTTCTGATTCTACCTCTTGTCGCTTCAACTGACTCATTTCTTGAAGTAACTTCCCTTTCTCTTAGTGGAATAATAGATTTTCTGCCTCTTTGCTAGTACGTCCATCAGCGAGCTCCTTCTGAAGTGGTGACATTTGCTTTTTTTTTTTTATTCTTGCATGATGTTTGAATAGCTTCGTACCATAATTTGTATTCCAAGGTGGAGACATCCATATGTTTTTCCAAGATTCTATCACCTACAGAATATTTTGACCTAAATCCTCTTGCTCATAATCAAAATCAAGATTCCCTATCTTATGTGTAAGAGGAATGAATTGTTCTATCCACATTTGGCGTAGAACTAAAAGAAGTGCATAACTAGTACATCCCCACGGGCCCAACAGTAGAACATCTTGAAATTTACCACACTTTACTGGCTGCAAAGGCATCCACACACAACTTTCCATATTATGTCTTCAGTTTCCAATTTTGTCAAGAATGATATCCACGACTCTCTACTTGGCACATCTGCTTTTTGTTCGACTATTCTCAATTCAACGATAAGGTTGTTTGTAGTGTCTTATGGATTGAAGAATTTTACTTCTGGATTGCCAAACTTAAGTGGACACCTCAAATGACTCATCAACCAGATATTTAATGGAGGAGTGCGACCGATAAATCTACCTTTCCCTCGTATTTTACAAAAATTTAATGATCATATTGTTTCGTCGTGGGCGACTCTGGAATTCTTCAAGAACGCCTTCTTGAATGCCAGGGACCCAATGTGAAATCTTGGGACACCACCACAAGATTACCCCGCTATTCTCCTTGGACATTTGGACACACGATTGACCCAAACATACATAGTACAAAGAGCTTCAAGCTTAACTCATCCTCCTTATGTTGTTGAACAAGGCTTATGAGGTAATTTAAAGATACTCTTTCACCTTCTCTTTTATTCTTGAGTTGATGTTCCATTTCAACAGCAGTTATATTACCGATAATCCTTACAAAAGCTCTTCTCCTAGTCAGTCTTTTGTCGAAAAAAATAAGCTTTTTCTTCGAACGTCATTGCCATTCAAAACAACTCTGGTATTCTTCAACAGTGGGTGTCATGACGAGGGAATTGAATATAAAACATTTGTAAGCTAGATCCCAAAAATATAATGCAGCTACCAAGATATTTTTCATCAATTTGAACGTATAAAAGACTTGTCATGTGCTCATATCTTTTCATGAATGATATCATATGCTCTGGTTTTAATTCCTCCCCAAATCTCTTTTAGCTTCCTTATGCTTAGAATAGTATGACTAAAGATGTTGGTTGCTGGGGGTTGATCTAAAACATCCTTCAATGGAGCATTATCACATTTTGCTTGTATTTGTTCGAACCATTGCTACACAATTTTCGCCTTTCAATTGTGATTATCGGTTTTCTCTTTCCATTGCAACCTCGGTATTTGGTTTGTCTAAAATCGTTCAAAATCTCAAGTAATAAAGTTTGAATGTTTGTTTTTTTTTTTTTTTTTTTGCACAACAAATGATGAGCATGTAACTAATATGAGAATGAAGCGAAAAAAATAAAAGATCTTTTTAATATAAAAAGAATTAAATATGAGGGAAAATATGAAAGGAAAACATGAAGAATGCATTTATAAATGTGTATTATCAAAATATGCTAAATCAAAGATATAAATAAAGATGTTAAGCTAAAGTAAATTAAATAACATACACCTAATTAAAATAAATCAATGGATTATATCATAACACATGTGGTAAGGCTCTAATGTCTAACGGAAAAAGGTCCCCAAGCTGTCCTTGATTCCTTTCCTTTTTCAAGAAAATAAATCAGAGGCACCCTTATCAGCATCCTGAATAAGGTCGACTTGAGTGAGGGTTTTCATGTGCCTACACGGGAGTTATAACTCCACGAAGGTCACCACTACTCATCCTCGATCCTAATCCTAATGGTAAAGCCCCGGGTAGGAGGCTTGTGTACGTGTGTGCTTAAAAGGAGAATAAATACAAAAAAAAAAAGCCAATATATAAAAAAATAACAACACAAGAAAATAAAATGACCCGCTTACAAAAAAAAAAGTCCCCAGTGGAGTCGCCAAGCTGTCGCTACGGGTTTGCGACGCGGAGCGGCCGACTTTGTTCCCAAGAGGAGGAAAATGGAGTCGCCACCAGTCTTGATTTAGAGGGTGTGACTGGGCACCCAAAGATATGCTAAGATGGTCTGCAAAGAAAAGATTTAAGGTTCGGGGGTCTTTGGTGTATGGGGAAGGTACTAGCACCCCACAACACTCGTTCAAAGAACGAAATTTTATTTTTCTTGTGTTATTTAAGGAAATTGGCTATTATAAATACTAAAGAAAATTTTTTTTGTGGATTTTTAAATGTCCCACATTTTAATTCTTATTATTCCATAGATAAATAATAAGCAATAATTGTGGGCGGCATAAAGCCATTCAATATTGGTTTGAATTTAATTTGGCATCCCAAATTTAAATTCATTGCATCTCAAGAATATTAGGAAAGTCAATATCTTGATTTCCTAATTTCCGTCGTAGGAAAGTTTGTTTTTTTTAAAAAAACATTTGGTTTATTAATTTTGAAAATTGTAAAGTAAAAATACTTTTTAAGGAAAACTCTTAATTAATTTTATTTTTAAAGCAAGTGACATTTTTATGGAAAATAGTTTTGGATTGATTTATTATTTTGAAGATAAAGTTAATGAAATACATTTAGCAAAAAGTTTTTTATGCATTCCTTTTAAAGAAAACGCCTTTTATAAATATGCTTCTTTACAAAAGTTTTAAAAGAAAAATATGAAGAATTTTTATTTATGCTTCATAAGGAAGGAAATATTAAAGTCAAATCCCGGCATCCCGAGATTTTATTTTTTCCTCAAGAAACTCAAATATCGGCATCCCGAAAATTCGAGATTCCATCGTTGGAAGACTTTTGCTTTGAAGACTATTTAATTAAGGGAAAGAAATTTACAGCAGAATTTTGGATTAAATATCGTAACTTAGAGAAATAAAAAGAACACATATAATTGAGAGAATATCTAAAAAGGGATAATATACAAGAAGTAAAATTTTATTAAATTCAATTGCTTTAATGGAAACATACTAAATCTTGGCATTCCAAGACGTATACCTCAAGAAACTCAAACATTGGCATTCCAAAAATTTAAGAGTTTATCATTGGAGACCTTTTTTATATCATTTTTTGAACACAAATAACAAAAGAAGCATTTGTTTAAGCAAAAGTATTTACATATTGATTTAATGAAAATATATGGCTAAACTATAAATAATAATTCTAGATTCTATTGTAAAATAAAATTAACAAAGTTGAACATAAAACAACATATAACAATTAACTCTAAATGCTTGATTACACCAAAATAAAAAAAAATGATAAAGTTGGAATTGAAACATGCATGCAATTATCAAATGTTCCCTAAAGAAAAATCACATAACTTCTTAAATGTAAAAGAAAGAAATAAAGCAAAGAAACAATAAATAAACTAAACTTTATAAAGCATGAAAAGAAAGAAAATTATCGGAGAAAGAATTGTAAACAAAGGTTAAAAAAATACTTACAAAAAACATGTGTGACCGTTGGATTGGGAATAAGACTTGGAGAAGTGGCGACGTGAAATTTAGAGAGAGGGTGATGGTGAGGGGGTGAAATCGTTGGAGAGGAAAAGAGAAAGTGTTATAGTATGAGAGGGAAGTTAGGTGGGAAAGGGAGGAAAGTGTATCTAGGGTTTGAAGGGAGAGAAATTTGGGAGCCTATTTTTAGCCCAAAAAAAACGTGTAGAGAGGGTACTACAAGGCCCCAAAAATCGTGAAAAGCAAGGGTGATGGGATCTCTATTTATAGCCAATTCTAACCACAGCATATTAGGAATGTGATCAAATAAAATTAAAAATAAAATAAAATAAAATAAAAGAAGAAACAAATAAATATTCAAATTTTACCTCCCATATTTACAAAATTTTAATTGCCAATCAATCCTTTAAGGAAACAAAATATTTTGATTAATTAAAACTTGCCAAATAAACCTGATATTTGATTTGACAAATCAATTAATTAAAATAAAATATTTGACCTAATTATTCTCACCAAAATTAATAAATATGATTGGGCTATTTAAAAACTCTAGAACACTTTTTTTTTTCTTTTATTTATTATTATTTTTTAAAAAGACAAAATCAATTAAAAGAATAAAATTCCGGACAAATTTAGGGGTCTACAATACCTGGCAATCCTGTTTTTATACTCTACAACCCGGAGTTGTGTCATTTCACGATGCTCGTCTAGAAGGTCCAAGCTCAACCTCATAGCTTCATCATTCCCCTACATGCTAAATTGTTCTGTCCTAGGGGAGGGTATGTCGACTTCCACTAGAACTACTGCCTCTGCCCCGAATGAAAGGTGTTGGGTTCCTAGAGTGAGTAAAATTATGATCTGAAAAGACTCTAGAATTCCTATGCAAGTATACAAAGTCTGCAGCAAGTAATATTATCAATCCGAGTCCTAAATTAGCTTCCACTTTATCTATTTTGTGTAACTTTCTAATGGTTTCAAAGATGGTAAAAATGATTTGGTTTTATAAGAATTATGCTGAAGCAAAATAAATATCAAAACAACAAGTAAACAAATAGGCAGACAGATTAGAGACAGGCGCTGGTTAGGTTTAGTAATTATTTTAAAAGATGTTCTAGCAATATTATTGATCATGCAAACTCTCGCAGTATTATTAGCGGATTCCTCCCGAAACTCCGAATCTTTTGGAATGTGTTTCAACCCCAATGAAGTACTACCTATCAAGCACTACGCAACTGGCTATCCCTAGCTCAGTCACTGGCGTTCACCAATACACAATGATCGTAGTGTGGTTAATTGCCAAACACTCTCTAAATCATCCCTGAAACTAGAGAGAGGTATTCACACCGGCTGGCCAGGCGGGCATAAAATAGAAATAAGCACAACAATTAACCAAGATGCAATAATCAATATATTACTAAAGATGAAGCAGAGAAACTACATATTCCTAACCAACGCCTAAAGCTACTTAGTTCATAATAAGCATGGAATCACGAATTACAATCTGAGTAGACATGTCCATAATCACAAGATAATAAAGAAAATAATAATCTCCTTAATCAACTTGCGGACGATGGTCTTCTAGTGGTTTCCAACCTCTCTATACTACTCGGCTTCCAAGGGAAAATGGAATGAATTTGACTTGGGCGGCTACTTCCTTTTATAGAAGGATAGGAGGCTTGAATTAGGTCAACTTGGACACGTGTAGGGCTCACCTTGCTCCTTTATCCCAAAAATAACTCAACAGAAGTCGGTTCATGAAGTTGGCTAACGAGTTGAGTGATGTGGCAGTTCTGCTCCCAGTTTTGCTGCAGCACAGAATTTGCTCCCTCCAGTCGCCCAACAGCATAATCTGCACAAAATGATTTCCAAAGCTCCCATTCTACCAAATGAGTTAAAACATGTAATGTCTATCTAAAACCAACCATATTAAGCACAAAGGACACACAAATCCCTATATAAATGAGGCCTAAATAACTACCTTTTGGGCAGTTATCACACCCCCAAACTTGAACTATTGCGCGTCCCAAGCAACACTAACCAACCTTCCTTTAAGAATTCAAAACATTAGACAGAGAATAGCTTAATCCAACCAGACAGTCCAACACTACTTTAGACCTTTACCTGAGCACTCTGCAAAACCGAGCTCTGCTGCAGCAAAATGATTCCTCTGGTATGGACAAATAATCACCACTTTTTAACTCAATTCTAAGAACTTACCACAGCCTAGCTCTATTATCAGACACATTAGAACACATATTTTCAATGGGTTTATATTCTTGTTTTTCATACTTTAAGTAGCCCTACAGTCATAAGCTCTTAAGCATGGGATGACCCACTTTATGGTGCAGTATACCCTTGCCTCAAACTCATCACCAACTAGGCTCAATACTCTTTATAAAGCTCAAGAGTCCTTAGTTATTCTATCTCTTGCCCCTCAGAATGACGACATTTTGTGATGAAGCTCACCTAAGTTTTGGGAGACAGAAAAACTGCCAGATTATCATTCATCCTTCAAAACTTTTGCTCCATGAATTTTCTCAGCAAAATTTTCAACAATCAATTTTTTTTCAGCAAATAATTCTTTTCATTTTTCACATTTCCTAGGTCATCTTTTGACGCGAAGACAAACTGTGGGTATCACAAATGTCCCCGGTTACTCAACAACCTAGCAAATTTTAACTTGAAGGAGAGGAATGCTCGAGCAAAACAATTGTAGTAGCAAAAAGTCCCCCAAACTTAAATTATTCATTGTCCTCAATGAATCATTAATTATTGCAAATGTACCCCCAAACTTAAATTTTTCTATCTGAGTTTAACTAAGCGTGGGACTAGATCGAAGCTTAAAGTACCTCAAAAATCTTCTTTGTCGCAGCAACAGTCTAGGCTAGAAGAAATGCTCAAGCAAAAGGTTTTTGGAGATCAGAATACCTTGATCTAATTAAGCATAATCAGTCCAAGCTTCAAAAATTCAGAAGAAAATTAGTTAAGTTAGAGTTACTTAGTGCTCATAGAACAGAAACATCTAGAAATTTCATTAAAAACATGAAAAAGAAATTACAAAGCAGATATATATTTTCAGCAGCAGAAAAAAAATTAAAAAGAAACAAGAAAACATATTAGCAAGCGGGGTCAGATATGCGCGAGCAATCAAAATTATAGGAACAAAAATAATGCTCGCCGAAGATCATCTCATCCATCAATCTTCCTGACCCTGCTCTTCATCATCATTCTCTTCTCCTCTTTCTACAGGTGGGGGCGGAATCCAGGGGTTCAACAGATCGTCAGGGGATACGGGAAGGGTTGGGTATGGTTTTGAAAAATTCTCTTGCCTATTTATACGGGAAGGGCTCTTCATCATCATTCTCTTCTCCTCTTTAAGTTGGCATCCCGATTCTTAACGTAGTTCCAGAAGGTTAAAGTTTGCCTCTCAGCAAACTCCTGTCTGCTGGCCGAAAGTGCCAGTTGTTCTAGAATCGAGTTGATGTCGTAGATAAGCCCACCTTGACGTACCTCCTGCATGCGCTGGAGCCGTGCCAAATTGGACGTGTCTATGATTCCTTTGTCAAACAGAATCACATCTCCATCATCCACTGGAACCCCTGCTCTTCTTTAAAGCAACGTGATTGTGTTCGGAAAGAACAGTTTGCCCACTTTCTTTTTCCAACATCCAGAAATTTCACTACAAATTATCCTCCCTACGTTAATGTTGAGCGACCATAAAATTGCAACAACTAGAAGAACTCGTCCCCTGGAAATTGTCGAGTCGTGTGTTGTTGGAAGAAACCTTTGTCTTATAAATCTCATCCACGTGTTTGCTTCTCTTTTCAAATAAGTCGCCTGGAATGTCCTCTTCTGAGTCTTGGACAGCTGCCACTGTGCTCCTTCAATACCTACCTCCCTCATAGCATCACTTAATTGCGCATTAGATGGCGCCAAAGCCATCTCATTATATGCCGCATGGGGGAAGTTCTGAAGATTGTACAGTTCGTTGATAGCACTAGGACTCCAATCTACCTCGACTCCTCGAACAACTACCTGGAAACCATCCTCCTTGTCAATGTTCGCATAAAATTCGTGCACCACCTGTGCGTTTACAGACTCAGGCTTTGCACAAAACAGCTCCCAGCCGTGGTCTGCAATACCGGTCCTCAGAAATTGCGGAAGATCACCACTGAACCCTCGCTCAAATAAGAAATCCCTTTTCAGAAGCTCAGCGTATTTTGCTCTGGCAAAATTGTTGATGAAGCGATCATACGACAATCGATGTTCTTCTATTTCATCGGTCCTCAACCCTTTTTCGCTCGTCGCTTGAGCAACTGCTCTTCCTTAGCCTTATTCTCTACTTCTTCCCGCACTTTGTCCTCAGCTTATTTTTTCTCTCTTTCCTCTCGTTCTGCCTTCTCTCTCTCAGAATCTGACGATGGTGGTGATGGGGTATCATTCCGAATCACCTGAACGCGGCCGACCTTTCGCTTAATGCGGCAAAGCTTAGGTACCTCCGGCATGATTACCTCCACTCGAGCCTCCTGAACTGGCTCCCTTTCAGTCTCTTTCCCATGCACAACCACTGTCTCTTCTTCTTGAACCGTGTCAGTCTGGGTTTCTTGATTTTTTTCAGTGTTCTCTTCTTGCATTCTTTCAGTATCAGCTTCTATTGGTTCGACCGCCACTGGGTGTTGCACTTCAGGCTCCCGTGTAACTCCTTCTTCTACTGCAGTGGCAACATCCTCTACCACCTCCTGAACCTGTTCTTGTTCTGCAACCCTCTGTTGCTTTCTTCTTCTCTTGGCTTCTTTCTCCTCCGGGGTCTTCTTCTTTTTCGCCTTTTTCTGTACCTCAGGGGTGATCTCAACTTCTTCCTTCTCATTCTCTCTTTCTTTTCTTGCTCGTGTTTTCTCCATGGAAACTCAAAGATTTTACAGAGAAAAATAACGAAAGAAGAAGAAGAAGAAAGAACGAACAGTAAAGGAATTAAATGGAAAGGTGAAATAAAAAGAAACTTACCACTGTCTTTAAATAAATAGCTTCAGCAAAATCGAATCCCAACTGAAAAGATTTGCCACATTAAATCATATTACCGTTATAATCGCATGCAACCTGAAAATTTGAAACCAGCAACGATAAAATTGTGAAGTCCAATCGCCCACGGTAAATCACTATGCGTTGTCCACCATCAAAGCCCTTGGATGTGATTGCTGTGTGACACGTGGCCTCATCAGATGATGCATTGAAATTTACCTGCGAAAATTCAAAGAAAATCCCAACGGTAAAAATAATAATTTTCAACGAAATCCCTTCTAATTCGGATGATTTTGCTTCAGCCATAACTTTGTCGCAAAAACTTGTTGAACCTGAAGAATCTTGGATATGGAATTCAAATTTCAAAATAGAAAACCAAATCTTCTAAATTTAAAAATAACCAATCAAATCAAACTTAATCCTTCTTGAAGCCGAATTAATTTAGAGAAAATCTTTATTAACTTAAACTAAACAGAATTAAAATAACTGAAAATGAAATTTAGATAAAATCTAATAAAATCTAATTAATTCAAAGATAATTCAAAGATAATCCAAATAAATAACCCAAAAAATAAAATTAAATCAAATTCAAAAACGAAATAGATAAAATCTAAACTACCAAAATTAATAAAAAATACTTAAAGATAAAATCTAATAAACCATGCAAAATCAAATCTAACCTATTCGAAATTAAAAACAAATCAGCGAAACATAAAATCGATACAAACACTGGGAGCTCAAAATTTTGCTTTGTGAAATTCTCCCGCAAAAATCATGTTCTCTCAATCATCAACCAACCTTAGGGAAGGATATTTCGACTGAAATTCCTCACTCCAATAGTGCTTCACACACTGTCCATTCACCTTGAACACTCTCCCATCTTTTTCATCCTGCAAGATAATTGCTCCATGGGGAAAAACCTCAATCACAACAAACGGTCCTGACCATTTAGATTTTAGCTTCCCAGGAAATAATTTTAATCTAGAATTATAAAGCAAGACTTTTTGACCCTTGACAAACTCTTTAGATTTTATTTTCTTGTCATGCTACAGCTTAGTCTTTTCTTTATATATTTTCGCATTCTCATAAGAAAATTAGTGAAATTCCTCCAATTCATTAAGCTGCAGCATTCTTATTGCTCTTGCACGACTCAGATCAAAATTAAGTTTTTTCAAAGCCCAAAACGTTTTATGCTCTAGCTCTAGTGGTAAATAGCAAGCTTTCCCATATACTAACCTATAGGGAGAAATACCTAAAGGAGTCTTATAGGCTGTCCTATAAGCCCAAAGAGCCTCATCCAACCTAAAAGACCAATCCTTTCTAGATGGATGGACTACTTTCTCTAAAATCGATTTAATTTCCCTATTACTAATTTCAGCTTGACCATTTGCTTGTGGGTGATAAGGGGTAGCTATCCTATGCTTAATCTCATACTTAGCTAAAAGCTTAGTTAAGATATTATTAACAAAATGTGTACCCTCATCACTCACTAGAGCTCTAGGTGTCCCAAACCGCGCAAAGATGTGCGATTGAAGGAACCTTGCTACTGTCTTGGCATCACTCTGATCACATGCAATGGCCTCCACCCACTTGGACACATAGTCAACTGCCAATAAGATAAAAACATTGCCATTAGAAGGGGGAAATGGCCCCATAAAGTCAATACCCCATACATTGAATAATTCAACTTCCAAAATGTAAGTAAGGGGCATTTCATCCCTAGGCCCCAAGTTTCCTCTTCTTTGGCAAGCATCACATTGCTTGTAGAACCAATGGGCATCCTTGAATAAGGTAGGCCAGAAGAATCCAAAGTGAAAAATCCTCATAGTTGTCCTCTGACCGCTGAAATGACCTCCATACGGCGAAGAGTGACATTTCTCCAAGATTTCTTTTGCTTCATCACCTAAAACACACCTGCGAATAATACCGTCAGAGCATTGCTTATACATTAAGGGTTCATTCCAATAGAAAAATTTCGCATCATGCTTAAACTTTTTCTTCTGCCTCCAGTCCATGTCAGTAGGAGTGACTCCCTTTACCAAAAAGTTGGCAATATCAGCATACCAAGGGACATCCCTGACTACCTTTACCTCAACAGCAAAAAGTTGTTCACCTGGAAAAGAATCTGAAATGGCAGATTGCTCCAGCAAAGATGATGGATCAAGACGAGATAAATGATCTGCAATGACATTCTCTGATCCCTTCTTATCCTTTATCTCCAAGTCGAACTCCTGTAATAATAAAACCCAACAAATTAGTCTAGGCTTTGCATCTTTCTTAGTCATTAAATACCTTATTGTTGCATGATCCGTGAACACCGTGACTTTGGATCCAACCAAATATGGCCGGAATTTTTCAAAAGCGAACACAACCGCTAACAACTCCTTTTCAGTAGTTGTGTAGTTGACTTGTGCTTCATTTAAAATATTGCTTGCATAATATATAGGATGGATAAATTTGCCCTGCTTTTGCCCCAGCATCGCACCTACTGCAGCATCACTCGCATCACACATTACCTCAAACGGTAAATTCCAATTAGGTGCACAAAGAATAGGTGTTGAGATTAAAGCAGCCTATAAAGTCTCAAAAGCCTTCCTACAATCTGCATTAAAGTCAAAAACATGATCAGTACACAATAAGTTACAAAGAGGTTTACTGATTTTGGAAAAATCTTTTATGAACCTCCTATAAAATCCAGCATGTCCTAATAAACTCTGAATTCCCTTCACTGAATTCGGTGGTTCTAGTCTCTCAATCACCTCTATTTTTGCTCTATCAACTTCTAGACCATTCTTAGAAATCCTATGACCTAACACTATTCCCTCCTTCACCAGGAAGTGGCATTTTTCCCAATTAAGAACTAAATGGGTATCCTCACATCTCTTTAATACCTTACCTAAATTATCTAAACAACTCCGAAAAGACCCTCCAAACACTGAAAAATCGTCCATAAATACCTCAACAGTGGACTCAATCATATCAGAAAAAATTGCTAACATACACCGCTGAAATGTTGCTGGAGCATTGCAAAGGCCAAAAGGCATTCGCCTAAAAGCAAACGTCCCATAAGGGCAGGTGAAAGTGGTTTTCTCCTGATCCTCAGGAGCAATAGTAATCTGGTTATACCCAGAATAACCATCTAAGAAACAGTAGTAGGCCTAACCAGCCAATCTATCTAACATCTGGTCAATAAATGGTAGAGGGAAATGGTCCTTACGGGTAGCTTTATTAAGCCTCTGGTAGTCCATGCAAACCCTCCAGCCAGTTACTGTCCTGGATGGGATCAACTCATTGTCTTTATTGCTTACCACAGTGACACCTCCTTTCTTAGGAACACATTGGACAGGGCTCACCCAATTGCTGTCAGCAATTGGATAAATGATCCCAGCATCCAACCATTTAATCACCTCCTTTTTAACAACCTCTTTCATTGCAGGGTTAAGCCTTCATTGTTGCTCAATACTCCTAAAGGATCCCTCCTCTAGAGTAATTTTGTGCATACAAAAAGATGGGTTAATTCCCTGAATGTCAGCCAATGTCCAACCTATAGCCTTGCGGTATTGCTGCAACAATTTTATTAAGGCATTTTCATGCTCCGGCATTAAATCTGATGCAACAATAATGGGCAACGTCTCACCTTCCCCAAGATACACATACTTTAGATGATCCGGCAAGGGCTTCAAATCTAAAGTAGGTGCCTCAATCAGGGATGACTTAATAGGAGGAGCCTTCCTTTGATCTAAATCTAAAGACTCAAAAACATCCTCACACCTAAACAACTCTTTTTCATTTTTTCTTTCTAACAAAAAAATTTGTAAATCCTCTACACTAACCTCTCCATGCTCTTCCGAATGCTTACTAGCCGAATCCTGTATTGCTGTCTCAAAAACTGTGCTCTCCAGAATCTTAATGAAGGAGCAATTCTCCATTTCGTCCGGATATTTCATGGCTTTAAACACATTAAATTTCACTTCCTCATTACAGACTCTCATTGTTAATTCCCCTTTTTGGACATCTATTAACGCCCTACCAGTAGCCAAAAATGGACGACCTAGAATGATTGGGACATCTTTATCAGCCTCATAGTCCAAAACAATAAAATCAACAGGAAATATGAATTTATCTACCTTTACTAAGACATCCTCAATTTTACCCTCTGGATATGTGATAGACTTATCAGCTAATTGGAGTGTGACTGTGGTGGGCCTAGCTTCACCAATACCTAGCTTTCAATAAACCGAAAGAGGCATAAGGTTAATGCTTGCACCTAAATCACAAAGTGCTCTACCTAACTCTTTTCCACCTATAGATACAGGTATAGTAAATGATCCTGGATCCTTAGCCTTGGGTGGTAGCCCATTCTTAAGAATAGCACTACACTCCTTAGTAAGAGATACAGTTTCAAACTCACCTAACCTCTTGTTTTTAGTTAAAATATCCTTAAGAAATTTAGCATAATTAGACATTTGCTCAATAGCTTCTACTAAAGGGATATTTATATGCAATTGCTTAAGAATCTCTAAAAACTTTTTAAATTGATCGTCCTGATTTTAAGGTTGTTGCCTTTGTGGAAAAGGTAGAGGTGGTACATAAGGTGGGGGCGGCACATAAGGTGGTTCCACATCTGGAACAGAACCAGATGCTCCAGCATCTTTATTGCTGCCTCCAGCACCCTGACCAATCTCCAACTCTTTCTCAACAACAATATTTTTATCACCATTCTCATTTAATTCCTGGGTTTTTCTAGGCTCTTCTAGTGGCTTACCACTTCTAAGAATCACTGCCTTTACCTGTTCCTTACCTCCCCTTCGAGGGTGTTCAATATCTGATGGAAGTTTCCCTTGAGGCCTTGCCTTCAGCTCATTAGCTAGCTGACCCACTTGCAATTCCAGGGCTCTCATCGAGGCTTGATTACTTTGAATTGAGGCATCTGTACGAGCCATAAATTCTTTCATCATCGCCTCAAGAGAACTTCCCGAATTTTGTTGGGGCAAAGCCTACTTATTTTGCTGGGGCAATACCTGTGCTTTAGCAAATCCCGACTGGTTCACCTTTTGTTGCGCTTGCATATTGCTTCCTTGTCCTCCCCATGAGAAGTTGGGGTGGTTGCGCCAACCTGGATTATAAAAGTTAGAATAAGGGTTATTCCTCTGATTACCTACAAAAAACACAGAAGCTGGATTGCCGGGGCAAAACTCGTAGTTGTGATCTTCACCACAATAGACACTTGCTTCTTCTGCGACTTGGTTCACCACTGCAGCAGGCTCCACAACCGGTGGCTGCTGATGACTAATCACTGTCACATTCTTAAGAGCGTTAGCAATCATTGCAAGATCAGCCCTAATGGTGGACACACCATCAACCTCTAATACACTCTTGACCTTTTTATTTGTGCCTCTAACATCCAACCACTGACAACTATTAGTAGATATTCTCTCTAAAATTTCATAGGCTTCATTAAAAGTTTTTGCAAAAAGGGCCCCTCCAGCCGAAGCATCAACCATGCCCTGGGTTACCGCATTTAATCCATTGTAAAATGTTTCCATTTGAACACAATGTGGTAAACCATGGTGGGGACACTTTTGCAAAAGCTCCTTAAACTTCTCCAAAGCCTCACTAAAAGTCTCATCCTCAAGTTGCCTAAACCCTACTATTTCACTCCTTAATTTAGCATTCTTATTAGGTGGAAAATATTTACTCAAAATTTTTTCAGCTAACTCAATTCATGTCCTAATTGACCCTGGAGCAAAAGAATTTAACCACGCCTTTGCTCCATCTCTAAGAGAATACGGGAACAAAGTTAATCTAAGAGTATCTCTAGGCAATCCTTGAATTACAAAGAATCACTAACTCCTAGAAAAGACTTAAGATGTAAATGAGGATCTTCAGATGACAAACCATGGAATTGCCCCACGGTTTTCAACATCTGAAACATTACCGGTTTCATTTCAAAATTTGCCGCTTGGATTTGGGGACATGCAATCCCTGGATTCAACTCATCAAACATTGGGACAGCATACGCTCGAATGGCTCTGGTCCTATCGTTCGCTACCAAGATAGGATTCTCAGCCTGATTATTTTGCTGCTCATTTTGCTCCAGCGGTGGATTTTGCTGCAGCAAGCGATTCTGGGGGTCTGCTAGATCTTCGGGACCCTGCGGCAGACGCGACACGTTCTCCATCTGGTTTCTGCGCTGCTCTCTCCTTCTGATCCTAAATGTCCTCTCAATTTCTGGATCAAGCTCGAACCTTACCCCAGGTGGATTGCTCATGCACCAAACTCACACCTGCAAAAACAAAAGAAACAATCAAAAAGTTCTAGCACCAAACCACTAAAACACATACACAAAATAAATCAGATAAAAACTTATTCAAGTCCCCGGCAACGGCGCCAAAAACTTGTTGGGTTCCTAGAGTGAGTAAAATTATGATCTGAAAAGACTCTAGAATTCCTGTGCAAGTATACACAGTCTACAGCAAGTAATATTATCAATCTGAGTCTTGAATTAGCTTCCACTTTATCTATTTTGTGTAACTTTCTAATGGTTTCAAAGATGGTAAAAATGATTTTGTTTTATAAGAATTATGCTGAAGCAAAATAAATGACAGAACAACAAGTAAACAAATAGGCAGACAGATTAGAGACAGGCGCTGGTTAGGTTTAGTAATTGTTTTAAAAGATGCTCTAGTAATATTATTGATCATGCAAACTCTCGCAGTATTATTAGCGGATTCCTCCCGGAACTCCAGATCTTTTGGAATGTGTTTCAACCCCAATGAAGTACTACCGATCAAGCACTAGGCAACTGGTTATCCCTAGCTCAGTCACTGGCGTTCATCAATACACTCTCTAAATCATCCCTGAAACTAGAGAGAGGTATTCACACCGACTGGCCAGGCGGGCATAAAATAGAAATAAGCACAACAATTAACCAAGATGCAATAATCAATATATTACTAAAGATGAAGCACAACAACTACATATTCCTAACCAACGCCTAAAGCTACTTAGTTCATAATAAGCATGGAAACACGAATTACAATCTGAGTAGACATGTCCATAATCACAAGATAATAAAGAAAATAATAATCTCCTTAATCAGCTTGCGGACGATGGTCTTCTAGTGGTCTCCAACCTCTCTATACTATTCGGCTTCCAAGGGAAAATGGAATGAATTTGACTTGGGCGGCTACTTCCTTTTATAGAAGGATAGGAGGCTTGAATTAGGTCAACTTGGACACGTGTAGGGCTCACCTTGCTCCTATATCCCGAAAATAACTCAACAGAAGTCGGTTCATGAAGTTGGCTAACGAGCTGTGATGTGGCAGTTCTGCTCTCAGTTTTGCTGCAGCACAGAATTTGCTCCCTCCAGTCTCCCAACAGCATAATCTGCACAAAATGATTTCCAAAGCTTTCATTCTATCAAATGAGTTAAAACATGTAATATCTATCTAAAACCAACCATATTAAGCACAAAGGACACACAAATCCCTATATAAATGAGGACCAAATAACTACCTTTTGGGTAGTTATCAAAAGGGAAAAGGGTGTTTCACCTGTTGAGGTTCGTGTTGTTGTCTGATACGCCCACAGTACACGTGGGAGCTCTTCAGCCCATGATCCTTTTAGCCCTTCATGCTTCGTTTTCAGATTCTGCTTGATTATTTTATTCACAGCCTCCACCTGGCCATTAGCTTGCGGATGGGCTGGGGATGAACAATGATGTGTTATGCCCAAATCTGAGCAGAATTTTCTAAAAGCGGCATTGTTGAACTGCCTACAATTATCTAATATGATGGTGTTAGGAATCCCAAAACAGCATACAATATTCCTTCCATATGAAGTCAGTAATCTTCTTTTCGGTTATGGTTGCTAGTGGTTCTGCCTCTGCCCATTTTTTGAAATAATCCACAGCCACGACTGCATACTTGGTATGTCCTTTATCTTGGGGGAGAGGTCCGATCAGATCTATTCTCCATTGCGTGAACGGTCACGAGCTTATAATGCTCGTTAAAGGCTCAAGTGGTTGCCTTGGAATGGGTGCAAACCTTTGGCATTGATCGCAAGATCTCGTGAAATGCCTAGCGTCTTGCAACATAGTTGGCCAGTAGTAACCTTGCCTGACTATCTTGTGACACAATGACCTTGCTCCTAAATGGTTTCCACACACCCCCTCATGTATCTCTCTCATAACATAGTTAGCATCGCTTGGGGGAAGGCATCTCAACAACGGCATCGAGTAGCCTCTTTTATATAGTTTCCCTTCCCTTAACACAAAATTTGATGCTCGCCTTTGAACCTTTTTAGCCTCTGTCTTCTCTGCTGGCAGTGCGCCTTTCTCTAAGTAAACAAGGATCGGATCCATCCATGAAGATTCTCTTACTTCAGGGGAGGGTTCAATTTCAATTGATGGGATGCCCTCCCCATCTACAAGATCCTCGACCTCGGGCCTCGGATCTTCGGCCTCGACCTCGGCCTCATCCTCTGGCTCGGCCTTTGCTCGGCCATTTGTCTCGAGAACCTCCTTAGTACCTACCGCAGGCTCAGACAAAGCCTCAACTGGTACAGTCCTACTCAATTCTGTATCATTGGCAGCCGCCAAGCGAGCTAGTGAATCTGCGTTGGCGTTCTGAGACCTTGGGATTTGCTTGATCTCCCACTTCTCAAATTTGGACAACAGTTTCCTGGCCTTGGATAAGTACTTACTCATTCTCTATTCCCTAGTCTGATATTCTGCCAACACTTACTTCACTATTAGTTGTGAATCGCTCTGAACCAGGAGGTCTGAGACTCCGATCTCCCTTGCCAACCTCAATCCTGCAAGGAGTGCCTCGTATTCAGCCTCATTATTTGAGGCCTTGAAGTTAAACATTAGGGCATACTCAAATCTCCCTCCATCAGGGGATTCTAGCAAAATTTCTGCTCCACAGTTCTTGGTGTTAGAAGACCCATCTACAAAGAGTGTCTAAGTCTGTCTTACCTCCCCTACACTCAGCATATTGACCACTATGCCTGACTTTCTCTGCTCGGCCTCGGGCCTCTAAAAGTTGGCCTCAGCATCGGCAGATGTTAATTCGGCCACAAAATCTGCCACAGTTTGCCCCTTTATTGCAGTTCGAGGTTTGTAGTGGATGTCATACTCACTCAAATCCACTGCCCACTTCATGAGGCGACCCGAGGCATCTGGTTTCTGTAACACCTGTTTCAGAGGAAAATTTGTCAAAACGTTTACCTTATGGGCCTGGAAATATGGTTGTAGTCTCCTAGTTGACGTGACCAAGGCTAGGGTGAGCTTCTCCACTTGGGGATATCTTGTCTCTGCTCCGACCATAGATTTACTGGTATAATACACAGATCGCTGAAGTTTTCCTTCTTCTTTGATCAGTGCGGAACTCACGGCCGTATCTGACGCTGCTAAGTAGAGCAGCAGCTCGAAGCCCGGGAGCGGCTTGGCTAGGAGCGGGGCGAACACAGATAATCTTTCAATTCCCGAAAATATTTTTCACACTCTTCAGTCCATTCGAAACGTGATTCCTGTCTCAAAATTTTAAAGAAGGGTAAGCACCTGTCAGTTGATCTACTAACAAACCTGTTCAAGGCGGCGATCCTCCCGTTCAAGCTTTGAAGCTGCTTCAGATTGGACGGGGAGGACATTTTCATGATTGCTCTGATCTTGTCTGGGTTTTCCTCTATCCCTTTTTGATGTACCATGAATCCTAGGAACTTTCCGGACGTTACCCCAAAAGCACACTTACCCGGATTTAGTTTCATTCGATGCTTTTGGAGTATCTGGAAAGCCTCATTAAGGTCGGACTCATGGCATTGAGACTTCAAGCTCTTCACCAGCATATCATCCACGTATACCTCCATGTTCTTTCCCAGTAAAGGAGTGAACATGCGGTTCACCATCCTTTGGTATGTTGCCCCGACGTTCTTCAAACTGAACGGCATGACCTTGTAACAGTACAACCCTCGACTGGTGATAAATGAAGTCTTTTCCTGATCGGTCTCGTGCATTCTAATCTGGTGTTACCCTGAGTACACATCCATAAAACTCAGCATCTCGTGCCCTGTTGTTGCATCAACCAACTGATCGATCATGGGCAAAGGATAAATGTTCTTTGGGCATGCCTTATTCAGTTCGGTGAAGTCGATGCACATCCGCCACTTTCAGTTAGCCTTCTTTACCAGTACCACATTAGACAACCATTGGGGATAATGAACTTCTCGAATGAACCCTGCTTTAAGCAACTCATCCACTTGACTGACAATAACCTCATTCCTCTTCGAATTAAATGCTTTTCTTTTCTGCTTTACCGGCTTGAAATCCTTGTCCACGTTTAACCGGTGAACCATCACTTCCAGGTCAATTCCTTGCATATTTTCGTGTGACGATGCAAACAAATCTGGATTAGGCCTCAAGAAACCAATCAGTCTGTCTCTTTGCTCAGCCCCAAGTTTGGTGTCGATGTTCACTCTCTTTTCCTCAGATGTTAGTGGCACAGACTCCAGTTCTTCTGCTAGCTGTCCTCTTGGGTTAGGTTCAACAGCATCGTTGACATGCGGAACCTTAGAACAGTCTCCGAAGTTAGGGTCGGCATCTTCCCTACCGAGGTCGGCCCCAGTTTGGCTCGACGTTTTCTGCTCATGCCAAAATCCAGACAGAAGACTCACCTGACCTTCACGTGACACCAACAGTGAATTTGTAGAAGCTAGGGAAGACATGACCTGCAAGACCAGCAAGAACCGCTGCACACCGGTGTGGTGTAGGTCACACCGCCTCCGATGCTTAAGTGAAAAAACCGAGGAGAAGCTAGAGAGTAAGGGGAGAAGTCGAGAATAGAGTTTTTCGAACCCTTCTTCAATGATGAAGAGGGGTTTTTAAATACCTGATCATCCTCCTAGGGTTTTTAGAAATTCGGAGGTGTTTTGGGACCAACCAGGCAAAACCGGGACGGTCCGGGGCATCAGGGACCGAAGGGAGGTGACCAAGCTCAGCCTGCGCAAGCAGGCCGAATGGTCGGCCTCGGCCTTATGACGAGGCCGACCATATGGGTCGGGCCAAATTGGCCCGACCCTTTGGTCCGGTCTTCCTCTGGGTCGGCTTTCTGGTCCTACCTCTGCCTGATTGTCCTCGTCAGCTCCTTGTACGTCAGTGTGGTCCAAAATTACCTATAACATAAGTTGTATCCAACAGTTACTTGAACTAATTAATTTTTTTAAAAAAAAAGTCAAATATTTTATTGTTAATCTTTCAATTTTGTACTTATTATTAAGTCCTTCAATTTTAAAGGTATCTAGTAAGTGTTTAGACTTCTATTATTATATGTCTAATGAGACAACACTACTTGTTTTAATTTCACAGACCTATTATGTATGAAATTGAATAGTGAGGGTTGTATTAGATACAAAATTCAATAAATTCTTAATTCATGAATTTTAAAAATGTTACATACATCATGATTTATTAGACACATCAAAAATTCTATTATAAACACTTTCTAAACTTTAAATGACCTATTAGATATACAAAATTAAAATTAGAAACTTGTTAGATTTTTTTTTTTTTTTTTTTTTTTTTTTTTGAAAATCTCGTTAGATACTTTTTTAAGATTATTATTAAACACAATCATAGACTTGAAATTTCATGGCGAAAAATTTATGAAATATTTTAATGCCATCCCCGTGCTCTATGCGTCTATAAACAAAACTTTAGATCTGTCACTAAGATACATAGTAACATATCCTAAAATGTCCTACCGACATAAGTAGCAACAATTAATCTTAAAATAGGAAAAGCCAAAACATTTTATATAATATTAAAAGGCCAAAAGAACTAAAATTAAAAAAGCTAAGATTCTCAAAAGCATGAAACTAGAATGCAAAGCAATGAAGGTGGTCGCCGCATATACCTTGGAAGATGCTGTTACCGGCAACCGGCTGCATCGGTGAGCCCTAATTTTATATATTCTCTTTTTCTTCTCCTTCATAAGAATGCCTTCTCTTTTTTCCACTCCCACACACACAGCCAGCTGCTAGCTTTGTGACGATTATCTTTTTTCCGACAGAGTTTGTTTCAGCTCCGGCGAGGCCCCGCCGCCGTGGCCACTTCCTAGCGGCATCATCCACGGCGGTGGGGAGGTGGTGAAAGTTGTTGATCACCAGGGCAAGCTCATCCCTTTGGCATATTTATGTATTTTGTTGTTTTTTTTTCAAATCTTTTGGTAGCAACAAGAAGAGAAGTGCTGTTGGATTTAGCTGTTGAAGTTTGTTAGTTTAATGAAGCTGAAGAAATTTTGGGTATGTTTTTTGGAAGTCTATTTTAGTAAATATTCTGTTGGACTTTATGATAATTTTATCATCGCAAAATGGATCTTAAAGTGGATCGGTTCGGATTTATTTTTTCCGATGGTTAAATATGTACATAAACCTGACTTCGAAATTGATATATATAAATATATATATTCTGACTTAGGTTGAATTGAATCCGATTTAAAATAGACTATTTTTTAGTTATTTTATACTTTAGAAATATATAGTTTAAATGTATCGAATTCTTTCAAAAAAAAATGTATCGAATTTATAGATTTGGTTGGTTTTTTCGATTCGTTCATTCAATTTGAGGTTTGCCCTGTATATAAGTTCTTATAGGGTTTTTTTTCCCTTTTTGCTTTTTTTTTTTTTTTTGGGTTCCTTTAATTTTTATGTTGCCTTTGCAATTTGCATGTGGGGCATTGATTCCAAGCATTTCTTTTTGTAGTGCTTTTTGTACGTGAGAGGTTGAACTGAACGATGGTGTTTAGAGTTTATATTCAATCAAGTGTTTGGTGAATAAACTGATGAGAAAATGCTGTTTGTCAAAATACTTCACACATAAATTGAAAAAAGAATGTGTTGAATAATAAATGACTTTGTTAATACAATTAGAAGCGTTTTTCTTAGAGTATGTTTGGGTGTAACTTTTCTCAATGTTTAATTTTGAAAAATCAGCCATTTTGAAAAAAAAAAAAAATTCTAGTGTTTTGCAATGAATAAAAACGACTTATTAAAAAATGAAATTAAGAAATAAATGATTTTGAGAGAAACACTTAAAAGCAAATTTAAAAAAAAAAAAAATTGTATATAGCAACTTGTGTATAAAAACATTTATGAGAAAATATAATCAAAATATGAGTTTGTTTAAATTCTAAACAATTTTATACAAAATGTTTAAGGAAAAATGTATTCTTGAAAAACAACTAAAAGGTATTTCAAACACCAACGAGAGTATAGCTCAATTGGCATAAAGTTTGCACTAATGACTTTGAGGTCTGTGGTTTGAATCTCCCCACCCCCACATATTGTCAAAAAAAATATTTTAAACGGGGTCTCCACAATTTATAAGATACATTGTACTTCGCTCATTGAAATGTATAAGTTGGGTAACAAGACCGCGCTTACAAAACCTAGTGAGAGAAAAGAGGGCATGTAGCTAGTAGTGATAGATGTGGTGGGGGAAAGCTTTTGATTTTTCTAAAAATGACTTCTTACTTTCACTCTATTTATCTAGTGCTAGTTCTTAGTGAAACTTCTTTATCTAACTCTCATTTTTTAGTGGTACATGGATTTAAACTCTATATTAATTACTAATTCATGAACTACTTAATTCATGAATCACCAACTCTTAGGATACATGAAACATAATATTAGATAAATTCAAGGATACCAATAATAATTGCAAGTTTAATTATTAACAATAGAAGCGTAGTACGAGAAAAGCTAGTGAGAGAGTATGAGTGGAGAATTAAATAGTGAAAATGTAATAATAATAAAGTTTTTAAGACACAAGTGAGAAAGCATCTATATCAATTGTTTATTTCTTTATTATATGCTTCTAAATAACTTTGACTTTTTTAAAAAAAATATATTTTAAATTTATAGTCAAACTCAAATTTGATGTGAATAGTACTCTTATCCATTTACAAGTACTTTTATTACAGTTCTTTTTTTTCTTTGGAAGGATATATTTTTACTATCCAAACATACTGTTACGGGTAATTTTGGCTTGGCAGGTGCACCAGAGAGGAAGGACTTCAGACCCAGTTGAAACTGGCCCAAGGAAGAAGAGACCCACTAAAGGTGGACTTATACCTCGGCGGCCTCGGCTTGGGGCCGAGGCCGACTAGGCTAATCTGCCCGTCTGTTGTCAAGGCCACCTGGATCAGTCCCCCTGGACCCAGGAGCAGGGAGTCACGTGCAGTGCACGACGCCGGGAGGAAAAAAACCCTAGCAAGGGGAGGACTATAAAGTCTGAGAGATGACCCAGACGAGAGGTAACTGAGATCTGAACTCTGAACTCCATTGAACTACAGTTTTGGACTGGGAGATTTTCCGATCACTGACTTAGGCATCGGAGCGGGTGTGGCAAGCACCACACCAGTGTGCAGTGCTCACTTTCCTTCTTTGCAGGTCACGTCTTCCCCATATCTTAACAAATTCATTGTTGGTGTCACGTGAAGGACAGGTGAGCGCTTGGCCAGATTTTGGCATCAACACATACATTCATATAATTGCGTTTTTTTTATATCTTGGAAGAGTAAAAAATCGTTTGACAATTTAAGTATATATATAGCTTAATAGATAAAAGATTCTATTAACTTTCTTAAGGCCTAATAAATAATCAATCTTAGACACAATTTCCAAGTCAAGATCGGTTTTTTCGGTTCTTGAAGCAGTCCCCTAAGATTGGGGAATCGTCAGCCTGGTTGCTGGGTATCCTGTTGGGTTCGATCCAACCTTGTCTAAAACACAATCTTGCATTCGAAGATGGATATGGAGGATCTGATTGATGAATGGAAACACTTCATCCTGATAGATGAGGAAAAAGAAAACCATATAACTTTAAACCCATACGAAATTAAAAACATTAACGATCAACTGGAACATTGTATAGTAGGGGAGTTGTTATCTAATCGGATCATATCAGCAACCGAGAGCGCAGCAACAACGATCAAGAATAACAACAATAGAATAGCAAATATATGTAAATATTTAAAAAGCACCATCTAGTAATAATTTCGATAGAATTTCAATTTAAATTGATCTTTAAAAAAAATCAATTTTCTAATTACTAAATTATTTTTTAAAAACTGTAATTTAAAAACAACTCCAAAGAATCCAAAACCAAAAAAAATCTTCCCTTTAGACAAAAAAAAATCTGGATTAATACACACACTACTACAAAATTTGGAATAGACCATAGTCATATGACCATGATCTTATGGTTTAGACCATGGTTTTACGACCGTAGTATATTCCAGTGTAGTCTATACTATAGACCATGGTCATAATCAACCATAGTCTATAGTATATGATCTAACGTTAGACATGGTCTATACTAATAGACCACAACTAACAGTAATCGTTGGCTATAATACAGACCATGGTTACGATCAACCATGGTATTTTTTACATTTAAAAATTTTAATATTATTGTATAAATCCCCATTTATATGCACATATTTTTTTAGAAAAATTAGGATGAAGATCAACGTTGTCATTCTCCCACTTTTCCTTTAATTGACACAAAACATACCATTAAAATAAACTCAAACAAAATTCAAAATTGAATAAGAAAATGTAAATTATTTACATTGAATTGAATTAAAGTAAAATACTAAGTTAATAAATAATATGAAATTGTATATCATTTATTATTTTGTACAAGAATGTATTGCTGAAGAAACTATCTATGAGAATTACGAGAACTTCATTGATCTCAGCTTGATTAGAGTCTTTCTACTACTAATCTGCAAAAAGAAGAACAATATAATTATATTATATTAATATTCAATATCTCAAATAAATTTCAACAAATGGTCAAGAACTCCAAACTATAAATTAAGAGTGAACAATGTCTAACATTAAGTGCTTTTAATAGTTAACTCCAACTTTAATAGTACGTAGTGTATTCTTGAAGATGTTGTTTTCTAAATTAAACATTAAAAGAGCTTCATCTAAACAATTTGATTATTTAAATCTATCAACAAATTGAACATGCTATGTAAATACTCATTTTAAATCTTTCCTACCTAGAACAAATAATGCGAGCTAATCATCCAATACGTTAAGAAGCATCGAGGCATGTTGTTTCCTACCAGAAATGAAATGAAAAATAAAATTCAATGACAAATTATATATACCTTAATGCTGATTGAACCAATAGGATCATTTCTATCAAAGACCCTGCAAAAAAATTAAATTGATTGCAATAAGAAAATTATAAGTTAAATTGTTCAAGAGAAATTGTTATTCTTTGAAAGAAACAAAGATCATGCAACCAAGACAACGAAAATAGATACTCTTTTGAATCAAACGCATATTCTAATACCATCAAAATTTATTAAACAGATGTTGGAAAAGCTACCGAATTGAATTCTAGATAACAAAAAAAAAAAAAAATCTAAAACATGTCTATAACATCACGAGAATTTGAAGCTTCAAAATTTATCATACAAGTTTTTGCTTCTTCTCACACCACCTCCAACAACATTGAATTGAAAAAAATAAAAAAGAGATCAAAGAAACTAGAGTAAAGCAAACATGAAGAATAATGTAATAATTAGATTTCAAATAATGTTCTCATATAAAAATCCGAGTATAGGGAAAATTAATGAAATGTAAGACATCCTCATAAATAAAAAACTCAGAAAAAACTCTTAAGAACTTTGTTATTTTATGGTCTTGTTTAACAATTTCAACAACAAAACTGCTATAAGAGAATCAATAAATGCATACTAAAAGTAACATGAACATAGAAAAATATTAAAAAAAAAGAAGAAGAAAGAAAAAATGCAGCAACAACGTGCAAACTCACAAACATACTCTTGCAGTTGATGGCGTTTGTTTAGCAAAATGGAGGGCGGCATTGGGTTAGCAAGTTGAGTGAACAACGGGGATGCGACAATGTTCCTTGTTGAAGATGTGAATCTCCTTTTGCAGAAACTACCCTTCAATCTCCCTCCCCACGTTGTGTGCCACACACAAGGCTAAATATAGGTTAGGTTTTCTTACTTTTTCTTTTAATTTTTTAATTCTTGATTTTTTTTTAAAGTTAATTCTTTTTTTTCTTTGATACATTAAAGTTAATTCTTTTTTTTTTAGTCAAAAAAGTTAATTCTTTTAAAACTTCAGTTAAGTGAATTAAATAAAATTATATTATAGAAATTTACAAAATGTCATTTTAATTCTTTTAAATTGCAGTTTAATAAATTAAGAAAAGCCTTCGTTTAATTTTTTTTTTATGATTGTAGCATATTAAAAAAAATGTTTTTTTTTTGTTATTTAAATTTATGTTATTAAATTAAAATTTTTAAATATTATAAACATTTTTTTTATTAAATAAAAAATATGATACAAATTTATTTAATTTTTTTTATTAAATAATATTTTTGTTTGTAATTGTTAGACTATGTTTGTTTAAAATTATAGTCTATAGTTGAATTTTAGATTATGGTGTAAAAGTATACTTTTGACCATGGTATTAACAAATTATGATCTAATGTAAAATAATAATATGACGATAAACTATGATATTTGTTATCCATGATGTAATCTTAATTATAAGACTATGGTTATTTAAAATTGTAGTCTATGGTTGGTTCTTAAACCATTGTGTTCTTTTTTTTTTATATATATGAAAACCACTGTGTTCTTTTATTTTAATGTAAAGGTATATTTTTAATCATGATTTTTATTATCTATGGTGTAAAGTTTATATTTAGACCATAGTTTTTTAAAATTGTAATCTGCATATGGCTTTTAGACTATGATTTTTATCTACCGTGGTGTAAAGTTCATATTTAGACCATAGTTGTTTAAAATTGTAGTCTATAATTGGCATTTAGACTATGATTTTTATTTACCGTGGTGTAAAGTTCATATTTAGACCATAGTTAATTAAAATTGTACTCTATAGTTGACTTTTAGACTATGTTTTTATTTATCATGGTGTAAAGTTTATATTTTGACCATAGTTATTCAAAACTGTAGTCTATAGTTGCCTTTTAGACTATGATTTTTATTTACCATGGTGTAAAGTTCATATTTACACCATAGTTGTTTAAAATTGTAGTCTATAGTTGGCTTCTAGACTATGTGTTTTATTTATCATGGTGTAAAGTTCATATTTAGACCATAGTTTTTCAAAACTGTAGTCTATAGTTGCCTTTTAGACTATGATTTTTATTTACCATGGTGTAAAGTTCATATTTACACCATAGTTGTTTAAAATTGTAGTCTATAGTTGGCTTTTAGACTATGTTTTTTATTTATCATGGTGTAAAGTTCATCGTTAGACCATAGTTATTTAAAATTGTAGTCTATAGTTGCCTTTTAGACTATGTTTTTTATTTATCGTGGTGTAAAGTTTATATTTAGACCATAGTTGTTTAAAATTGTAGTCTATAGTTGGCTTTTAGACTATGGTTTTTATTTACTGTGGTGTAAAGTTCATATTTAGACCATAGTTGTTTAAAACTGAGTCTATAGTTGCCTTTTAGACTATGGTTTTTATTTACCGTGGTTGTAAATGTAATTTATACACTACGATTATTTAAAACTGTAGTCTATAGTAAACCTTTAGACTACAGGTTTTTTTGTAACCGTGGTCTATAAATAGGTTTATTTATTTTAGACCATGGTTGGACAAATCTCTAAAACATTACACTATGGTTTTTTCAAAACTATGGTCTAATATCTAAAATAAAGTGTAGTGTATTCTACATTTTGTAGTAGTGACAACACATGAAATTTTGTTTTTATATTAATAGATTTAAATCAATAGCTATTCAAAAATATTATATCCAAAAAAAATTGGTAGCTTGTTAACTATAATATGATATGTCGATGCCAAAATCCGGATAGAAGACTCACCTGACCTTCACGTGACACCAAAAGTGAATTTGTAGAAGTTGGGGAAGACGTGACCTGCAAAACCACCAAAAACCGCTGCACACCAGTGTGGTGTAGGCCACACCGCCTCCGATGCTTAAATCAGAAAACCGAGGAGGAGCTAGGAAGTAAGGGGTCGAGAATAAAGTTTCGGAACCCTTCTTCAGTGATGAAGAAGGGCTTTTATACCTGTTTGTCCTCCTAGGGTTTTTAGGGATTCGGAGGTGTTTCGAGACAAACCAGGCGGAACCGGCGCAATCCAGGGCATCAGGGACCGAAAAAAGGTAACCGAGCTCGCGTGGGTCGAATGGTCGGCCTCGGCTTTTTGCTGAGGCCGACCATATGGGTCGGGCCATGTTGGCCCGACCCTTTGGTCCGGTCTTCCTCTAGGTCGGTTTCTGGTCGTACATTTGTACATGGCCCGACCCTTTGGTCCGGTCTTCCTCTGGGTCGGTTTCTGGTCGTACATTTGTTCAGTTGTCCTCGTCAGCTTCTTGTTTGTTAGTGTGGTCCAAAATTACCTATAACATTAAGCCCCCACTCTTGAATTGAGATTCAGGTGCGAGTTAATGCTATAGGCTGAGCTCCTTAAGCCCGGTTTAAGAGTACGACTCTTGTCTCGTGCTGACTTATGTATGACTTCTTTGTTATCCTGCAAGATAGGGCAAACTAGACAAAGTAGAAACTCCCTGAATAGGGGTTAAGTGAAATGGAAATGAGAAGAGTGAGAGGTTACAAAAGTGGCTGGAGGGCCTCTCTGGTTGGCATCGGCCTCGGGCCCCTGTTAGCTCAATACTTAGCCCCCTGGCCATTTGAAGGTGGATGGTCGGCCTCGGCCTTGACATGAGGTCGATCCATGTTTTTACATCGCCTGCTCGTTCGCTTCATGGTTGGACTTATGTGCAGATTCCCTCCATGGTTGGACATCTCCTTGCTGCTTTGAACGCTTTGGTTGTGCTAAAAAGTGAAGTGACTGAGAACTCTAACCAGTTACGCTGCTTTGAATGCGTGCCTGAGGGTTGGCTTTGGAGCTAGGGTGCTAGGCCTCGGGCTTGGCATGAGGCCGAGCATTTCTTCTGCTTTGCTTGCTAATTTGCTCTGTTGTATCCATCCCGAGGGTGCGTACACTCAGTCAGGGAAAAGCTTGGGGAGGCCGAGGAAGTACCCCAGCCTCTCTTCAAGCTTTGCATTCATCCCAATGGTGCGTACACTCTTCTGGGGAAACTTGGGGAGGCCGAGGAAATTCCCGAGCCTCTCTTCAAGTGTTGTATTCATCTCGATGGTGCATACATTCAGTCAGGGAAAAGCTTGGGGAGGCCGAGGAAATACCTCAGCCTCTCTTCAAGCACTGCATTCATCCCAGTGGTGCGTACACTCTTCTAGGGAAACTTGGGGAGGTCGAGGAAATTCCCAAGCCTCTCTTCAAGTGTTGTATTCATCCCGATGGTGCGTACTCTCAGTCGGGGAAAGTACTGAAGTCTGGCCTCTACAAGGATCATTCCTGTCTAGCCACATCCGTTACATCCTATGGAAAAAACGCTTTATGTAAAACACAATGTAAAGAACTTTATTAAATTTGCAAGTGTCCGCATTGTACCATGAGGAAAAGCTATGGACATGAGTTATACAAAATGAAAATAAATAATCTTAAAAATAGCTCCACCGCTATTCATAACGTAATCCTAACTTGAATAAGTAAGAAATGAAAGTCAAAATCATCGTAACATGACCATGATTATGATGGACTCAGTCTGTCCTTATTTTCAACCCCCCACTCAAAATGTGTATTCAATATCTTGGACATGCATTTTTTGAGTAAGGAAAAACTAACTTTGTACCTAGGCCTTTGAGGGTGGAGCTCGGCCTTGGCCTCTGGATGGTCGGCCTCGGCCTTGGCATGAGGCTGACCAGCTCCTCTATGTTGTTTGCTTGTCTGTTTTCCATCCCAGGGGTGCATGCACTCAGTCGAGGAAAACTTGGAGAGGTCGAGGAAATTCTCGAGCCTCTCTTCAAGTGTTGTGTTCATCCCAAGAGTGCGTACACTATGTTGGGGACTTGGGGAGGTTGAGGACATGCGTCAACCTCTCTGCAGGAATTTAGTCTCTGCAAGAATCATTCTTGCCTAGGAAAGTGTGGAAGTTTGACCTCTACAAGAATTATTCTCGTCTGGCCGTATGCGTCAAATCCGGCTTTGTGCAAAACACAATATAATAGCTTTTATTCAATTTGCAAATGTTCACGTGTTTTACAGTGAGAAAAATTATAGACAATCTCTATGTAAAGTAAATGTAAATAGAAAAAGCAATTGTTCCTAGTCGGCCTCGACCTTCCTGCAGTGGTGGCGTTGTCTGCCACTTGTTTTTTTTTTTTTTTTGTGGCTATTGATAGTAAATCTTCAAGTGTTCTGCATTCCATGGGTGTGGAGTTGGTTTTTCGTTTCCGTCAACCAAGGCATAGGTGCCGGGGCAGACCACTTTGCTAACTTGATAAGGTCCTTCCTATGCTGGTCCCAATGCACTTGCATTGGGATCCCTGGTGTTCTGCATGACTTTCCTCAGCACTAGATCTTCTTCCTTGAAAGTGTGTCTTTTCACTTTTGTGTTATAATACCTAGCAATCATGTTTTTATACTCTGCAACTTGAAGTCATGCCATGTCACGATGTTCGTCTAGGAGGTCCAAGTTCAACCTCATAGCTTCATCATTTCCCTGCACACTAAACTGCTCTGTCCTGGAGGAGGGAATGCTGACCTCCATTGGGACTACTGCCCCTGTCCCGAATGAAAGGAAAATGGTGTTTCTCCTGTTGAGGTTCGTTCTGTTGTCCGATACGCCCACAGTACACGTGGGAGCTCTTCAACCCATAATCCTTTTAGCCCTTCAAGCTTCGCTTTCAGATTCTGCTTGATTATTTTATTCACAGCCTCCACCTAGACATTAGCTTGTGGATGGGCTGGGGATGAACAACGATGCGTTATGCCCAAATTTAAGCAGAATTTTCTGAAGGCGGCATTGTCGAACTGCCTACCATTGTCTGATATGATGGTATTAGGAATCCGAAAACGGCACACACTATTCTTCCATATGAAGTCCGTAATTTTCTTTTCAGTTATGGTTGCTAGTTGTTCCGCCTCTGCCCATTTTGTGAAATAATCCACAGCCACGACTGCATACTTGGTTTGTCCTTTACCTTGGGAGAGAGGTCCAATCAGATCTATTCCCCATTGTGCGAACGACCACGGGTTGATAATGTTCGTTAAAGGCTCAGGTGGTTGCCTTGGAATGGGTACAAACCTTTGGCATTGATCGCAAGATCTCTTGAAATGCCTAGCGTCTTGCAACATAGTTGGCCAGTAGTAACCTTGCCTGACTATCTTGTGACACAATGACCTTGCTCCTGAATGATTTCCACACACCCCCTCATGTATCTCCCTCATAACGTAGTTAGCATCACTAGGGGAAGGCACCTCAACAACGGCATCGAGTAGCCTCTTTTATATAGTTTCCCTTCCCTTAACACAAAATGCGATGCTCGTCCCTGAACCTTTTTAGCCTCTGTCTTCTCTGTTGGCAGCTCGTCTTTCCCTAAGTAATCAAGGATCGGATCCATCCGTGAAGCTTCTCTTGCTCAGGGGAGGGTTCAGTTTCAATTGACGGGATGCCCTCCCCATCTGCAGAATCCTCGACTTCAGGCCTTGGATCTTCAGCCTCGACCTCAGACTTATCCTTAGGCTCGGCCTCATCCTCTAGCTCAGCCTCTGCTCGGCCATCTGTCTCGAGAACCTCCTAAGTACATACCGCAAGCTCAAACAAAACCTCAACTGATACAATCATGCTCAACTTTGTATCATAGGCAGCCGCCAAACGAGCCAATGAATCTGCATTGGCGTTCTGAGACCTTGGGATTTGCTTGATCTCCCACTTCTCAAATTTGGACAACAGTTCCCTGGCCCTAGATAAGTACTTTCTCATTCTTTGTTCCCTAGTCTGATATTCTGCGAACACTTGCTTCACGATTAGTTGTGAATCGCTCTGAACCAGGATGTCTGAGACTCTGATCTCCCTTGCCAACCTCAATCCTGCAAGGAGTGTCTCGTATTCAGCCTTATTATTTGAGGCCATGAAGTTAAATCTCAGGGCATACTCAAATCTCCCTCTATCAGGGGATTCTAGCAAAATTCATGCTCCACAACCCTTGGTGTTAGAAAAACCGTCTACAAAGAGTGTCCAAGTGTGTTTTACCTCCCTTACACCCAGCATATTGACCTCTATGTTTAACTTGTTCTACTCGGCCTCGGGCCTCTGAGGGTCGGCCTCATCCTTGGCAGTTGTTAACTCTGCTAGGAAATCTGCCACAGCTTGCCCTTTCATGGAAGTCCGAGGTTTATAGTGGATGTCATACTCACTCAACTCAACTGCCCACTTCATGAGGCGTCTCGAGGCATCTGGCTTCTACAACACCTGTTTTAGAGGAAAATTGGTCAAAAATGTTACCTTATGGGCTTGGAAATACGGACGCAATCTTCTGGTTGACGTAACTAGGGCCAAAGCGAGCTTCTCCACTTGGGGGTATCTAGTTTCTACTCCAACCATCGACTTACTGGTATAATACACGGGTCGCTGGAGCTTCCCTTCTTCTTTGATCAGTGCAGAACTTACAACCGTATCCAAGGCAGCAACGTAAAGCAGTAGCTCGTCGCCAGGGAGCGACTTGGCTAAGAGTGGGTGTTGGGTTCCTAGAGTGAGTAAAATATGATCTAAAAAGACTCTAGAATTCCTGTGCAAGTATACACAGTCTGCAACAAGTAATATTATCAATCCGAGTCCTGAATTAGCTTCCACTTTATCTATTTTGTGTAACTTTCTAATGGTTTCAAAGATGGTAAAAATGATTTGGTTTTATAAGAATTATGCTGAAGCAAAATAAAAGACAGAACAAAGAATAAACAAATAGGCAGACAGATAAAAGACAGACGCTGGTTAGGCTTAGTAATTGTTTAGAAAGATGCTCTGGCAATATTATTGATCATGCAACTCTCGCAGTATTATTAGCGGATTCCTCCCGGAACTCCAGATCTTTTGGAATGTGTTTCCAACCCCAATGAAGTGCGACCGATCAAGCACTAGGCAACTGGCTATCCCTAGCTCAGTCACTGGCGTTCACCAATACACAATGATCTTAGTGTGGATAATTGCCACACACTCTCTAAATCATCCCTGAAACTAGAGAGAGGTATTCACACCGGCTGGCCAGGCGGGCATAAAATGGAAATAGGCACAACAATTAACCAAGATGAAATAATCAATATATTACTAAAGTGTAAGCACGGCAACTACATGTTCCTAACCAACACCTAAAGCTACTTAGTTCATAATAAACATGGAAACATGAATTACAATCTGAGTAGGCATGTCCATAGTCACAAGATAATAATAATCTCCTCAATCAGCTTGTGAACAATGGTGTTCTTGATAATCTCTAATCTCTCTATACTACTCGGCTTCCAAGGAAAGCTGGAATGCTTTTGACTTGGACGGCTACTTCCTTTTATAGAAGGATAGAAGGCTTGAATTAGGTCAACTTGGACACGTGTAGGGCTCTCCTTGCTCCTTTATCCGGAAAATAACTCAACAGAAGTCGGTACATGAAGTTGGCTAACGAGCTGTGATGTGGCAGTTCTGTTCCCAGTTTTGCTGCAGCACAGAATTTGCTCCATCAAGTCGCCTCGCAACAGATTCTGCACAAAATGATTTCCAAAGCTTCCATTCTTCCAAATGGGTTAAAACATGTAATATCTATCTAGAACCAACCCTATTAAGCATAAAAGACACACAAATCTTATATAAATGATGCCTCAATAACTACATTTTGGGCAGTTATCACACCCCCAAACTTAAACTATTGTGCGTCTCGAGCAATACTAACTCACCTTCCTTAAGAATTTAAAACATTAGACAAAGAATTAGCTTAATCAAATTAGACAATCCAATACTGTCTTTAACCTTTACCTAAGCACTCTGCAAAACAGAGCTCTGTCGCAGCAAAATGATTCCTCCAGCAGGGACAAATAATCACCACTTTCAACTCAATTCTAAGAACTCACCACAGCCTAGCTCTATTATCAGACATTCAAAATATATTTTCAAGGGGTTTATATTTTCATTTTTAAACTTTAAGCAGTCCTACAGTCATAAGTTCTTAAGCATGGGATGGCCCACTTTATGGTGCAGTATACCCATGCCTCAAACTTATCACCAACTAGGCTCAATACTCTTTATAAAGCTCAAAAATCCTTAGTTATTCCATCTCTTGCCCCTTAGAATGGCAACATTTTATGATGAAACTCACCTAAGTTCTGGGAGACAGAAAAACTACTGGATCATCATTCATCCTTCAAAACTTTTGCTCCATCAATTTTTCTCAGCAAAATTTTCAACAAATAATTTTTTCAGCAAATAATTTTTCTCATTTTTTCACATTTCCTAGGTCATCTTTTGACGCGAAGACAAACTGTGGGTATCACAAATGTCCCCAGTTACTCAACAACCTAGCAAATTTTTACTTGAAGGAGAGGAATGCTCGAGCAAAACAATTGGAGTAGCAAAAAGTCCCCCAAACTTGAATTATTCATTGTCCCCAATGAATCATCAAATAAGCAATTATACCCCCAAACTTAAATTTTTCTATCTGAATTTTTAAACTAAGCGTGGGACTAAAACTAAGCTTAAAGTGGATCATATAAGTCTACACTACCTCCAAAATCTTCTTTACCACAGCAACAGTCCGGGCTAGAAGAAATGTTCAAGCAAAAGGTTTCTGGAGATCAGAATACCTTGATCTAATTAAGCCTAATCAGTCCAAGCTTCAAAAATTCAGAAGAAAATTAGTTAAGTTAGAGTTACTCAATGCTCATGGAGCAGAAACATCTAGCAATGTCATTAAAAACAAAAGAAAAGAAATTACATAGTAGAGATATATTTTTAAAGCAGAAAAATTAAAAAGAAACAGTCATAACAAGCAAATATAGAAGAAGATGCGGTCATAAATGCGCGAGCAAACAAAATATTTCAACAAAAAGATTGTGCGCTCAAATTCTCCTCCTTCAATCTTCCTGACCATGTTCTTCTTCTTCATCACCTTCTCTTTCCACAGGCGGCGGCTGGATCCAGGGGTTTAACAGATCTTCAGGGAATGCAGGAAGGGCTGGATACGGTTTGGAAAAATTCTCTTGCAGCGCCCTTCTTAAGCTGGCATCCCGATTCTTAACATAGTTCCAGAAGGTTAAAGTTTGCCTCTCAGCAAACTCTTGCCGACTGGCCGAAAGTGCCAGTTGTTCTAGAATCGAGTTGATGCCGTGGATAAGACCACCTTGACGTACCTCCTGCATGCGCTAGAATCGTGCCAAATTGGGCGTGTCTATGATTCCCTTGTCAAACAGAATCACATCTCCCTCTTCCACTGGAACCCCTGCTCTTCTGCATAGCATCGTTATTGTGTTTGGAAAGAACAGTTTCCCTACCTTTTTCCGCCAACAGTCAACAATTTTAGAAGAAATTATTTTTCCTACATCAATACTCATCAGGTGAAGAATGGCAAAGGCAAGCAGTACCCTGTCCCGAGATATTGTGGAGTCGTGAGTTGTCGGCAGTAAGCGTAGCCTAATGAAACCCATCCAGGTGTTGGCTTCACTCTTCAAATAAGCAGCTTGAAACGTGTGCTTTCGCGTCTGCGACAACCTCCATTGGGCCCCCTCAATGCCTACCTCTCGGACAGCCGCACTTAATTGGTCGCTAGATGGTGCAACCATCATCTCATTAAAAACTGCATGCCGAAAATCCTGGAGATTGAACAAATCATTAATGGCTTCTGGGCTCCACTGTACGGGCACTCCTCGAACTATAACCTCAAATTTGTCACGAACGTCAAGATTGGCGTAAAATTCCCGAACAATATTGGAATTAACGGGCTCTGGTTTCGCACAAAACTGCCTCCAACCAAGGTTCGCTATTCCAGACTTCAAGAATCGTGGCACATTATCGCCAAATCCTCGCTCGAACAGGAAGACCTGTTTCAGCATCTCCTGATATTTTGCTCGAGCAAGGTTGTTGACGAAGCGAATAAAAGGTATTCTTGGTTCCTCGATCTCATCAGCCTCACCCGATGCCTCAGCAATCTCTTTGCCCTTGTCTTCTCTTCGCTTGGGCAGAATCTCTTCCTCCGCCTTTTTCGCTTCTTTTTCTCTCGTCTTGTCTTCAGCCTCCTTCTTCTCTTGCTCCTCTCTCTCTGTATTGTCTTTTTCAGAGTCAGTAGTTGGAGGCGAGGGGGTATCAGTTCGAACTACCTGAATACGGCCGGCTTTTCGCTTAATGCGGCGACGCTTAGGTACCTCGGGCATGATAACCTCCACTCGAGCCTTTTGAACTGGCTCATTCTCAGTCGCAACCTCTATCTACACATCCTCATTCTGTTTTTCTTGAATTTCCACTCGAACTTCCTCTGTATCTGCAACTCTCTACTCAGCCTGTTCTGGGTTCTATTCTTCTGGTTCTTTCGGGTCTTCTTCAACTACTATGGCAGCAACCTCATTTGTTGCCTCCTGGACCTCTTCTTGTTCCGCAGCCCTTTGCTGCCTTCTCCTTCTCTTCGCTTCTTTTTCCTCTGGCGTCCTCTTCTTTTTCGTTTTCGCTTTCTGAACCTCGGGGGTAACGGGTATCTCTTCTCCCTCATTATCTCTCTCTTTTCTCGCTCTCGTTTTAGCCATCGAAGATTTGAAAAGGAATTCTATAACGCACACAGAGAACGAAAGAAAAATGCAAATGGTAAGGGATGGATCAAAAAGATGAAGTGGGAAGAACTTACCGAAGGTTCTTGAATAAATAGCTGCAGCAAATCAAATCATAACTAAAAGATTTTGCTCCGTATTAAATGGGTTTACCGTTCACATTCAATTTGCAAATCAAATTCCCAACGGTAAAATCTTTGAATTTCAATTAACCATGGTAAATAATTGCACACTGTCAACGGCTAAACCGTTGGATAATCCCTGCGTGACATGTGGCAGCATCCCGGAAATTTACCTGCTCACAGAAATTCAAAAATCCCAACGGTAAAAATAATTAACTCACAATAAAATCTTTTTTTCTCGGACGAAATGCTCCAGCCAGACCTTTGCCGCAACAATCTTCTGAACCTGAGGAATCTTGGATACGAGATTCAAATTTCAAAATAGAAAACCAAATCTTCTAAATTTAAAAATAACCAATCAAATCAACTTTAATCTTTCTTGAAGCCGAATTAATTTAGAGAAAATCTTTATGAACTCAAATTAAACAGAATAAATAAAATCTAGATCTTAATCTAATAAAATCTAATTAATTCAAAGATAATTCAAAGATAATCAAAAAATCAAATCAAATTCAAAACGAAATAGATAAAATCTAAACAAATACTTAAAGATAAAATCTAATAAACCACGCAAAATCAAATCTAACCTATTCGAAAATAAATCAGCAAAATATAAAACAAATACAAACACTGGGAGCTCAAAATTTTGCTCTGTGAAATGCTCCCGCAAAAATCCTGCTCTCTCAATCATCACCCAACCTTAGGGAAGGATATTTCGCCTGAAATTCTTCTCCCCAATAATTTTTCACACGCTGTCCATTCACCTTGAATACTCTCCCATCTTTTTCATCCTGCAAAGTAATTGCTCCATGGGGGAAAACCTCAATCACAATAAACGGTCCTGACCATTTAGATTTTAGTTTCCCAGGAAATAATTTCAATCTAGAATTATAAAGCAAGACTTTCTGACCTTTGACAAACTCTTTAGATTTAATTTTCTTATCATGCCACAACTTAGTCTTTTCTTTATATATTTTCGCATTCTCATAAGAAAATTGGCGAAATTCCTCTAATTCATTAAGCTGCAGCATTCTTATTGCTCCTGCACGACTCGGATCAAAATTTAACTTTTTCAAAGCCCAGAACGTTTTATGCTCTAGCTCCAATGGTAAATGGCAAGCTTTCCCATATACTAACCTATAGGGAGACATACCTAGAGGAGTCTTATAGGCTGTCCTATTAGCCCAAAGAGCCTCATCCAACCTAAAAGACCAATCCTTCCTAGATGGATGAACTACTTTCTCTAGAATCGATTTAATTTCCCTATTACTAATTTCAGCTTGATCATTTGCTTGTGGGTGATAAGGGGTAGCTATCCTATGCTTAATCTCATACTTAACTAACAGCTTAGTTAAGATATTATTAACAAAATGTGTACCCTCATCACTCACTAGAGCTCTAGGTGTCCCAAACCGCGCAAAGATGTGCGATTGAAGAAACCTTGCAACTGTCTTGGCATCACTCTGATGGCATGCAATGGCCTCCACCCATTTGGACAAGTAATCAACTTCCAATAAGATAAAAACATTGCCATTAGAAGGGGAAATGGCCCCATAAAATCTATACCCCATACATCGAATAATTCAACTTCTAAAACATAAGTAAGAGGCATTTCATCTCTAGGCCCCAAATTTCCTCTCCTTTGGCAAGCATCACATTGCTTGTAGGACCAATGGGCATCCTTGAATAAGGTGGGCCAGAAAAATCCACAATGTAAAATCCTCATAGCTGTCCTCTGACCGCTGAAATGACCTCCATACGGCGAAGAGTGACATTGCTCCAGGATTTCCTTTGCTTCAGCACCTGAAACACACCTACGAATAATACCATCAGGGCATTGCTTATACATAAATGGCCCATCCCAATAGAAAAATTTTGCATCATGCTTAAACTTTTTCTTCTGCCTCCAATCCATGTCAATAGGAGTGACTCCCTTTACCAAAAAGTTGGCAATATCAGCATACCAAGGGACGTCCCTGACTACCTTTACCTCAACAGCAAAAAGCTGTTCATCTGGAAAAGCATCTGAAATGGCAGATTGCTCCAGCAAGGATGATGATGGATCAAGACGAGATAAATGATCTGCAATGACATTTTCTGATCCGTTCTTGTCCTTTATCTCCAAGTCGAACTCCTGCAATAATAAAACCCAACGAATTAGTCTATGCTTTGCATCTTTCTTAGACATTAGATACCTTATTGCTGCATGATCCGTGAACATCGTGACTTTGGATCTAACCAAATATGGTCGGAACTTCTCAAAAGCAAACACAACAGCTAACAACTCCTTTTCAGTAGTTGTATAGTCAACTTGTGCTTCATTTAAAACCTTGCTTGCAAAATATATGGGATGGATAAATTTGTCATGCTTTTGCCCCAGCATAGCACCTACCGTAGCATCACTCGCATCACACATTACCGCAAATGGTAAATTCCAATTAGGTGCACACAGAATGGGTGCTGAGATTAAAGCAGCCTTTAAAGTCTCAAAAGCCTTCCTACAATCTGCATTAAAGTCAAAAACATGATCAGTGCACAATAAGTTACAAAGAGGTTTACTGATTTTGGAAAAATCTTTTATGAACCTCCTATAAAATCCAGCATGTCCTAAAAAACTCCGAATTCCCTTCACTGAATTCGGTGGTTCTAATCTCTCAATCACCTCAATTTTTTCCCTATCAACTTCTAAACCATTCCTAGAAATCCTATGACCTAATACTATGTCTTCCGTTACCATGAAGTGGCATTTTTCCCAATTAAGAACTAGATGGGTATCCTCACATCTCTTTAATACCTTGCCTAAATTATCTAAAAAATTCTGAAAAGACCCTCCAAAAACTGAAAAATCATCCATAAATACCTCAACAGTGGACTCAATCATATCAGAAAAATTGCTAACATACACCGCTGAAATGTTGTTGGAGCATTGCAAAGGCCAAAAGGCATTCGCCTAAAAGCAAACGTCCCATAAGGACAGGTGAAAGTGGTTTTCTCCTGATCCTCAGGAGCAATAGTAATCTGGTTATACCCATAATAACCATCTAAGAAACAGTAATAGGCCTGACCAGCCAATCTATCCAACATCTGGTCAATAAATTGTAGAGGGAAATGGTCCTTACAGGTGGCCTTATTAAGCCTCTTGTAGTCCATACAAACCCTCCAGCCAGTTACTGTCCTGGTTGGGATCAACTCATTGTCTTAATTGCTCACCACAGTGACACCTCCTTTCTTAGGAACACATTGGACAGGGCTTACCCAATTGCTATCGGCAATTGGATAAATGATCCCAGCATCCAACCATTTAATCACCTCCTTTTTAACAACCTCTTTCGTTGCAGGGTTAAGCCTTCTTTGTTGCTCAATACTCCTAAAGGATCCCTCCTCTAGGGTGATTTTGTGCATACAAAAAGATGGGCTAATTCCCTGAATGTCAGCCAATGTCCAACCTATAGCCTTGCGGTATTGCTGCAGCAATTTTATTAAGGCCTCCTCATGCTCTGACATTAAATCTGATGCAACAATAATGGGCAACTTCTCACCTTTCCCAAGATACACATACTTTAGATGATCCGGCAAGGGCTTCAAATCTAAAGTATGTTAAATAAAGCAACACTAACTATATATCTAGAATATTCTTGAACCATCTACATGGATGTTTATAATTAGGTCCTCTCTAGATTTATCTTGAATATTGTAAATAGATATGTAAAAGAAACTCTAGAGTTATCTTATTCTTTAGTTAGGCTCCAAGGAATTCTAGAGAATTCTTTTGGATAAGGATAAGGATAAGTAGAGAAATATCTAGGATATTTCTAGATCCAAGAAGAGCCTAGAAAAATCCATTTGCTTGGGCTCCAAGGATCTTAGTCCTATAAATAGGAGTGTGTCCCCCATAAGAACACAACTTGGAGGAATAAACAAGTTGGAGAGAGTATCACAAGTGAGTGTGAGAAAGTGAGAGAGTCTTTCATAAGAGTGTCCATCTTTGTACTTTCCTAATAAAAGTTTCTTTCTTCCAAGTGTTTGTATCTCCCCTTTTGTGCTAATTTCTTCAACAAAGTAGGTGCCTCAATCAGGGATGGCTTAATAGGAGGAGTTTTCCTTTGATCTAAATCTAAAGACTCAAAAACTTCCTCACTCCTAAACAATTCTTTTTCATTCTTTCTTTCTAACAAACAAACTTCTAAATCTTCTACACTAACCTCTCCATGCTCTTCCGAATGCTTACTAGCCGAATCCTGTATTGCTGTCTCAATAACTGTGCTCTCCAGAATCCGAATGAAGGAGCAATCCTCTATTTCGTCTTGATATTTCATGGCTTTAAACACATTAAATTTCACTTCCTCATTACAGACTCTCATTGTTAATTCCCCTTTTTGAACATCTATTAACGCCCTACCAGTAGCCAAAAATGGACGACCTAGAGTGATTGGGACATCTTTATCAACCTCATAGTCTAAAATAATAAAATCAACAGGAAAGATGAACTTATCTACTTTTACTAAGACATCCTCAATTTTACCCTCTGGATATGTGATAGACCTATCAGCTAGTTGAAGTGTGACTGTGGTAGGCCTAGCTTCACCAATGCCAAGCTTCCGATAGACCGAAAGAGGCATAAGGTTAATGCTTGCACCTAAATCACAGAGTGCTCTACCTAACTCTTTTCCACCTATAGACACAGGTATAGTAAATGATCCTGGATCCTTAGCCTTGGGTGGTAGCCCATTCTTAAGAATAGCACTACATTCCTCAGTAAGAGATACAGTTTCAAACTCACCTAACCTCTTCTTTTTAGTTAAAATATCCTTAAGAAATTTAGCATAATTAGGCATTTGCTCTATAGCTTCTACTAAAGGGATATTTATGTGCAACTGCTTAAGAATCTCTAAAAACTTTTTAAATTGATCGTCCTGACTCTTAGACTTTTGCCTTTGTGGAAAAGGTAGAGGTGGTACATAAGGTGGGGGCGGCACATAAGGTGGTTCCACATCTGGAACAGAACCAGATGCTCCAGCATTTTTATTGTTGTCTCCAGCACCCTGACAAGACTCCAACTCTTTCTCAACAACAACATTATTTTTATCACCATTTTTATTTATATTCTGGGTCTTACTAGGCTCATTTTTTTCTTCTAATGGCTTACACTCCTTAGAGTTACTGTCTTTACCTGCTCCTTACCTTCCCTTCGAGGGTGTTCAGTATCCGAGGGAAGTTTCCCTTGAGGCCTTGCCTTCAGCTCATTAGCTAGCTGACCCACTTGCAATTCCAGGGCTCTCATCGAAGCTTGATTACTTTGAATTGCGGCATCTGTACGAGCCATAAATTCTTTCATCATCGCCTCGAGAGAACTTCCCGAATTTTGCTGGGGCAATACCTGCGCTTTAGCAAATCCCGGCTGGTTCACCTTTTGCTGCGCTTGTGCACTGTTTCCTTGTCCTCCCCATGAGAAGTTGGGGTGGTTGCGCCAACCTGGATTATAAAAGTTAGAGTAAGGGTTATTCCTCTAATTACCTACAAAAAACACAGAAGCTGGATTGCTGAGGCAGAACTCGTAGTTGTGATTTTCACCACAATAGACACATGCTTCCTCTACCACTTGGTTCACCACTGCAGCAGGCTCCATAGTTGGTGGCTGCTGATGACTAATCACTGTCACATTCTTAAGAGCATTAGCAATCATAACAAGATCAGCCCTAATGGTAGACACACCATCAACCTCTAATACACTCTTAACCTTTTTATTTGTGCCTCTAACATCCGACCACTGACAACTATTAATCGATATTCTTTCTAAAATCTCATAAGCTTCATCAAAAGTCTTTGCCAAAAGGGCCCCTCCAGCCGAAGCATCGACCATACCTTGGGTTACTCCATTTAAACCATTGTAAAATGTTTCCATTTGAATACAATGAGGTAAACCATGGTGGGGACACTTTCGCAAAAGCTCCTTAAACCTTTCCCAAGCCTCACTAAGAGTCTCATCTTCAAGTTGCCTAAACCCTACTATTTCACTCCTTAATTTAGCATTTCTATTAGGTGGGAAATATTTACTCAAAAAAATTTCAGCTAACTCATCCCATGTCCTAATTGACCCTGGAGCAAAAGAGTTTAACCATGCCTTCGCTACATCTCTAAGAGAATTCGGGAACAAAGTTAATTTAAGAGCATCTCTAGGCACTCCTTGAATTACAAAAGAATCGCTAACTCCTAGAAAAGACTTAAGATGTAAATGAGGGTCTTCAGATGACAAACCATGGAATTGCCCCACGGTTTGCAACATCTGAAACATTACCGGTTTCATTTCAAAATTCGCAGCTTGGATTTGGGGACGTGCAATCCCTGGATTCAACTCATTAAACATTGGGACAGCATACGCTCGAATGGCTTTGGTCTTATCGTTCGCTATCAAGATAGGATTTTCAGCCTGATTATTTTGCTGCTCATTTTGTTCAAACAGCGGATTTTGCTACAGCAAACGATTCTGGGGGTCTGCTGGACCTTCAGGATCCAGCGGCGCGTTCTCCATCTGGTTTCTGCGCTGCTCTCTCCTTCTAATCTTGAATTTCCTCTCAATTTCTGGATCAAGCTCGAACCTTACCCCAAGCGGATCGCTCATGCACCAAGCTCACACCTACAAAAACAAAAGAAACAATCAAAAAGTTCTAGCACCAAACCACTAAAACACATACACAAAACAAATCAGATAAAAACTTATTCAAGTCCCCGGCAACGGCGCCAAAAACTTGTTGGGTTCCTAGAGTGAGTAAAATATGATCTAAAAAGACTCTAGAATTCCTGTGCAAGTATACACAGTCTGCAGCAAGTAATATTATCAATCCGAGTCCTGAATTAGCTTCCACTTTATCTATTTTGTGTAACTTTCTAATGGTTTCAAAGATGGTAAAAATGATTTGGTTTTATAAGAATTATGCTGAAGCTAAATAAAAGACAGAACAAAGAATAAACAAATAGGCAGACAGATTAAAGACAGACGCTGGTTAGGCTTAGTAATTGTTTAGAAAGATGCTCGAGCAATATTATTGATCATGCAACTCTCGCAGTATTATTAGCGGATTCCTCCCGAAACTCTAGATCTTTTGGAATGTGTTTCAACCCCAATGAAGTGCGACCGATCAAGCACTAGGCAACTGGCTATCCCTAGCTCAGTCACTGGCGTTCACCAATACACAGTGATCTTAGTGTGGATAATTGTCACACACTCTCTAAATCATCCCTGAAACTAGAGAGAGGTATTCACACCGGCTGATCAGGCGGGCATAAAATGAAAATAGGCACAACAATTAACCAAGATGCAATAATCAATATATTACTAAAGTGTAAGCACGGCAACTACATGTTCCTAACCAACACCTAAAGCTACTTAGTTCATAATAAACATGGAAACATGAATTACAATCTGAGTAGGCATGTCCATAGTCACAAGATAATAATAATCTCCTCAATCAGCTTGTGAACAATGGTGTTCTTGATAATCTCTAATCTCTCTATACTACTCGGCTTCCAAGGAAAGCTGGAATGCTTTTGACTTGGACGGCTACTTCCTTTTATAGAATGATAGAAGGCTTGAATTAGGTCAACTTGGACACGTGTAGGGCTCTCCTTGCTCCTTTATCCCGAAAATAACTCAACAGAAGTCGGTTCATGAAGTTGGCTAACGAGCTGTGATGTGGCAGTTATGTTCCCAGTTTTGCTGCAGCACAGAATTTGCTCCATCAAGTCACCCAACAACAGTTTCTGCACAAAATGATTTCCAAAGCTTCCATTCTTCCAAATGGGTTAAAACATGTAATATCTATCTAGAACCAACCCTATTAAGCACAAAAGACACACAAATCCTTATATAAATGAGGCCTCAATAACTACCTTTTGGGCAGTTATGAGTGGGGTCGAGCTCAGATAGTCCTTCAGCTCTCGAAAAGCCTTTTCGCACTCTCCAGTCCATTCGAAACGTGATCCCTGTCAAAATTTTAAAGAAGGGTAAGCACCTGTCAGTTGATCTACTAACAAACCTGTTCAAGGCGGCAATCCTCTCGTTCAAGCTTTGAAGTTGCTTGAGATTGGTCGGGAGGACATTTGCATGATTGCTCTGATCTTGTCTGGGTTTTCTTCTATCCCCCTCTGATGTACCATGAACCCTAGGAACTTTCCAGACTTTACCCCAAAAGCGCACTTACTCGGGTTTAGTTTCATTCGATACTTTCGGAGTATTTGGAAAGCTTCACTAAGGTCAGACTCATGGCCTTAAGACTTCAAGCTCTTCACCAGCATATCATCCACGTATACCTCCCAGTAACGGAGCGAACATGTGGTTTACCATCCGTTGGTATGTTGCTCCAGCGTTCTTTAAACCGAATGGCATGACCTTGTAACAATACAATCCTCGACTGGTGATAAATGAAGTTTTTTCCTAATCGGGCTCGTGCATTCTAATTTGGTTGTACCCTGAGTACGCATCCATAAAACTCAGCATCTCGTGTCCTGCTGTGGTATCAACCAACTGGTCGATCATGGGCAAATGATAGTTGTCCTTTGGGCATGCCTTATTTAGGTCGGTGAAGTCGATGCACATCTGCCACTTCCCGTTAGCCTTCTTTACCAACACCACATTAGACAACCATTGGGGATAATGAACTTCCCAGATGAACCCCACTTTAAGCAACTAATCCACTTGACTGACAATAACCTCATTCCTCTCCAAATTAAATGCTCTTCGTTTCTACTTTACTGGCTTGAAATCCCTGTCCACGTTTAACCGGTGAACCATCACTTCCAGGTCAATTCCCAGCATATCTTCGTGTGACCATGCAAACAAATCTGCATTAGCCCTCAAGAAACCAACCAGTCTGTCTCTTTGCTCAGCCCCCAGTTTGGTGACAATGTTCACCCTCCTTTCCTCAGACGTTAGTGGCATAGACTCAAGTTCTCCCGCTGGCTGTCCTCTTGGGTCAGGTCCAACAGTATCGTTGACACGCGGAACCTTACAACAGTCTCCGGAGTTAGGGTCGGCCTCTTCCCTATCGGGGTCGGCCCCAGTTTGGTTCGGCACTTTCTGCTCATACCCTAGGTTTCCTTCCGGTTCCTGAACTCAATCCATTTTGTAGACCACCACCGATGCACGGTTTGAACTGGCAAACGCTCCTCCCCACAGACGGCGCCAACTGTTGATGCCAAAATCCGGACAGAAGACTCACATGACCTTCACGTGACACCAACAGTGAATTTGTAGAAGCTGGGAAAGATGTGACCTGCAAAACCAGCAAAAATCGCTGCACACCGGTGTGTGTAGGCCACACCGCCTCCGATGCTTAAGTCAGAAAATCGAGGAGGAGCAAGGAAGTAAAAGGTCGAGAATAAAGTTTCGGAACCCTTCTTCAGTGATGAAGAGGGGCTTTTATACCTATTTGTCCTCCTAGGGTTTATAGGCATTCGGAGGTGTTTCGAGACGAACCAGGCAGAACCGGCCCGATCCAGGAAATCAGGGACCGAAAGGAGGTAACCGAGCTCGTCCCGCTGGTCGGCCTCGGCCTTTTGCCGAGGCCGACCATATGGGTCGGGCCATGTTGGCCCGACCCTTTGGTATGGTCTTCCTCTGGGTCGGTTTCTGGTCCTACATTTGTCCAGTTGTCCTCGTCAGCTCCTTGTTCGTCAGTGTGGTCCAAAATTACCTATAACATGATATTTGATAATCACAGTCTAATTAAATTGAAAATTGAAAATTTCAAATTCAAATTATGTCAACTATATTCAAACTAAAACAATGGTAAGCAAGAAAAATTAAATTAAATTAAAAACAAAAACATTAGAATAACAAATATTAAAATATTTCTTAAAAAAATATTTGAAAATCACGTATGATATTTTCAAGAGAGTTTCAATGAAAGTTGATAGTTTTTTAAAAAAGAAAATCGATTTTAAACTTACACAACTGTTTTTTAAAAATGTAATTTAAAACAACCATATAAAAAAGTAATTTGAGAATCATGGTTTAGTGATAATTTCAATAAAAATTTAATAGAAATTGATCATTAAAAAAATAGAAAATCAATTTTCTAATTACTAAATTACTTTTTAAAAATTTAACTTAAAAACAACGGTGAAGAATCTAAAACCAAAAGAATTCTTTCCAACACATACAAAATCTAGAATCATGGTGTAGTGATAATTCCAATAGAATTTTAATTCATATTGATCTTTTAAAAAAAATCAATTTTCTAATTACTAAATTATTTTTTAAAAATATAATTTAAAAACAACCTTGAAGAATTCAAAATCAAGAGAATTCTTCCCAGTACAAAAAAAAAACCAAAATAATTTCCAATACATGAAGTTTTGTTCTTATATTGATAAATTTAAATGAACGGCTATTAAAAAATATTATATTCGAAAACTGGTTTAATCATAATATAATATTCAAGAATGATGGAGTGAAGAACACTCGAGCGGAAGCGTTAGCGGATCTTAGGCACCGATTTTCATTAATTTTGTTGATTTGCATGCTGAAAATAAGAACGAAAAACAGAGGAAAAGAAAACCGACCTTGATAGCTCAAATTCGTGGATCTCTTTGGATGTTTCTTTACACGAACGGCTCATGAACAACCACCGAGATCTTCCCCGCTATTCTCCAGCCTTAGAACGGGCTTGTGGGAACCCGAGCATGATGAAATTGGAGCAAGAAATTGAGAAGAGAGAATGGGTTTTTGTGTTTTGGACTCCACGGTTTTGAGAGAGAAAAAGCATATTCCAGCACTTTTCATTTTGGTTTTTGTGTGTGTATTCTTCAGCAATCTACTCTCTTCCAATGAAGAAAGAAACAAGAGTATATATCTTCAATTTTGGGATTGTGGTGTCATCACACTAGGTGTCTTCTCATGGAAAAATGCATGAGCTGGGTATCTCAAATATCACCACCTAATGACATCATTTCAAAAACTCATTTTGAAATTAAAAAATTAATTATATTAATTAATTTTAATTTACATAACTAATTAAACATTTTTAATTAATTACAAATTTATAATTTGATATGTAATATCAATTTGATTATTTGCACCAATCCCGACTTATCTCAAAACCAACTTCTTAAACATGAATCCCTATTCATGTATACAATATTTAAATCATATTTAAATAACTATAATTCTCTCAAAATATGGTTTAATACACAATTAAACCGACACGTTAAATTATATCGAATATAATTAACAATATCTCCCTTAATCGAATTTGAACGTTTTTCAAATTCTTTCATCACTCTGTTCTAAGGTTAATCTGTTTGAGCTAGCAGGGGGACCTAATGGACCTACAGATCATGGGCTCCAACAATTCGAGATTAACCGGTTGAACTCTTTCAATCCTAGTTAACCAACATTCCTTAACTAACGAGACACTCCACTATAGCCCGTAGCTGAATTCCCCTCACTGTAGATATACTTCTGTCCACCCGATAAAACCATGATTAATAAGCCAATCCTTCACAGATTATTCGTTACTATAGCCAGGTCAAAAGTCCGTTTTACCCCTATAGCACTTCTTTTTCCTTAAGCCTTCACTGAGTCCCTAATGAACAATTGGTTTGTGGTCCCACCACTAAACCTAAAACCTCTCGGGCCAATGAGAGGGCGGCGCGCCTTTGTTCACGTCCCGGAGTCAGTACTTAAGGGAACAACCTTTCTACTATCCCTAAAGACGGGTAGGAGTGAATTCCACCTTGCAGGACTATGTCCCCAGCTATCTGTTCGGTCTTATCCCCAAAGTGGCAGGTTTATTGTGCGGCGCTTATGGGCCACTCTCACCTATGCAAATCAAAGGATAATCCCGAATAAACAAGAGTTCATAGTTAGCTCAGGATTAAGATCGAGTTACCTAGATCATCGCTTGAAAAAGTCAGTTTCACAGTAAACGGCGTTATAAAGTGAAAGTGACTTATTTCACGGTCCGGTCTTATACAAACTTCTTTTGCATAGGACGCCCCCACTCACATGTCTCTACATGAACGATTTAGGATCACATCGTTTGTATTAAAACAAAGTGGGTCTCGTCACGTAGTTTTTCCTAGGATAAGGTACCCAGTCTTATCCTTATACTATAGACCGTTTAGGCTATGTACTTGAACCTGATCCACTTTTATGTCACTACATAAAGTTCAAGCATTCATATCATAGCCATGGATTCTAGTTTATTGGATTTTAGTTAAATAAAAAACATAGTTAAACAAATCTTTCGACAACCATAATAAAAATTATTCTAATAAGTTTTATACATAAATTTGTTACATTTACCATCCATGAGTTTTAGGACATAAACCCCAACAAAGAAAAAAAAATAAAAAAGTAAAAATAACAACAATAAGATAGCAAATATCTATAAATATTTTAAAATCATGGTGTAGTGATAATTTGATAGTTCAAATATAATTTTAATTGAAATTCATCTTTTTTTTAATAAAAAAAAAACAGTTTTCTAATTACTAAATAATTTTTAAAAATTGTAATTAAAAAATCTTGAAGAATCCAAAACCAAAAGAAATCTTCTAAGCACACAAAATATTTTATTAATTCATAACACATAAGTTTTGTTTTTATATTAATAAATTTAGATCAACAACTATTAAAAAATATAATAATATAATATTTGAGAATCACTGTCTAATTAAATGGACAAAATTCAAATTCAAATTATGTCAACTATATTCAAACTAAATTAGTGGTAAATGAATTAATTTAGACCCTTCATATAAAACTCACAAATTATAATTTTGGAGACAACGAAATTAAATTAAGAAAAAAATTAAAAAGAAAAAAGAAAAGAAAAGAAAGAGATACGTGAAAAGCCAATGAATAATTGGAGAAGATAACTAATTGGGAAAAATACACTTTTGGTCCTTGAGGTTCGGGTTAAGTGACACTTTGGTCTCTAAGTTTTCAAACTCAACAAAAATACCCCTGAGGTTTGAGATAAGAAGCACTTTGGTCCCTGCCGTCAACTTTTCTGTTAAATTTTAACGGTTGCTGACGTGGCACTATTATTTTAATAAAAAAATATTTTTTTAATTTTTTTAAAATAAAAATATTAAAATAATAAAATAATATTATTTATTATTTTTCACTCTCTCTCTTCCTCTTCTTCTCCTCCACCTTCTTCCTCTCATCCTCTTCCTCCTTCTTCTTTCTTCCCATCTCCGGCGGCCACCGCCGCCGCCGACCGCCGACGATTATTTTTTTTTCTTTTTTCTTCTTCTCTTCTTTTTCTTCTTCCTCCCCTCTTTCCACTGTTTTAAAAAAAAAAAAACAAAAAGAAGAATGGTTCCTCCACCGTTTCCGGCGCAACTGTAACTTTTTTACCCGCTGGACAGAGATGAAAACACGAGGAAAATGAGATTTCCACTGTTGGACGCGCACAATCTGATCGGAATGAGAAAAGGGAGTTAGATCGGCCATCAACGACTAAGAACGAAGGAATATGAGAGCTTACGCAAGGGATCCTGCTGCTCAAAGCTTGAATCGTGAAAATGTTCGTGGGTCTTCGATCTCCGGTGAAGAACAGATGCAGAAGGGCGGCGACAGAACCGAACGACGACTGGGCTCTACGTTTCCCGGCGAGAATCGACGGCAGCACGAAGAGAAAGGGAGAAGAACGGGCGGCGCGGCGATTGCACGAGCTGGGCGGCTTCCATGCGAAAACCAAGAGAGAGGAAGGGATTCGCAAACAGGTGGTGACTCGAACTGGGCAACGGCGGCAGCGCTGCTGCTGGCATAGGGGCAGCGGCACGACGAGGGTTCGGCTGAAATTTCGGCGAAAATCACAGAGGGAGAAGGAGACCTTCACGCAGGCGAGATTGGGGAAGAAGTGTTCCTTTTCTCCTTTTCTCTTTTCTTTAATTCTTTTAATCAAATAAGAACCAAAGCCTAAAAATGAGATTTACCCGCTGGGAATCTCATTTTCCTCGTGTTTTCATCTCCGTAACAGTCGCCGGCGATCGACGGCGGTGAGCGGTGGCCAGCCGCCGGTCGTCGGCAGGGAGATTTGAAGAAGATGAAGAATTGGTGGAGGAAAGAGGATGAAGAAGAGAGAAGAAGAAAGAGATTAAAAAATACCTAAAATAATAATATTTTATTATTTTTATTTGTTTTTATTTTAAAAATAAAAAAAAAATAATTTTTTTAATTAAAAAATGTGGCCACGTCAGCAATCTGTTAGCATCTAACGACAAATTAGACGGTAGGGACCAAAATGCTGCTTATCTCAAACCTCAGGGGTATTTTTGTTGAGTTTGAAAACTCAGGGACCAAAGTGTAACTTAACCCAAACCTCAGGGACCAAAAGTGTATTTTTCCCTAACTAATTTTATGTCTGAAAAATACAAAAAAATAAAGGAAAAAAGGAAATTAAATAGCGTAAAAAAATTCCCAAAAGAATCCGAATATTGTTAACAATAATATATAATATCATATTGGAGAATGATATTTTCATTAAATTGAGGCAAAATTAAACAAAAACAACATCACAATAAATATATGTAAATATTTAAAAAAAAAATATTTGAGAATCGCATAGGAATAATTTCAGGAAAGGTACTTGAAACGAACAATTGAAAGAGAGAGTAGTTTTAAATGTGGCAGTAGAGGGACAATTTAGAGAAGAAATTTAGATTCAAATTCTAATTTGATATGATTTTGAATCAAATCTCATATTGTTTTGAATTTTATTAAATTGATATAAGATGAAATAAATGTGAAAGAAAAATAAGATAGATAAAAAGATATGATTGTAATTTTAAAATTTTAGTTAGAGAACAAGGCAGATTTTTAGGGAAGCTGTTTTTAAAAGCTTAGGTAGTTGATTTTGCACGTAGGAAGGAACTGTGAGAAGTGGTTATAGATAAATTATTTAGGGGCAGTTGTATAGATGGCAAATTGGACCAAATTAATAGTAAATATAGCACAGTTGCAAACTAATTGCAAATATAGCAAAATTAATTGTACAAGACCAAAAAGCTAAGATTCTATCCGTGTCTATCACTGATAGGCTCTGATTATTCAAAATATATCAGTGTATATCGTTGATAGACTTTGATTAATCAAAGTCTATCAGTGATAGTCACTGATAGACACAGATAAATTTTGATTAACCAGAGTTTATCAGCGATAGACACTGATAGACTCTGAATAATCGAAGTCTATCCGTAGACTGATAGATTCTGATTAATCAGAGTCTATCGTTGATAAACTCTGATAATCGAAGTCTATCCGATAGACTCTGATAGATTTTGCTATATTTGCATTTTATTTTTACATGGTGCTATATTTGCTATTAATTTGGTCTAATTTGCCACCCACTGCAATTTTCCAATTATTTAATGGTAAAATTGTTAAGATTTTCCTAAAATGGCTTTTAACCCTCCCAAAAGCAAATCCAACGCACCCTAAGGCTTAATTTGGGATGGCCTTTAATTGAAGTGTTTTTTTATTTAAAAAAAATGCATTATTTTTTAAACATTTTTTATAAAAAAAAAAATGTTTAAAATAAAAACACTCATATAAACCGTTACATTTTTTCAAAAGTGTTTTTATACACAAGTTTGTTTGATTCACTCTACATTCAAAATGTTTATACTAATGTCAAATAATAAAGGATGACTATTTTTTTTTTTAGAGATAAAGGATGATTATTAAATATTAGATTTTATTACAAGATAAAGGATGACTGTCAAATATTTCTAGCATATTTTATGCTTTATAGTGCTTATTAAATTTATTTAGATTATATAAATTCATTTTTATTTAGCAAAAAGTTTTAAATTTTATTAAGCAACTCTATTCACCTCCGTGTAGTGTTGTCATACAATCCTACAGTAGGAGTGGTCATCGACAATGGGCGAAGGTAGTGGTCATCGACGGGTGGCCGTCAAAATGTCACCAGCGGTAAGCTATGGTCGCAAGAGGTGAAGGGAGGTGAGCAATGGTCGCTAGAGTGTCTCCGTCAGTGGTGGTGGTCAACTACGGTGGATGAAGGCAGTCGGGATGGAAGTGAAGGTATAGTGTGAAGGTATTTTGGTCATTTTCATATATCATGAGAATTTGAGAAGGATTTCAAGTTAAACACCTAAAAACCCTTTTTTTCTAAAATTTGGTTTCAAGTGTTTCACTCAAAATACTTTATTTCTCACACTCATTTTGAGTGATTATAAAAAACACTACAAATTTTATTAAAATGACTTTTCTTCAAAGTTAAATACATAAAAAGTTAAACCAAACTGACCTTAAATCAAGAAACAAAATGATTTGAGACCTCTAAAGGACTATGAGTCTCAATTTGCTTGGGAAGCTTTGATACTAAGGAAGTTCTTTTCTAGATATTTAGCAAAATGAATATTTGAGAGGCGTCTTTCTTCTGCCCGAAATTACATACTTGACCTATTAAAATAAAGTGCTATTTGTGGGGTTTTTTGGAAAAGTAGGAAAAAAACTTAAAAAAATTAGAGAGAAAGAGGGATTTGAAAGTATTTGGGAATATGAGGTGTCGCGTAGGTTGTATCTACGCGACATGTAAGGTCGTGTCTGTTGTAGAGACGCGACCACGACAACCAGACAGTTAACTAGACAACAACGAGATGGAAACGAGACGGAATGCGACGGAACCGATTTTCCGTTGACGGCATTGGGTTGCGTAGGTTCAAGAGGCGTGACTGAACGGTCACTTCGATGGGACTGTGCTACATTCGAGAGAGTGGATGGAAATATGGCTTTTATTTTTTTTTATTTTTTCAAAGGTTGTGCATGGTTTAAACTTTAAACCTATCGTTTTTATTTTTAAAAAAATTTTTTAAGGGTTTTGCATGGTTTTAAATAGTGGGAACATCATTTCAAAAAGAAAAAAAAAAATGGTGGGAATGTGGTGGCTGTGAAGCAATTGTGTTGAGAAAAAACCACCTTGTGCTACTGCTTCTTCTTCATTTTTGAGAAATCGGCTTTTTTTGTGTCTTTTTTACCGGTGTTCATATACTTCAATCTATATACCTGTGTTGATTTTATCTTTAAATCTGGTCTAAACGCAAGATTCAATTCTTTCAAATTACACGATATTTGAAACTCAAATATCCATGAAAACACGTTTTTTTAATGAGGAGAAGAATATATTCAATTTTCTAAATTACATGACAATTAAAACAAAAAAATTATAATTGTTTTTATAAGTATTAAATCAATATTATATTGTTATTTTTTTTAATAAGATAATTAGATGAAAACACAAAATTCCCAAGTACATTATTAGATCCATCTTTTTTTTTCTTGTTTTGATTGTTTTGTTTTGATTTTTTAGGAGAGGATTCGTAATTTTTATAATAGAGGGTCCATAACAATTTATTCTAAAGGTACAATTTATAAGTTAGATTTTTTTTTTTTTTTTTTTGATAAATTTTTATAAGTTGGTTAAACAAAAAAAAAATATATAATCATTTGTTGTTTTTTTTTTTTTCTTGTTTTGATTGTTTTGTTTTGATTTTTTTTAGTAGATTCATGATAGGATTCTTTTTTTTTTTTTGGTAGATCATGATAGGATTCGTAATTTTTATAATAGATGGTCCATAACAATTTATTCTAAGGTACAATTTATAAGTTAGTTTTTTTTTTTTTTATAAATTTTTATAAGTTGGTTAAACAAAAAAAATAATCATTTGTTGTTTTTTTTTTAATATAAATATCATTTGGTTTAAAATATATATAGTTAAACAAAAAAAAAAACATTATATAGTTAAACAAAAAAAAATCATTTGGTTTTTTTTTAAATATCATTTGGTTTAAAATATATATAGTTAAACAAAAAAAAAATCATTTGGTTTTTTTTTAAATATCATTTGGTTTAAATTATAGTTAGTTAAAAAAAAAAAAATCATTTGGTTTAGAATCTTCAGATTAAAAAAAAATTAAAAAAATAAAAAATAAAATAAAAAAAACAAGGGCGTGACACGTGGCGGATGGTTGCGTCTCTTCACCTTATATTTCCAAATACTTTCAAACTTTTTTTTTTTTTTAATTTTACTTTTTTCCCTACTTTTCCAAAAAACCTGCTATTTGTGGGGTTGGTTGGTCAACTACCTCAAAGAGTCCAAAATGTGGACAATTGTGATTGGTCATTCACTTCCTAAACTATTAAACCAGAGTCATCTAAGAGAATTGAATAAACAATCTAAGATCATCTTTTTGGCTAAATGATTAGAACAAAATTTGGTTGCATGCCTTTATGTTTCCTACATACTCCATTAAAATTTTGACTATTAAGAAAGAGGAAGAAAGAAAATGAAAAAGTTTTTTTTATCTCTCCTAATTGTCATGGTGGTACATCCCTACATACCCGTATGCAGCGAAGTTTTTTCCACGGTTATCAGTTTCTTCAATTACATTAGCAATACATCATATGTTGACTATAATAACAAGGTTAATTAGTAACACTATAATTTTCTAAAATGTTCAAAACCACAGTAGCACCTCCATCCTAATATATTAGGTATTAGATGCCAATTTATATACTTAGCAAAAAAAAAGAAAATTAATTACAACATTTAAAACATTGTAGAAAATTGGAAAACAAATAAAGAAACAAATTCAAACGAATCCAAATTTGTTACAACTCTTAACCGTCAAAGCGTATTAACGGATTACTTCTAAATCCCAAGGCGGGAAATTTTTTTGAAATTTGAAATTCAAACGGGGCAGGCAGCTCCGCAAATTAAAATTATTATTAAAACATAAAGCTTTTTCTATAAATTTATAATTTTCATTTTGTGCCCCCTCAACTTTCCATATTTACCCCGTTTGCCAATTTCGAAACACTATTTTAACTTCTCTCATTTTTTCCTCTTCTTCTTCTTCTTCACCGCTCTTCGAAGGTCTCTGCTTCGTTTCTCTCAAATTTTCTCTCTCTCTCTCTCTCTTAAGATTCTGCTTTCAATTTCGAATCTGTTTCTCTGAGTTTGTTTAATTTGTTCTGTCTTTTTTCAGATTGAATAAGCCCTAGTGAATTTGCAGTCACAAATTCGTTGCGATGGGACAGATCCAGTACTCCGAGAAGTATTTCGATGATACCTATGAGTACAGGTCTGCCATTTCTCATCGTCATCTGTTTTGCAATTCAGTATTTTTGTTTCTCTCGCTTTTTCCATCGGTATGGTTGATTTTTCATGGTTTTTTGTTTCCGTCTGTTACATAGGCATGTGGTGCTTCCTCCTGAAGTAGCAAAACTCCTCCCTAAGAATCGCCTTCTTTCTGAAGTAAGTAATAATAGTTCATGATTCTCCTATATAGTAAAATTTCTTGTGTGAAATCCTGTTACGGTGATTGGTAATGAAATTTAAATGGATTGCTCATGATTCTCGTGTATCAAAATTTTTGGTGTAAAATTATGCTCCGCTAACCGGATATGAAATGAAATTGAAAGAGAGATATCTAATACTGAGAGCCCTAGCGGTTTCTCAATTCAAGAACATTCCAAGACCTGGAATTCATAGATTGTGGTGCATGATCATCGGGTGATTGATTTTGATTGTGATAAATTGTGAATGGTTAGAATACTGTGTAATTTGATTGTGTGGTGATGGGCAGAATGAATGGCGAGCGATCGGGGTTCAGCAGAGCCGAGGATGGGTGCATTATGCAATTCATCGCCCAGAGCCGCACATCATGTTGTTCAGGAGGCCACTCAACTATCAACAGCAGCAAGAGAATCAAGCACAGCAGATTCTTGCTAAGTGATAGGATTATTATCTTTTCTATAATATAGGCACACTATATTTTGTCTAGAACACTAATGAAATATCTTCAAAAAAAAAAAAAAAAAAATAGGTGTTTGTGGTTTGTTGTGTAGTGTTAGTTGCTTCTCCAATTTGGAGAAGCTATGTGGCCCAATCATATCTCTGTCACAGTCATAAGCCCCCATTGTTGATGAATTTGTGGTTCTAAATTGCTTTGGTATAAATATGGTTTATCTCTGGTGTTCTTGCATCTCTTCTGGATATTATTTCTGTCTTTTTTTTTTTTCTTTTTGTTTTTGAGTTAAATAGATATTTCACTTCTATTTTTTGTGTTGTGTGCACACAAATGGATATTTCACTTGGTAGTTTAGGAAGTATAATGTCAATGAAATATTTCTAATAGGCATTAGTAATCGTCTTTTTTATTTTAAAAGCATGAGAATGCTTGTTTATTAATTTAAAGATTTCGATGCGTTTTATAATTTCTCAAACTTTTAGAATTTTTTTAAACAAACAGGTATTTTAAGATAGTTTCATCAATATTCTTTGTAAAATTGAGACCTCCTAGAACTTATATGTTTAACATTAAAAAATTACTGTAATCAAGTATTTTTCATTGGAAATACTTAAAATAATAAACTATCATTGTTTTCGGACGGATCAAATTAATGTTAACACTTTAAAGAATCATGTTGGGTGAATTTGTAACATTGTAATTGTAATGCTTTTCAGATGAAAGACTCGAGAGGATAAATTTTTATAACAGAAGAGGTTTGGAATATATTTTGGTTGGAGATCTTAAACTGAAATTATCATTAATAGTAAGATCAATTTTAAACCCATAACAGAGGATTGTTCTTTTCAAATAAATATAATATGATGATTGAGACATACTCTCTCGAGTATCAAGAGTTCAAAAGTTTTGAGTTTTCAGAAGCTCACATGTTAAAACTAAAGAAGAAGATGAAACTCAACTACAAGAAAATAAATAGGACTAATTCTACTTGGAAGTTAATAGAATAGAATTAAACAAAACTATCACATTTCGAACTATTCAACTATGAACCCTTTGTTTTACTTTCTACATTACTTGGTAAAAATGCTACTTGCTCTACATAACAATTTTCACTTCACATCAGCCTCTCTCTCTCTCTCTCTCTAACGGTATCGGCTAATCATCAATCTCAGCATGAACATAGTCAATAAACACAAAATTCTTTTGGAATTCAAAAAGTGCAAAAGCCAAAGCTGCGCTTGCGAGTGCAAGACCAGCTACAAGAATACGTATCTGCAAAGCAGAAGGGACGCCGGCCGTGGCCGCAAATACTACAGTTGAACCAATTAGCACCTTTTGCAGTGTCTCAAACGTTTTATAAGCTCCTCTACATGATGAACAATGGACCGTGTGTTGCTCAAATCTGTCCAACATCTGTAGTGGACATTAAATAAGAAAAATCAACACAACTAAACATCTGTAGTGGACATTAAATAAGAAAAATCAACACAACTAAACATCTGTAGGGGACATTAAATAAGAAAAATCAACACATAACTATATTCTCAACACTTCTTTCAATGCCACTAAATCAATTAAACATCATTTGGATCAAAGCACCCTAGACAATCTATGCAGGGGTTTTGGTTCCCCACACATTAACTCAAGTAAACCTAAAGTTGAATCTAGGTTTGGTAAGTGAGTTTCCTTATCCCAACTTATGGATTCGTTAATTCCACTTCACAAACTACGAAACAAAACACCAAATTAGATTACATAAATTCAAAAAAAATTTCATGTTTCTACAAACCACGATGATTTGGCTTAGTAGTTAACAAGACTAGTAACTTAGAAGAATGGGTTCAAATCATGACCGCTATCGTTCAGAATTTATACGAATTTATATGAAAACCAAATAAAGTGGGGTCGAGTGGTTTTCTGGAATGAAGGAAAAAACCAAATGTTTCATGACCGCTAAAAGGCTATATAGACAGTAATTATCCATTTTGAGCTCAATTAAAAAAGAGATCAGGATATTCGTGCATATAATTTAAAACAATCCAGATGCTGGTAATTTTCTGTACCTGACGTTTAGATAGAACTGTTGATGGCAGAGGCTGCTGGCTGCTAGCCCCAAACCATTCCGGTTGGCCTTTGCCGTGCCGCCTCAGCCAATTTCGGAATGCCAGCACCAAACGATCAGCTTGTGTCGGTGTAAATGTTATTTTTGTGTATTCTTTATTAACATCTGTCGAGTCTTCCATTGACAAAAATATCTTTTCCTGACCCTGAAGAACAATCATGTCTCCATCATATACCTTATTTGATGTCCAGTGCTCGTGCCACCGAGGGACTACCTAATAGAAGCAAAAGTAGGAAGTCAAACACAGTGACCTCGTCTGTTTTTGTTCATTATCAATAACAGGAGAGAGAATAATGTCATCAAAATACTTGCAGAAATAAAAAGGGAGATTTGATTAACATAGACTGCTTACCTGCCACCAAGCAGGACCGGGCATTGAAAACTGGAAGAAGTTTCGTGCACTACATACAATGGAACGGGTTTTTCCAGGACCCATTGGCACATTGAAGGAGCAAATCCATATTACCCATTTTTGATCGCCAAGTACAGGAAGCTTTGTGTCGATCTCTACTCTGAAGAGAAGGGAAGTTTATGTTAGTGTTAAAACCTATAAGAATTTGTGTAAAAGAGATTCACCATGTTTAGCACTTAAACAGAAGAAAATTGAATGGAGAAGCAGTTGCCAAAAACTTCGTAAGGTTGTTGCTGACCATATGTTAGAGCCCTGAAAGTTAAGGACGTGTACTACATTGCTTTTTGGGGAGAAGTTAACAAGAATACTAAACCGTTGAGAGGTTTGGCATTTTTTGCACACTATAGATCCTCAAGTCAATTCTTTTTTTTTTTTTTTTTTTTTTTTTGAAGAGAAACAAAATTTCATTGATAAATGAAATAGGGAAAAACCCAAACACCTATAGGTGGATTACATGAAATTCTTCTAATTAGAAATCAAAGAGGAAATACTATAAAGAGCAAAGGGGTGTTTACATTTACACCAATACAACGCTTGGAAGAGAAGTTTATCAAAAAAAGAATCGAAAGTTAAGAAAACGTCCCTGAAAATTCTTCCATTTCTTTCGTTCCATAGATACCAAAAGAAAGCTCTATTGAAAGCAAGCCATAGAGTCTTCTTATCTCCATAAAAAGGATGACCCACAAAAATAGAAGCCAAAAGATCCTGAATGTCCACCGACAACGGAATATACCAACCGAAAGCATCAACCATAAAGGCCCAATATCTAGAAGCAAAAGGACACGTAACAAAAAGATGGCCCGGATTCTCCATGTTTGATGAGCACATAATGCACCAAGATGGCGATAGGTGAAAGTGAGGCATTCTTCGTTGAAGGCGATCCGCCGTATTGATGGCCCCAAGACTAAGCTCCCATAGAAAGATTTTTATCTTTTTAGGATAATTATCTTTCCATATCACAACATATAGATTATTTGATGTGGTGGTAGGGACATGCAAAAGGTCATGCATCAAAGATTTAACAGTAAACAAACTGGATGGATGAAGAAGCCAAGACCAAGAATCATCCATATCCCGAAATCTAATAGAAGATAGTAGATGAGAAAGTCGAGCCCATTAATTAGTTTCAAGCTCGTTTAGATAACGACGAGGGCAAAGGTTCCAAGCCAATTGAGATGAATTCCAAACTTCAGCAACAGTAGCATTTGGATTGGTGGTTAATCTATATAGACGTGGGAAAAGTGTTGCAAGAATCCCACCATTCAGCCAAGAATCATTCCAGAAGGATGTACCTTGGCCATTACCGATATTACGATGAACCCAACTGGCAACCATATCTATAGTAGAAGAAATAAAGCGCCAAGGCGATTTATAGGATCCTCTTTGAATTTGAGTAGGCCAAAGACAAACACCTCCAGAATCATAATATTTAGCAACAATGAGATTACGCCACAGAGATCCTTCCTCCTGCAAAAACCTCCATATCCATTTGGCCAAAAGGGTCGTATTTCTAAGCTGAAAATTACCAATGCCAAGACCACCTGATAATTTCGGAAGTTGTGTTCGTTCCCAATTAACATTATGCACACCACCATCCCCTTTAGATCATTCCCAAAAGAAATCACGGACAAGTTTATCTAATGATTTAGCCACCTTGCTTGGAATTTTAAACAAAGATAGATAATATGTCGGCATACTTGAGAGAGTAGCTTGGATAAGAGTATGACGACCACCTTTAGAAATAAAAGCGTATTTCCAACTATGCAATTTATGCTGAATTTTTTCAAATACCGGCTGCCAGAATAAAGAACTTTTTGAGTTACCTCCCAACGGAAGCCCAAGATAGGTGCTAGGCCAACTACCACATTTACATCCAAATTTGGTAGCCATCTCCTCCAAGTTTGATTCATCAATATGAATCCCTATAATTTCACTCTTTGCAAGGTTGACATTCAGTCCAGAAGCCAATTCAAAAATTCTGATAACTTCAAACAGATTATTCAAAACCATGACCTGGCCATCCCTGTAGAGGATTTTGATTCCACCAATTATCCAAAACCTCTCGAAAAGAAGCAATATGAAGCCAAGAATTTTCAAATCGAAAAGGACCAGGACCCCAATTAATATCACCAAAAGTAAGGGACAACGGATAGTGGTCTGAAGTAATTCTGTCAAGCCGGAGAAGATGAGACGCTCCAAATTTAGCCAGACAATCTTTGGTGATGAGAAACCTGTCTATGAGAGAGAGATATTGAGTGTCACCAAAACTGGACCAAGTGAAACAACCATTCTGTAATGGAATATCCAGGAGTTGATAAGAGGCAATCCATTTGTTGAAAATACGCATACTTCTAGTGATTCGCTGTCCATGTGATTTCTCCCAGGACCAGCGAGTAACATTAAAATCCCCTCCAATAATCCATCGATCACCACCTAGACCAGCCAAGTCATGTAATTCATGCCAAAAATCATCATAGAATTCTCGCCGAGCAGGGCCGTAAATGCTAGTAAGCCAGAAAGAAAACCCATCAGCCAAAAAAACATGAATAGAGACAGAGAAAAGACCTTTAATAGTTTCTTTTATAGTGAAATCTGGTTCGCTCCACATGATAAGAATGCCCCCGGACGCTCCAACTGATTCAAGTGAAGACCAACCAATATGAGAAGAACTCCATAAAGATTTAATGAGATGGCTGTCGATAATAGATTTTTTTGTTTCCTGAAGTAATACAAAACTCGGATTTTGCTGCTGAATAGTCTTTTTAATCATGGCCCTTTTTTTCCATGAGCCCAGACCCCTAATATTCCATGAGATAAATTTCATTGATCAACTGAAGATCCCTCCATTAGAGCCAATTTAGCAGTTTTATCATAATGCACTGTGGTCTTGAGATTATCGAGCTCTCTCGTGAGTTTTGCTTTCTTCCCAGTGGTATTCGCAGCCTTTCGTTTGGGTGGATGGATGGGAGGGATGGCCATAATACACAAACCATGCTCACTAAGAAGAGGAGCAATGTGACGGAGATATATTGGGAGTGGGAGTGATGATAAGTCAGGGGAAGAGTTTGGTGAAATTGCTAGGATATCTGAGGTCTGCTTATGGGTGGGCATGGGTAAGATATCTGGAGTTAATTCGGGTGATGGGTTTTTTGAGTTTGATGGGTCAAAGGCTATTGAATGTGGCGGTAGTATAGCTAAGGGATGGAGCTGTTCGGGGAGGGCTAAAGTCTCGGGAAGATGTGGGTCATCAAAAATTGATAGGTTGAAGTTTTGTGGTGTGGAAGGGTCAAGCCCATTTTTATGAGGAGATTGGACTGATGATGGGCTTGATAGGTAAGCTTCTGTATCAGAGCCCACTATATCCAAATTTGTTGTAGGTCCAGAAGTTGATCCCTTGTGGCAAATCTTTAGATTCGTGGGCCCCGTAGGAAGAGGTATATTCTGGGAGGTCGGTGATTCTCTCATTTCCAGCGGCTGCTTTCCTTTTTTAATGGAGTCCATCAATTTAGGGATTTCAGCCAACTTTGACTCATCAATTTTCGATGAAGTCAACCGCGTATGATCCTCCTTTTCTTCATCAAATATCTGTGATTGCCTCTCCGTTATCGGTGAATCTCTGGGCGTTAATTGATGTTTCTCTTTCTTCTTTAATTTTATTTCCGTTTGCTCCGTGAAATCCTCCTCATCTTCGTAAATTTCCTTCCGAGATTGATGCGAGTCATCAATTCGTCCCCTTCCGTTTGTCCCTCCGGTAAGATCCTTAATCTGAACGGTAATATCGTCGCCGGCGAGGGAAGCAGGGAGGGTTATTGATGCTGGAATGAAACCAATAGAATTCTGCCGAACTTTCAAGCGAGCTTCCATTAGATTAATCAGTCTTTCGGTGTGGCTGGATGTCGCTAAGTAGCCTCCACATCGATCTCCAATAAATCTAAATATTTCTTTTGTCCAGTAATTGGGAGGGAGGTCCTTGATTGAAATCCATCCACCATAAGAGTGAGTTAAGTTGTCCTGCTTGTATGTTTCAGAGGTCAGAGGGTAGAACTTCAAACGAAACTTCCCAACTAATGTCCATTCAGCCGATTTGAGGAGGTTTGATGCTACCTTGTGATCATAAACATGGAGCAAAGCTTTGTTATCTTGGAAAGGATTAATGGTACATCGATTAGATAGCGAGGATTGAATTGCAGCGAGAATGGATGGCCAATCATCTCGTTGATAATACCGCTGTACAACAATTACTCCAGTCCAATCCGATTGTGGAGAAGCTGTGGAGTTGGTATGAGTAAGAACTGGTGGCTGTCTCTGTTGGAGAATGGCTCTGTATGAAGGTTGTTGAGTAAGAGTCTTCTGGTGGCTGTTCTCCCTAGGATAATCTGAAATCAAGGAATAGAAAGAAAACCAACCTTGTTTGTTGTTTTCAGAGGGGATAAGAAGACGATTTCGACTACCAGAGTTCTGCAGCTGGGTGATTTCCACAAAATATCCATGTTTGTTGCTGAGCTTTTCAAGACACAGGACATATTCCTCACCCCTATATTCTGAGAAGAATTTGTACAGGCACGGTTCCTTGGCAAGGGTGTTAAAGGAAGAAGCTAACCAATTAAGAGATTTCCAGGTAAGAGATAAGGAATGGGAAGAATTCCTACTTCTTTCTGTTATTTTCGCCCTACTTCCACGATAATATTCATCAAAAGCTATGGAGAAAGTCTTTCGATCTATGGTGATGGATCGAGTAGCATGGTTCCATGGGGTCGGAGGAGGCATGGGGTCGGAGACACACCTCATATAGTTCTCTCTCAAGCCTATCTCTCTTTGTGTGACACTGATCCTCAAGTCAATTCTAACTAATCATTGCTCCCTTCCTTATGCCACCCCTTTGCAATATAGTTCTTTCAAAAGGATATTGATATTGTAATTTCTCCTCATATTGCAATATAGTTCTATTTTGAGTTTTCTTGATAGTTGGATACCTAACAAATTGCCATCTGAATCACGTTTATCCCATGAGGACACAAAAAATGGAGCATAAACAACTAGAAGAGAGGTTTTATAGAACAGAGAAGGATGTGGTTGAGATAAAAAAAAATATTACAGAGAATGGGCAAGAGCCTTGATCAATTGACGGCAGACATGCAAAAGAATCAAAAGCCACACAACGATGTCTGAAATCTCCGATGGAAAGGTTCAATTAACTTCCACAATTGTTACAAACTCTTCTCCGAAACAAAAGATGGTGAGAAAGAATGAAGAATCGTGGGAACCAATGGTCGTCAATAATGATGAATAATGTCAGTGAAAGAGAAATGGAGAAGGAACCGGAAGACAAGTTGATCAGGTCTAAGAAGTTTTGTCAAGTCTTTAGCGATTGTGAAAAAGGAAAGTCGCAAAACATCGAGTTTGGAAGGCAAAGTTAGTGTGACAATCAATAAAGAATGAGGTCGAAGGGAAGCAATCAAGGGGAGACCAACCTATATTTTGCCAGAGTTCGAAGAACATGCACAAGTAGGCTAGAACAATGTTTGAGGTGATGGAGTTGGAATTTCAAGGGAGAAACTGCTTACAAATGCTACTAGAGCTAAAAATCTGAGGGAGGCATCGACGACCTAAGAGGTTATTGAGTATAGGAAGAAAAATTGAAGAAACTCACCATTCGATTGAGATAAAAAGGGAAGTGGCCGACAAAGGCCATCGCTGATGGCATATGCTGGTTATGATCAGAGATGAAGTCTTGGAGGCACCGACTCAAATGTTGTGAAGAAGAGTGGAAGGATTTGAGAGGGTTAGCCATGAAGAGACCATGGATGGAGGCCATTACTGGTGGTAATTACATGTGTCGCTGAAGATGAAGTCTTAGGGAAGGCATTGATGCAAGTTCCGTGAAGGGGCAACAAAGGAACCAGAGGGAGATAGCCAAGAAGAAAATGGAAATAAAAGAGAACAAGTGCCTGACATTGACAAAGACGGACATCGACGGCAAATACAGGTAAGCGTTGATTCAAAATTTTGGGAAAGACAACAGCACATATTGCATGAAGAGGTAAAGGAACAACTAATTAGGGGTGTTCATGGTTTAGTTCGGTCCAGTTTTGACTAAAACCAAAGACCGAACCGAATACCTCGGTTCTGAAGTCTCATAAACTGAAAGAACCAATGTTTACTTTGATTTTGATTCTAACCAATTTGGTTCGGTTTTTAACCAACCTTTACTTTCCTGTTTTTGCCCAACATCAATAAAAACCTAGAGTGAGAGAAAGAGAGGTTGGCGGCGAGGAAATGAGAGCTATGCAAGCAGTGAAATCTGAGGAGAAAGAGAAGCATAATTAGGTTTTCTATTCAATCTTGCGAGATCCCATGAGAGGCGACGGTGGTAGGTGGTTGCGAGAGAGACGTCATCAGTGGTAGGGGCGGAGATGAAAAGGCAGAGAAAGTGAGAATGAGAGTGAGCAATGGCCAAAAGCTTGAAAGAAAGGAGAGAAAGAGATTAGGAGGAGAGGAGAGGGGGAGTGAGAGAGATGATGGGTTGTTGGGGTGTACATGGGTTGCTTTGGGTTGGGAAGATTTTTTGGGCCAAACCGAAAATTCGAGTTGGTCGGGTTGGCTACCCGAAAAAACCGAATACAGGTGTCAACCCAACCCTCAATTTTCGGGTTCGGTTGGGTTGTGGGGTTATCTTTTTTTTCTTAGTCATTTAAATTTTCTATTTTTTTTTAAATATTCATACTTATATTTACAACAAATATCACATAAATTTTCTATTTTTTTTTAAATATTCATACTTATATTTACAACACATATCACATCACTAATGACTAAAATCACAAAAAAATTATTTATCAAAAAACAAATCACATAAAATTTAAATATCTAATATCCACAAAATTCAAAGTTCAAATGGTCTTAATAATCATAACATTTATGTTTTTTCTTACTAATATAACATTTATTATTATTAATTTAAAAAAAAAAAAGCATGTTCGATTCAGCTCGGGTTGAACCAAACTAAAAAAATTGAACCCATGAACCGAACCGAAATTTCGATTCTATAAAAAACTAACCCAACCCAACCTAACCCTTACGGTTCAGGTTGGGTAGTCTAGGTTGTTCACATTGTCGGGTTATTTGTACACCTCTAATGGGTTGTCCATAGGGATGATTGAGAGAGAGAAAGGGATGTGACATTTAGGATTTGTATGTAAAATTGGGATTTAGGCTTTTGGATGTGGACTTTCGGTATTGTTAACTATTTGGTGGTGGGTTGAAATAATTGTTTTTGTTAAAGTTTTAAGTTTGGTTTTTTCGGATTTTCTAAAGGGTTGAACTACAGACTGAACCGAAAATCTCAATTTTTTATAAGGTTGAACCGAGAAAACCAAAATTTTTATAAAAACTGAATTGAACCAATCAGTTTGGCTCGATTTTTGCCAATGTTTTAAAAGGCTATTGAGGCTTGCCTCGAGGCAAAGCTCTAACTTTTAGCCTCGAAACTTACGCCTTCTTTGGACCATAAGAGGCTTACGCCTCTCATAGGAGAGGCTTACGCGTTTGTAAAAACGCACTGAGGCTTAAAGCCTCTACACCTCATAAAATGGTTAGAAGAATAGTATTAATTTCCCCATTCTTTAAAAATATAAACGCACTGAGTTCTTTCATTTTTTTCTCAATGAAAGGTTGGTTCATTATCAAAAAAAAATTGAAATATTACTACTTTTACCACTTAGGCTTTAAAAACATTGAAAATAAAAATTTATAGAATAAGTCAATCGTATAAGTGATAATAGTAATGATGTTAAAGATATACTTGTAGAATTTTTGTTCAAGTAGCAATTCAAGGGGGTGACTTTTTCTATACTTTTATATAAGTATTATGTTTAACATTACTTGTTCACACAAACTTAGGATTTACATCATGTTTTTAATTAAAATTGAGGCTTACGCCTCACACCGCCTCGAGGCTTGCGCCTCGCCTCTTCAAGAGAAAAAGCCTCGAGGCCGCCTTTAGCCTTTTAAAACATTGGTTTTTGCACACCCCCACTGCTAATCACGTGAAGTGTCTCGAAGTGGGGCCATGGGTTGGAAAAAGATGGGTTGAATTTTGGGCTCGATTTACATAAAATCGTTGAGGCCCATTTCTTTTTTAGGGTAGAGTTGAAATAAGGGTTTTTTTTAAAAAAAAAAAAGAAACCGTTGAAATAAGGAAAGAATGAGTATAGATCTTGGGTTGGGTTACCTTCGGAATCTAAACCTACAAACCGACCCAAAGCTAAGGGAGCAACCCTAACTGCCACAACTTTATTCTCACCAGCGCTACCTCACACCACCGCCATACATGGCCATTGAAGCGATGACTAGCTGGGTTTTGTACAGAATGCTTATTTTCTTGTTTTTTTAAAGTGTTGGGTTCTGTGTTTTTGTTTGTCTTGTTAACCACACCTTGAGGATAGGATGTCTTTGAAGGACAGAGTAATGTGAGAGTACTAGTAAAGGATATATTGGAAATATTAGTAGGCTATTAGTAAGGGCATAGTGGTAATTTAGGCTATCGGTCGTTTTAGGGAGGTACTTCTTGGACCTTTTCCATTAGGTTGTATAGTTGGTTTTCTTTGGAATGAAGTGGTTCTCATTTCTTATAAAAAATAAGGGGATAATGGTAATTAGTTAGGGTGTCTTGATTATAAATAAGGAGAGTTAGGGACCTTATAAGGTGTGAAGGATTTTGGGTATTATCCAGTGTGAGACTTTGGGAGAGAGATAGGATAGCCCTCTCAAAAGGCTCTTGATATTGAAAATATATTTATATTTTGAGTTTTTTTTATGGTTGGATACCAAACAGAATCCTTGAACAATTTGTTTACATGTATAACAAAAATGATACTTGGTAGCAAATGCAGCTTATGCCATGCACTCACTCATTGGTTAGAATTTGTTGATGGGAGTAGATTAGTCATTAAAGGACTTTTTTTATGCATGTGGTTGGGAAGAGCAAGTGGATTGGTTAAGTTGTTAGTAGTAAGAGGTTTAGAAGGGAGAGGGAGATAGAGAAGGTGGCCAGATTTAGGATAGCTTTGAGAGAGAAAGTCACCAATGTTTTAAAAGGCTACGAGTGACCTCGAGGCTTTTCCTCTTGCAGAGGTGAGACCCAAGCCTCAAGGCGGTATGGGGCGTAAACACCAATTTTAATTAAAAACATTATATACATCCTAGATTTTTGTGAACAAGAATGACTAAACATAATACTTATATAAAAGTACTATGAAAGATCACCCATGAATTGTCATTCGAACAAAAATTCTAAAAGGATATCTTTAACATCACTATTATTATAACTAATAGGATTGACTTATTCTATAAATTTTTGTCTTCAATGTTTCTAAAACCTAAGTGGTAGTAATAGTTCAAATTGTTACCACTCAAACATTTAAAAAAATGAGGCAAATTAATACTATTCTTCTAACTATTATATGAGGCATAGAGACTTTAAGCCTCAATGCATTTTTGTAAAGATGCAAGTCTTAGGACTAAAAGTTAGAGCCTTGCATCAAGAGGAGCTCAAGGCATAATATAAGAGAATGTGCAAGGGATGATTCCAACAATCTTAAGCTATGCATTATTCAAATATAAATGCATGGCGAAACAGAGTGAAAACCTTACTTGTTGATATAGTAACAAGGAGCAACAAACTTGGCACTGATCCTTGGATTCCCCTTATTTGCCCCAGAAAATCCCCAGGGACCACTAGAATCCAATTTAAAAGGTAAAGGTTTTGCCCGATCCCGCCTCCCTGTAACCTGTGAAGATGTTCTTTTTCAGAAGCAAGGCACTGGGATATTCAATACAAAGACAGCTGTGATTTTCTAGACCAAATTTTCTAGTATATTTGAAGTACTACGATCAAAACTTTTTCTATCAAATGTACTTGTTTCTTGGAACATGATTGATCTCCTTTTCTATAACATAGTAAATATTTAACGGCACTGGCCAGGTACCATCGAAGTTTTTTGGTTCTTTTCTTTCGTTTCATAAAGCATCCACCAGAACCAGAAAGAACAGAAACACACTAACAAGCAAAATGATTCAATCTCTCAATCTATAACTAAATCACTGATGTGAAATTCAAGTTTAATTGAAGCAGGTTCACTCACTTCGTTCCTCCCTTACCTTGTGATGAGCAAAATCAATGTGGGAAGGATCTGAGACATTCTCCATTAGTGTATCATAACCATAAAATAGATCCCGCTGAATCGTAACTGATGAGAACTCAGGCTTATCAAAGTCATCAGGGAGCCTAGACAAATGCAGTGATATTAAGGATTGATCACATTTAGCAATTAAATCATAGATGGAAAGGTGAAGCTTATTCATCGTGAAAAATTCTAAACAAGAGAGATACACAAAAGGAGCTGCAAATTCTGAATCAACTACCTTGGAGGTGTAGTGGCATTTGCTCTTTCCCAACCATTCTCATCCGGCCAAACAAAGAGGAGGCCTTGAGACACCAGAGTAGGGAACCTTGTAGCACATGCTCTAGGTGACTGATGAGCCCGAGACTCTGGGCCTTCTGATGATGCCTGAGGGATCTTAACACAAGATCCACAACCATTAAAGGACCATCCGTGGTATGAGCACTGCAAGTTGCCACCTTCATCTATCCGCCCTTCCTAAAAATTCACATCATCTCATCGAAGTGAGGAAGATTTCATCAGACTATTTTTTTCTTTTTTTATTTGAGGAATCTTGCAAAGATCACTCTTGAACTATACGAGTATTTGATCCTATAACAAAACCCTCAATCTTTCCAACCTTACAACTTTGTTAGCAGTTGATTTTAATTGCAATAATTTTATTATAAGTTTGATGGTATAATAGTTTAAGCAACGACAGTATTATTTAGAGGTGGTTAGGGTTTAGAACTTTATGGTGGGTAGTTTAGGGTTTAACTGTAACAATTGGGGCCGTCTGGGTATTATTTAAGTTGCAACTAACAAAATTATAATGATAGTAAGCACACAAATTGGATAGTTGAATTGAGTGATTATAACAACAGTAAAAGTTCAAAAGTGGTAACTGGTTTTTGCATGTTTTCTTCCGTTATTTTATTAATTAGAAAGAATTGACAACATTTAAATCTTGGGCAACGATAAATTGTAAGAGCATCAACTGCTCAGTACTATTCAGTGTTCACTATCACAAACCTAAAGCTCCACTCCAATTCATCGAAGAGAATAGAGGGGGATTCCAACATTACACAATCTTTTAAACTTATTGGAGCTACGTGGCCAGAATGCACTCACTTTATCAACCTCTAACTAATTTCTTTCTTTTAACCAAAAACCAAATTCATGGACACGCCCAAAGAAAACTTTATGCATAACAACATTCTTTAATTTTGCCATGGAATCAAAAAGAGCAGTTTCACAACGCTAAACATGGAAGCACAAGTCAGGAAGCTTACAGACAAAGGAGCAAGCCGATGAGGACATCTATCATCAAAAGCGACCCACTCGCCTCTTGATTTATCAAACCAAAGAACAATATCTCTTCCCAGAAGCTGAAATGGAGTTGGCAAAGCAGGGTCCAAATCTTCAATCAGGGAAACAGGGTACCAATTATCCCTCCAAGTAAACGGCGAAGACGAGCTCTCACTGCCCGATTCATCCACTTCCACTTCATCCGAATCCGCCGCCGCAGATTTCTCAGAATCCGCCATCGATGGCGGAGTTGGAGGCGCAGCAACTCGAACAGGCCTGATAGCCGATGCCCTACTGTGCAATTTTCTCGACAGAAAATTAGGGCTCCGATCCGCCGCGATTGAAGAAGGAACTATTCTGAGAGATTTTGCATCATTTAACGACGATGTAATAAGAGTAGCAGAAGAAACAGATGTAGCAATGGAAAGAGCCATTAAAGGAAAACAACCAAGGTCATTCAAAACGAACACAGAGGATCAAATTTAAAACGGAGAAAAATCAACAACTCTGGAGCAAATTAGAACATGTTGCGTACACGTTTGGAAATGAAATTTCCGGGACTCTGTTCTAGAAGCAAAGTGAAGTTGCTTTTTGAGCAAACCAATGGCGCCTGGCCCGCAGCAATCGGAGGGGGAGGATTCGAGGAGTTCAAACGGGGTTTTGGCGATGGATGAATCGTGTCCACAGATTGTGAGAAACGTTTAAATGTTGACAATTGAGAATTGATAGAGAAAGATTGGCGTCCTTTGATGGTGGGACAAGAAATTTGGGGGTTTCCCATGAGAGAATCTGAAAGTTTTTCTCTCGATTGCCAATCTAGAAAGGAAGAAGAAATTATCTTTCAAAGATGTTTGGATTTTTGTGAAAGCGGAGCGGTAGTATACATTCAAGCCATCTAGCTCAACTAGTACTGCTAGTGGCTGAATAATTCCATCGGGCACGCATCTATAATCTTCTTCACCTCCGTCCTTACACAAGTAACCCAAAACTAACGTATTTACAGTAATTGACATCTACTCTCAACTAAGAGTTTTAACATTTATAACTCATTAACACATGCATTATTAACAAAGAAATTAAAGTTAACATGAGCATAGCTCAACCAGCATAAGACTTGTGTTATGGGTAAATTTGGATCTAGCTCTAAAAAAGTCATAATGATAAAAGTTCAGAGGAGAGGCCCAATGAATCTGAATCAATCTCTAGGGCTACTCCTTCTCCTAAAAGAAAAAGAGGAAATCTTAATTTCAGTTATAAATAGATGAGGTTCACCCCAAGGTAAGGGGACTCAACTTGGTATCTATTTTCTTCCTCTATATTATGACTTTACTTTCTCCACTTAATCTCCCAACTGACTTAAGCATCGGAGTCGGTGTGGCGAGCACCGGTGTTTAATTTTCTCTTGTTTTGCACGTGAAGGTCAGGTGAGCCCCTTGGCTAAATTTTGGCATCAACAACTTGTACTAATGACCGAAAGGCCTGATTCGAATCCTCCCATCCCACTTGTCGTAAATAAAAAATAAAAAAAAATAAAAATAAAAATAAAAAACTAAGAAATTAAAGGTTCCAATTTTCACAACCTCAGAGAATACTACTTTCATTAAAGTTAAAAGTTCAATCTTTGCCTTACATTTGTTCAATTTTAGAAAATAATAATAATATTTTTAAAACTTGGGGAGTTTTTAATAGGTTTTTGAACCTTCAAATAGTTTCTATGTGTCCAAAAAGGATCTTTACATATAGCTCTAGCTCGATTGTTAAACTGATTTTCGTTGGCAAAGAGTTGGTCAGTACTTTGATGTTTCTAAGGCTCATTCATAATTACACTTGTCACTATTGTACTTTAACATTGGAGGTTACAAACTTTTTCAATTGCAACACTTTCGTTTCTTTCTATTATTCTGGACAATGACATCCTAGCATGCTTCACCCCTAGAAGAGTCTAATGTTGTGTCTATGATAATTTTGAATCTTCCTATTAAAGGGAGAGATTTAACGAGAAGAGTTCTCATACTGATGTGCAAATTGCTTACCGCAAGTGTACGGATCAAGTGTAAAATTCGAATGTCGTCCTCTAGATTGGTTTCTAATCGATTTTAATTACCGGAAATGCTCTTGACCAATTTTATTTAGAGATCCGAATTAAGTGAGAATGAAATTAAATCAAACACAAAATAAAGCAAAAAGATGTGACAAACTAATGGGAACAATGGTCTTAGGTGTTATGAAACCCCCAAGAAATGGATCTAACAACCTTGCTAATAAACAAGACCTTTAGATCTCAAATCTGAAAACCCCAAAGAACAATATGGAACTAACCCAAGGAAAAGTTTTTGAACAGATTACCTTGACGATCAAGATCAAGAGTAAAGAAAACTCATTTCTAAACTCGTGATTCGAATCACTCCACAAGAGGTATGATCAACACCACTTGAATGACTCTAGCATGCAAGATCTAAACACAAGAAATTGCACAAATTTGAAAAAAACTCAGCTCAACACAAAGCTAAGAGAAAACTCAATACATTTCACTCCAAAAATTCTGGTTTGTGTTACATCCAAGATGGCTTTTTATAGCCTTCAAAATATAACCTAAATTCAGCTTAAATGACATATTTAAGAGTGTAACCTCCACAATATTAAAGCCCATAATCAGCCACTACTCAAATGTAACCTATAAGTTATGAAAAAGACTTAAAAACTGAAAATTACATAATGGAGGGCCATAAATCCGAGAATTGAACTCCAATGGTCAGCTTTGAGTTGTTTGTAACCTCCCATGTTAATTGAAGCTTCACTTGGAGTAGTTTAAGCTTAAGTTCCATAAAGCCAACTATAGTTCATTAAATGCAAGTCAAAATGCATTTAACGTGTCTCCATCTTGAATCTCAACTTTGGAAATAGTGTAGGGAAAAAGTTCAACATCTCCTTGAAGGTCCTTTGTCGAGCTCACCATAGCTTGAATATAGGTGATTAATGTTTGTTGTAGCTTCTTGGCTCTCGACCTTGTAATTGGACCTTGAGGCATGACAATAGATGTAGCTTGGTTCACATCATTAGGGATGTGATTTCACCCATTGGGACTATGGAATTAATTAATGGATTATCAACATGTTATGATTCATAAATCTTGGGAAACTAAAATCACACATATCTCTCCCGAGCATACATGATTCTCCCACATGCAATGAACTCGATATCCCTATCTAAATTCATTAAACATGCAAGGCATTAAGGATACCCTTTTTAGCAATTTCTAGAATTAACTATTATCTCCCGATTTCTAGCTAAGTACTATTTATGCATAATGATTTCTTAGCTAAATCCTCTCTCCCGAGTTAGATTTAAGCATAAACAACATTCAACTCATGGCCGGTGAATCAAAAGCATTAAACATACATTATGCATAAATGAATCAATAACACAAAGAGTAATTATGGTGGGTGGCAAATTAATTATTTATAATAGCAAATTTAGCACCAAGTAAAAAGAATTGCAAATATGGCAAAAAAATTAGAATTTTCTCATTTTACCCTTCTCTTCCTCTCCCTTCCCACTTACCCTTTCTTGTGTATAGGATTTCTTCTTTTCTTCTTTTTTTTTTTTTTTTTTGCTTTCTTCTTCTTCTTTTTTTTTCATTTATGAGCTGTTATGATTTCTTTTTTTTTTTCTTTTTTTATAATGAGCTATTACGATTTCTTTTTTTTTTTTTTTTTTTTTTGCATTTATGAGGGTGGAGTTCTTGTGTGATTAATATGATTTTTTCCCCCTTCTAAGCAGTATTGTTATGATTGTTTCTTCTTCTTTAAATTTTATATATATAATATATATTTTTGATAATATGTGGGGATACAACTTTATGCCAATTGAGCTAAACTCTTGTTGGCCTTCTTTTTAATTCAAGAATGCCAAGAATACAAAAATAGCAATTTTGGTGAGTGTTTGTATAGGTATATCAAAGTATATCACTGATATACTCCGGTTAATCGTAGTCTATCACTAGTCGAAGTCTATCAGGGCTATAATTGATAGATAATGAAATACAAAGAATACAAGAATAGCAATTTTATGGTGGTGGTCACGGAGCTTGTGTGCTAGGCATTAAAAGTTATATTGTTGATTAAGAGTCGCTTGTTTGTAATGGTTATTTTTGGATTTTATGTTCCAATTACCACAAGAGACTTAAAATTTTTGTTCAATTTATGATTGTAGTATAATAATTTTGGATGGGTTTCTAATTACCGAGATGAATTGCAATTGGAAAGTACTTTACTGATAGATTTCAATTAAATTGATTTCTATCAATAACAATCATTGGTAGACTTCAATTAATTGATAATTAACTGATTTCTATCAGAGATAGAAACTGATAGACTTCAATTAACTGATTTCTATCCTCGATAGAAAATGATAGATTTGAATTAAACTAATTTCTATCAGTGATACAAGTCAATAAACTTCAATTAAATTTATTTCTGATAGAAACTGATAAACTTCAATTAAATTGGTTTCTATCGGTGATAGAAACTAATAGTCTTGAATTGAATTGATTTCTATCAGTGATAAAAACTGATAACCTCGAATTAAACGGTTTTCTATTAGTGATTATCACTGATAGACTTAAATTAAACTGATGGATAGAAATTGATAGCCTTGAATTAAACTGAACTAATAGCCTTGAATTAAATTGTTTTCTATCAGTGGCTATCACTGATAGGCTTGAATTAAACACGATAAAAACTTATAGATTATAATTATCAGAGTCTATCGGTGATACACACTGATAGACTTCGATTAATCAAAGTCTATCAGTGTTTATCACTAATAGACTCCGATTAATTGAACCTTATCATCAAAGTCTATCAGTATTTATCACTGATAGACTCCGATTAATCAAAGTCTATCAGTGACTATCAATAATAGGGACTGATAGACTATTGGAGATAATAAGGGTATTTTCGTAATTTAACGTATTTTTTGCTATTTCCGCAAATAATTTTATTTTTTTTTTTGCTAATTTTGCTATATTTTTGCCGGTTTTTGCTATCTGTGTAAAACCCCCTAACATAAATCCATAACATCAATCCATAATTGCTCCAACGACTACATCAATCCCTAAGAGTAAAGACCTAGCTAATCATACAACGCGTTACAATATAGTTACGATAAAAAACAACCATAAACACTAACTAAAGTAAGAGAAAGAAGAATTAAACTCTATGTAGGCCGAGACCGAACGTCCCCGTCAGATCCCCACGAACAATGGGTTGATTTTCACTTTACTCCCCTTTATTCAGCTCCAAAGACTCTGTTTTTGCTCTGTTTTACGGCCCCAAGATGTCCAAAAGAAGTCCCCAATCAGCCCTAATCGAAAATTATATAAATAGGCTGATTTTTTGTCGTAGCGTCGAGACGCTGAGGAGACAGTGTCTCGACACTGTCGCCTTATCGCAAAATCTGGAATGGAAAAACACACAGCGTCGAGACGCTAGGGTCACAGCATCGAGACGATGTGACCTGTTCGCGCCTAATCAGATAAGGAAAGACAGCGTCAAGACACTCAAGGAGCAGCGTCTCGACGCTGGTCTGCGGTTGACTTTAATTTGACTTCTTCTTCTTTGATTCTTTTTCCTTCTTTAACCTCTTTTCGCCCCCCGAACATCCAATTGGCTCCAATATTAATTTCCTACAAATACAACATGAAAATGCATAAAATTTGACCAATAAATCATGAAAGACTAGCTAAATTAATTAAGGAAAAATAGCTAGCTATGCTCGCTATCACATACCAAAAAAAGAAGTGTTTATCTTAATAACGTGATTTAAACTTTAACCTATCAAAAAAGATCTAGCCAATTGCAAGACTATTATAGTGTTTTTTCATGTGCTATTATGAATTACATTATTATTATCTCTAGATAGCCCAACCTAAAGTCATAAACTTGAATTTCTCCTCACAAGAGCATCACTAGCCTTATTAATCATGTTCACTCAACTCTTGAGATCATGTAATGAAGAGTAAAGGTAATAAACCTAATATCTTCTACCAAATTTGCAAGATCAAAGAGCATGAATGAATGTGTCCACTCTTCATCCTTTTTTCTTTTCCTCTTTTTCCTTCACATATCACAAAACCACTTTGGACAATAAATCATCGAGCTCGATGATATTGTAGTAGTCTTTGTAGTAGTCTTTATCATCAAAATACTATACAAGACAATATATCTTCTTTGTGCAAACTAATATGGATCAAAAACTTAGAAATGCCAAAATTAGGACTCACAATAAATATTTAAGTTTATTTGACCAATAACACTTGATTTAAACGTTGAGAAATCTTTAAAACTTATTTCATCCACCTTTTTCAGCTTACACAAGAAGATCTACCTTTTCCAATGAAATTCAATTCTTCAACAAATTTTACATTTGGTGGCCATTTTTTTTCTTTTTTTAAAGAAAAAATTTGCTACGTTTTTTTTTCCATTACATCATTGTTTAATTTTCTTGCACTCTTCTTGTTGTGAGAAGGTGCGAGAAAAAAAATTTACAAAGCGTTAATTTTAGAATTTTTTTCTCACATCTTCTTGCGGCAAGAAAGTGCGAGAAATGTTAGAACACCTTAATTTTCAAATGGTTGTAATTTTTCTCGCACTTTCTCGCTGCAAGAAAATGCGAGAAAAAAATTTTGAAGAATTAATTTTGGAAGTGTTAGAATTTTTCTCGCATCTTCTCGCTGCAAGAAAGTGTGAGAAATGTTACGAACACCTTAATTTTCAAAATGTTAGAATTTTTCCCACACACTTCTTGCTGCAAGAAGGTGCGAGAAAAAATTTATGAAGCATCAATTTTGGAGGTGTTAGAATTTTTCTTGCATCTTTTTGTTGCAAGAAAGTGCAAGAAATGTCACAACGTCTTAATTTTCAACGTCACTCTTCTCGGTACAAGAAGATGCGAGAAAAATTGCAAAGTGTTAATTGTAAAGAAGTTGAAATTTTTCTCATACCTTTTCGCTGCAAGAAAAATTACAACTAATTTTTAACATGCCAAATTTTTCTTGTCGTGACTTTCTCGCTACTAATGAACCATTTCTTTCTTACATGGTTAACTATTCTCCTTTTTTTTTGTAGGAAGTACAAATTTTGTGATAATTTAAGGATGAAATTTGTAGTTTAGTTCGTTATTTTTCCAGCCGATAGTGTCGCGAAGTGGAAGACTCCAATTAAGAGAGAATCTCATCGGTTGATGAAACTCCCATAATGCATAAATGTGGCAGATGTGACAGAGAAGGCCATAATAGATTAACATGTTGTAATCTTATTGCATACATTGAGAAATTAATTGTATGAGATTAATAGGAACACTTGTTTATTGTATTGAACACTTTAGGCCCCGTTTGATGACAATTTGGTTTTTGGTTTTTGAAAATTAAGCCGACAAACACTATTTTCACCCATAAGTTTCTTTGTATTGTCGTTATATATATTCTTCCCATGTTTTCAAAAACCAACTCAAGTTTTGAAAACTAAAAAAAGTAGTTTTCAAAAACTTGTTTTTGTTTTTGGAATTTGGCTAGGGATGCAAATGTAACCTCATCAAAGATAAAAACCATTCTTAGGAAATTGGGAGAAAACAAGTTTAATTTTAAAAAACCAAATGGTTATCAAATGAAGTTATTTTATTTTAATTGTTGTTTGAGATACTTAATATTTTAGTTATTTTGATGTAATTGTTGTTACTAATGACATGGAACCACTCAAATTCATGTGAAATAACTTGTCAGAGAAAGTATGATATAAGTTACAAGAATGGTTCTTTGAAATGCTTGAATTTTTCTCGCAATATATATCTCGCATCAAGAAAGTGTGAGATAAGTTACAAGGATGGTTCTTTAAAGTGATGAATTTTTTCTCACAATATCTCGCAGCAAGAAAGTGTGAGATAAGCTAGAGGAATTATTATGTGAAGTGCTGAATTTTTTCTCGCAATATCTAGCAGCCAAGAAAATGTGATATAAACTCAAGAAATGGTTTTTTTTTAAGTGCTGGAATTTTTCTCACAATATCTCTTAGCAAGAAAGTGCGAGATAAACTCAAGAAATGGTTCTTTTGAAGTGCTGAAATTTTTCTCGCAATATCTCGCAACAAGAAAGTGCGAGATAAACTCAAGAAATGATTCGTTTGTTGGAATTTTTCTCGCAATATCTCGCAGCAAGAAAATGCGAGATAAACTCAAGAAATGGTTCGTTTGAAGTGCTGGAATTTTTCTTGCAATATCTCGCAACAAGAAAGTTCGAGATAACTCAAGAAATGGTTATTTTGAAGTGTTAAATTTTTCTCCTAAGATCTCACAACAAGAAAGTGCGAGATAAACTCAAGAAATTGTTCGTTTGAAGTGTTGTAATTTTTTTCACAATATCTTGCAACAAGAAAGTGCGAGATAAACTCAAGAAATGATTCTTTTGTATTGCTAGAATGTTTCTCGCAATATCTCGCAGCAAGAAGGTGCGAGATAAACTCAAGAAATGGTTCTTTTGAAGTGTTGGAAATTTTCAAACTACTTACACAATTCACCATAACGAAATTCATTTGGGCAAGTTATGAGACATGAATTTGACTCGTTTCATTTCACTGGTAACAACAACTACATTAAAATAACTAAAATATTTAGTATCTCAAACAACAATTAAAATAGGGAAAAATACACTTTTTGTCCCTGAGGTTTGGGTTATGTTTCATTTTTGTCCCCGAGTTTTCAAACTCAACAATTTAGTCCTTGAGGTTTGGTTTTAGTTTCATTTTGTTCCCTCCATCCATTTTTCCGTTAAAAACTAACGGTTTACTGACGTGGCACCTGATTTTTATTTAAAAAAATATATTTTTTAAATTTTAAAATAAAAATAATATAAAATTAATAAAAAAAATTATTCTTTTTTCTCTTATTCTTATTCTTCATTGTCTTCTTCTTCACTATCATTGCCAGACCTTCTTCACTGTCATCGCCGGAAAGACGCAGTCGCTGTCGCCAGACGCCGAACCTCCTCGTCGCCGTTGGCCACCGTCATCGTGATTTTTTTTCTCTATTCTTTCTTATCTTTTCTTTCTTCCTCCCCTTCTTCTTCCCTATTCAACCATTCCCTTTCTTCTATACTATTTTTTCTATTAAAAAAAAAAAAAAAAAAAGAACAAAGGGGAAAAAACCCCTTCATCCGGATGCTCTGAAACTCGTAGATTCCAAGAAATCGCTTGCAATTTCTGATGCTTTGAAACTGCCGCTAGATCCCACTTCACTTCAATCCATAACTCTCTCACAAAGAGATTCCACACGCTCGAGTCCTTGTAGTCGCCTCAGCTGTGTTCTTCTCCGGCAGTCTCCCACCCGAGTTCGTCCGCCTGGAAATAGCAGCTCGATATCACCACCGTCAAAGCCCAAACCCTCACCGTTCCTATCGCTGATTTCAGCAACCTAGATGTGGAAGGGGATCCTTCTCCCATTTTCGATTTGGTCTGAAACGAAGGGGGTTTCAGACGAAATCGAAGATTTGCGTGGGTGGGTATTCTGTTGTCGTGGATGGCGTGGATGAGGCAGCGACCACGGAGGAGCTTCTAGTCCTTGAGGATGGCGTTCCAGCCCGATTCTAGATCTGGAATTTTCTTTTTTTTTACATCAAAAGAAGAAAAGGAAGGGAGAAAGAGAGGGAAGAAGAAGAACCCCAACGTCGGAGGCGTCCGGTGTCCGACGGCGGCGGCAACGACGACAGCGACGGTAGTTGGTTTAGGGTTTGGTGAAAGTGAAAGTGGAGAAGAAGAAAGAAGAAGAAGAGGGGAGAGTGAGAAAGAATAAAAAAAAATAATCTATTTTTAATATTTTAATACATTCTTATTTTAAAAATTATGAAAAATATTTTTTTAATAAAAATCCAGTTCCACATCAGCATTCCGTTAACATTTAACGGAAAAATGGATGGAGGGACCAAAATGAAACTAAAACCAAAACTTAGGGACTAAATTGTTGAGTTTGAAAACTCAGGGACCAAAATGAAACCTAACCCAAACCTCAGGGACTAAAAGTGTATTTTTCCCAGAATAAAATATTCAATTAAATCAATATTTTCCAAAATTGATTCAATCTTATTCCTTATTTAATCAATCCAAGATTAATCAATTCCATAATTAATTAATCTTTTCCACAAATGACTAATTACTTCCATAAGTGATTAGATCATTTCTATAAATGATTAATCACTTCCATAAGTGATTAATTATTTCCATAATTGATTAATTCCCGATTAATTAATTCTTTAATTAATTAACCACCAATTAAATATCACATATTTAATTTCCGACCTTGAATTAATTAATTTTCCCAAATGGATTTTAAGCCTTAAAATTAATTAATTCATATTTGAACTCTTTCAAACTTCCATAAATTTAATGTGACTCAAATTTATATTAATATTTGAATTTCTTCAAATATTAATTTCTCTCATAATAATATATCAATATATATTATATTGTTTCCCTTAGTAAATTGAACATTTTCAATTTACATTTATTACTTAGTTGCCTCAAATTACTTTATGAGCTACCGGTGGGACCTAATGGACCTGCAGATCAGAAGCTCCAATGATGTGAGATTAATTGGTCAAACCCATTAACCAAATTAATAAATATTCATTAACTGTGTGTACATTCCACTATAGACTCACAGTTGCACTCTTCTCACTGTAGACATATTTTCTGTGTCCACGGATATAGACCAATATCGACTAGTTAGTCTTTCACAAGTTTATGTAACACCAGTTGGGTCAAATTATCGTTTTACCCCTGGGTTAATTCTATTTCCTTAAGTACCAGTTATCCTCTAATGAACAATCTGTTTGTTGTCCAACCATCAAACAGAAAACTCTCTCGTGCCATTGAGAGGGTAGGGTCCTTTGTTCAAGACTCGGAGTCACCACTTAAGGGAACACTCATCTGCTTCCTAAAGTCGAGAAGGAGTGAATTCCATCTTGTACGATTATGTTCCCACCTCCCCACTCGGTCTTGTCCCAAAAATGATAGGCTTATTGAGTCGGCGTATTGGTCACTCTCACCCATACAAATCAAAGGACAGTCCCTCATGAGCAGGAGTCCATAATCAACTCAGGATTAAGACCAAGTTGTCTAGGTCGTCCTAGTGAAATAGAAAACCAACTAGTTAACGGTGTTATAACCAATGGTTACTATTCCGTGATCCGGTCTTATGCAAACTCATTGCATAAGATACCCCCACTCGCATGTCTCCTACACGAACGGGTTGAATCATAGCGTTTGTATCAAATACAAAGTGGATCGTATCCATAGTGTCACTAGGATAAGGCACCCTATCTTATCCCTATACTATAGACCCTTTAGGTTGTTTCTTGAACAGTGATCCTCATATGTCGCTACATATAGTTCAAGACTCATATTATAGCCTAGGATGTCTAGTTTATTGGATTAGGGTTATTTTAGGCAAAAACAAATATAAAATAACTAATAACATTTAATGGAAAAATATATCAATATTAATTCATTAATATCTGGTCAACGGTTACATTCACTATCTACGAGTTTTAGGGCATAAAACCCAAAAAAAATTATTAAAGAAAATATATAATCTATTACAAAAATGTTCAACATAATAACAAAGTGGGTTGAAAAAAATACTTCTAGAGAAAAATAAGCATGAGAACCAAAATGTAAAATCTTACCCATGAGAGAAAAAGAGAGAATGAGGCTGAGAGAAACTTGAAGATGCTATAAATCTTGAAGAATGGAGATGAGATGTTTGAGCATGGAGAGGTTGAGAGAATCTAGAGAGAGAGTGTGAGAAACCAAAGAGATGATAGAGAGTGAAATAAAAGAAATGAGTATTAAATATAAATGAGGGTTTTTTACTCCAAAGGATAAAAGAGTCTTTTTACACACCCAAAAGTCCTATTTGTCTATGAAATTTAAAGGAAAAAATACACTTTTGGTCCCTGAGGTTTGGGTTAGGTTTCATTTTAGTCCCTGATGCTCTGTTTGGAACCTTCTGATTTTGGGAGATTTCAAATCATAATGGATCTGAAATGAATTTTTTTGTTTGGTATCTCAAGAAAGATAATGATTTCCAATCCAAAATGATTTCAAATCATGTTTTGACGTAAAAAAATTTTCTAACTAAAACCATCGGATTTTGCAGTATTTCTAGGAAGTGAGAGTTAAATTACTTATTTATCCTCATCTTATTTAAATTTTCTATTAATAACTCAAATTAAAAGCCTATATTAGTAAATTCTTTTACTTTCTTTCCTTTTCCAACTACCATCCAAACACAAAAATTTAAATACATTCATTTTAAATCTTTCTCGTTCCAAACAAGACAAAAAATTTAAAATCATTTCTTGAATTTCAAATCACAAGATTTAAAATCATTTCTTGAACTTTCTTGATTCCAAACGGAGGGTGAGTTTTCAAACTCGAGAATTTAGCCCCTAAGGTTTGAGTTTAGTTTCATTTTTTCTCTCCATGCAATTTTTCGTTAACATATAACGGGTTGTTGATGTGGCATTGATTTTTTATTAAAAAATTTATTTTTTGATTTTTTAAAATATAAATATATTAAAATAACAAATATATTATTATTTTATATTAATTTTATTTCTTTCTCCTTCTTCTTCACCTTCCCCTTCTTCTTCCCCATGCACCATCTCACTTCCACTGTTGTCGTCGACGATTGGCGGCCCGCGACTTTTTTTTTTCTCTCTTCTCCTTCCTCTTTCTTCTTCTTCATTTCTTCTCTCTCCATTAAAAAAAGGGAAGGAGGAGGAGTTCCTCATCCCCGTTTCGATGACCCTTCGTTTAAAATATTTGCAATTAGGGACATTCTCGTGGGTTGAATCAGATTCTTCTTCAACTCCGAATCGAGATCCAAATTGACGAGGATCCCCACGGCTTCGAACCCAACTGCATGAGAAGTGAAAGAACCCAAAAGAGAGGAGATTAGCGTGACGCCGCCGTTGTTGACTGATAGCGAGCATAGCTAGCTATTTTTCTCTGATTAATTAAGTTAGTCTTTTACAATTATTTGCCCAAATTTATGCATTTTTATGTTTTATTTGTAGGAAGTATGTGTTTGAAGCTTAATTCAGCAATTGGAGTCAAATGGAGTTCAATCCTAAAAATAAAAAATAAAAAGGCATCGCGACGCTATCGACAAATTTTCTATAAATTCCTCTTTTTAGCTACGGATTAGGGGAGTCCAATTGGTTAGATTTTAGCCCTAATTTCGACTAGAGACCTTTGGTGGGAGCTAAAGCAAGGCTAAGGAGCGGGAATCAAGCGAGAAGACGTGGAGATCGTGACGGGGACGTGTCGGTTTCGACGGATCCGAGTTTTCCTTTCTCTTTCCCTTACCTCTTGTAGTTTTTATGGCTTTTCTTTCAATTAGTGTTTATGGTTTAAAGACTATTTATTGCTAGTTGTTTGTCTTAGGGATTGATGTAATTGTTTTAGTTTTTGGATTGATTTTAGGTATGAATGTGTTTTTATTTTATGCATGCAATTTGTTTAATGCTTTCAATTACTTGATCACTAATTGAATGATTTAAGTGTTGAATCTAACTCGGGAGAGAGGATTTGGCCTAAGACTTACCTTGTTTAATTGCATGACTAGAGTAGAAATTCTAAGTTTGTGACGGGATTTGGAATCACTTTAGAAGCATAACAAGGACCGAACCGAATAATGCCTTGCATGTTAATGAACTTAGATAGGGATATCAAGTTAGTTTATATGCATGAGAATCAATTATACTCGGGAGAGGTAATCGTGATAAAAGCTTCCTTGGCTTGTAGAATAATTGCACGGTCAATTCATTCCTATTAATCAATCATCAATCTTAATCAATGAAATCAATTCCCTAAGAGTCTTTCCATTTGAGTCTCCACTTTTATTTTTATGTTTTTAGTCTTTACTTTTATCTTTATCATTGAGTTTTGCTCCCTAAATAAAATTGAACAAAAGTATTCACAGTACTTAATTTGCTAAAAAACCAATCCAGAGGACGACACTCGTTTTACACGAAAACACTATATTATTACTTGACCCGTACACTTGCGGTAAGCAAATTGCACATCAAGTTTTTGGCGCCGTTGCGGGGGATTGGTATATTTAGTTAAATTAATATTGTGGAAAAATTGTTCGGTCTTAATTTAGGGTGTATTTTTGTTTTTTTAGGTAGATTGCATTTTTTTCCATATTTGTTGCATTCCTTTTTTAGTGTTTTCCTTATTTGTTTTATTTCCTTTTTTGTTTTTGTTTTCCTTTTCTATTTAGTTTTCTTTGTTTTTTTTTTCTTTCCTTTTTTGTTTGAGTCTTTGTCATTTGTTCTTGTTGGGTTATTATTTGATTGGAAGTCTAATTATCATTGTTGCTTTAATTGATTTGAATGGCTTTTTATTCAACACCATATTCCAATTTTTCATCTTCAAGTTATACCCCTTTAAAAGAAAATTCTTCCTTGGAAAGCATAGTTCAAAATTATATTGAGGAGTCTAGAGCGAGGAGTTTAAAATTTGATGAAATTATAAAAGGACTTCAAATCCCAAAGGAAGTTAGTGAGGTGGGATCCACTTCCATAGGTTGTCTAGTGAGTCATGTGGCCGATGATTCATTGGCACCCATTCTTGAGCTTAGTTCTTTCGATCTTGCTAAGGATGAGCAGTTAGGGGTGAGTTGCATGAATAGTAGAGAAGAATGGGAGAGTTGTAGCACCTATTAAGAACACGTTTGTGAGGAAGAAAAAAGAAAATGAGCTTGTAGTGTCAGAGGAAGTTCAGAAGGTAGAGTTTGAGGTTGAAAAGCCTTCGTCTGTTTTATCTTCTCCATCCTTTATAGATGTTGATTGTTCTTTTTTCTATTCTCACGAGTCAGTTTTAGAGTCAGAGTCTCTTTATTTTGATATTTCTCCTTTTATGCTTCTTTTATTCAAAAATACCAAAAATAATTATGTTTCAGGGGCCCATGAGAAGCTAGTAAGTTTACTAGCGATCGTTGGTTATATTGATTCAAGGAAGAAGGGCCCAAAGAAATACGATAATTTTTATGTTCCTTGACAGACTGGACAAACACGTCAAGCTAATGACGTTAAATAAGCGCTTATGGGAGGCAACCCAAGTAAGTTTAGTTGTGATTTTCTTTTTGCTTTTGATTTATTGTTTGTTTTTGTAGGTTTTGGTTCCAGCTTCTCCTTCACTTGCAAGTCTCGATGGGAAGGTCATCATCATTCCATGGCAGTATTGTTTACTCCTCCTACTCTTTTATTGTTCTCGTGATTGACTATGCTTCATTTTCTTAATACATTGAGGACAATGCATGCTTTAAGTTTGGGGGTGGATTATCATGTTTGTGGAGCCCTTGAGCATCTGAGTTCGGGCTATAGTTTTGAGCTTTCTTTGAATTGAGCATATGGTTGTTTTCTGGATGCTATTTTTGCATGGCTATGATGTCCTAGGATAGGCTTTCTTGTCAATTTTCAAGCTTTCGATGAGTTGTAAGCATGAGTGCCCAAAAAAGGAGATTTTTTAAACTTTTTCTAGGAGATGTCTTGCATGAGTAAAGTATATGTCTTGGCTAGATTTGGATTTGAATGCTTAGGAGCGAATTATTAGGTTCATATGTTTGTTGTCACCTCGATAGGTGTAGGGAAGAGCTAAAGAGTTAATTTTTTGCAAATTAGCATGTTTGGTCTTGCTTAGGAGGAATGAAAAGAATATATGTTTATCATGCTCATAAAGAAAAATCATTCTTGTTGTTACAATTTGAAAAAAAAAAAAAAAAGTCATGACTTATGCGCACAATGCAATGAGTAATAAAGATTTAGGCAAAAAGAGCTACTCCTGTTGTGATCAGTTAGGCCAACTAGAGAAAACTCAGGTTAAGGGTCCCTACAATAGGTGTGTGAAAGCTAGTGCACATATAAATGCTTGATTTAATTTTCAATATTAAGCACCTAAGTATGGATGAAAACAAACTAATTTGTTCCATTTACTCATTAGTGAATCCTTAGTGCCAGTGTAGAGGGAAGATGAGTTGAAAGTTTAATAATCCAATCCCGGGCTAGTAAAGTCTAATCTCGTTGAGTTAGATCTCGCTTGTGCAAGTTAATTTTGGAAAACTTTTGATTTGTCTCCCTCATTGGTCCTTATGTGCATGTCTCTTGATTGCTTGACTATTGACTTTTGAGCCTTGAGGATTGAGTCATGTTTGTTGCATCCATTCTTCCACTGTATGCTTGATTTTTAGTTGGCTCAAGGACTAGCAAAAGCTTAAGTTTGGGGGTATTTGATAGCGAGCATAGCTAGCTATTTTTCTCTGATTAATTAAGTTAGTCTTTTACAATTATTTGCCCAAATTTATGCATTTTTATGTTTTATTTGTAGGAAGTATGTGTTTGAAGCTTAATTCAGCAATTGGAGTCAAATGGAGTTCAATCCTAAAAATAAAAATAGAAAAAAATAAAAAAATAAAAAAATAAAAAAGGTGTCGCGACGCTATGTTCACAGCGTCGTGACGCTATCGACAGATTTTCTATAAATTCCTCTTTTCAGGGGAGTCCAATTGGTTAGATTTTAGCCCTAATTTCGACTAGAGACCTTTGGTGGGAGCTAAAGCAAGGCCAAGGAGCGGGAATCAAGCGAGAAGACGTGGAGATCGTGACGGGGACATGTCGGTTTCGACGGATTCGAGTTTTCCTTTCTCTTTCCCTTACCTCTTGTAGTTTTTATGGCTTTTCTTTCAATTAGTGTTTATGGTTTAAAGACTATGAATTGTTAGTTGTTTGTCTTAGGGATTGATGTAATTGTTTTAGTTTTTGGATTGATTTTAGGTATGAATGTGTTTTTATTTTATGAATGCAATTTTGTTTAATGCTTTCAATTACTTGATCACTAATTGAATGATTTAAGTGTTGAATCTAACTCGGGAGAGAGGATTTGACCTAAGACTTACCTTGTTTAATTGCATGACTAGAGTAGAAATTCTAAGTTTGTGACGGGATTTGGAATCACTTTAGAAGCATAACAAGGACCGAACCGAATAATGTCTTGCATGTTAATGAACTTAGATAGGGATATCAAGTTAGTTTATATGCATGAGAATCAATTATACTCGGGAGAGGTAATCGTGATAAAAGTTTCCTTGGCTTGTAGAATAATTGCACGGTCAACTCATTCCTATTAATCAATCCTCAATCTTAATCAATGAAATCAATTCCCTAAGAGTCTTTCCATTTGAGTCTCCACTTTTATTTTTATGTTTTTAGTCTTTACTTTTATCTTTATCATTGAGTTTTGTTCCCTAAACAAAATTGAACAAAAGTATTCACGGTACTTAATTTGCTAGAAAACCAATCCAGATGACGACACTCGTTTTACACGAAAACACTATATTATTACTTGACCCGTACACTTGCGGTAAGCAAATTGCACATCAAGAGACATGCACATAAGGACCAGTGAATACTTTTGCATGACTAGAACGTCCTTGAACGTCCTCCGATCTACGAAAACCAAGTGTGAATCAACTGGTGAAGCATCTGGTTTGGTGTGACGGAATTGTCCTGAAGTTCTTCATTTCTTCTCTCTCCATCCCTTTAAAGGTCATATTGTTTCTCTCACCCCATAACGCTCCCAAACAGTAGCACAAATCCTAGCCTGCCAAAAGAAATTTCCTTGCTCCCGAAAAGGAAAATGGGGAAGGAACTTCTCGATCATCCCTCTGATGCCCCTAGGAAACTGCAAGCCAAACAACTCAAAAAATGTGCTCCAAATCAAACTAGCAAAATCGCAGCCTCAAAAAATGTGATCAAGGTATTCCTCCACCATACGACAAAGGATACAATAGAACGATCTAATCAAAGTAGGCATCTTTCTCGACAGCCGATCAAGAGTATTAACTCTTCCATAGATTACCTACCAGTTGAAAAACTAAACCTTTTTTGGAACTTTCACCTTTCATATCAAGGAAAAGATGGACTCCTCAGCATAAGAAGGATTCAAGAGGTATTAGAATAACAATGACAGGAAAAACCATGAGAGGGGTTAAGACTCCTCAAACGAAGATCCCTCCTATCCAATCTATAGGTGACCCCTGATCAAAGAAATGAAATGAAAGCCAAGATATCCATAGTTTCTCAATCAAACAACAGACGAGAGAGAGATAATTTATAGTTGCAATATCATTTTAGGCCATGGGTATGATTGAAATCTATATTGGAGCAAAATTCATCTTGCTGATAATTCAATGAACCATTCAACTCTATCATATACCTACGTGTATCTAGTTTACGAGCAATATAGAAACTCTATGTTGTACTACTGGCTGAGCAATTATAGATGAATGTAATATTATGGTACAAGCTTAGTGGCCCAAGAAAAATAGTATGAAAAACAAAAATATTGAGGGAAGAAAAAGGAATCAACGACTTGAATGAAAGTTTTTAAAAAGAGGGTTATAGGTTAAAGAACACTTCATCTTGGATGAAATATGGAGTTGCAAACTAAGCACATCATCCACAAAACAAGAACACCAACCTATTAATTCTTATCAAGTTAACTGCAAAAAGATATGCAAAATTGAATCAATATACATTTTTACTGAAAATCGAGCTCCATATACTAAAGTTAAGGCATTTACAAGAAATCACAACCCTAGTGATCTCGTAGCACTCTTTCTTCAAAAACAAATTGATACATTATTAAGTAATATATACTATATATGGATGGACCTCACACAATCTTTATACTAATTTTTTTAATCGACAAGAGAGAAAAGAGACAATAGAAAATAGACTCTTAACACCAAAAATTCCAACTAACCGATTAGCAAAAAAATACTTCTAATATGGAAAATTTTCCCTTAGAAATTCCCCTTCCCAAGCAGTCCATGTCAGAGCCAACTAACATGGGAACTTCCACCTTTCTGCAACACATAAGATGCTCTAAAATGGGCATGTGACCCAGCCTAACTTGTTGATTGATGAGACTATGTTTATTGCTTGAAGACAGGTTGCCAAGAAGTCTCTTAACGTGTTGGATGATGGGCTCTTAGAATTTCACCGCCACTCAATCAACTGGGGTTTGGTGCAAGGACACTATATTACTATGCCTGTGGATTTGACACCCATATCCCCTGATGGAAGATGCCAAAATTCACTGTGGAGTGCTTTTGTTTGGTAGCTTTAGTGTTTTCAAGAGGCATAGTGTGAAGAGATAACTAAGGAACTCGTTGTCCTAGCTATTGTGAAAGACCCAAACGAAATAACTTGAAAGTTCAAAAAACTGATTCGCGAACCCACAGTTAAAAAAAAAATCATGTGCTCAATGTTCAATTGCTTGCACAAGCATTTCAGAAAATCTAAGAGCAAATGAATTACACTAGTGTAGCGTCTGCTAAAACAAAGTTATATTCAAGCCCACAAGAGTGCAGTTTGACAAGATAACAAGCAGCTAACTATGAGCAACGGTGGATGTGTTTTGATCCTATGCTGACATGCCCACCAAATAATGCATTCAAGCTAAGACATCATGATTTTCGGGTTGGACAACTTTCAAATTGAGAAATTTCTCACCCATTAGGATAAGAATTGTGAAAAGCATATTGTTATTGGTTTTGCCAATTTCTGTCCATGATATAATGCGTTGCCAGACCATCCTGGTATACTATCAAGTCCCTTAATCGATCATTCAACTAGGCCATACAAAGTAATAAACCCTAGATCACGAATTCCTAACCTGAGCTCGATTGCAAAGATACACAGGAATATGAACTCGACAAGTTAAAATTAGGGCAAATCTTCAGAGATCCAGTACACAAATCGATCAGGATACAGTCTTAACAATGTAGTCAGAATCAAGAAGTAACTAAAGGATTTGCATTATACAAACCGACTTTCATTCATTTAACTCCAAAATATGCAACAATAGGAAGCGAAATCAACATTCAGAAGAGTTAGGCCGATTTTTACACAAGAAAACCATAATCTCTAACAATCTAAGAGCTAGTAAACTTGGTAACAGCCTTGGTACCCTCAGAGACGGCATGCTTGGCCAACTCACCGGGAAGAACAAGGCGCACCGCCGTTTGGATCTCCCGAGAGGTGATGGTGGGCTTCTTGTTGTAGCGAGCGAGCTTGGAGGATTCCTGAGCGAGCTTCTCGAAGATGTCGTTGATGAAACTGTTCATAATCCCCATGGCCTTGCTGGAGATTCCAATGTCAGGATGAACCTGCTTGAGGACCTTGAAGATGTAGATCTTGTAAGTCTCGACGCTCTTTTTGGCCTTCTTCTTCTTCTTGTCAGAGGCGTCTTTGGGAAGCTTCTTCTCAGCTCTGGGCTTCTTCTCCGCCGGAGCCTTCTCGGCCTTCTTCTCCTCCGCCGGCTTCTTCTCGGCGGGCTTCTTCTCTGCCTTTGGCGCCATTGTTAACTTAACGAAGGAATTTGGAGATTTCTCAGAGTATGTGAGCAAAAGTGTGAGTTGTAAGGAGAGAGTGGAGGGGCTTGGTATTTATGGATGGGGACGGCGCTATGTGATTGGTTGATTCTGCTTTGACGCAGATCGATGACGTGGACGGCGGAGATTAGGGAAGGCTTTTATGAGAGGCGCGTTTTGGCGGATTTCGTTCGTGAAAATTTTTGAAGGATTTGGTTTTAGCGGGCTCTGTTTCGCGGGTCATTTTCTTAGGGCGAAAGGTTAACAACGTGCCTCACGGGTCAATTATGTTATTGTTTATAAACTTTGAAAACTTTCCTTTAAGATTTTCAACTTTTAAATGATTAAAAACAAAAAAAAACAAAATATCCTCTGGACAGTTTGACGTCATCCTTGATGTGTAAAATTAGAAAATATTAATTGTATAAATAATATTGTATTTTTTTTTTATAATGTATAAATAATATTGCAAATGATGTCAAATAAATTTTTTGAATGGAATGAAATAGTAATAACAATGTTAATCAAATATAAAATTAAAATGGAATTGGGAATGATATCACCTATGTCTTTCCATTTTTATACATCAATGCCACATGAATTACAGCCTTGTTTTTAATCAAGGACTCTTCAAGGACATTTTTTTTAACAATTCCATAGTTCAAATATTAAAATGCAAACTTTTATGGTTTAATAATAATAGCAAAATTGAAACATACTTCAAAGTTCAAGATTATTTTGTTATTTCAAAAAAAAAAAAGTTCAAGATTATTTTGTATAATTTAACCCTTTATAGCTTCTTGTTGCTTTGAACCTTCATTACCCATATAGCAAAATTGATCACGAAAGTTCTAAAATATGCATTCTAACACAAGAATACAAATAAAAGCATAAAGCTTAAGAGGTACTAGACTCAATATATTGGGTTTTTCGTACATATAACCCATTTAAATGGGCGGAAAATGACAAATGTCTTATATTTTCAATTTAAGGTTATATGTCGTTTTGCGTGCATCAGCATCCTAGTAAAATTATCATTTTACTCTCTACTCTAACATTGCTCTCCCTCGCTACTCCGCTCTAGATTCGCACTCTCTCCCAATTTATCTCTCCAATCTCTCTCGCTCTCTCTAATTTCTCTCTACAATCTCGATCCAATCTCTTTACTCCAGCTTCTCACTCTCGTTGTGTGCTCTCTAGAGAGAGAAGATAAAGAGATAGAGAATGTTGAAGAAAAGAGTTGAGCGAGAAACGAGATGAGAGAAAAAAATGCACATTTTCATATAAAAAGAGTAAAATGATAATTTTGCTAGAATGATAACGTAAGCAAAAGTGCATATAGCCTTAAATTGAAAAGGCAAGACATTTTTCATTTGGGCCTCTTTAAATGGGTCATCTACACATTTATCTCATATCAAATATCATTCAACTTTAACTTATGTTCAAATCAAATAACAAAATTACATCATTATTTATACTAATTGAAAAGACATAATGTAAGGATAGAACCAATCATCTATGTGGTCTAAATTTACTCTATAACCCTTCAAATTCATACACATGAACCATTATAAATGTAAATACATGATTAAATAGGTACATATTGAATTAAAGATGGAAATGAATCTGGATTTTCATATACACCATGTCTCTTGGATGAAAGGGTGTCTTGTTGAGCTTGAAAAGATGCAATTCTTCACCATATGTAGACACATTATCTTGAAAGTAAGAATTTAATGTTTCTTTTAGTCTTGTGATTGGCTCGGGATTGGGTTGAGCTTGATGTTCATCTTGTGATTTTTCTTCGTGGTCTCCCCGACTACTTATTTTCTTAACAAAGTTTTGTTGGGTTTTATGCCCTAAAACTCGTAGATAGTGAATGTAACCGTTGACCGGATATTAATGAAATAATATTGATATATTTTTCCATTAATTGTTATTAGTTATTTTATGTCTTTGCCTAATAATAACCCTAATCCAATAAACTAGACATCCAAGGCTGTAATATGAGTCTTGAACTATATGTAGCGACATATGGGATCATTGTTCAAGAAACAGCCTAAAGGGTCTATAGTATAGGGATAAGACTGGGTGCCTTATCCTGGTGACACTATGGATACGGCCCACTTTGTATTTGATACAAACGCTGCGATCCAACGCGTTCGTGTAAGAGACATGCGAGTGGGGGTATCCTATGCAATGAGTTTGCATAAGACCGGACCGCGAAATAGTAACCACTAGTTATAACACCGTTAACTAGTTGGTTTTCTATTTTCACTAGGACGACCTAGACAACTTAGTCTTAATCCTGAGTTGATTATGGACTCCTGCTCATGAGAGATTGTCCTTTGATTTGTATGGGTGAGAGTGGCCAATACGCCGACTCAATAAGCCTACCACTTTGGGGACAAGATCGAATGGGGAGCTGGGAACATAATCGTACAAGATGGAATTCACTCCTTCCCGACTTTAGGGAAGCAGATGAGTGTTCCCTTAAGTGGTTACTCCGAGTCTTGAACAAAGGGCCCTACCCTTTCAATGGCACGAGAGGGTTTTCTGTTTGATGGTTGAACCATAAACAGATTGTTCATTAGAGGAGAATTGGTACTTAAGGAAATAGAGGTGACCCAGGGGTAAAACGGTAATTTGACCCAGCTGGTGTTACGGACACTCGTGAAGGACTAACTAGTCGATATTGGTCTAAGTTCCGTGGACACAGAAAATATGTCTGCAGTGAGAAGAGTGCAACTGTGAGTCTATAGTGGAATGTACACACAGTTAACGAATATTGATTATTGTGGTTAATGAGTTTAACCAATTAATCTCACATCGTTGGAGCTTCTGATCTGCAGGTCCATAAGGTCCCACTGGTAGCTCGTAAAGTAATTTGAGGCAACTAAGTAATTAAATGTAAATTGAAAATGTTCAATTTACTAAGGGAAATAAATATAATATATATTGATATATTATTATGAGAGAAATTAATATTTGAAGAAGTTCAAATATAAATTTATGGAAGATTGAAAGAATTAATTAATTTAAGTCCTAAAAGTGTTTGGGCAAAATTAATTAATTCAAGGCCGGAAATTAAATATGTGATATTTAATTGGTGGTTAATTAATTAAAGAATTCATTAACCATGAATTAATCAATTATGTAAATAATTAATCACTTAAGGAAGTGATTAATCATTTATGGGAATGATCTAATTACTTATGGAAGAAATTAGTCATTTATGGAAAAGATTAATCAATTGGGGAATTGATTGATCATGATTGATTAATTAAGGAATAAGATTGAATCAATTTTGGAAAAGATTGATTTAATTGAATATTTTATTCATGGCCTCTCTTCTATAAATAGAACACTAGACCTAATTGGTCATGACACTTGACACTCTTGAAAGACAAGACCTAGAATTCTCTCTAGCCTCCCTCTTAGAGAAAGACTCCCACAAGTCTTTGGCCTCCTAGACTTAGAGACATACCGGTGTAACCTCTGTGGTTATTGTGTCATTCAAAGAAGAAAATCCAGCGATCAAGAGGCGAGAAGGCTGCTGCGTTTTCGTTCGTTGGAGCGTTGTTGGCGAAGAACGGTCAAGTCTACAACGGAGGTTTGTAACGGTTCTTCCTCTTTTCGTTAGAAAAGTTTTTAAAATAAATTTAGATTTATTTTAGCATGTTTAAACCGATTTTACAGCAACTTTAAAGCATGTTTAAAGTTTTGTTTGAGTTATCGTAACGGTATTTTAATGTTAATTAATATACGGCGTAAGGTCCAATCGATGCGCTTCCGCTGCGTGGGGACTTTTATTCCCTACAAGTTTGACCCAATTTACTAGTTAAAAAGACTAAAATAATATTTAAAGTGTCAATTTAAGCCCAACTTACATCTATCAATAACACAATCACTAATTGATTACATCTTAGTAAATTACTAAGATGAAGTCAACCAGTAATTAAGTTTATTATAAATGGATTTTTTAACATCGAACTCAGTTAAGAATCGAATTGGGGGCCAACTCTGATGGGATTAGGGAAGATTCTATTGGGTCGATTCAAACTCCTAAAAGAGCCTAATTGACCCAAAAGAGGCACGAGTTGACCTTGGAGTTTTCCTTTGTTTTGAAAATTATATGATCACGCCCTAAACTCTAACACCACTAATTATGCATGGATATCCATTCAATGATTCGTGAAATTCACACGGTAACACAGGCTGAATACTTGGAGCGCCTAAAAGCCTTAGACTAGACCCTTAATAAATAGGCATAGAAGCTTCATGTGCAAGAGACACACTACTTAAAATCCCTACTTTAGCAAAGCTCTCTACAACATCATCGAATTGGGACCAACTCCATTAAGACTAGGGAAGATTCCATTAGGTCGATTCAAACTCTCAAGGGAGCCTAGCCATCGCCAAAGAGGCACAAGTTGACTTTAGAGTTTTCCTTGATTCCGAAAAGCATGTGATCACAACTCTAATACTATTAATTATATATGGATATCCATTCGATGACTCTTGAGATTCGCACGACAACAGAGACTGAATACTTGCGACCAACAGCCTTAGGCTAGATCCTTTATCAATAGGAGTAGAAGTATCATGCAAGAGGCACACTACTTAATCACTACTTTAGCTAAGCTTTACAGACCTGACTTAGGTATCTGATAGCGAGCAGAAATGTCGCTATTTTAGTCTCAATTTATTAAGCTTTTTGGTGCTTTAATCGTGTTTTTAATGAATATATTTAACGAATTTTGTTATTTGGTCCTTAGGAGCTAAGTTGGTGATTTTGGGAGAAAAAGAGCAAAAATTGAAGTAATTATAGCCCAAATCCTAGCTTGATGCAATTGGAGGCCCAAAGAAGACATTCATAAAGAAAAGACCAAGAGAAATGAAGAAGAAGGCCCAAAAATCAGCCCAAAAGGAAGCTGAAAAATCTGGAAAATTGCAGCAGCGTCGAGACGCTTAGCAAGGCAGCGTCGCGACGCTGCCCTTTCTTGTTGCCCAAGCCGCGTGCGCAGCAGCGTCGCGACGCTTAGCAAGGCAGCGTCGCGACGCTACCCCTATTCCATGCCTATAAATAGGTGCCCTTGGTGCCTCATTTCTCATCAATCAAATCAACCATCAATCATTCCTTTCCTTCCTTTCTTAAGACTCCTTTTTTGGAGCCCCTCTCAAGGCTTTTGAGCCTTTTTGAGAGGGTTCTTCTAGTGGGGAAATTTTGGGAATTTTGGGAAGCAATCATAGAGGCTCGAGGAGTAGTCAACGGGGGCTCCAAGCGTCAGCAAGGGGTTTTTCGACGGTCAATTCCTTTCCTTTATGCTTTTTAATATGCTTTCCCTTGTAATTATTGTGGATATTATGTGTAGCTAAACCCCAATTTGGGGTCTTGAAATGAAATGATAGTGGAAATATTGTTATAATTTCTTGTCTCTTGCCCATGTCCTAATTATTTGTATGGATGTGCTTAATGCTTTACTCAATCTGGCCAATTGTGTAATGATTCGTTTCTTAATGGAAACTCGACGGAGAGAAATTAGGATAGATCAAAATCCATGCAACTAGTTTAATTGCCCGTTGTGACACCGGGATTAGTTGATTAAACTTAGATTCCTAAAATGAATCAGAGCGTAATAATTAATGATTTTTAATAGCGCTAAGGACACTTAGGTTGTTAAAATGAATTAATTACAATTAGGGGAAACCGACAGGAGAACCTATGTGATTAACGGAGATTCTAGGATTATAATTAGTTGGGCAATGAGATAGGATAATTATAGCAATTATTTAGCTAACCATTGATTTTCAAGACCCCTCTTCCCATTTCAAGAAAACTCTTCTCCACGTTTTATTTTTGATTGATCAAATTTGTTTTCATTAGTCATTTTGAATTCAAGTTCTTTTTATCACATGAACGTAGTCCCTAAATATTATTTCACCTAAGTATTTTCAGTGCTCAAGAGAATTTTAATTATTTGCTTAAGTTTCGCTTCGCCTCCCTGAGGATTCGATACTCGGAATACTTTCCGTTTTATATAACTTGTGACGACCCGTGCGCTTGCGGATAATCGTTAGTACAACAGTAAACCAGTACCTAACAAGTTTTTGGCGCCGTTGCCGGGGAGGCTTGATTTTTAAGCAAAAATTAATTTTTCTTGACATCGAAAAGAAAAGGGTAAATGGTAATTTAGGTGTAAATATTTTTCTTTCATCATTTTGTGAATACTATTTTTATTTTCATTTTTGTTTGGTTCTTTTTGTTATCTGGGAGCATTGTATGCGAAGAAACAAGGTGGTTGATCTGTTTCCGTTAGATCTTGAGATTAACAGGACTCTAAAATTCATTAGAAAAGAAAAAAGATTAGCAGAAACGATGGCCCACCAAGAAGAAGCTCCCAAGGCAATTAGAGATTTTCTGCAGCCAGTTCTTCCTACCGAGAATTCTGGAATTGTTTACGCTCCCATCCAAGCTACAAATTTTGAGCTAAAAACAGGGTTGATTCAGATGGCACGCGATAACTCGTTCAAGGGACATCCTTCCGAGGACCCCCACTCTCATCTGCGATCATTCCTAGAAATATGCGGGACAGTAAAAATGAACGGAGTTCCGGCCGACGCAATCAGATTAAGGCTGTTTCCATTTTCCCTTCAGGATAAAGCAAAAGATTGGCTCGAATCAGTCGAGACGGGCAGCATCAGTACTTGGGACGAGCTTGCCCAGGCTTTTCTGACAAAATTTTTTCCACCAGCTAAGACTACCAAGCTGCGGACTGAAATTGGAACATTCAGACAGCTTGACGAGGAGCAGTTATATGAAGCGTGGGAAAGATATAAGGAAATGCTTAGGCGATGCCCCCAACACGGATATCCTGATTGGCTTCAGGTACAGTTATTCTATAATGGATTAAACCCCTCCACGAAGACAGTCCTTGACACATCAGCAGGAGGGAGTTTTCTTTCAAAAACGGTGACAGAAGCCAAAGACCTGCTTGAGGAAATGACGGCAACAAGTTATCAATGGCCGACGGAGAGAGGAACAGTTACAAAAAAGGCTGGATTATATGAATTAGATGAGTCAAGTTCACTGAAAGCGCAACTGGCATCTCTGACCAATGCACTAAACAAATTGACGTCATCTGAGGTGGTTAAGTCCATTTCCACCTTAGCTGAAGGACATTCGAAGAAAGAATGTCAAGATGTGGAAGAAGTTCAATACATAGGAAATAGATCATATACTCAAGGAGTACCAAACTTCTACCACCCCAGTCTGCGCAATCACGAGAACTTCTCATATGCGAATACGAAGAGTGTTTTGCAGCCACCCCCAGGTTTTGCATCAACAAGTAATCCTGAGAAGAAAAATAATCTGGAGGAGATGGTGGCTTTATTCATCAAGGAACAAAGAATATTGAATGTAAATCTCCAGACATCAGTGAACAACCACGACGCAGCTCTAAAGAATATGGAAGTACAGATAGGTCAGATTGCTTCAGCAGTAAATGCCCTGCAGAAGGGAAAATTTCCAAGCGATATTGAGCCTAACCCGAAAGAGCAGTGTAAGATGGTGGTTCTAAGAAGTGGCAGAAGACTGGAGGACAGTATAGAGAAGAAAAAGGAAGAAGAAAAGAGAAGAGATGAAGATGAAGGGGCTGAGGCACAAAAAGCCTCCTCTGAAAGGTTCCAACATCCTCCCAACTCTATTGAATTAAAATGTGATTTTTCTGACAGCTGTGCAGGTAGAAAAGAAGAAGAGAAGCAAAATGACAATAAAAAGATGACTGAGGAAGAAGTGGTTCCATGCAACCACCATGACAGAGGTTCGCATATTAGCCCGCCCAAGCGGAGGGGCGAATGTCCAACCTTTGATTTCAGGGAGTTACCTTTTCCTCAAAGATTTAAAAATGTCAAATTAGATGAACAATTTCAAAAAATTTTAGAAATGTTTAAAAAGTTGTCTGTGAATATTCCATTAGTAGAAGCTTTGTATAATATGCCAAATTATGGAAAATTCATGAAGGAAATGCTTTCTAAAAAGAAAAGTCTGAAAAAAGAAGTTTTTAATTTATCTGAGAGTAGCAGTACCATTATTTCTGGTAGGATACCCTCTAAGCAGAAAGACCCAGGGAGTTTTATTGTTCCCTGCACCATAGGAGAGGTATCCTTCGATAGGGCCTTGTGTGATTTAGGAGCAAGTATAAATTTGATGCCCTACTCTGTATACAGGAAGATTGGTTTATCAGGTATGACAGACACCGACGTCACTCTCCAGCTTGCTGATAGATCGATTACCCACCCGATGGGTGTTGTGGAGGACGTGTTGGTGAAAGTCAACAAATTCATCTTCCCTGTAGATTTCGTGGTACTGGACATGAAGGAGGACAAAGAGGTGCCAATTATCTTAGGCAGACCTTTCCTAGCCACTGGTAAGGCCGAGATTAGCGTGCATACAGGTAAGCTTACCTTGAACATTGATGATGAAAAAGTCGTGTTTAGTATTTTTGGCCAAGATGAATCTGTTTGTAGCTTGCATACATGTTTTTCTGTTGGGCCTGAATACTTGACTGAAGACGATGAAGAGGTAGACTATAATCTTGGCCTAGGCTTTGGGGAAATGCTTGTTGATAATATGGATTTTGATCATGATGTATATATGGATAATCCTCTGTTTGAAAATGATTTGGATCTGCCTGACTTTGAAAATGAATTAGACTTGCCTGCTTGTGACAATGAAAGATCTGCAGTTGATGATCTACCTTCCTTTGAAAATGAATTGGAATTGCCTGAAATGAATAATTTTGATGATGATATTGATTTGCCTGACATTGAGCATGAACATAAAAGGCATAAAAAAGATTGCTCGATAGATAATTTTGAGTCTGACCATGATTACAGTGAATCTATTGAGTCTGATCTTGACATTCCTGAATGCATGAATCCTGACAATGTGAATACTTTCTTTTCATGTCCTGATGATGTGTATAGCATAGAAACTGACCCAGAAGAACTTGAATATGTGCATAGTATAGAATCTGATCCTGAAATTCTTGAATTCTTTAATTCTTCTGATGATGAGTCATGTGATAGCTTAGTTGAATCATTTTTTAATTCTGAGTCTGAAGGATCTACTGAGCATGTAGATATTTTTTCTGATGAATGGACTGGCATGATTGATAGGCCATCTCTAGATCCTAGACCAGTAGATATTATAACGTTTGATGACTCTGTTAACAACTGTTTTGAAAATAGAGATTTAGAAAAGAGATTTGATGCAGCTGATTATTTTCTAAAATGTTATTATAAGAATCTCTTTAGTGAAGATGGGCCAGGGGAAAGTTTTTTTTCTCCCCTGTTTGTAGTATGCAATTCGGTGCGTGATTTCTTGCAGGGCCCGGAGGATGATGAAAATTTTTATTTTGAGCCTCCGTAAGCGTGCCGAGCCTAGTCTAGCTAAAGACGTTAAAGAAAGCGCTGCTTGGGAGGCAACCCAAGGATTAAAGTAGTTAGTTGTTTTTGCGGTAAATAATTTTCTTTGCTCCGTGATCCAATTTTGTTTTGCAGGATCACCTTAGCAAATCCCAAAATTCCACATTTCCCATTTTTCATGGATCCAAAGGAAGAGGATGAAGCGCTCCTAGCTCAGGGAAGTCTCAGTATCTCTCTTTATGCTTTTCTATTTTAAAACATTGGGGACAATGTTTAGTTTAAGTTTGGGGGGAGGTTTCCGCTGTGTTGAGCATATTTAAATTCTGTTGGATGCATGAATAGATAGCCATGATAGCCAAGGATGCGATTTTTGAAATTTTGGGAGAAAATGGTTTATATGTTGTGGAATCTGGGAGCACGGCAGAAATTGTGAAATTTTAAAATTTTTTGATACTTAGTTTTGATGTCTAAAGCATGCAATAGTCTTATCTAATGACGTCTTTGAAAATCTAGATTCTTATTATGGTTTTCAAAGTTGTTGTCACCCCGATAGGCTTAGTTTCTAATATCAGGAAGTTCATGCTAGATTGCTCTAAAGAACTAGGTAGGAAAAAAATGCTATGTCTGCTGAGAGAAAAGCAAAAGCAACAAAAGAAAAAGTGAGAAAAAGAAAATCTGTTGAAAAAGAATTTTGCTTGCTCAAAAGAAAAAAAGCCTAGGGGTAAAAAGAGCTACCTGCGGTGTGATCAGTTAGGCCAACCAAAGAATAAAATTCGGGTTAAGGGTCCCTGCACCGTAGTGTGAAAGCTAGTACCATTAGATATCAAAATGCAAGTTTGGGGGAGGAGCAAAAGAGCAACAAAAGAAAAAATGAGAAAAAGAAAAATCATGTGAGAATTCTGCTCCCCCATGAGAAAAGAAAAAGATGACAGGCACCCTAGTTACTTTTTTTGCATGATAGAAGGACTCCGAAGTATTAGGGGCTATTAGCCAGTGTAGGGGGAAAACAAATGGAGAAAGCCATAAGACTAATCTAGGTTAGTAAAAGAATCAATAGATAAGTCTTGAGCATGCTATTCATTAATCTTAAGTTCAAACTAGTTTAAGATTTCTTCAAAAGTATGCGGTGCTTGCTTATTTCACTTGCATGTTTTCCATTCGATCCTAAGAATTCCAAAATCATTGAGGGTTGAGCGATTCTATTTCATGCATCTTTAGAATTTATTTTGCTCGGGACTAGCAAAAGCTTAAGTTTGGGGGTGTGATAGCGAGCAGAAATGTCGCTATTTTAGTCTCAATTTATTAAGCTTTTTGGTGCTTTAATCGTGTTTTTAATGAATATATTTAACGAATTTTGTTATTTGGTCCTTAGGAGCTAAGTTGGTGATTTTGGGAGAAAAAGAGCAAAAATTGAAGTAATTATAGCCCAAATCCTAGCTTGATGCAATTGGAGGCCCAAAGAAGACATTCATAAAGAAAAGACCAAGAGAAATGAAGAAGAAGGCCCAAAAATCAGCCCAAAAGGAAGCTGAAAAATCTGGAAAATTGCAGCAGCGTCGAGACGCTTAGCAAGGCAGCGTCGCGACGCTGCCCTTTCTTGTTGCCCAAGCCGCGTGCGCAGCAGCGGCGCGCCGCTTAGCAAGGCAGCGTCGCGACGCTACCCCTATTCCATGCCTATAAATAGGTGCCCTTGGTGCCTCATTTCTCATCAATCAAATCAACCATCAATCATTCCTTTCCTTCCTTTCTTAAGACTCCTTTTTCGGAGCCCCTCTCAAGGCTTTTGAGCCTTTTTGAGAGGGTTCTTCTAGTGGGGAAATTTTGGGAATTTTGGGAAGCAATCATAGAGGCTCGAGGAGTAGTCAACGGGGGCTCCAAGCGTCCGCAAGGGGTTTTTCGACGGTCAATTCCTTTCCTTTATGCTTTTTAATATGCTTTCCCTTGTAATTATTGTGGATATTATGTGTAGCTAAACCCCAATTTGGGGTCTTGAAATGAAATGATAGTGGAAATATTGTTATAATTTCTTGTCTCTTGCCCATGTCCTAATTATTTGTATGGATGTGCTTAATGCTTTACTCAATCTGGCCAATTGTGTAATGATTCGTTTCTTAATGGAAACTCGACGGAGAGAAATTAGGATAGATCAAAATCCATGCAACTAGTTTAATTGCCCGTTGTGACACCGGGATTAGTTGATTAAACTTAGATTCCTAAAATGAATCAGAGCGTAATAATTAATGATTTTTAATAGCGCTAAGGACACTTAGGTTGTTAAAATGAATTAATTACAATTAGGGGAAACCGACAGGAGAACCTATGTGATTAACGGAGATTCTAGGATTATAATTAGTTGGGCAATGAGATAGGATAATTATAGCAATTATTTAGCTAACCATTGATTTTCAAGACCCCTCTTCCCATTTCAAGAAAACTCTTCTCCACGTTTTATTTTTTATTGATCAAATTTGTTTTCATTAGTCATTTTGAATTCAAGTTCTTTTTATCACATGAACGTAGTCCCTAAATATTATTTCACCTAAGTATTTTCAGTGCTCAAGAGAATTTTAATTATTTGCTTAAGTTTCGCTTCGCCTCCCTGAGGATTCGATACTCGGAATACTTTCCGTTTTGTATAACTTGTGACGACTCGTGCGCTTGCGGATAATCGTTAGTACAACAGTAAACCAGTACCTAACAGTATCATAGTGTGTTGGGCTACCACCACACAAGTGTACAATTTCTTTGTCTACACGAACTAGTTCGTCCCTTTCTCAATCAGGAATCAAATTGGAATGACAATGCAGATTTGACTATCTCTCAAATCTAATTTGTGCATCAACAACGTCTACTGACTTGTAGACATTGGTGAAAAATATAAATTCGTAGATGGACTTTATCTTTGCAAAACCATTGTCATTAATTTGATATTATTTTGGCATGATTTTTTTTTTTTTTTTTTTTTGACAATTTTTGACAATATGTGGGGAGGAAGATTCGAACCACAAACCTTGTGGTTATAACTTTATGTTAGTTGAGCTAAGCTCTTGTTGGCTATTATTTTGGCATGATTATTATATGTGTAATTGTTTCTTTCATTTAGTTGCATATTTAACGATTATTTGTGTAAATCATTGAAAGAATAGATCTTAGTAAATCATGTGAAAAAAATCAATAACTTACGTTAATCAATTATTTATGCAAATATTTTTTTTTGGGAGAAAATTTATCCAAATAATTTAAAGATGCAAATCAATGATTAATTAGATCTTAGAAAATCAATAGCTTACCTAAGATAAAAACTTATTGGTAACGGTATTGCATGCTTATTTGATATTGGGTCCATTATTGGCATACATTGCCAACAAAAGTATAGTTCAACTGACATAAAGTATGTGCTTATGATTAAGAGGTCATGAGTTTGATGAGTTTGAATCTCCCCTCCCCAAATATTAGGGGTGTAAAAAATTTGGGTCAGGTCGGTTATACGGACAAACCGACCCGACCCGATACATGTCGGTTGTACGAACAAACCGACTCGACTAGACTCGAACTGATCGGGTCGGGTCACTTTCTCTTTGATCAAATTAGAAGAAGATTTCGAAACCCCTAAACTTACGCTGCAACTTCTTCGAAAAATCGTGAATGGAGGCAGCTTTATCGTTGCTAATCGTCAGATCTGGAGATGATTTGGGTGGGCACACCACAGTCGCACAGTCATCAAAACACCATCTCTTCTTGGTTGAAAGAGAGACTGAGACGACGTTTATGAGAGACTGAGAGAGGGAGGGAGACATCGTTCGTAGTGGAGGAGACGACGACTGAGAGAGGGGGAGACAACATTTGTGGTGGAGGAGATGGCGACTGAGAGAGAGGGGAGACTGCATTCGTGGTGGAGGAGATGGCGATTGAGAGAGAAAGGGAGACGACATTCGTGGTGGAGGAGACAACGACTGAGAGAGGGGGAGACGACGTTCGTGGTGGTTGGAAAAGAGACTGAGAGAGAGGGGGAGGAAAAGAGGCGACTGAGTAAAAAAGCTAACCCTAAAATTTCTATTTAAGTAAAAGCTGAGAACTGAACCGAAACAACTAGGTTTGGTTCGGTTCGGTATGGATATATATAAAAACCAAACTGAACCGAATCAACTCGGTTCGGTTCGATTTTCTTCACCCCTACCAAATATTGTTGAACTCAAAAAAAGTTATTGGCATGCATTATCAATATTATAAAAATGGAATATCATGGATACAACAAAATTATAAGGAGAAAAAAAAACAATGAATAAAGGACTAAAATAAACTAACAAAACGATAATATTTGAGTTTTTCTAAAAAAGAAAAGGGACTTTTGTACGGATGACCCCCTAAAATGCGAATGATAAATGTCCCACCTTTGCAAAACAACGATATATGTCATTTTGGTTGCATCAGCATCCTAGTAAAATTATCATTTTACTCTCTACTATAACTTCGCTCTCTCTCCAATTTCTCTCTCCAATCTCACTCTCTGATTTCTCCCTCTAATCTTTTACTCTCTCTCATTTCTCTCTCCAATCTCGCTCTCGCTCCAACCTCTCGCTTTTAAATGCGTGTTTTCATATAGAGAGTAAAATAGTAATTTTGCTAGGATGATGACGTAAGTAAAATGACATATATCTTTATTTGAAAAAATGTAGGACATTTTTCATGTTGGCTTCCCAAAATGGGTCATCCATGCAATTATCTCAAAAGAAAAGTATGATAAAACTGTTTATTATTAATACTTTTTTTTACAATGATAAAACTGTTTATATAGTTATAGATAAAGAGTTACAAAAATTTTCCAAATTTCAAAACTTTTAAAATTTTGATTTTAAAGATAAACACATAGATTTTTTTTAATTGATTTATAAAAACGAATAATAATAATCATATTGAAGTGGTTCATATTCTAACTTCTCTGCTATTAAATTAAATAATACACCTTTACTTATTCTCTAAATAAGTACATACATGAAAGGGACGAGGAGGAATTTAGATTTAAATTCTAGATTTAATTTTGAATCAAATCGCATATTCAATTAAATGTTTATCAAATTAAAAATTTTGATTCAAATTCATTTTGAATCAAATTATTTCATTATCGATGTTTGAATTCAAAATTATATCGAACTATAATCAAGTATAAGATTTTATTTATGTAATTAACTAAAATTTGAAGGGGTATTTTGGTTTAAAAATATTTTTTTTTTTCAGAAATCCTTGTTTTTTAATATAGTATATATGTGTGTATATATGTATATATGTATATTATGGTAATTTGATTCCAAGACATATGCAAACCATTAGGATCCAATAAAAATTTTGAAATTAGTATTAGTTTATGAATAGATACGAGTTTTTTTCAATTTTATTTTTTTACAGATATTACTCTCATAGGTTATATATTCATTTTAGTAGATGTGTTAACATTTTAATGTACTAGTTTTTCACCACGTGTGCACGTTTATGTTTTTTAATTTATTAAATTTTATCTTAATGTTTAAAAAAGTTTTAATTTAGTCTCTCATTTTTGTTCATTAATAGTTGTTCACACGAGATTTCTGGAGAGAAATTTGATCCTTGAAACGACTTCAATTATGTATTGATTTCTGTATAAGTGTAGTGGAGTACAATCTATAGTTACAATTCTTTGATACTTTCCCTCACAAACTCAAGGTAGCTCTGATTTACAAAGTCTACAAGAAGCTTTAGGCTGTTTGGCGTTGATTTTGGAGGCCATCAAAGTGATTATAAAATAATTTTAACCATTTTTCGTGTTTGGTACACCTAATTATAAATTAATTTATATAAAAGTACTTTTTGAATTACTTTGATTTGCAAAAGTCATTAATAGTAGCTTATCGATTTAGCTTTCCTAAAAATCGGGTGGATTCTCTAACTAACCATTTATCCCTCTCATACCTCCACGTTCAGACATGATTTACCATTCAATTATCTTATTTAAATACGTTTAAATTTGATTTTTTTCTAACCTTTTTTTAGATTGAAATACCATTTTTTTCTTTTTTCTTTTTAATCAAAATATAGAAATATCTAACATAATGCTGTAATTTAAATAATATGAAATTTAAATTAATTGTCTTATTATAAGAACTTTGTAATCATATAACAACCTAACATTATGCAATTATTGAAATATTATTAATATTTTGGTTATTATTATAGGTAAGTTGCAATAATCTAGTATTAATTTACCAAACACCTGAACCTGTTTTTTCCTCTTTAAATCTAAAACTTACCAAACACTAATTTACTTCGTAAAACAATTGATTTTTTTAAAACCACAACTGATTTTTTTTTTAAAGCACAACTGACAACAATTATTTTAAAAGCTATCGCAACCCCAAACTAAGTCTTAGTCTTTCACGGTCTTAAAGGTTTGTTCTTCAGAAGGATTTGAGTTCTTCTGGATGGATTGAGGTAAACTTTTGTCTTCAGGTCCGCAAGAGGTTCTGAGCTTCAATCTTCGATTTTGCAGTTAGATTTAAAGAGGATATGAGCTTTGATCTTCAGTTTTGCAGAAGGATTTAAAGAGGATATGAGCTTTTGACCTTTTAGTTGATGATACAAACTTTATGCAAGTTAGCTATGCAGCTATGCTCTTGTTGGTCATCTTCAATCTGAGCTTCGTTCTTCCGTTCTACAACAAGATTTGAAGAAGATTTGAGCTTCGATCTTCGGTTTTGCAATGAGATTTGAAGATTGTATGAGCTTCGATCTTCTTCAGAGTCTTTTGAGAGCTTCCTAATCTTCCCCTTCTTCCCTTCTTTCCGTCGTCTCCTAAATGAGAGCCAAGACCTCCTATTTATAGAGTTTTCAAAAGTTCAGCTTGGACTTGATTGCATTTGGACCCATTCATGAGCTTGGGCTTGAAATTATTTTGGGCTTCAGACCCAATTACCTTAATGAGTTTGGGTTTAAATTGAACCATGTTTAATCTAATTAATTTCATGAACTTAGAAAATTACTTGAAAATTTTCAAAATTTTCTATGCCAACAATAATTTTCAAATTTATATTAAGTACTTTTTTTTTTTATGTATTACAAATGATTAATTTATTTTATGGTAGACAGATTTTTTACCATGATTTGAATCATTTCTATATAAATATAAAATATGGATCACATTTATCATAATTTATATTTTATTAAAATAAATATTAATTGATGTATTTTTAGTTTGAAATAAAATGTTGATGTTTTGTCAAAAATTATGCATGTATAATCCTTGTAGATTAAAAAAAGACACGATCTAACAAAAAATAATTTAAAAGTTGAATTGAGAATTTAAAAATAAAATATAGAAAATTTAATTAGCATGCACATTGCAATTACAAAAAATAGTGATTTGAAAATTACTAATAAAATAATCCAAAAATAACGATAGGGAAGGAAAAATAGATATATCTCTTACTATTGTGTATATATATATATATATACTAGTTTTTTAGCACTGCGATGCACGTTTGTCCATCAAATTATTCATATTTTTTATAACAATCAAATAATTTTACGGAAAATACAAATGATAGATTAATTACTAATATAATATGTTATAGTTTATAATTTTATAAATGATTTAAATTAATTTATGTAATTTTCATTTCATAAACTTGTTAATCTTTTATGTCAACATACCTATCACATTTTTATTTAACAATATCATGCATATTTTATAATTTTATAATTTATTTTTATAATAAGTTGTATTTAGAATCAAAAACAATTTTTTAAAAATTTCATTAAAACAAAATGTGTTAAGGCATTTTGTAAGGTATATATCATTGGATAAAAGGTCAGAGGTTTGAGCTCCCACCTTCAAATTAAAAAAACAAAATAAAGCATGTTCAAACATTTTAAATAAAAAATACAATAATAAAAAATATAAAAGTAATTAAAAAAAACATGTAGTAGCTAGGTATAAAATAACATTAAAAAACAATAGTTAAGAAAAATCAAAACTCTCTATACACATCCTTAAAATTGCATGTTAATTTCTACTAAAAAACGATTATTATATTCAACTTCATCAAATTAAAATTATAATCTTCCAAACTTATAAATAGCGATGTAGATTTGATATATGCATCCTATAGACTTGAATGCATAAGGTAATGTCATCCTAAAAAAATGTATAAGGTATGTCTAGAATTGCTTTCAATATTAGAGAGACTTTGAGAGTAAGGAAATTAGAAATAACTAAAAATAAAGAGAAGATTTGTGATTTTTTCTTAAAAAAAATGTTGCAAATTTTTTGGAATTGCAAACTTTTGAATTCTATTACTCATTATTTCTAGTGAAAAACATTTAATTTTTGAGAAATAAATAATACCAACTTTTCATATTCTAACTTTTTAGATTCCTTTATTTATTATGGGTTTTTAGCATTATTTATTTATTATAGTTGATAATGATTTACTCATTATTGATAATTATTTAAAAATTTAACAATTTATATTTAATCAAGGGGGAGAGATATTGTCAAAAAAATAAAATAAAATAATCAAGGGGAGAGATTTTAGGGAGGTGGTGAGAATGAGAGTGGAAAATTTATGAGAATGATTTTAATGTTTTTGTGGTTACCATTCTTTCTTTTTTATTTTTATTTTTTCCAAGGAAAAACAAATTATAGAAGTCATTTTTTAGCAAAGATAGTAGAAGAAATTAAAGTTAGATAATAATATTTCAATCCACAAATTTGTGAATTCTAGTACTCCTCCAACTTAAGGGAGTCAATTTTTCTTTTTAATTTTAGATTTTTACTTTGGATAGTTTATAGTTTAAGTATTGCATAAAAGGGCAAAGTTAATATTGTAAATATATATATATATATATATATATATATATATATATTTGTACTAAATTCAATTGTTACAAAAAAGTTGCAATCATAAAATCTATTTATTATTATTAATTAATGTCGATGACATGGTTGTAAATTTAGAAATAAAGGTAGGAATAGAGTAATCCAAAAATGTCTTTTTAACACACTTCATTTTATATATAAAAAAAATTAATTATATGGAGTAAAAAAAAATTATCTAACAAAATTGGCATGTGTTTTAATTTTAAATTTAAAAAAAGTTCATAAGTTCCTTCTATATTATAAATAGATAAATTTATTTCATTATTGAATGTTAGTGTAATTGTAAAAATGAAAAAAATAAAAGAAATCAAATTAATTGTAGTTTTTATATAAATAGTTATTATTATTATTTTACAATTATAAAATGATATCAAAATTAACTTATGCAATTCTTATTCTTCAATATTTTATTATTCACCCCATTAAAATATTAATCATATTCTTAATTATTATTTTTTTACAATTATTCTGAATTATTATCAATATATATTTTTTAATGTTCTTAGTTATATCCTTAATTTTCTTAAATTTGAACTTTCAAATTGATGTGAAAAATGAGTAGAAGAGACAAATTTAGGATCGAAGGAAATAAAATCAATATAAAACTTTTGACCTTCTAAAACATTTATATTCTATAATTAAATATAATTAGATAAAAATATTAATTTTATAATTTAATTTATCTACATGGAGGAAACATTTTACATTCTACCTTTTCACATTTCATATATGCATTTAATTTTTATGGGTGCATTTAAATTGCATTATCTCCTAAAATCTTGGTAAACTTTAGGTTACCTTTTATTGTTTTTAATATATCAATGAAAAAATATATAGTTATTTTCTTTTAAAAAAATGAAAATTTTATTTTACCTAAGTTGGACTAATTATATTTTTTATTAAAAATTCTAATTATTTCAATGCTAACTTTTTGTTACGTATTGTTTTTTTTTCAACCTTAATAAAGATAAAATTAATTTACTAATTTGATTTCATATTATAATTATAATCAAAGAAAAATTATTTAATTTTTTGAGAATGTGGAATGAGAAAACTTTTTGTATTCCAATCCTTCATATTCCATATAAATTATGGTGGATAAATAATTCTTAATTTATTATTGATAATTAATTAATGTATTGTTTATAATTAATTAAAAAATTTGTGTGACATTAGGTACATGATTATTTTCTCAACAAAAGAAACATACTTTGTAATTGATCAATAAGTTCTTATTTTTTCAACAAACATTTTCAATAAAAAAAAATACACGAATTATAAAAGAAAAAAACAAAAAAAAATTAAGAACTTAGCTATACACTTGTTTCTTCAAATAAATTTGCTAACTTGATCACAATTGATAGACAAAAAATTAAGAACTTAGCTATACACTTGTTTCTTCAATAAAAAAAAATACATGAATTATTAATACACTGTTATTCAAGTTCATCAAACTTGAGTTGTAATGTCGCAACTCATGGGGTTTGGGATATAGATAATGACACAAGCATCCTTTGCATCTTGAATGTAACACCAACAACCAAGAAATTTCCCTAATGTTACTTCGAAGGCGCATAATACTATTACCTAGGGGGTTCATCTTCAACCGAGATTTTCTTGATCTTTCAAGAACCCTTTGTAGAGCTTCTGGACGTCCTTTTCCTATCTTGGATTTGAAAAGTATATCATCTTGAGATGTTTTAAAGATTGGAGAGCTTTTGAGAGCAAGACAATGAGAGAATAAAAATAAGGAATAAAGAAAGAACAAAGTTGTAGGTGCATGTGTGGTGAAAAAATGGTGAAAAAAACCCTTTTTTATAGTAGTAGAATGTGGGGGGTTATAAAACTTTTTGAATTTTAAAACTTTTAATTTTACATTTTGAATTAAATTAAAGAAAAAAATCATTTAAGTGGTAGGAAAAACCTTTAGTATTCCAACCTTTAAGATTCTATAAATTTATTATTGAGAATTAGTTATTAATTAATTAATATACTATTTATATTTAATCGTTAATGACATATCTTGTAATTTAGTAAATCAAAGAAATGACAGAAGTGTCCAAAAATGTTTTTCCAACATCCTCACTTTTTAATACAGTATAGATTTTTAATATAGTATAGATTAGTAAATCAAAGAAATGACAGAAGTGTCCAAAAATGTTTTTCCAACATCCTCACTTTTTAATATAGTATATATATATATATATATATATCTTACTAAGAACTACAAATACTAGTATTCGTACATAAACTTTAGAAACTCAAATGTAAATAATTAGTGTAATAGTTCTTGTATTAATTCTTTTGTAAATAAAGACAACATTTTTCATATTCCATCCTTTTATATTCCCTTCACTTATCAACTTTATTAGGGCATTTAATTTTCATTCTCTCAAGCCCAACATTCTAACAATTAATTTTTTTGTAAAATAATATTTTAATTAAATTCAACCTATCAATTATAACATTTAAATATAATTGTAGGAATAAAAAATATAACATTTAAATATAATTGTAGGAATATTTCATTTATGATTACTAATCTAGAGCTATATCTATATTTATATCTATATCTATACTATATATAAAATGGGCTAAGAGAGGAGAATCTTTACTTTCCTCTTTTGCCCTTACAATTTTAATAAATTTCTATTTTAACCTTCACTCTTTCTATTTTCTTATGTTTCTGCCACTTCATGAAGGAAAATCAACAAGAATCCAACAAAATGAAATTGTAAGTCTTCAATCATTTGTTTGCTTTAATTCTTTTTAAAAATTTTGTAATTTATCATATAAACTCTTCTTTTCTTCAATTTCACTTCATAGAATCTTCATGTTTATCACTCAAATTTGACAAAACCATTACATTAAGTATACAAACAAAGTGTTTAAACAACGGAAAATCATTTTGCTCAGTTATTTTACTAAAAATATTTTTTATTATGGTAAAAAATAAAAATTTTAGTTTCTCATCAACAATTAAAAAAAAATAATAATAAATGAACATATGACATAACTCTTTTGTAAAGTTTCAAACTCTAAGTCGTTTGTAAAATTATGAGCATATTGAGAGTATATGGGTAGGGGAGAAACTTTATTAACCCTTTACTTGGTGGTGAGTTGGGAGAGAAGAGAAAACAATGAAGTTGTGAAAGATAACCCTTTAAAACTTGTGAATTAATAGACAGAAGAAAAGAAATTGTAAAATATAGGGGAGAAACGTTGAAAAAGATATATATAAATAATAAAACATATCTATAAAAAAAATATTTACATACTTCCAAAATAAATCTAAAGAATAATTGCATAAAGAAACCTTATTAAAATTCTATTACATTTAATAAATATTTTGTAAATATTATTCAAAGTTAATTTGTTTCTTTGACATGATATAATTGTCATATTTCAAAAATTTTCTTAAAATATGTCTAATGGAAAAATAAAGGGAAAAATACACACTTTTGGTCCATGAGGTTTGGGTTAAGTAACTCTTTGGTCCCTGAGTTTTCAAACTCAACAAAAATACCCCTGAGGTTTGAGATAAGTAGCACTTTGGTCCTTGCCGTCCATTTTTCCGTTAAACTCTAACGGTTGCTTGCTGACGTGGCACTAATATTTTAATAGAAAAAATTATTTTTTAAATAAAAACATATTAAAATAATAAAATATTATTATTTTATTATTTTCTTAAAAATCATTTCTCTCTCTTTCTTTCTTCTTCATCCTTCTCCATCCTTCCCCTCTCCATCTTCTTCCCTTCTTACTTCACTTCTTACTTCATCTTTTTCAGTTCCGGTGGTCGGCCGCCGGCGAACGGCAGCGTCGCCCGCCATAATTCTTTTTTTTTTCTCTTTCTTTCTTCTTCTCCTTTCTTTTCTTTCTTTTTTTTTTTTTTTAATAGAGATTTTCGGGGAGGAGGAGCTCCTCCTCCCCCGATCACGGCCGACCACTGGAACTGAAGAAGATGAAGTAAGAAGTGAAGTAAGAAGGGAAGAAGATGGAGAGGAGAAGGATGGAGAAGAAAGAAAGAGAGGATTTTTTTTAAAAATAATATAATAATAATATTTTATTATTTTAATATGTTTTTATTTTAAAAAAATTAAAAAAATAATTTTTTTTAAATTAAAATATGAGTGACATGTCAGCAACCGTTAAAGATTTAACCGAAAAATAGACGGCAGGGACCAAAGTGATAATCTCAAACCTCAGGGTATTTTTGTTGAGTTTGAAAACTCGGAGACCAAACTGTAACTTAACCTAAACCTCAGGGACCAAAAGTGTATTTTTTCCAAAAATAAAATAAGATTTAGTTTTGATCATATATATTATTTTTGTTTTTTTTTCAATATATTATGTTAGAAATTCTATATTGTGTACCTATGCTTTCTTTTCCAAACAAAATAATTAAATTAAATTAAAAATTATATAGTTAAAACAAAATCGATTGTTAATAAAAAAAAAGGACCATAGAAAAAATAAAGGGCTTAGAGGGCATGGGTTCAATCCATGGTGGCCGCCTACCTAGGATTTAATATCCTAAGAGTTTCCTTGGCAACCAAATGTAGTAGGGTTAGGCGGTTGTCCCGTGAGATTAGTCGAGGTGCGCGTAAGTTGGCCCGGACACTCACGGATATCAAAATAATAATAATAATAATAAAAAGATATACATAGTTTTGACTCTTGAAAAAAAAAAACTTAATTTAAACTTTCATATTCATTATAATTTTTTTGGACAATATATTCATTATAAATTAACTTTAAAAACAATGATTGTTCAAAAAAAAAAAACAATGAAATTTCACGTGCATTGCACGAGCCTTTTAACTAGTCTATATCTATAGTATATATAAAAGTCACAATAAGGAGAAACTTTATGTGCCAATTTTACCCTCTCACTTAAAATTTTATTTCAATTTTACCTTGGAGAGAAAATGGGATGCAACTTGAAGAATTGATACAGTTTTGTATTTTTTGGGAATTTTTTAGGTCCTCTGGTCTAGAAGAGGATCGGGTTGGGTTTGGTATTAAAGGCGGAATTGGTTGTAAGTGTAACTAACGCTTTAATTTCCTAATGATAATGATATTCCTTCTCCGATCAGCCTTTTAATTGGTTGTGGTAAGATGAAGCCCATCAGCCTTTTAATTAGAATTCAAAGCGTTTTATTTTTCCTTCTCCCCATCTCTATGCACTGCATTAATGGTTGAAATAATTTCTTCATTTAGCCTCTCTATTCAGTTCTTAAGGCTTGAATTGTTTAGAAAAATCATTGTCAGAATTTGCGATACGGAAAGTGAGATTAAGAAGAAGTGTTTGAATTTCAGTCAAGGTAACTTTACAAATATTAATTTTCTTTTTGATAAATTGCTTTGGATTACAGAAAGATGATGGATGCAAACTTCAATCAAACATTCAAATTGTACAAAAAGATATAGAGTATTCAAATCCAAAATCCAAAAAGATTAAAGAGTGGCGGTTTTAAAACTCTCTAAACTTACTTCAATGAATCTAATCTCCGATCTCCTTCATGCAACTGAATGTCAAGGTCAGTAATAGTCTCCCGTTTTTCTTTTTTGGTTAGGACATTTGGGCGATCGTTTTCCCTTTCTCTCTCTCAAGTCTCAGACACGGAGGAGTGATTTTGTGAGGAAGGAGATTGCGTCTCATCCGTTTTTCAGTCTTTCCCGTTTATTTGTTACTATTCGGCTATTGTCATTATAAAAAAGAGAATTAAACAACTCCTTTATTATTTCTTAAGTCGTTCTAATCTGTGTTTTTCAAGTAAGCAGAAAAACATAGATGAAGATTGGAAAAATACCAGTAATAGCAAGGGAGTAGAAAATCGAGGAATGTTGCGGCGCCATGAGCGGAAGAAAAACGACGGCAACGGCACGAACAGAAGAAAGACGATGGCGGCGACGCGATGAGCAAAAGAGAAGCGGCGACGACACTGAGCTCGGAGGAGGAAACGACGTGAAGAAGGAGAAAGTAAGTCGTAAGGGTTTGGTTCTTCTTTTTTCCATTTTTGTTTTGTTTTACAGAGTGGGCTAAACAATGGCCTGAGCTGTTTTTGGAGAAAAAAAAAAGACGAAATTTAGTGGGGGAATGGGGACTGGGTAAATTTTTCTTTCCTTTTTTTTATTTTGTTGATTATTAATAATATGTATAGATTTAATCATTAATTCATTTGAGATTGTTTTCTTTTTTATTTATTAATTTTTAAATTAAATAAATATTAAAGCAGCTTTTTTAATTCATTTGAGATTGTTGTTTTTTTTAATTTTTAAATTAAACATATTTTAAAGTTAAATATAAATTTTATATTTTCTTTTTTACCCCAACTTAATTTGATATATTTTATTTTTTCTTTAAAAAGCTACAACTTTTTTTTATTAAAAAAAATCATTAAGTTGAATTTTCAAAGAAAAATAATATACCTTCATAGAAACAATGATTGATTTTTGTCTTAATTAGTTATTACTTTTCTATTTAAAATATAAATCTAATTAATTATTTTTGTTTTTATTTTTTTTGAAGCAAAATCCATTTTTCTTCTAGATGGCGTTAGCTTTACGCTGAAAAGGAAGAGATTTACAAACCAAATAAAAGTCATAAGAGTTCAAAATAATAATAATAATAAATGGATGATTTGAAAAAAAAATGAAAGAAAAAAGCATAACAATTTCTATTAAAGATAAAGTAAATGATTAAATAAAAAAAAAATCAATAGCTTCAGTATGCGATGAAAGAGGCTAAATATAAAATCATTGTAGGAAAGTTATTACAATGAAGTAATTACTGTAGGCAACTGACAAAGGAGGAATATTTTTGCTATGCAATGGCGACGGTGATGCCTAAGAGTGGCCGACATGGATAGGCAACAACATAGATGAACGTTATTTGTGGAAAAGTAAATTAGAAACATGTGTCTAAAAGACATTTAAAGAAATATAAGAGAAATTTTAAAGAAATACTAGGTGAAGGTCATAAATATGTATTATTATTATTATTAATGAGTCTTATATGTGAAAAAATTAAAATTGATTATCATTTCATTTTAAATTATAATTAAAATAAAAATCATATATTAGATAATTGCAAGTGTATAAGAATATTTATTAACAGTTATTTAAAAAAAATTTGCATGTTTGGAATAACTTTTTAGGTACTTAAAAACATTTCTTTTGCACATAAATTGCATTTGAAAACATTTAAAAGTCATTCCAAACATACCTTAATATACAAATATTTGTTATAAATTTGAAATTAAAATTTACATACATGAACAAAATGTTATACTGAATATATTCTCTTTTATAAAATTAAATATTCTAATTTCTAACTATTTTTTTATTTATATTTTCATACTTTAAATTATAGTGATAATTTTTCACGTGCATCACACATGTTTCTTACTAGTATATATATATATAAAAGAGGCTAAAGGAGGAGAATCTTTGCTTTCCTCTTTTGCCCTTATAATTTTAAGGGAAAAATACATTTTTGGTCCCTGAGGTTTGGGTTAGGTTTCATTTTGGTCCCTGAGTTTTCAAACTCAACAATTTAGCCCCTGAGGTTTGGTTTTAGTTTCATTTTGGTCCCTCCATCCATTTTTCCGTTAATACTTAACAGAATTGCTGACGTGGCATAATTTTTTTATTAAAAAAAATAATTTTAATTTTTTTTGAAATAAAATAATATAATAAATATTTTTTTTATTCTTTTTCCTTTTATTTTCCCCTTCTTCTCTTTTTGTTGGATTGGTATGGCAACCCTAGAGGGGGGGTGAATAGGGTTTAATAAAACTTTTTCTTAAAAAGACTCAATTAAACTAATTAACAACCTTTTTATAAGCAATAAGAGAAATTTCAATATATGCAACAAATAAGAACAAACTAAAGCATGCAATAGATTCTTAAATTAATTGCAAAAATAAAAAGGAAAGAGTTAGAGAAGAAGACACCGTAATTTTTATAGTGGTTCGGTCAAACTCGACCTACTCCACTCCCCAAGCGCCTCTTGGGAATTTGAATAAAAACCTTTCGACTCTTTCCACGGATTAGAGCCCAACCGTTACACCACCGCTCCTTTTACGGGTTCAAGAGCAAACCCGATCCTTTCCACGGGTTAGGATCAAACCGTTACAAGTGATGAAATTTTTGGATAACACAATACAACTCTCAATAGAGTAGATTTACAAATTTGAGCACTCAATAAATGTATCCTCACAATACAATAACACTCTCTCAAGAATAAGATGAAAAGAAAAATTTTGGGAGCAAGGAGAGAGCAACAATGGAAACTTTTGAGTTTTGGAGGATTGTAAAATTGTAAAATTGTTGGTAAAAATTTGGGGAGGAAGATGAGTTTAAAAAGAGAGGGAAATGGGGTAAAAAGTGAATTTAAATTTGGACCGTTGGATTTGAAGATAAAGAAAAATAAAGGGTGGAGATTAAAAGAAATTAAAACTAAAAATAAATTTAAAATAATAAAGTAATATAAATAAATAAATAAATAAATAATTTTCAATTTTAAACATTCCAACGGTAAGAATTTGAAAACTAATAATAATAATAATAATAATAATAATAATAATAATAATAATAATAATAATAATAATATATATATATATATATGTAATGAGAGTAACGGTAAAGAAATTTTTTTTTTTTTTTTTTTTTTTTTAACTGAACACCCAACGGCAGAAGCATTTAATGCTTTTTTTTTTTAATTTTAATTAGCCGTTTACTCACAATACATTTTTAATAAAATAATATATATATATAATATTTAAATAACCAAAAGCCCACATGTCACTCTTCCAAAGCTCCACGTGTCGTCGTTGGATTGGTCCATGATGCTGACTCAGCCGCCACGTCATCGCGCACGGGTATTTTTCGTTAAGGCTTGTTTCGGCTATAACTTCTTCGTTTTAGCTCCGATTTGAGTGATTCGAGAGGCGTTGGAATCGTTGTTCCGAGCTCTACGCTATGGGCACATTGAAATACTAAAATTTTTAGTAATTAAAGATTGGGTTTGTTATCATCAAAACATTGATTAATTAATTAATTAAAATTAATTAATTTGAGATTAAGGGCCAAAAAGCCAACAATCTCCCCCTTTTTGATGATGACAAACCATTCAAGAAAAATAACTTAAAATACATGTAACCATACATGTAACCATATGTAGCACATAAAAAAAATCAACATATCACCATAAAGATCATTCTTGAAATTCACTCAAAAATAAATTCTCCCCCTAACTAATACAATCATAACAAATTTATAACTTATTTTTCTTAAACTTCTCCCCCTTTGGAATCATCAAAAAGATTAAGAAAAATTTAGAACTAGATAAAAGATTCCCTTAAAAACATCAACATAAATTTAGCACAACTCCCCCTTAGAAAATTAACACATGCTTTTCATAACTCCCCCTATCAAAATGCCTTCTAAAAGATTTAACAAGAAAAATTATAAAATCAAGAGGCATCACAACGAATAATACCGAGCTCAAGCCTATTTTTGCAAAAGCTTTCTTCATTCAAAGGCTTGGTAAAAATATCCGCTAATTGATTATTAGAGCCTACAAATTCAAGAGTAATATTACCATTTTGCACATGCTCTCTAATAAAGTGATGCCTAATATCAATATGCTTAGTCCTAGAATGATGTATAGGATTTTTAGTCAAATTTATAGCACTAGTATTATCACAAAATATAGGCACATTATCAAATTTTAATCCAAAATCACAAAGAGTTTGTTTCATCCAAAGAATTTGAGCACAACAACTAGCAACCGCAATATATTCCGCTTCCGTAGTGGATAATGCAACCGAATTTTGCTTTTTACTAAACCAAGAAACTAAGGAACTACCAAGGAATTGACAAGTCCCACTAGTACTCTTACGATCAAGTAAACTACCCGCAAAATCCGCATCGGAATATCCTACCAAATTAAATTCAACATTTTTAGGATACCACAAGCCTAAATCAATAGTACCAAGCAAATATTTAAAAATTCTTTTAACGGCATGCAAATGTGATTCCTTAGGACAAGATTGAAATCTAGCACAAAGACATACACTAAACATGATATCGGGTCTACTAGCAGTTAAATAAAGTAAAGATCCAATCATACCTCTATAAGATTTTATATCCACACACTTACCTTTTTCATCCTTGTCAAGCTTAGTGGATGTGCTCATAGGAGTTTTTGCAATTTTACCTTCATTGAACTTGAATCTTTTGAGCAAATCCCTTGTGTATTTCTCTTGACTTATAAAGATACCATCCTTGAGTTGTTTGATTTGAAGTCCAAGGAAGAAGCTAAGTTCTCCCATCATACTCATCTCAAATTCACTATGCATAAACTTAGAAAATTCTTCACACAAAGATGGATTAGTAGAACCAAAAATAATATCATCCACATATATTTGTACTAAAAGCATATCATTTTCTTTAGTCTTAATAAAAAGAGTAGTATCAATTTTACCCATTTTAAATCCATTCTCAAGCAAGAAATTACTAAGTCTATCATACCAAGCTCTTGGAGCTTGTTTTAAGCCATAAAGAGCCTTATTCAACTTATAGACATGATTAGGAAAATCAAAACTTTCAAAGCCCGGAGGTTGTTCTACATAAACTTCCTCCATGATATAACCATTTAAAAAGGCACTTTTCACATCCATTTGATACAAAATGAAATTCTTATAAGAAGCAAAAGCAAGCAACACTCTAATAGCTTCTAATCTAGCAACGGGTGCAAAAGTTTTTTCATAATCTATTCCTTCCTCTTGACAATAACCTTGAGCTACAAGTCTAGCTTTATTTCTAATAATATTTCCATTTTCATCCATTTTATTTCTAAAGACCCATTTAGTACCAATTATAGAAGCATTAGAGGGTCTTGGGACTAATTCCCAAACTTTATTCCTTTCAAATTGATTTAATTCTTCTTGCATAGCCAAAATCCAAAATTCATCATTTTCGGCATCTTTAAAACTTTTTGGTTCAATTTGAGAAACAAAAGCAAGATTATTAAACATATTAAGAGAAGAACGAGTTTTCACACCTTGTTCGGGATCACCAAGAATTAATTCTTTGGGATGGGAAGGAGCATACCTCCACTCTTTAGGCATGGATGAAGAACCAACTTCGTTCTTTTCGATTAAGCTCACCTCTTGCTTACTAGAAACAATTTCTTTGCCTTTGTCACTAACAAGCAAATCTCCAAAATTTCCTTCTAAAACATCACTACAAATAGGCTCATTAGAAATAACATTGCAAGATTCATCAAATACTACATGCATAGATTCCTCAACTACTAAAGTTCTTTTATTGAAAATTCTATAAGCTTTACTAGTAGAGGAATAACCAAGGAAAATACCAACATCCGTCTTAGAATCAAATTTTCCAAGTTTTTCTTTGTTATTCAAAATAAAACATTTGCAACCAAAAACTTTGAAATACCCAATATTTGGAATTTTGTTATGCCAAAGTTCATAAGGAGTTTTATCCAAAGAAGGTCTAATTAAAACTCTATTTAAAACATAACAAGCAGTGTTAACGGCTTCCGCCCAAAAGTATGTAGGTAAACCATACTCATGCAACATTGATCTAGCAAATTCTTGCAGAGTACGATTTTTCCTTTCAACTACACCGTTTTGTTGAGGAGTTCTTGGAGCGGAAAAATTATGAGAAAAACCGTTTTCTTCACAAAAAGATTCAAAAGCATTGCTATCAAATTCTCCTCCATGATCACTCCTAATTTTAGAAATCAAAAATCCTTTTTCATTTTGAACTCTTTTTGCAAAACTAGCAAAACTTTTTAAAGCATCATCCTTATGTTTTAGCATCAAAACCCAAGTAAATCTTGAAAAATCATCAACTATCACAAAGGCATAATAGTTCCCTCCAAAACTAGCAATTCTAGAAGGGCCAAATAAATCCATGTGTAATAGTTGAAGGGGTCTAGTTGTAGAGATCACATTTTTAGATTTGAAAGAGGACTTGTAGACACCGTATTTGGTCCGGCTTGATTTTAGTAATAATATTTGAAGTTTTTCAATATTTGGAAGTCAATTTGTTTTTGGTATGTCAACAAGAGCATAGCTCAAGTGGCATAAAGTCGTATTAACAATCACAAGGTCTTTGGTTCGAATCTCTCTCCTTGCATATTATCAAAATTTGTTTTTTAGTTTTCATGATTTATTTTCATTTTCATCTTTTTTTTGTTTTTTTTTTGTTTTATTTCTTTATTTTGTTTATTTTATTTTATTTTATTTTATTTTATTTTTGTTTATTTATTTTATTTATTTTTATTTTATTCATTTTTTTCCTTCACTCCTCTTTCCACGTTCTCCATCCCCCCTCATTCTCCCAACCTCTCCTATTCTTTCTCCCTCTCCCTTTTTCTTCTCCATTCCCCTTCCTTCTCCCAACCTCCCATTCTTTCCCCATCTTTCTCAACTCTCCCCCTTCCTTCTCCCAGCCTCTCATTCTTTCCCCATCTTTCTCAACTCACTCCCCCTCTTTCTCAACTCACTCCCCTTCTTTCTCCCAACCTCCCATTCTTTCCCCATCTTTCTCAACTCTTCCCCCTTCCTTCTCCCAACCTCTCATTCTTTCCCCATCTTTCTCAACTCACTCCCCCTCTTTCTCCCAACCTCTCATTCTTTCCCCCTTTTTCTCAACCCCTTCCTCCAAGCTCTACTATATAATGAGAGCTCATTGAGGATGGAGGAGGGAAGAACAACAAGGACACAAGAAAAAGAGAAGAATAGTGAGAGAGCTTAGAGAGAGAAAGTGAGTTTGAGAGGGAAAATAGAGTTTGGAGAAGGATTTTCCAAAAACCAAAGCTACCGTCACCACCGTACCGCCGCCGCCACTCACTGCCGTACCGACGCCGCCACTCACTGCCGCCGCAGCCACTCACTGCCGTACCGACGCCGCCACTCACTGCCGCCGCAGCCACTCACTGCCGTACCGACGCCGCCACTCACTGCCGCCGCCGCCACTCACCACCGTACCGCCGCCGCCACTCACCGCCGTACCGACGCCGCCACTCACTGTCGTACCGCCGTTGCCGCCACCACTGTCACCGCCGCCACCGTGCCGCCGCTTTTTTTTTTCCAACAAGGCTCCTAAGTGAGGGAAAGTGGAAGAGAAAAAAGAAAAAGAGAAGGAAGGAAGTTGGGGAAGAAGAAAGAGTAAAGCGAATAAGGTGGGTCCCACATGTTTAAATTCTTTTATTATTATTATTATTTTTTTATGTATCCAAATTTTTCCATTTTTCATTTTGGCTATGAATTTGAGTTTCCCAAATCAATTGCAATTTATTTTATTTCATTTTCTAATTAGAAATTTAAATTGATTTATTTTAGACTTCTAAAGAACTGTAATTGGATATTAGTTGAAAGTTTTTTTTATCTAATTTCAATTAGAGTTTATTTGGGAGTTTCCAAACTAATTTTAATTGGCTTTAAATTGAATTGTTATTACCAATTTCAATTTGATTTTAATATGACATTTTCAACTTTAATTGTCTTTCTTATTAATTTTAGTTGGATTCTAACATAAAATTTCTAATTTGAATTTGAATTTGTATTTTCCTAATAAATGTTCACTAGTTTGTACTTAGAAAATTCAATTTTCTTTAAAATGGAAATTTTAATGTTTTGAATTTTACTTTAATTTGAATGGTTCAAATGAATTTCAAAGGGTTTTGAAATGCTCAAATGAATTTCAAACAAATGACATTTGAACTAAGATTTTCAATTTGATTTTCACTTTTTTTTTTTTAAAAAAGACGATTTTAAACTTTCCTTCCATTGGTTTCAATAATTAATTTGAGATTTTATAATAAATTTTTAATTGGATTTAATTTGGGATTTCAACTTTTGTTTGTTTTTAATTTGATTTCATTTTGACATTTACAAATGAATTTTAATTTGGAATTGCCCAAATGAATTTCAATTGGAATTTTATTTGAATTTTCACCCTCAATTGGTTTTAATCTTGAATTCATGGAGTTTCAAAGTGATTTGGAATTTTTCAGTAAATGTCAATTTGGTTCTAAATTAAAGTTTCCAGTCAATGTCTTTTGGTCTTAGATTGAAAATCAATTTCAATTTCAAACTAAATTGGAAATCAATTTCGATTTTGGAAAGGTTAAATCAAATTTCAAAAACATTATTTAATATTTTGAATGGTTAAAATAGATTGATTATGAAAACTTTAATGCTAATTTTGTCTAAGAACGGGTATTTAAGCTGACCGAAAGGGAACACCCTGCCTGGAAATTAGCCTAAAGTTTAACTAGTCAATTATTTTGGCAATCAAAATTTTAATTGGATCTTAAATTAGAAAATTTTCAAATCAACTTCGATTTGATTCTAAATTGGATTTTCCAAATGAACTTCAAAATAGTTTTACTTTGGTAATTCCAAATGAATTTCTAATTGAATTTGATTTAAAAATGAAAAAATATTTTTCCATTGAATGGTGTCATACCACTCGTGATTATTACTTCATATTTTATTTTTGAAATGTGAGGTAATAGTTGAGAGACAAATTAGCTCATGCATAGCCTATGACGGAGTTGAAATAATTTTCAAATTCTTGAGGTGAAAGATTTTCTTTAATTAGGAAATTTTTACATGATAATAAAGTCATGGGTTAACCCCACTCACAAAATTAAATCCTTACTTTATTTAAAGATAAGGTGAAATTAGTGAGACAATTAATTTTCAATTTTCATTTTTTTTGTTTATTTTCGACACGGACCTTTTGTTTAATGAATTTGAATAATAAAATAAAATGTTTTCAAACGGGTGTTGTAGGGTGCTAACACCTTCCCTACACACAACTGATCCCCGAACCTAATTTTTGGTTTTCAAAGACCACTTTTTTTAAAATGGGTGACCAATCACACCCCAAGATGATTGGTGGCGACTCCAAACCTCTCACCTCGAAAGAGACCCTTAGGGAAGGACGTCGGCCGCTCCGCGTCGCGATGACGTTGCGACAGGACTTAGTTTGCTTACCCATTTGACAAGCATCACAAACTTTGTCTTTTTCAAATTTAAATTTAGGAAGACCTCTAACCAAAGAATTCTTGGAAATATTTGAAATTAAGTGCATGCTAGCATGTCCTAGTCTTCTATGCCATAACCAAGAATCATCATGCAAAGCCGATAAACATTTATCACTAATAGGACAATCATTCAAATCAATAGTATAAACATTTTCATCTCTATTTCCAACAAATATAACTTTTCTATCACTAGCATTTTCAATGATGCAATTCTTTTTATCAAACACAACTCTAAATCCTTTATCACACAATTGACTAATACTAAGTAAATCATGCTTCAAACCATCAACTAAAAGTACATTTTCAATTAAAATAGAAGATTCATTACCTATACTACCCTTACCAATTATTTTACCTTTCTTGTTGTCACCAAAAGTTACAAAACCTCCATCCTTTTTGGAGAGAGAAACAAACTTGGATGGGTCTCCCGTCATGTGCCTCGAGCAACCACTATCCAAGTACCACTTGTTTTTCTTGGAGGCTTTCAAACATACCTACAAACACAAATGTTCAAGTTTGATTCTTTGGTACCCACACTTGTTTGGGTCCTAGATGGTTAGCATAGACAAACTTGGGAATCCATTTCATTTTTGCATAAACATTTAAGGCATTGGATTTAGACAAGTAACAAGAATAATTTGTATGTCCAAACTTGCCACATGAGAAACAAACAACATTATGCAAAGATTTATCTCTCACAACAAATTTATGCACTCTACTTTTCTTGGAGAAATTATTCCTTGGAGCATTGTGAAACTTTGCTCTTTGAGGAAAATTTCTTCTTGGAGAAGTAGTATGAGCATATTTCAATTTAAAGCACTTAGGTCTAATATGACCTTCAACACCACAATAATGGCATATAGGCACAAAGTTAGATTTAACATGCTTGGACACAACCTTAGGCATATTAAGCTTAGGCATATTATGAGATGCTTTAACAAAGATAGTTTTAGAACTTGAAGGAGTAGAACATTCATCAATATAGCCTAAACCTCTTTTATCACCAAAAGACTTGCCTATTTCAATTATCTTATCTAATCTTTGAGCACCTATTGTCAACTTTTTAATAGATTCTTTAGCCTTATCAAGCTCTTGCAACGCACTAAATTCCTTTTCTTTGAGTAATTTAATCAAATTATCTTTTTCACAACTATCATGCTCAAGAAATTTAACTTTGTCAAGCAAGGCATTTTTCTCATCACAATCAAAAGCATGCTTGTCACAAGAGATATTCATTTCATCAATTTGCATAACATCATGCTCATTCTCTTTTAAGCAAGCAATTTCTTCAAGTAAAGACTTATTTTTACTAGATAAAACATCGTATTTCTTTTTAAGCACAACATACTTAGAACTAAGTTTTTCTAAATCATTTTGCATATTTTCAAAAGCTTCAAATAACTCATCATAAGAAAGGGGTTCTAGAGTTACCTCATCATCTTGTTCATCCTCTTTGTCACTATGAGCCATGAAGCAAAAGTTTGCCACTTCTTCATTATCACTCCCACTTTCGCTTTCATCGCTATCATCCCAAGTAGCCTTCATTGCCTTTTTTTTGGATTTCTTGGATGATTTGAGAAGAGGACAATCGGTTCTAATATGACCCGGTTTCTTGCATTCATAGCATATTACCTCATCCTTTTTGCTCTTTTCACCTTTTGACTCTTTTTGGTTGGAGAAATGCTTCTTGAATTGTTTCTTTCTCTTGATGAAGTTCTTATACTTACGTGAAAGATAGGCAACGTCTTCTTCATCAAGAACATCCTCATCTTCGGAGTCAACTTCCAAGGAGATGGTCTTTAAGGCTATACTCTTCTCTTTCTTTTTCTTCTCATCCTCCATGTTTTTCTTGATCTTCATCTCATGTGTCAACAACGAACCCATGAGTTCATCAATGGAGAGAGATTTGAGATCTTTTGCCTCTTGAATGGCGGTGACTTTAGGCTCCCATTGTTTAGGCAAAGACCACAATAGCTTCTTTACCTTCTCAAGATTTGAGTACTTTTTCCCAAGTCCTTCTAAAGCATTGACAATGTTAGTAAACCTAATAAACATATCGGAAAGAGCTTCATTTTCATCAATTTTAAACATTTCATATTGATGAACTAACATATCAATCTTTGTTTCTTTTACTTGACCAGTTCCTTCATGAGTAATTTCTAATTTATCCCATATCTCTTTAGCGGTTTTGCAAATAGACACTCTATTATACTCAATTTCATTCAAAGCACAAAATAAGCAATTAATAGCTTTGGCATTTAAAGAGCATGCTTTCTTTTCATTTATTGACCATTCTTCCTTAGGTTTTATAGAGCTAACACCATCAACATCTTTTGTTGGAATTTTAAAACCTTCTTCAACAATATCCCATAAATCATAATCAATAGAAAGCAAGAAAAATCTCATTCTATTTTTCCAATAACTATAATTAGTACCATTAAAGAAAGGAGGCTTTGTAATAGATTGACTATCGGTAAAAGGGATAAAACCTAAAGTTGCCATAGCTCAAAAACAATTAAGTTTATCAAGAAATAAATATTTCAAGATGAGCAACCCGCTCTGATACCAATTGTTGGATCGGTATGGCAACCCTAGAGGGGGGGTGAATAGGGTTTAATAAAACTTTTTCTTAAAAAGACTCAATTAAACTAATTAACAACCTTTTTATAAGCAATAAGAGAAATTTCAATATATGCAACAAATAAGAACAAACTAAAGCATGCAATAGATTCTTAAATTAATTGCAAAAATAAAAAGGAAAGAGTTAGAGAAGAAGACACCGTAATTTTTATAGTGGTTCGGTCAAACTCGACCTACTCCACTCCCCAAGCGCCTCTTGGGAATTTGAATAAAAACCTTTCGACTCTTTCCACGGATTAGAGCCCAACCGTTACACCACCGCTCCTTTTACGGGTTCAAGAGCAAACCCGATCCTTTCCACGGGTTAGGATCAAACCGTTACAAGTGATGAAATTTTTGGATAACACAATACAACTCTCAATAGAGTAGATTTACAAATTTGAGCACTCAATAAATGTATCCTCACAATACAATAACACTCTCTCAAGAATAAGATGAAAAGAAAAATTTTGGGAGCAAGGAGAGAGCAACAATGGAAACTTTTGAGTTTTGGAGGATTGTAAAATTGTAAAATTGTTGGTAAAAATTTGGGGAGGAAGATGAGTTTAAAAAGAGAGGGAAATGGGGTAAAAAGTGAATTTAAATTTGGACCGTTGGATTTGAAGATAAAGAAAAATAAAGGGTGGAGATTAAAAGAAATTAAAACTAAAAATAAATTTAAAATAATAAAGTAATATAAATAAATAAATAAATAAATAATTTTCAATTTTAAACATTCCAACGGTAAGAATTTGAAAACTAATAATAATAATAATAATAATAATAATAATAATAATAATAATAATAATATATATATATATATATATATATATATGTAATGAGAGTAACGGTAAAGAAATTTTTTTTTTTTTTTTTTTTTTTTAACTGAACACCCAACGGCAGAAGCATTTAATGCTTTTTTTTTTTAAATTTTAATTAGCCGTTTACTCACAATACATTTTTAATAAAATAATATATATATATATAATATTTAAATAACCAAAAGCCCACATGTCACTCTTCCAAAGCTCCACGTGTCGTCGTTGGATTGGTCCATGATGCTGACTCAGCCGCCACGTCATCGCGCACGGGTATTTTTCGTTAAGGCTTGTTTCGGCTATAACTTCTTCGTTTTAGCTCCGATTTGAGTGATTCGAGAGGCGTTGGAATCGTTGTTCCGAGCTCTACGCTATGGGCACATTGAAATACTAAAATTTTTAGTAATTAAAGATTGGGTTTGTTATCATCAAAACATTGATTAATTAATTAATTAAAATTAATTAATTTGAGATTAAGGGCCAAAAAGCCAACACTTTTTCCTTTTCTTTCTCCCCCTCCTTCTTCTTCTTCTTCCAGCCAGTGCCGTCGTCCAACGTCGCCGGCCACCATCGTCGCCCGTCGTCGGTCAACTTTCCCTTTTTCCCCCTTTTTCCTTCTTCTCCTTCGTTTTTCCTTCTTTTCTTTGTCAAACTAAAACTCACGAAGTTCACAGGCGGATCTCGTGCGTTCATGGCGTTCTTCGAGATTGTGTGCGGATCTGGGCGGCGCGGGTTTGGGTTCCTGCGAATTCGTGTGCGAACGTTTTAGATCTGAGCGGCGCGGGTGGGGGTTCCAGCGAGTTCGTGCTGACGTTTTAGATCTGCACGGATCTGGGTGGCGCGAGTGTGGGTTTCGACGAGTTCAACGTCGCGACTGTGGGTTTCGGTTTCGACGAGTTCGAAGTCGCGACTGTGGGTTTCGACGAGTTCGTGGGCGGACGTTTTAGATCTGGGCGACGCGGGTGGGGTTTCAGCGAGTTCATGCGTGAATCTGGTCGGCACGTCGTCGTGGGTCTTCGAGGGAGAGAAGGTCGCTCATTGTGGGTCTTCGTGAAGAGAGACGAGAAAGAGAAGAAAATAAGGAAAATAAGAGAAAAAAATCGTGTCGCCGCCAGCGAGCGGCGGTCGCCGGCAGAGTGGCTGCCGGCGGTTGTAGCAGGAGGGTGGTGGTGGTGGTGGGGAGTTGGAGGAAGAAGAAGAATAAGGAGAGAGGAGAAGGAATAAAAATATTTTTAAAAATAATGTTTTTATTATTTTATTATAGTTTTTATTTCAAAAAATTCAAAAAATTATTTTTTTTAATAAAAAATTATGCCACATCAGAAATCTGTTAAGTATTAACGGAAAAATGGATGGAAGGACCAAAATGAAACTAAAACCAAACCTCAGGGACTAAATTGTTGAGTTTGAAAACTCAGGGACCAAAATGAAACCTAACTCAAACCTCAGGGACCAAAAGTGTATTTTTCCCCAATTTTAATAAATGTTCATTTTGCCCTTCAATGTTTGTTAAAGAGACACATCTCTTCGAGTTAAAGTGTCCTTCAGTCTTTGTTGATGGGACGCAACTGTTCAGACAGAGGTAGTTAGACATCATATGCATCCATTCGAGGATTAAAATTTAAAATACTAGGATAATTAGCATGATTTTGATGGTGAAAATTTTGAGAAGTCATATTCATGACTTAAGGAAAAAACTTTATTATATAACTTCTGAGTTTTCTACATATTTTTCGACTGATAGAAGTTTCTATCACTGATTTCTATCACTGATAGAAAGTGAATTCTATCACTGATAGAAGTTTTCTATCAGTGATAGAAAACTTCTATCGATAGAAGTTTTCCATCGATAGAAGTTTTCTATCACTGATAGAAAACTTCTATCAGTGATAGAATTCACTTTCTATCAGTGATAGAAGTTTTCTATCACTGATAGAAAACTTCTATCAGTGATAGAAGTTTTTCTATCACTGATAGAATCTATCAGTGATAGAAAAATTTTCTATCCGTGATAGAAGTTTTTCTTATCACTGATAGATTCTATCAGTGATAGAAAATTCTCAACTTTCTATCAGATAGAAAATTCTCAACTTTCTATCAGATAGAAACCTACCAAAACAAAAATAGAGGACACCAGATGCGCGTGCAAGGGCAAAATAGGGATATAAAAAATTAATTCAAAAATTTTGCCATATTTGCAAATATTTTAAAAAATTACTAAAATTGCAATTATTTACCCTAATTTTGCCACCCATTACAATTATCCTAATAATAATGTACATACCGTATAAGCTGCAAGCAAAATAGTTTTCTCAAGTGCAACCTTTCAAAATTATAAATATTGAATATATACAAAGCTTGATTTAATTAACATAAGCAAGCTTGGAAAGATTAATTAACATTTATTTAAGAAAATGACATTTGCCCTAAATGTTGATGCCCTACTATCAAACTGTGATCACACAAAATATTCTAAAAAAAAAAAAAAAACCAATCATTATCATACACATAATCTATCAATGACAACTCAGTTGATAAAAACTCTTCATTTATAATGTTAATTATTATTTAAATTTTCTCCATTACTTGTATGTCTGTTACCAAAAAGAAAGAAAGAAAATCTCTTTTTCTAGAAATCCCATTTTTTGTTGTTATTATTATATAATCTCTTTTTCATATAACTTCTGAGTTTTCTACATATTTTTCGACTCTAATTTCATCACTATTTTGATTTGTATAGATTTTTTTGTATCAAAATCTATATAAAACAAAAAAAAAAAAAAATGCATAAAGCACCAATAAAACACATCGATTGTTACCATTGCTATCCTAAATTTTTAGTTTTAAAAATTATATCATAAACTTTTATAATTGTAAAAATTACTTTTTTAAAGGTACATAATTGTAAGAATGTGAAACTCAAAAAAAAAAAAAAAAAAAAAATTGTAAGAATGTGGTTTTTTACCAAAATTTTCAATTCATTCTCTATTAGTTATAAAGTGAGATTCCCTATTTCTTTTTAAGTGAACATTTTATCTTTTTCAAAAATTTGTTGAATGCCTCGCTTCATTTTACGTAAAATATGATAAATGAAACATATTTTAAAATTTTAAAGAATAACAAAAAAAACCGTTTTATGAAAATAAGTACCATATTCATTAAAATTTAAACTCATTTTGAATGAAATTTAAGATTTACATAACATTCAAATATTCCCATATTTAATAATTATTGCACAAATGTCCTCACAAGTTCCACTTACCATATTGTAATAAATAAATAAAAAATTCACTTGGTATATTAAATTAGAGTTGTCACATTCATTAACATGCATATAACTTATTCTTTTTTCTTTTTACTAAAAAAATTATTCTTTTTTCTTAAAAAAAATCACTAATAAACTTTTTTTGGCATCAATATATTAATGGTCTAATTATTATGCAATTACTTTATTTTTTTTTTCTTTTTCTTAAATTTATAATTTTTTCTTGCAATCTTTGTATCATTCCTTTAAAGTCCTATGTAATTTATATTTACCTATTTGGAGAAAGTTCTTCAAGAAAAGATATAGGAACTATATTTAAATTGTCGAAGTAGTAATGGGAGAACATAGAGGGAAACATATTTTGATATCATGGTTTCCATTAATTACGTCCACCTAATGGCACAAAATGATATTCATTCAAGTTTGAAAGGAAACAATTCCTTTTATATTATGTTATGCGATGACATTAAACAAAACACAAGGACAAATTGTTCCGAATATTAGAAAATATATTTCTAAATATGTAATTTCACATTAACAACTTTTTTCAATGTCAATACAAATTCTTATCGATTCACTTGAAGACCAAAATTTATCATCCAAACATACAAAAAATGTTATTTTTAAAGAGGTTATACTTTATTAAATACTTTAGTTTTTTAAAAAAAAAAAATAAAAATCAACTCATATAATTCTTATGAAATATATTTTTTTCTTCTTTTTCTCCAAAATACAATCTTGAAGCACACCGATGAATTACCCATGAGATAATAAACTATCTTTATGATGCCACTTTTTATGTTTTATCAAATTTAGTTTACAACTATTATATGTATTTTAATTTTAATTATATATCTTTTATTATAATTATTTTTTATCTCTTACATTATAGTTTAATGTCAAATATTTACTATTTGAACTAGATAAAAATATATTTATTCAAAAGTTAACTGTCATCGTAAAAAAATATATTCCAAAGATTTCAAACCACGTGCAAAGCATTTCATATTCATTGTAAATGAACATAGAACAAGATAATATATAGTTTTAGACTTGTAGACACCATCTTTTATTATTATTATTATTATTATTTTCAATTAAAACGGTAAAATTTAACGTGCATTGCACACGTGTTTTTAAACTAGTTAATGACAAATGACATGTTTGTAAAATTTGAAATTGAATAAGGGCATAATAGTCTAAAAAAGTTTTTTCAAGATCCTCCATTTTTAATATAAATATATGACTAACCAACACGCACGTGAAATTTGTAGTTTATTTTAAAATCCATACTACCTAAACAGGATTTAAGTGGAGAAACTTTTGATTTTCCTTTTTACTCATACTTAATTTGAAGATCTCCTTTTTGCTAACTTTATTTATTATTTATTATATTGAACAACATTTAAATAAACGTTATAAAATCTCAACACATAGATTCTGATTGACAAAAATAATAAACTGATAAAATCTATAAAATATTTGAACAAATATAATATTAAACAATATTTGAATAAAATTTTAAAATCTATATCTATATCTCCTAAAATTGAAATTAATATCATAATTTATTTTAGGGAAAAATACACTTTTAGTCCCTGAGGTTTGAGTTAAGTGACAGTTTGGTCCCTGAGTTTTCAAACTCAACAAAAATACCCCCGAGTTTTGAGATAAGGAGCATTTTGGTCCATACCGTCAACTTTTCTGTTAAATTTTAACGATTGCTGACGTGGCACTATTATTTTAATAAAAAAATTATTTTAAAATTTTTAAAATAAAAAATAAAAAAATAAAAAAAATATTATTATTTTTTTAAATTATTTTAATTTCTCCCTCCCCTTTTCTTTTTCTTCCTCCGTCTTTTTACTGTTTTAAAAAAAAGGGGGAAAACCCCTTCGATTCCGACGCCGGAGAGGGAGGTCCCTCCCCCGTCTCCGGCGGCGAGACAGAGGAGGGAGGACCCTTCTCCCTCCCCGTTCCAGATCAGGGGTATTTTTGTTGAGTTTGAAAACTCAGGGACCAAACTGTCACTTAACCCAAACCTCAGGGACTAAAAATGTATTTTTCCCTTTATTTTAAAAAATAGTAATAAATTAATGTGTATATATCATGAATTATTGAAAAAATAATAAATCAATCCATACAGCATACATATCACAAATAAATTTTAAAAAATCAATTACTGCATATTTCAAAACCTCCCATAATTTATTAAAAATAAAAAAATAGGGAAAAATACACTTTTGGTCCCTAAGGTTTGGGTTAGGTTTCATTTTGGTCCCTGAGTTTTCAAACTCAACATTTTTACCCCTGAGATTTGCATTTCGTTACACTATTGGTCCCTCCATCCAAATTTCTACTAACTGTAGGATGACGTGGACACTATTTTTTATTAAAAAAATTATTTTTAAAATTTTTAAAAATAACATTATATTAAAATAAGAAATATATTATTATTTTTAAATATATTTATTTCTCTCCCTCGTTTCTTCTTCTTCTCCCTCCCTACCACCACCACCTGCAACAGCTGCCGGCCGCCAGCGATCATCGCTCGTCGGACTCTTTTTTTTTCTTTTTCTCTTCAGATCTCCCTTCCCCCTTCGAACCCACTGTCATTGTCGCTCCCTAGATCTCCCTTCTCCCATCCTTTTTTTTTCTTCCTCTCTCGTCGCCGCCCCTTTCTTCTTCTCTTCAGATCTCCCTTCCTTTCTTCGCCGTTCGTTTCGCTTCAGATCTTCGCCGCTGGAAACGCCTTCGTCCAACTGTTCGTTTTGTTAGGAATGACTAATTCAAGTCAAAGGATAAAAAGTCTTCTTGCAATTTTTAGTGTTTCTTAAATTTAGAGGGCACTAAGTTTGGCTTTGCTAATTATAGAACCACAAAAAATAAAGTCTTGCTTCTATATAAATAGGGAGGCTTTTGGTTCTATTTGGAGTAGAGATCCTTCATCTTCCCCTATTGGTCTGGGTAATTGTAGTGTCTGTTCCAGCTCCTAACCACGAGTGCACGTATGTTTTTGGAGTTGCTGTGTTAACCTTCGGGAGCGAACAGTTGAATCTCGGTTGCACCACAGTCGAGCCGGAATTTCTCTTTCAGGGCAGTGGTTTATTTCGATTCATACTTATATATATATATATATATATTATTTCCTGTTGTGATTGGTATCCTAAAACTCGTAGGTAGTGAATGTTAAACGAATTATATACTTATTCGATAAAGGCGTTATTGAGATTGATTCAGTAAAAGTCAATACTGAATAAAGTAAATTGCACTTATAATAGCCCAAATCCAATAAACTAAGATCCATGGCTATAGGATGAACACTTGAGCTTTATGTAGAAACATAAAAGTGGATCTTTAAGTTTACAAAGCTAGAGGTCCTTCTAAGACTACTTACCGAATGATTCCAACCAAGAGTTTAGTTAGAAGATGAATCACTCTTAGATCAAACTTAGAATCTAGGATTGTCACTCTAAGATCCTAAGACGACTCACTCCAGAATTAGATTGATCAAACTAATCCAATGAATCGATTGAACATCAAACCTAAGACAAGATTTGAAAGAAAAGACAACACCAAAGGGTGTAATAAGCAAAAGCTTAATAATTCATAATCTTCAACTTTTTTTCAAATGACAAATTACATCCCTATTTATACTAAATGAAAAGACACCATGAAAGGACACAACCCTTCATCTATGTGGTCTAAATTCAACCCCTAACTTTTCAAATCCATGCATGAACCTTCATAAATACAAGTTCATGAATTCACAAGATACATAATACATGAATATGAATTTTAGATTTATTGTGTCTTTTGGTTGAATAGGTGCCTTTGTGAATCTTGAAAGGATGCAACTTTTCACCATGATAATTCCATAAATCTGAGATTCATCTTCCAATCAGCAACCTTTAAAGTTTGTAATCATTTTGTGTTCTTGTAGCTTGATTAAGACACCTCGATTCGTATCATACTGTCTAGGTTGTCAAGCCTCGCTTGCCACTTGCATCGATTTTTATACCGTCATTCTATATATTAAGTTTTATATATGATGAATTTTTCTACTGATGAAAGAGAGTTAAATTTTGCGTGTGGCTTATGAGAAATTTAGCAATTTTTAGTTCATATTATTGATGCTATATTTTTTTTAGCATGATATTTATCATAATTATCATGTATATAGTCTCGTGCATGAGCTAAAGAGTTATAATTATAATGTGAGGTGGCTTAATTATATATTTTCTTTGTATAATTTTGCTAATCGATCTCACAATTGTTTCTAACTACTAGAGTTAGTTGGTGTGATAAGCTCATTTAGCATGTTAATGGAAATAATATGACGTATCGAGGCTCATGTTTGATAATTACAATTATTTAAAATAATTGAACTATTACTAAAGTTGTGTTGGTGATCCAGCTTGATTAGAAGAAAATGTAGCCTGATTAGAAGAAAATGAGGTACTGTGGTATCTCAAATTAGCAATTTAAGTGCATGCATTATATTCCAATGTTTATTGAGTATTTTATTTGGCCATGAAATTTTTATTAAGCTAAATATTATTGTAGTTATTAATTTAGCTTGGCCTATAATATCTCAATTATATATGCTGCACAATAAAAAATGGTTTTAGATGGTTTAAGATCTTCATAGCTACCTGTATGAAATGCGTTGTTGAAACAATGGTGGCTTAAGGTTTTGTTGGTTGTATTTGTATATATTGAAAAAATATATAAAATTATTCTTTATGAATATTTTATTGAGCATGTCTATAATCTTGAAAGGAAAATAAACTTCCCCCATGTCTAACAATTTTGATTATCACATTGTATAAAATTGTTGCAGCATTTTTTCATGATTTATACATGCGATAATGTTTTAAGAGATTAAAGTATATATGTTATACAAAATATCTCAAAATGAGGGGGGTATTTTAAAAGTCAATATTGCAACGTAAAGAAACATATGTTTCTATCGATGACGTCGATTGAGTTTTTACATGCAATGTATATGCAAGAACAATTTGATTGACCAATTAGACGAATTAAATTGGTGGAAACTATAGAAATCTTATGAGAGATGGATTGCTGAAATCTTTTAAACAGATGTGTATTGCTTGCTCTACCATTCATAGCTTTGAACTAGCATGTCAAAAAACGAAATGGTTGAAAAACCTATTAGGTGGCATTCCATTGTGGGGGTCATTTGTCTGGCATTGTGAGTCATTAGTCTGCTATTAGAGTTACAAAAAATTATGTGTATAATGCTAAGAGAAATATATCAGGGGATGTGAAATTAAACCCTTGGATTGAGAACTATGGTGGAAACCATTATTAAGTGGTCAAACGAAGTCATATGTTGAAGCATTAAATCCATAGCCCTATATTTGGGTGGTCCTAAAAAGGACTTGATGGATGATTTTGATGAAATCTGAGTCTAATATGTCTCAGTACTCCATAGCCCTCATTTTGGGTGGTCCATTTATGGACTTGATGGATGGTGTGATGTATTTTGTGAATCCATAACCCTTTGTTTGGGTGGTCTGTATGGACTTGATGGATGTTGTGTAAAGTCTTCATAGCTCAGTTTTGAGTGATTTATCTATGATAGACTTGATGAAACACTAAATGAGTGTGAAGGTGGATGACGTTCCATGAAAGAAAGATTTTTCTTTCTAGAGCACTCATAAGAACTCAAGGTTTGTGAGTATAATGGTCTATAATAGTGCTTTGAAGAAATTTTATCGTGGAATAACATACATTCAAGAATTAGTACGTGTCATAGGGGTCTCAACCTAAGCTTTTGGAAGTTCAAGAATTATTTCACTTTCACTAGCTAAGTTGTTGCCTCATTTCACTACGCATTAATTCAAATCGAAAGATATTAATGCTTAAATAACAAAATTCTTTCCTTTACCCATAAAATGTATTAGTCATTCGTGGGGGATTGTTATGAATGACTAATTCAAGTCAAAGGAGAAAAAGTCTTCTTGCAATTTTTAGTGTTTCTTAAATTTAGAGAGCACTAAATTTGGCTTTGCTAATTATAGAACCACAAAAAATAAAGTCTTGCTTCTATAAAAATAGGGAGGCTTTTGGTTCTTTTGGTTATGTTCCAGCTCCTAACCACGAGTGCACGTGTGTTTTTGGAGTTGTTGTGTTAACCTTTGGGAGCGAACGGTTGAATCTCGGTTGCACCACGGTCGAGCCAGAATTTCGCTTTCAGGGCATTGGTTTTCCACGTCACAACTTTATTAGTTTATTTCAATTCATACTCATATATATATATATATATATATATATTCCAACACGTTTCGTGTCGTCGTTGGAAATCGCCAGATCTCCTCGCGCGACCGCTAGATTTGAAGGGGAAATCACCTGGGTTAGAGAGAGAGGAGCGACGGAGCCAGATTCCAGACGGATGGGATGTAGCCGCTGAGTGACTCGACCGCGAGTATAGATGATTCCAGACGGCCTTGAGGGCGAGTGACGTGGGTTTCGTTCAAGCTGAAGAAGAAGAGGTCGTGGGTTTGGTTTCGTTCAAGCTGGAGAAGAAGAGGTCGTGGGTTTCGTTTCGTTCAAGCTAGAGAAGAAGAGTTTGTGGGTTTCATTCAAGCTGGAGAAGACGATTTAGCCTTGATTCCAGATGGGCAAGTGATGTGGGTTTCATCCAAGGGTTTCACAAGTCAGCGATCGAAGAAAAGAAGAAAATGAACAGAAAGGAGAAGAAAGAAGGAGGAGAAGAGGGGGAAAAGAAGAAGAAAGAAAAAAATTACGGCAACCGCCGCCGCCGTTCGCCGGCTGCCGGCGGTGGGCGAGCGGCGGAGTGGAAGAAGAAAGAGATGGGGAAGGAAGAATGGTGGGGAAGGAAGAAGAAGATGGAGAAGTAAGAGAGAAAAAATTTTAAAAAAAATTAATAAAATAATAATATTTTAATATATTTTTATTTAAAAAATTAAAAATAATTTTTTTAGGGAAAAATATACTTTTGGTCCCTGAGGTTTGGGTTAAATGACACTTGGGTCCCTGAGTTTTCAAACTCAACAAAAATACCCCTGAGGTTTGAGATAAGGAGCACTTTGGTCCCTGCCTTCAAATTTTCTGTTAACTTTTAACGGTTGCTGACGTGGCACTATTATTTTAATATAAAAAATTATTTTTGTTTTATTTTTTAAATAAAAAATATTAAAAAATTAAAAAATTAATATTTAATTATTTTTTTATTCTTTCTCTCTTTCTCTCTCATCTTCCTTCTTCTCCATCTTCTCCCTTCTTCTCCATCTTCTCCCTTCTCCTTCTTCTTCTTCCTAAGTCCGACGACCGACGACCACCACACGCCGCCGCCGCCGCCGGCCGCCGGCGACTGAATTTTTTTTTTCTTCTTCTTTCTTCTTTCTTCTTCTTCCTTTCTTTCTTCTTCTCTTCTTTTTCTTCAATGTTTTTTTTTAAAAAAAAAATAGAAAAGGGAGGGAGGAGGGAGGCCCCTCCTCCCTCCCTTTTCTATTTTTTTAAAAAAAAACATTGAAGAAAAAGAAGAGAAGAAGAAAGAAAGGAAGAAGAAGAAAGAAGAAAGAAGAAAAAAAATAAAATTCAGTCGGCGGCGGCGGCGTGTGGTGGTCGCCGGTCGTCGGACTTAGGAAGAAGAAGAAGGAGAAGGGAGAAGATGGAGAAGAAGGGAGAAGATGGAGAAGAAGGAAGATGGAGAAGAAGGGAGAAGATGGAGAAGAAGGAAGATGGAGAAGAAGAAGATGAGAGAGAAAGAGATAAAGAATAAAAAAAATAATTAAATATTAATTTTTTAATTTTTTAATATTTTTTATTTAAAAAATAAAACAAAAATAATTTTTTATATTAAAATAATAGTGCCACGTCAGCAACCGTTAAAAGTTAACAGAAAATTTGACGGCAGGGACCAAAGTGCTCCTTATCTCAAACCTCAGGGGTATTTTTGTTGAGTTTGAAAACTCAGGGACCCAAGTGTCACTTAACCCAAACCTCAGGGACCAAAAGTGTATTTTTCCCTTTTTTTTTATTAAAATAATGGTGTCACGTCAGCATACTGTTAGGTTTAACGGAAAATAGACGGCAGGGACCAAATTGCTTCTTATCTCAACCTCAGGGGTATTTTTGTTGAATTTGAAAACTCAGGGACTAAAGTGTTACTTAACCCAAACCTCAGGGACTAAAAGTGTATTTTTTCCAAAAAAATATTAATGTATATTTCAAAAAAAAAATCACGATTTATTAATAATAAATAAATTAATAAAAAACAAAAAAAAAACATAAATATATATTTAATTCATATTTCAAATTAAAATGTCAAACAAAACAAAACATCTCATAATTTATTGAAAAATAAAGAAATTAATGCATACTTAAAAAAATTTCAGGATTTATTTAAAAAAAAGCAATTAATACATATATCAAATTAAAATATCAAACAAAACAAAACATCTCATAATTTATGGAAAAAAATTAAATGGATATTTCAAATAAATCTCATGATTTATTAAAAAAAATAGAAAAAAATCAATTAATACATATTTTAAATTAAAATATCATTATTTATTTTAAAAAAAAAAACTTTTTTTTTCAACATTTTTAAGAGAATTTATATTACTTTTTATTAGAATCAATCTCAACGTAAAATAATAGATTTTGGTCTATAGGTCATCATCATCTGGGTATATATAATCTCTCCCACAATTGAATTATTCCATACAAACTTATTTCTATATTTATGAGGTATTCCAATCAACAATCCTCTATTTTGTCAGAGAGAATGTGTAATTAAAATCCTCATTTAAGAAGAAGCGTGGTGGTGACGACTTATAGATTTTAAAAATCATTTTATTGGAGGAACAAGTAATATATAATTATTTATCTTTCACTTTTCTTTGTTTTTTTATATACTAATTTTATTCCTAATAATGATTTGATTTATCTAAATTTTTCAATGTACAAAGATTCAGATAAGATTTATATTATAAGAAATTGTTATATAAAGTCAATCAACAACCAATATGTAAATGTTCATGATAAATTGGAATTAACATTATCTTCTACCACTGAAGTTACTGGAATTGAAGAACCAATTCCAATTTGAGTTAATTTGAAGAAAAGAAAATGCTAGGTAACGTTTCTTACCCGTTTTTTTATAAATTATTTATTAATATAATTTTTTTTTCTTATATACTTGATCAATATGGTTATTTTAGTAAAAATTTATTCATAAATCAAACAAACGCAATCAACAAGTTTTGCCAATTGAAGATCATTCTAATGGATAATAGGTATGTATTTGTGAATAAACAAACTTTTTACTATTCTTATGTATCTATCTATACTTCTATACTACATATAAAAGTGGCTATATTTTTGCCCTCAAAATTCTAAATATATGCCTATTTTACCTCATTGTTTTTTAAGTACATATTAGAATCGAAAAAATGTTGAGAAAGGGGAAGTGAATTGGTTCAAGATAGTGAACCTTTTCAATTTTCAATTTACTCTATGTTATCAATGAGTGTACCCCTCTAAGTATATTAAAAATAAATCTATGGGTTTTTTTTTAAAAAAAAAAAAATAAAATCTATGGGCTCTTCTGAGTACTATTGATGTGGGCTCTTCTGAGTACTATTGATGAGAGAATGTCAAGAGGCAACTATTTTTTTTTTTTTTATTTCTACTTTGGTACTTTAAATTAGAACTATAATTATATTAGAACTATAATTATTTTACGTGCATCATCACACGTGTTCCTTACTAGTATAAATAAATGTAAACATTGATAAAATAGTAAAAAGATAAGAACTATATTATTTAAATTAATTTTATGTTATAGGGGTAAGCATAATAAACCGAAAAACCGAGCCGTCCGATCAAAACCGACTGAACCAACGTCGGTCGGTCGGTTTTATGTTGGATCGATTGGAAGTCGGTTTTGCACAGTGCAAAACCGAACTTTCGGTCAGTCGGCTTGCCTAAATTGGCGAGAACCGACCGATTATGTTGAAATGACCAATGAAGAGGTGAAAAGACAATGTAGGTAATGATTACCTATTGTAGGTAATCATTTAAAATTTAAAAAATATTACTTTTTTATTAAAATTGTTTTTTTAATCCTCCCCTCCCCTCTTTCATCCAAATTCTCTCCTTCCATTTCTCCTCCATTTTCATCTTTTTTTTCCTTCTCTTGGTTCTTTCTCCTTACTCTCTCTCCCTCATCAAACTTTCGCTGGAAGCAAGAAGTTTTGCTGGACTTACTTCGTTTTCGTCGGAACGCAGCGACCAAGTTGCAGATTTTTTTTTTCTCTTTCCTTCTTCTATCTTCTCTCTCTCCGATCCTTCTTCTTCGACGAAATCAAGCTTTTTCGTCGTCGAGTTCACTGGAGTCACAAAACCGACCAAAACCGACCGACCGTTGGTGTGGTCGGTCAGTCGATGTCACCCACCCATACAAAACCGAGGACCATCGACCGACTACAATCGAATGGTCGGTTTTGGCCAAAAACCGACCCCGACCGACTGCTGCTCACCCCTATTATGTTATACAAAAACAAAAGTTGAAATTTGGGGTGTGTTTGGTTTAACTTTTCAAGTGTTTAATTTTGAAAAAAATTCTAGTGTTTGACAACCACTAAAAACGACTTAATAGAAAATGAGACTCATTGAGAAATAAACCATTTTGAGAGCAACACTTGAAACCAATTTCTTTAAAAAGAGTTTTTAAGTATACAATAATTCGTGTATAAAAAACATTTATGAGGAAATGTATCCAAATATATGAGTGTTTAAATTCTAAACGGTTTTTATACAAAATGTTTTTCAAAAAATGCATTCTCGAAAAACATTTAAATTAAAATGTATTCCAAACGAACCCTTAAATTACCAAGGATGATAGTAATGGGAAAAGGAGAGAGAAAAAAAGAGTTGGGTAGAGGAGAGAGAATGAGTTCTTTTTGGTCAAAGAATGGCTTTAACCAACAAATCAAATTAATTAACTTTATTTTACCAAACAATTGATTTGATTTAACCGAAAATTAAACTTAATTATCTTTTTATTTTTGAAAAATCAAAATAAATTGATCCAATTTTATATTTCACAAAATTTAATATGTATTAATTTATTATTTTTTTAATAAGTTGTTGTATTAATTTCATATATTTAGGAAATACAAATTGGGGGTGGGAGATTTGAACCTCTGACCCCTTAGTCGAGAGTACGTGCCACTTACCGCTAAACTATACTCACTTTGGCCCCCTTTAAGTCCCTTTTAGATAATATATAAATATATAGATATATAGATATATATATAGATTTTGTTTTTTTCGAGAAAAATAGATGTAGATATAGATACTAGAAATATATATATATATATATATATATATATATATATTGGAGGAACTCACCTAACCTTCACGTGCCACCAACGGTAAATTTGTATGAGAGGGGGGAAGACGTGACCTGCAAGATAGAAAAACCTGCACACCGGTGTGGTTCTTGAAGGTGTACATATTACACATGCGGAAGCAATTGAAGATCGAAAGCACTTAAGACATTCAATTTTACTCCTAAAGCATGCATGTTCTAGAAAAGACAGAATAGAGAGTTTAGAAAACACCAACCTTTGTAGCTCACTTATGTTGAACTCCTTGTGGTGTTTGCCTCTCCTATGCTCCTTGGACAACCTCTAGAGTCTTCCCTACTATACTCCGGGCCAAGAACGACTTGTGGGAGTCTATATAAGATAGGGAATGGGAAGGGAATGCTTGAAGCATCAAGCAATGGAGAAGAATGAGAGATGAGAGAACTTTGAGTCCAAATTCCAGCAACATAACATTAAGGAAATGACTCTCTTATGTTTGAATCTGATTCAAACTCCTTTTACAGACATTCTCCATGCAAAGCCAAGCCTCAAGACACAAGACACATGGTGTATTTGCAAGCTCAAGTGGATTCTAGGTGTACATTACACCAGACATGCAACAATGCATGAGTGAGTTGTCTTTCCACTTTGAATGATCATGCATTAAGTGGATTTCCAACTAAATCCACTAAATTCAAATTGAAATCAAATTTCAAGTTTGCAAATTATCCTCAATTTCAATTCTAAATTGAAATTGATTGCTTGGTAATTAATTTGAAAATTTTCAAATTAATTTTGATATGATTAATCTAATTAATCTTTGATATCTTGTGCAATTCCATATATATGATTCCTAATATATATATATAGTATTCAAAACACTTTTAAATACTTCATCTCTCATTTTCTAATTTAATTCATAATTAAATTATTGTGTCAAACACAATTTACGATAATACCATTTTTTCCGATTTTGAACGATTCAAAGCTTCCTATCTTTTGTTCTAGGCTTAATTCCGATATGAGCTAGTAGGGGGACCTAATGGACCTATAGATCATGAGCTCCAACGATTCGAGACTAACCTGTTGGGTTTTATGCCCTAAAACTCGTAGATAGTGAATGTAACCGTTGACCGGATATTAATGAAATAATATTGATATATTTTTCCACTAATTGTTATTAGTTATTTTATATATGTCTTTGCGTAATAATAACCATAATCCAATAAACTAGACATCCAAGGTTGTAATATGAGTCTTGAACTATATGTAGCGACATATGGGATCATTGTTCAAGAAACAGCCTAAAGGGTCTATAGTATAGGGATAAGACTGGGTGCCTTATCCTGGTGACACTATGGATACGGCCCACTTTGTATTTGATACAAACGTTGCGATCCAACGCATTCGTGTAGGAGACATGCGAGTGGGGGTATCCTATGCAATGAGTTTGCATAAGACCGGACCGCGAAATAGTAACCACTGGTTATAACACCGTTAACTAGTTGGTTTTCTATTTCACTAGGACGACCTAGACAACTTAGTCTTAATCCTGAGTTGATTATGGACTCCTGCTCATGAGAGATTGTCCTTTGATTTGTATGGGTGAGAGTGGCCAATACGCCGACTCAATAAGCCTACCACTTTGGGGACAAGACCAAATGGGGAGCTGGGAACATAATCGTACAAGATGGAATTCACCCCTTTCCGACTTTAGGGAAGCAGATGAGTGTTCCCTTAAGTGGTTACTCCGAGTCTTGAACAAAGGGCCCTACCCTCTCAATGGCACGAGAGGGTTTTCTGTTTGATGGTTGGACCACAAACAGGTTGTTCATTAGAGGAGAATTGGTACTTAAGGAAATAGATGTAACCCAGGGGTAAAACGGTAATTTGACGTAGCTGGTGTTACAGACACTCGTGAAGGACTAACTAGTCGATATTGGTCTAGATCCGTGGACACAGAAAATATGTCTGCAGTGAGAAGAGTGCAACTGTGAGTCTATAGTGGAATGTACACACAGTTAACGAATATTGATTAATGTGATTAATGAGTTTGACCAATTAATCTCACATCGTTGAAGCTTCTGATCTGCAGGTCCATTAGGTCCCACTGGTAGCTCGTAAAGTAATTTGAGGCAACTAAGTAATAAAAGTAAATTGAAAATGTTCAATTTATTAAGGGAAATAAATATAATATATATTGATATATTATTATGAGAGAAATTAATATTTGAAAAATTCAAATATAAATTTATGGAAGTTTGAAAGAGTTCAAAATAATGAATTAATTAATTTAAGGCCTAAAATGTGTTTGGGCAAATTAATTAATTCTAGGCCGGGAATTAAATATGTGATATTTACTTTGGTGGTTAATTAATTAAAGAATTCATTAACCGAGAATTAATCAATTATGGAAATAATTAATCACTTAAGGAAGTGATTAATCATTTAAGGAAATGATCTAATCACTTATGGAAGTAATTAGTCATTTGTGGAAAAGATTAATCAATTATGGAATTGATTAATCATGATTGATTAATTAAGGAATAAAGATTGAATCAATTATGGAAAAGATTGATTTAATTGAATATTTTATTCATGGCCTCTCTTCTATAAATAGAACACTAGACCTAATTGGTCATGACACTTGACACTCTTGAAAGACAAGACCTAGAATTCTCTCTAGCCTCCCTCTTAGAGAAAGACTCCCACAAGTCTTTTGCCTCCTAGACTTAGAGACATACCGGTGTAACCTATGTGGTGATTGTGTCAATCAAAGAAGAAAATTCCAGCGAAGAAAACCAAAGGCGGCTGCTGCGTTTTGTTCGTTGGAGCATCGTTGGCGAAGAACGGTCAAGTCTACAACGGAGGTTTGTAACGGTTCTTCCCCTTTTCTTTAGAAAAGTTTTAAAAATAAATTTAAATTTATTTTAGCATGTTTAAACCAATTTTACAGCGGCTTTAAAGGTTGTTTAAAGTTTTGTTTGAGTTATCGTAACGGTATTTTAATGTTAATTAATATACGGCGTAAGGTCCAATCGATGCGCTTCCGCTGCGTGGGGACTTTTATTCCCTTCATAACCGACTAATCTCATTGTCCAAGCTAGCCAACATTCGTTAACTATCGGGACACTCCACTATAGCCCGATAGTTGCACTCCCCTCATTATAGATATATTTCCGTCCACTTGATTTAACCATGATTAGTAAGTCGATCCTTCACAGGTTGTTCGTAGCTATAGCAAGGTCAATAAGCCGTTTTACCCCTATAGTACTTCTAGTTCCTTAAGTCCCATTGATCCTCTAATGAACAATTGGTTTATGGTCCAACCAATAAATCGAGTCTCTCTCGGGCCAATGAGAGGGCGAGATCCCTTTGTTCAAGCCTCGGAGTCAGCACTTAAGGGAACAACCTCTCTACTATCCCTAATTCGGGTAGGAGTGAATTCCTTCTTGCACGACTATGTCCCTAGCTATCTACCTGTTCCTATCCCTGAAATGGGAGGCTTATTGAGTCGGCGATACTGAGCCACTCTCACCTATGCAGATCTAAGGATAAGCCCGAATAAACAGGAGTTCATAGTTAGCTCAGGATTAAGATCGAGTTACCTAGGTCATCACATGAAATAGTTAGTCTTGTCAGTAAACGGTGTTATAAAGCGAGAGTGACTTATTTCTCGGTCCTGGTCTTATGCAAACTCATTGCATAGGACGCCTCCACTCGCATGTCTCTACATGGACGATTTAGGATCACATCGTCTATACCATCTATAAAGTGGGCCGCGTCTCATAGTGTCTCCAGAATAAGGTATCCAACCCTATTCCTATACTATAGACCGTTTTGGCTATTACTCAAGCTTGATCCACTTTTATGTCTTTACATAAAGCTCAAGTGTTCATCCTATAGCCATGGATCTTAGTTTATTGGATTTGGGTTATTATATGTGCAATTTACTTTATTCAGTAATGACTTTTACTGAATCAATCTCGATAACACCTTTATCGAATAAGTATATAATTCGTTTAACATTCACTATCTACGAGTTTTAGGGCACCAATCCCAACAGTTCTTGCCACACCGCCTCCGATGCTTAAGTCAGAAAGCGGAAGGAGGAGAGTAAGAGAGCAAGATGAGAGAGTAAAGAATAGAGTTCGGGATCCTTTCTTCAGTGGTGAAGAAAAGTTTAAATACATGCTCATGCTCTAGGGTTTTCAAGCGTTCGGAGGCGATCCAGGGTTGAATCACGCGGAATCGGGGCACCTCGAACCAAACAGAGACAAAAGACCTCGGCCTCGGCCCATGGCCGAGGCTGAGCCGGAGTCGGGCCAAGGCCCCTCTCCCTCCGACCTTGGCCCGTTTCGCCTCTGGAATCCATTTTTCGGTCCAATTTATAGGCTCATATCGGGTTGTCCTTGTCTGCTCCTTGTATATCGGAGTGGTCCAAAATTACCTATAACATATACTATATTAAAAGGCAATGATTTTTTGAAAACATTTTTAGACCAAAATACCCCTTCAAATTTTAGATAATTACATATGGATCTCACGGTGTGAACACAAGGGGATGTGAGAGTAAAAACTTGATATTAATATCTTGTTTTTATATTTTTCCTCCCACTAAAGTATTCTAAAATTTTAGGGTCTCTTTATTACTTAGGTAAATTCCGGCTAAATGAATCTATCTAAGTCTACGCCTTTTATAACCCTTATAAAGGTCTTTACACTATTATCTAGGTGAATTAAACATTTTTTAATCACCTAGTGACGTGTGCATGCTAATAAGATCGTGGTTAATTCAACTCAGGTTCCAGACCAGGCGCCGGGAGAGTTCCTTTATAACCGAAGTTTTATATCCTACTTAATCGTATTTTAAAATACTAAGTAGGAAGTTCTAATCCTATTAGAAACGTCATCTTAGGTCTATTAAATTTTAAATCGTTTTAAATTTAACTCAATCCCTAAGATCCTATGTTAGCATGCAACTATTTGTTATAGGTTGACAGTTTCTATTTATCAACTTTTATAACTTTTAATGAATTAGACCTATAACATGCTTCTAATGGTGATGAAAACATATAACAAACAAGTTTTCAAGTTATATAAAACACCATTTAAAAGCAACCTACGTCTAGGTGTGTATAACGACTTTATACTTATGATGTCTAGGTGATAAACTCTTTTAAACCTTACATCGCTCATGCATACTCATAAAACTCGGGTTAACTTAACTCAAGTACCGACTCGATGCCCAGGTAGGAGGTGTTCCGTAAACCGTCAACTTAAATACCTTTAGCCTTAGACAACATCTAACCAGGTGAGTTCTCTTGTAACCTTACCTTTACAAGTTATCGACCTAAAACTATTTTGCATCGATTGATCTTTGAGTTCCTTTTAACCCTAAGTGAGCATGCTTTTATATTTGTTATAAATTTTAAAAGTCTACGTCGAATTTATATAAATTAAAACGACATTAACCTGTAACATGCATTTATTCGATTGAAACACTTTAAATCGAGCTAAGGAAGTTTCATGCAGCATGCTTTGTTCGTTATCGATTGATTAAACGTAATTACTTCATTCAACATGCATCTATCATGAAACCTAAACATGCATCTTAATATTATAACTTAATTATAATATACTTAATGCATGTAACATGCTTCCTATGGTGGGATTTTAAATCTATATGACATGCTTTATGCATATTGTTGGTTATTTATTTGAAACAAACATCCATCCATGCATAATTAACTAAATCACACTAAAATGGACAGGTTTTGGCAATTCAAGCAAGCAAACAACTAAATTATTGCATTTAATAATTAAAAAAAACTGCTTAAATTATCCCTGTCTGGTTAGCCCGTCTGGTCAGCCCGAATGGTCAGCCAGTCAGCCACTCTACCATCTGTCAGCTCGAATGGTCAGCCCGTCAACCATTTGTCAGCCCGAATGGTCAGCCCCTCTGGTTAGCCTGCTGTTCTTTGGCCAGCTTGAGTTCTTCTTCTTCTTTCGAGCAATTACAGTACTAAATGGACTCTAATGACTCTCAAATTTTACAGACTCGATACTAACTCATTTATGCCCATAAACATGTAGGCAATTACAAATTATTTCAACAAATTTGAGAGAATTAAATTTCCAAAACCGTAATATATCTATTCTAGCACCCAGAAAAATTCAATATGCAAATGCTACCCACCATGTTCAAATTAATGCAAATTGGGTGCCCAAACCATGCTCTGATACCAATTGAAGGTGTTAATATCACACATGCGGAAGCAATTTTGGATCTTAGGCACACAATTGATCAATTTAATCCTTGAAGTCATGTTGTTCGTAAGAACAAAAACAGAGTAATAAGGTACCTACCTCTTGAAGCTCCCAATTCGTATAATCCGATGCTTTATAATTCACACGAACGGCTTTTGGACAACCACTTGGATCTTCTCTACTATCCTCAGGCCTTGGAACGGATTGTGGGATCCTCAATTGATAGAAATTGGAAAGGAAACCTTATGGGTATAAGCATGCTTGAGAGTATGAACATGGAAGTTCTTGGGAGAATTTTGGCAGCATTTTAGGTTGAAAAAATCCCTTCATTTTTATCAGCTCGTCCTCTATATATATAGAGGAAAATCATGCACAAGAATTGCACAAAAATTTGACACCAAATAGGGATCATTTTGAGTCACAAGATTAGGTGGTGCAATAAGGCTAATTACAAGTGATTAGTCATTAAACACCACCTCCAAAATTTGCCAACTTTTGAATTTCTTTTAAATTCAAAATTTGCAAATCAAATTCTGAATAATCCCACTTTCTTTTACTTTTATTTTAATTTAAATATCATTTATTTAATTAAAATAAAATTATTTAATTTAATATCTTATATTAAATTAATACCATTTGTGCAATCTTGGTTTCTTTCTCCCAACGAATTTTCAACATGAATCCCTATTCACATGTTTAATATTTAAATCATATTTAAATATATAACTCTCATTTTAAGTTTAATTCATAATTAAACTAATATGTTGTTAAATATCGTATATAAGCGACTTTTGTATCCTTTTCCGAATTTTGAACGTTTCAAATATTAACCTATATATTGTTCCAAGTTTTATTTCTATTGAGCTAGTAGAGGGACCTAATGGACCTACAAATCATGGACTCCAACGAAATGATGATAACTGATTAATCTCATTAACCTAGTCATTCATCGTTCGTTAGCTTCCGGGACACTCCACTATAGCCCGTAGCTGCACTCCCCTCACTGTAGATATATTTCTTGTCCACCTTAGATAACCATGATTAGTAAGTCGACCATTCACCGGTTGTTCGTAACTAGAGCTAGGTCAAATGTGCGTTTTACCCCTATAGTTACATCTTGTTCCTTAAGTTCCACTGATCCTTTAATGAACAACTAGTTCGCGATACAATCACTGAACCAAGTCCCTCTCAAGGTTACAAGAGGGCGGGGCCCCTTTGTTCAAGACTCGGAGTCAGCACTTAAGAGAACAACGTTTACTAACCCTAAAACGGGTAGCAGTGAATTCCATCTTGCAAAGCTATGTCCCCAGCTATCCATTTAGTCTTATCCTCAAAATGGTAGGCTTATTGAGTCGACGATGTTTGGCCACTCTCACCCATGCAAATCAAAGGATAATCCTAAATAAACAGGAGTTCATAGTTAGCTCAGGATTAAGATCGAGTTACCTAGGTTATATGTATGAGATGTTCAGTTTCAACAGTAAACGATGTTGTAAAGTGAAAGTGACTTATCTCCTGGTCTGATCTCTATGCAAACTCTTTGCATAGGACGCCCTCACTCACATGTCTTATACATGAACGATTATGATCACATTGTTTGTCTTTAAAGAACAAAGCGAGTCGCGCCAATAGTGTCTCCAGGATTAAGGTACCCAACCTTATCCATATACTATAGATCGTTTAGACTATTTACTTGAACTTGATCCATACTTATGTCACACATAAACTTCAAGTATACATAATATAGTCATGAGTTCTTAGTTTATTGGATTTGAGTGATTTAACATGCAATTCACTCATTTAATAACTTGAGTGAACAAAAATTCCATAACGACTTTATTGAACAAGTATACAACTATTTGTTTCATTCACTATCTACGAGTTTTAGGGGCGCACCAACCCCAACATTGCACAAATCAAGGTGACATCATCATCACTCTTAGAAGTGATTGCTGCAGTATTTTTATCATCTCCCTCTTTTTGTGAGTCTTGCTTCTTACCTTGTTCTTTCTTCCAATGGTAGCAAATTTTTTTGATATGGCTAGGCTTGTTGCAGTAATGACATGTCCTAGTTTCTTTGTCTCTAGACTTGGACCTCCCCTTTGAGTTACCACAACCTTTGGGTCCCCTACTCTTGTTTCTTCCATGATTCTCAACAACAAGAGCATGTGAATTATCAACTCCCATCTCCTTTCTTTTTATCTCTTCATTGAACATGCTTTCTTTAATAACATTAAAAAAAAAAACACCTTCTGGAGTAGAGTTACTAATAGTCACAACCAAAGTTTCCCAATTGTTCGACAAAGAACTCAACAAGAAAAAACCTGCAATTCATCGTCAAGAATAATCTTCATTGTAGTCAACTTGTTAATAATATACTGGAAGTCACTCAAATGTTAAGAAACAGACTTCCTACCCTTCAATTTCAAATTAACAAGCCTCTTGATTAATGAAGCTTTGTTATGCGCGCTCTTCCTTTCATAAAGACCTTCCAATTTCTTCCACAACGCATATGAGTTGGACTCTTGAGACACATGGTTGAAAATGCTAATATCAACCCACTGCCTAATAGTCCCCAAAGTTTTCCTCTTTAACTTTCTCCAATCTTTCTCTTCCATTTTATCTGGTTTTGCAGGTTTAATAATGGTACTATCAACTCATGTGGTTGCTTCAATTGAATCAAACAGATCTTTACAATATAACAAATCCTCCATCATCGGTCTCCAGATGGAATTGATGTCAATTTAATCATTGAACTACCTCCACTACTACTAGTAGGCTCCATAACAATGATTAAATTAAAACCTTGCTTTGATACCAACTGATAGGACCCAATTAGTATATTAACAACCCACTAGGATCACCTCCAAGACAATCAACCAATTAATAGTGCTCCATAAATACCACAAATCAATCACCAATTAATCACCAAGCAATCAACCATAAAATTTAGAAGACTAAAATGCAAATAACACACGATTTACACGTGGAAAACCCCTTTGATGTGAAGAGTAAAAACCATGGGACTTATGAGGAGTCCACCCTTGTCACATTCTCTTATTATGATAAAATTGAGGGAAAAAGAATCCAAATCAGTCATAGATTCACAATCCACCAATATTTTCATACTTAGGAGATCAACACTTAAGAGATAAAGAAGATGAAAATATCTCCAGTTTTATAGGTTCTGTGTAGTAGTGATTACGAACAAACAAGAGCTCAAAACGACGATCCAACCGTTCAAAATGAGAACCTATGTGTTCCCAACAGGATGACCAAATTTCAGCAAAATCCAACGGTTAAAACTTTGAAAACCGACAACTTTGTGAATGTTGTCGCTGAAAATTCGAACTGCACTGCTCTCCCTGCTTCTCTTCGTTTTTCTGTGTGTGTTTTTTTTTGTATTTTTCAACTTCCGTATCTTTTCTTAGGTCATCTCACATCAAAGGAAAACCCCTAGACTTTCAAGACAGACAAACTCATTTAACTCCAGTTGTACTAAACACATAACTCGACATATTGAGCTCATAAACACAAGTTAAATAATAAACCCTTGCTTATGCAACAAGTGGGCTGGACAACCACAAGTTTCTGTTACCCATACGTACCTAAGAAGAACCCTACTTTGTATAGGTTGTGCAGTTATATTTTTTCTGACATTTTGATTGAAAATATATCATTTGTTTGCTAAATAATATACACTTAGGGGCCGTTTGGCCCACTGTGTTGGTTATAATAGCCCCCGCTATTATAACCAACCCAGTGTTTGGGGCACCAACAAAAATAAGGGGCGGAGTTGGTTATTTTTCCCCCCGTTTTGCTACAGTAACCACTATTCAACTAACCCCAATTATTCTATCCATTCTCTACAGTAACTCTTTACTCTCTTCTTCCATGTGACTCATTGACTTTTCCGACGACCACCGACAACTTTTCCGATGACCGCGGTCGACTTTCCGGCCACTTTTCCGGCAATCACCGACGACTTTTTCGGCGATTTTTTTTTTTTTTTTAAGAAAATCTTCTTCTCATTTTCATTTCGAAAAATATAAAAAACGAAAAATAAAGAAAAAAAAGAGGTAGAAGAAAATGAAAGGAAAAAAGAGGAAAAGAATTTCGATCGCCGAAAAATTTGTTGGTGGTCGTTGGAAAAATCATAAAATTTCTAGGGAGAGTTAGATACTAGGTTGTCTTTGTACATATATATAAATATGAAGTTTTATTACATAATTACTTTTGATAATGAAGTATATGAATGTTTACCTTCATCGTACCATATTTTTCATTCCAAATTATACTTATCGTATTTAAGTTTTCCGTGATAATAATAATTTTAAAAAAATACTACTCAAGTTTTTATTTTATGTGATTTCTATTTTATTTGATTCTTTTGATAATAAAGGTAAAATGAGTTTTTAATAAATATTTACCATTTTTATGTTGGAAATACATAAATGAAACAAATATGATTTTTCTATATGAAATCATAAAATGACTTATTTTGTGAAAAAACCATGACTCTAAACACAAAGAAAATCAACCTTTACTTTAGGTTATTTTTGTTCCCTTTTAAGCTAAACACATAATTTAACCCCTGTACCCAAAACTTTTTTTTTTTTTTTTACAACTAAACCCTTTTTTATTATTAATATTTGAAATACAAAGTTGTATGAGGAAAATAAACAAAAAAAAAAAGTCAAGAAAAAAAAAACAGTCAGCTTGAAACATAGATTATTTGAACCCATACTAAAATAATTTGCATCCCAAAACAATGCACCCCAAACACAGACTATTTTATCCCAGATTATAATAATCTGCACCCCAAACACAGGTTATTTTATCCCAGACTATAATAATCTGCACCCCAAACACAGACTATTTTATCCCAGACTATAATAATCTGCACCCCAAACACAGACTATTATAACCCCCAGACTATTATAATCCCCCAGCTATTATAACCCCCAACTATTATAACCAACCCAGCGCCCCAAACAGCCCCTTAGGGGCTGTTTGGGGCGCTGAGTTGGTTATAATAGCTGGAGGATTATAATAGTATGGGGGTTATAATAGTCTGTGTTTGGGGTGCAGATTATTATAGTCTGGGATAAAATAGTCTGTGTTTGGGGTGCAGATTATTATAGTCTGGGATAAAATAGTCTGTGTTTGGGATGCAAATTATTTTAGTATGGGTTAAAATAGTCTGTATTTGCAATGTTGATATGTTTAACATTAGGTTCTGAATCAAAGGTTCAAGCTAATTATTTTTTTTTCCTGAATTTTTTGTTTATTTTTCTCATGCAACTTTGTACGTCAAATACCATATTTTGCAAATATTAATAAGAAAAATGTTTGAGTTTAGAGGTAAAAATAATAATAATAAAGTTATAGGTATAGGGTTAAATTATGTCCTTAACTTAAAAGGAAACAAGAATAACTTAAGATAAATGTTGATTTTCTTTGTTTCAGAGTCATGGTTTTTTTCACAAAATAAGTAATTTTATGATTTCATATAGAAAAACCATATTTGTTTCATTTATGTATTTCCAACATAAAAATGGTAAAGGCTTATTCAAAACTCATTTTGCCTTCATTATCAAAAGAATCAAATAAAATAGAAATCACATGAAATAAAAACTTGAGTAGTATTTTTTAAAAAAATTATTATTATCACCGTAAACTTAAATACGATAAGTATAATTTGGAATGAAAAATATGGTACGATGAAGGTAAACATTCATATACTTCATTATCAAAAGTAATTATGTAATAATACAAAGACAACCTAGTATCTAACTCTCTATAATTTTTTCGATTTTTCCGACGACCACCAACAAATTTTTCGGCGATTGAAATTTTTTTTTCCCTATTTTTTCCTTTCATTTCTTCTACCTTTTTTTATTATTTTTTTATTTTTTTATTTTCATTTTTTATATATTTCGAAATGAAAACGAGAAGAGAATATTAAACAAAAAAAAAAAAAGTCGTCGGTGATCGTCGGAAAAGTGATCGAAAAGTCGACGCCGGCTGCCGGAAAAGTTGTCGGTGGTCGCCGGAAAAGTCGTCGGTCGGTTGTCGATAGAAAAGTCAATGAGTCACATGGAAGAAGAGAGAAAAGAGTTACTGTAGAGAATGAATAGAATAATTGGGGTGGGTTGAATAGTGTTACTGTAGCAACATGGAGAGGGGAAAAATAACCAACTCCACCCCTTATTTTTGTTGGTGCCCCAAACATTGGGTTGGTTATAATAACCCCCACTATTATAACCAACACAGTGGGCCTTATTGTGAATAACACATGGATTATGCACATTTTTTTTGTTTAGTTACATGTGAGATTTGACATGTACTTTTTTTTTTCTTAAGGTCGAAGATTCAAATTTCCATACTCAATATTTGTTGTATTAAAAAAAATGTTAATGAGCGTTGCATTTCTTTCTTTTTGATTGGATTTTTCAGATGTTAAATATTGGAAAAGTTTGAAAATTATATTTAATAGTCTATTTTTTTTTAGTTGGAGTTCAAATAAGATGTCTCACTCTATGTGTTACCATTTAATGACCTTTTTTTAATTATACATTTTAGGAGTTCTTTTTCAAAAATTAGAATAGATAAAAAAATTGATTGTCATATTTACCATTCTCATCACAATAATAATAATAAAAGAAATAAATAGTTATAATCCTAGACTATTATAACTAATTCTGCATCTCAAACACAAACATTTTGCACGATTAAAAAACTCTTCGTCCCAAATAGCCCCAAAATGTACACTATAAAAATATAGGCAAATTCATTATTTTATTAGGTAGTTGAATAAAAAGATGGGTAAAATACCTTTTTGGTCCCTCATGTTTCAGGTCAGTTTCTAATAGATCCCTAAGTTTCAAAATTGAACAATCAAGTCCCTACTGTTTCAAAAATGGTTCTATTGAGTCCCTCCACCGTTAATTTTTTTAACGGTGCTGACGTGGCACATTAAAAATATTAAAATATTAGTTTTTAAATTAAAATAATAATAAAATAATAAATATTAAAAAATTAAAAAAAAAATCTTCCTCCCTCACTCCTCTCTCCCCATCCACGAACCTTCCCCTCTCTCTCATCTTCTCTTTCTCTCTAGTCTCTTCTCTCTCCCCCACCCTTTCCCTTCTCGCCGGCGATAGCCCCCATTGCCGCGGCCCTCCCGTGGTCGTCACCGCCGTCCTTCCCGCCGTCTTCGCCTCTTGCTAAAATTGGGAATATTTTACAAAGAGAGAAAAGAGGCAAAAGAAGGGCTTACATTAATAGTCCGACCATTTGGGGCTTTAGGGTTTGAGTTTCTAACGCCATTTTGATCTGAAATCACTGTAGGTTTCCAAAATCGACTTGGCTTTTGGGGCTTTACATTAATCTCTGTTTCAACAAAATTGACTTGGCAACAAGGAAGAACACAAAAGCCCTTAGGAAGAAACCCATATGTGATCTTTCAAGTTTGAACCAAAAGTGCAAGAAGAAACCAAAAACAAACGATGAAACAGAGGAAATGGGGGAGAAGGATGACGTGGAGGTTTCTTTTTCTTGAATAAAAGCTGGAAAAAAACGAGAAGGAAAATCAGAGAAAGAATGGGGAAAGAAAGAGAAAGAAAGAGGAAGAATGGGGAAAGAAAGGGGCGGCGGCGACAATGGAAAGAATGGGGAAAGAAAGGGAAAGAAAGAGAAGGGGTATTGTGGGGTGGGGGAGAGCGTATTCCCTCGCCAATTTCAGATGGTCCTGAGATCCCACCAGTGTATTGCTCCCCATTATCTTTCAATCGGTCGCTCTCTCTCTAACTGGCAATTCTTGAGAAAACCCTTCAACTCATGTAAATGTAGAAGAAAAAAAGCTTAAGAGTTCCTTTCTCTCTCTAACAAGTCGATGAAGCGAACTATGACAAAGACGTATGAGCTTTCAGAGTCCAAGGAATGAGAAATCGGAGAAGAAGATGAAAATCAGAAGAGAGAGGGTTTTTCGTGAAAACCATAAGAAGAAGAAGAAGAAAAGGAAGGGGATGGGTTCAGTGATTTTGAAGAAGAAGAAGAAAGAGGTGGTGGCGGCGGCAAGAAGAACAAGGTGGTGGAGTCGACGGGAAGGGAAAGGGAAAGGGGGAGGAAAAGGGGAAGAGGAAGAGAAAGAGAACGGGGAAGGGGAGGGGAGGAGAGAGAAGTGATTTAATTTTTTTTATTATTATTTTAATTAAAAATATTTTTTTATTATTATTTTAATTAAAAAATAATTATTTTATTTTTAAACGGTGCCACGTCATCTTCCGTTAAGTAATTAACGGTCTAGGGACTCAATAGAACTATTTCTGAAATAGTAGGGACTTGATTGTTCGATTTTGAAACCTAAGGACCTATTAGAAACTGAATCAAAACATAAGGGACCAAAAAGGTATTTTACCCTAAAAAGGTTGTATATATTATAAAATTAAAGCGAAAAACATTACGAAGAAAATTATTGCTCTACTTAAAAAACTCCTTTTATTTTTCTTATCGTGTAACCAAAAAGAAAGAAGGCAGCATTATTTTAAGCTTTCAAAATGACCCGCGAAAACTGAAAATTTTTAAAGCCAAACCAAAATGGTAAAAACGCGAAACCGAAATTCAAATCGGTCCTCAAGACCGGCATTAAATCAAATACAGCCGTCAGATACGCAATCCCTAATCTCCACCGTCCACGTCATCGATCCGCGTCAAAACGAAACCAACCAACAACATCGCGCCGTCCCCATCCATAAATACCAAGCCCCTCTATTCTCAACTCACATCTCACTATTGCTCTCATACAGATTCTATCTCCAAGAAATCTCCAAATCTCTTCGTAGCTCAACAATGGCGCCAAAGGCAGAGAAGAAGCCCGCCGAGAAGAAGCCGGCGGAGGAGAAGAAGGCCGAGAAGGCTCCGGCGGAGAAGAAGCCCAGAGCTGAGAAGAAGCTTCCCAAAGACGCCTCTGACAAGAAGAAGAAGAGGGCCAAGAAGAGCGTCGAGACTTACAAGATCTACATCTTCAAGGTCCTCAAGCAGGTTCATCCTGACATTGGAATCTCCAGCAAGGCCATGGGGATTATGAACAGTTTCATCAACGACATCTTCGAGAAGCTCGCTCAGGAATCCTCCAAGCTCGCTCGCTACAACAAGAAGCCCACCATCACCTCTCGGGAGATCCAAACGGCGGTGCGCCTTGTTCTTCCCGGTGAGTTGGCCAAGCACGCCGTCTCTGAGGGCACCAAGGCTGTTACTAAGTTCACTAGCTCTTAGATTGATTGAGATTAGGGTTTTCTTGTGTAAAAATCGGACTGATTGTTCTGAATCGTTGATTTCGCTTCCTTTTGTTGCATATTTTGGGATTGAATGAATGAAAATCGATTAATATTATGCGATTCCTTTAGTTACTTGCTTGATTCTGGCCACATTGTTGAGATTGTATTCTGTTCGATTTGTGTGCTCGATCTATAAGTTTTGCCATAGTTTTTCACTTCTGGAGTTCGTATTTGTGTGTATGTCTGCAATTGAACTCTTGTTAGCAATTCATATGCTAGGATTTATCTAGAGGATTATGCGATTACTTTGTTTCGGTTTGAATTTGTGTTGGGTTTTCGAATTTCGGAATTGTTTTTCAGGTTTTGATTAAATTTAGAGATGTAAAATTATAGAGAATGTGCCATATGAGGCAGGAGGAGGTTGTTAGACTAGACTTACGAAAGATGCCAAAGGCCTTAAGCTAAGTTTTGGTGAGAATGTTATTTTTTTGCATGGACTCATCTCCAAGTAGCATGTAATGGCAATATCAAAAAATCAAAGCATTTTTTAAACTTTTCATTTTAGAATAATAATCACATTATGACAAAGTTTACATATGGTTGTCCTATTCGATGTGGTGGACACATGATCATTGTGCTTCACTTGGAGTTTTATGTGGTTACATTGATTATTTGTGTTTTAATTTTCTTCATTCCAACAGTTAAGGAGAATCGGTCTAATGCAATTTAAGACAGAATTTAGAAATCATACACGAGAATTTCCATGAGTATGATCTTATATTACATGCAAAATAATTGAAAGTTGTCGTTTTGATTGATTAAATGTATGTATCGGAGCGATTTTGAAACCGACAAATGTAATAGTAATATATCTTTAGTGTATGTGTCTCGTGCTAACAAATTGAAGCCCACTTCTAAAATAGTAGCTAATATGTTAGAAAAATTCTGCAAAACAAGTTACTAATTTCCTTATCCGAAGGTTAATAACTAACTAAAGAAAAAGAACAAAAAATTTACATAACAAAAAACACCCTCTTCCATTAAATGATATTGAACTGTGATGGTTCTTGAACAGAAGAGGAATTCCAAGACTAAAATCAAAGAGAAATCTCTGAACTTGTACCAAAGAAAAAGAAGTAAGAAAAACAATATGTAAAATGATATGATTTTATTGTATCACATAATTATCTCCATCAAATTAAACAAGAACAAACATAAACCCACAAATACTATATATATAAGCCCAATAAACTAAAGCACATTCATCTCCTAACAACACAAATCTTCCTAAACAATACACACGAGAACCAAACAAAAAGAAACGTTCATACATATAATATATACACAAGATATATATAAATATATATATATATATATATATCATCTTCCACATAATCTAGTCAAGTAAACTTATACTTCACTAGAATGAATGAACATACCGATGTTCTTCCTGTGTTTCGGCTCTCACAAATTTCCCGAAATTTTTTTCGACGAACCGATGGCCGGGGCGTGGCCGACGAACAAATCAACATGACCCATCAGCTTATCTTTCCTGGAAAATGTGGTTCCACAAGAACAAAGCCATTTGACATCCCCACAGTGCTTCTCATGTGTCCTCAAATCAGAAAGCACTGAAAATTTCTTCCTACTGCAGAGCTTGCAGACATACATTTTGGGGCAGTGAGTTCTCTTGTAGTGATTCTTCACACAGATCAGTGACTTCAATGGCTGAAACTTGGCATGCTTTTGATTCCATCTGCATCCCTCTTGTGGACATGAATATTTGGTCCCCATCTTGCTTATCTTCAACTCTCTTCCATGGCTCTTCTCCGGGTTGCTCAAAGCTCCGCTCGCTTTGTACTCGTCTCCGTGCGCTCGCATGTGCATTCTCAGGTTCGCGTCCCGCTTGAACCCTTTCCCGCAAATTTGACAGTAATGGGTGTATTTTGCTAGAAGATCCGAAGCGTCTAGCTCAACAATATCGATCGAAATTCGATGATCTTGTATTGTCCTTGTCGTTGTTGTCGTTCTTGTCTCTTCAATTCTAGTAGTACTACTGTTGTTATAAGTTGCTGTGTTGTACCAATTGTGATTGTTGTGGTTGTTGGCCATGTTGAAAAGGGTGGTCGATCGGTGGTTGTCGTCGACGAGACCTTGTCGATGGTGGTGCTGTTGACCGTGGAGGTCGTTGTCGACGATATTGTTGTGTAGGGAGGAGTCGTTTATGATGAGGTTATTCATTTGTTGAGATGTGAACAACATGGAGGAAGCAGCCATGATGAGTTCTTGGATCAAAGAGTTGATGGCTGCAGTCGCCATGGATGGCGGGGGCGGGGGCGGGGACTCGGTCGAGTTTTGATGGTTGCAGATGACGACGTTGACGACGGATTGGATTTGGTGGAGTTTCTCCTTCAAAATTGAGAGGTTGTAAATGAGAGAGCTAGAATGGGAATCAGAAGAAAAAAGGTGGTCTAGGGTTTCATGATGATCATTAGAAGATGAAACCAAAGGATTATGTTGTGAAGGATGAGAAAGCATTTGGGAACTTGAAATCATGATTTCAAAAATCACATCTTATTCAAAAGAAAGTGATTATGTTGGGAAATGCTTAAGCTTTAATCTGTTGAAGGGATATATAGTTCATGTTGGTGTTTATCCTTCTTTGTGTTGGAACCTCACAAATGAAGAAAGGGATTTAAAAAAAAAAAAGAAAAAAAAAAAGGATAGAAAGTCAACTATGAGAGGCTTACTTGTTTCATCCCCACATATAACCTCCTCCATATCTCACCAGTTCTCAATCTTGAGAAAATATTTCTTTAAACATATAATAATATTAATAAAAACAGCAATAAATAAATAAAATGGGAGAGAGAGTTGAAGGAAGTTGACATTTGAAACCCTTTGTGTAATATGAGTGAAATAATGGGCATATAGAAAATTTCTAATGTTGATCAAGAATTAAAATATATTTTGTTGATGTTACATCACTATTTTAACTTATTGTCTAACTTACAGGGATCTTGTAATATAAATGGACACAATGTATGTTGATCATCTACAATAGTATTAGGATTAATGGCTTAATTAGTTGTTTAGTTTAAGTCCAAGAATTTGTTACATCATGTACATAAGTTAAAGTTTTGTTTGATTAGAGCATATTACAAATAAGTTAAAGGATATATTAGTATTTGAGTTGTAATAATTGAGTCCTAAAATCTTCAATAAAAGACCAAGTGAGAAGCGAAAAGAAAAAAAAAAAAAAGATAAGTGACACACCAAAAAAAAAAAAAGAAAAGAAAGTTTAAGGGCTCGTTTGATTATATTTTTGTTTTTTGTTTCTAGTTCTTGTCTCTCATATTTTAAGAAACAAATGTGTTTAATCAATAACTCATCCTATTTTTTTGTTTATAGGCCCGTTTAATAACGTTCTTGTTTTTTGTTTTTCGTTTCTTGTTTTTTTTTTTAAAAAACTTAAAATAGAAACATTTTTAATAACTATTTCTATTTTTTGTTTCTAAAAAAAAAAGAAAAAGAAATAAAAACAGAAATGTGTTTGATACCTGTTTCTCGTATCTTATTTTTTAGTTGAGATAAAATTTAGTACATATAATATAAAAAGTCTTATTAAAAAACATATAATACAAAAAGTATATATAAGATACGTTAAAATGAATAAAAAAAATATTATATAGAGTTTATATATAGTATTTATTCAGCCTCAACGCAAAATAAAAATTTTAATTATCTTTAACCATGTTTCTAAAAAAAAAACTTTAACACTGTTGGCTTACACGAGTTATTCAATTAGACTAATTTGTTATTTACAAACTTTATAAATTTTCAATGATCATTAATTCATTGCACAACATGATATTGAGATATATTTTTTTTTGTGTGTTTGTGGTAGTGAGACATTTATTTAAGGTTAGACAACCGAACTTATATAGCTATATTTCTTGAATTGAATAATAAATTTTTTTTTTATTTTTTTCATTTAAAAATACATGTATTTCTCATTAGCTAATGATTCCGACACGTAGGATCAAAAAGGGAGAAAGGAAAACATATTTTTTTTGACAATTAATTACAAACATGAAATATCTAACTAATTAATTTATTTAATAAATTAATTAAAACTTACCAAAATTAATGAAAAATAATAGAGATTTAAATAGAAAATTATAACTAAAAGCTCATTAATGAAAGAGAAAAAAGATTAAAAATGGAAAAAGAAAGGAATAACGGAAAAGAGAAAAATAAATTTTTTTAAAAAAGAAAGAAATAACAGAAAAGAGAAAAAAATGAAAAAAAAGAAGGAAGTGGTAAAAAGGAAATAGTGGGAGGGAGAGATCAAGAGATAATGTGAGAAGGGGAGAGAGAAGGATGAGTACATGCATGAAAGATGAAAAAAAAAAAAAAAAATAGAAACAAGATTTGTGAAACTACTTACCTCTTTTCTAGAAACATTTTTAGAAATTTAGAAACAAGAAACTGATGAGTTATCCAACATATCTGTTTCTTAAAAATTAAGAAACAAGAACAAGAAACAAGAAAGTTATCTAAGAGCTCGTTTGATAACGTTTTCGTTTTTTGTTTCTTCTCCCATGTTTCTCATTCTTCAAGAAACATACATGGTTATGATAACTCATTTTGTTTCTTGTTTCTAAATTTCTAGAAACGTTTCCAAAAAGTTGTTTATCAAATTTCGTTTCTGTTTCTTTTTTCCATCTTTCATGCATGTACCCATCTCTCTCACATTTTCTCTTCCTCTCATCATTTTCTCTCTATTCTTTTTACCACTTCCTTATTTTTTTTGTCCATTTGTTCTCTTTTCCGTTATTTCTTTATCTTTTTTTTTTAAATATTTGTTTCTCTTTTTCGTTATTACTCTCTCTCTCTTCGTTATTAATAAGCTTTTGGTTATTATTTTCTATTTAAATCTCTATTATTTTTCGTTAATTTTGGTAGGATTTAATTTATTTATTAAATAAATAAATTAATAAGATATTTCACGTTTGCCATTAATTGTAAAAAAAAATATTTTTTCTTTCCCCCTTCCTAGTCTTACTTGTTGGGATCCTTATGGCCAATGAGAAATACATGCATTTTTAAAGGAAAAAAATATTATTCAATTAAAAAATGTGGGTATATAAACTCGATTATCTAACCTTAAATAGATGTCTCAATACCACAAAAAAAAAAAAAAAAAAAAAGAAAAGAAAAGAAAAAAAAAGAATAGCATGTTGTGCAATAAATTAATGATCATTTAAAATTTACAAAGTTTGTAAATAACAAATTAATCTAATTGAATTAACTTGTGTAAACGAATATCGTTAAAAATAATTTGGTTGGGGTGAGAGATGACATTGCAAATCAAATTTGAACAACATTTGAAGGATATATATTTTTTAAAATTTTTTTATTGGGGCTAAATAGTACTATAAACTCTATATAATAGTTTTTTTTATTTATTTTAATGTGTGTTATATAGTTTTTATATTATATATATACTAAATTTTATTTCAACTAAAAAACAAGAAACAAGAACCAGTTATCAAACACATTTCTATTTCTGTTTCTTTTTTTTTTAGAGAAATAAGAAACCTAAATAGTTATCAAATATGGTTTTGTTTCTAGTTCTTAAAAAACAAGAAACATGAAACAAGAGACGAGAAACAAAAAATAGGAAACAAGAACGTTATAAAATGAGTCCTAAGAAGCCAAAAATTTTTAGAAACTTTTGTAAAATAAGGGCAAAAGTAGTTTCTCAAAACTTTGTTTTTGTTTTTGTTCATGTTTCCTGCATGTATCCCAATTTCTCTCTCCTTCCTACACCCATCTACACCATCTCTCCTCTTCATCTCTCTTATTTCTCTTTCTTACACCATAATTTTTCTTACTACTTTCTTATATTTTTTTTCATTTTTTTTTCTCTTTTCATTGATTTCTTTCTCTTTCTTACACCATAAGTTAAAGGATATATTAGTATTTGAGTTGTAATAATTGAGTCCTAGAATCTTCAATAAAAGACCAAGTGAGAAGCGAAAAGAAAAAAAAAAATAGATAAAGTGACACACCAAAAAAAAAAAAGAAAGTTTAAGGGCTCGTTTGATTATATTTTTGTTTTTTGTTTCTAGTTCTTGTTTCTCATATTTGAAGAAACAAATGTGTTTAATCAATAACTCATCCCATTTCTTGTTTATAGGCCCGTTTGATAACGTTATTCTTGTTTTTTGTTTTTTGTTTCTTGTTGTCTGTTTCCTGTTTCTTGTTTTTTAAAAACTTAAAATCGAAACATTTTTTAATAACTATTTCTTGTTTTTGTTTCTCTAAACAAAAAAAAAAAAAAAAGAAAAAAAAGAAATAGAAACAGAAATGTGTTTGATAACTATTTCTCGTATCTTATTTTTTAGTTGAGATAAAATTTAGTACATATAATATAAAAAGTCTTATAAAAAAACATATAATACAAAACGTATGTATAAGATACGTTAAAATGAATATAAAAATATTATATAGAGTTTATATATAGTATTTATTCAGTCGCAATGCAAAATAAAAAAAATAATAAATTTTATCCTTCAAATGTTGTTTGAGTTTGATTTGTAATTTCATCTCTGATCTCTTCAACCAATTTAATTATCTTTAACCATGTTTCTCAAAAAAAAAAAAAAAACTTTAACAATGTTGGTTTACACGAGTTATTCAATTAGACTAATTTGTTATTTACAAACTTTATAAATTTTCAATAATCATTAATTTATTGCACAACATGCTATTGAAATATATATTTTTTTTTGTGTGTTTGTGGTAGTGAGACATTTATTTAAGGTTAGACAACCGAACTTATATAGCTATATTTCTTGAATTGAATAATAAAATTTATTTTTAATTTTTCATTTAAAAATGCATGTATTTCTCATTAGCTAATGATTCCGACACGTAGGATCAAAAAAGGGAGAAAGGAAAACATATATATATTTTTTGACAATTAATGACAAACATGAAATATCTAACCAATTAATTTATTCAATAAATAAATTAAAACTTACCAAAATTAACGAAAAATAATTGAGATTTAAATAGAAAATTATAATTAAAAGCTCATTAATGAAAAGAGAAAAAAAGATTAAAAATGGAAAGAGAAAGAAATAACTGAAAAGAGAAAAATAAAATTAAAAAAAAGAGAAAGAAATAACGGAAAAGAGAAAAAAATGAAAAAAAAGAAGGAAGTGGTAAAAAAAAAAAAATAGAGGGAGGGAGAGATCAAGAGATAATGTGAGAACGGGAGAGAGAAGGATGCATGAAAGATGAAAAAAAAAAATAGAAACAAGATTTGTGAAACTACTTACCTCTTTTCTAGAAACGTTTTTAAAAATTTAGAAACAAGAAACTGATGAGTTATCCAACATATCTGTTTCTTAAAAATTAGGGAAAAAATTATTTTTAACCCCTAAACTTTGGGGGTTGTATCAATTTTAACCCTGAACTTTCAATTTCATCAAATTGAACCCTAAACTCAACAAGTTGTATCAATTTTTACCCTGAACTTTCAATTTCATCAAATTGAACCTCAAACTTATCAGATTGTATCAATTTTAACCCTAAACTTGCATAAGTGTTACAATGTATACCTTTGGTTAACTTTCTGTTTGAACCACCGTACGTAATTGATTATTTCTTCTTTTTTTTTTTCTTATTTCACATTACACTTGAATTGGTTTCTTATAAATAAAATATTAAAGAAACTTTATTTTAGATGATTTTTTCTCGTTGTTGAGAACTTTGGGAGAGCTTTTTTTTGCTGCTATTTAAGATTACGAAAGCAAAGAAATTTGAGAAGTTTTTTATCTTCAAATATTCGCTGCTTTTTTTCTTGTTGCTAAGAACTTTGTGGGTTTTTTTTTTCTTCTATTAATGTTTTTTTCTTGCTAATTAGAAGAATGTACAAATCTAGGAAACAAAAATAAAGAAATTTCGAGTTTTTTATTTCTCAGATTTGCTAGATTTTTCTTGTTGCCAATAATTCGGTGATTTTTTTTTATATAATAATGAGAAGAATAGTCTGAGATATTTGATTTCTTAAAGAGTTTTTTCTTCAACAAATTTCTCACAAAACAGTAACTCAGATGCAATGTGAATTAAGAAAAGAAAAAAAAAAGAAAAAAAAGAAAATGAAATTGTCAATTACATGTTTTAATAGCAATTCAAATGAAAAGTTGACAAAAGGTCTACATTGCAACGTTTATGCAAGTTGGAGGTTCAAATTGATACATTTTGTTAAGTTTGGGGTTCAATTTGATAAAATTGAAAGTTTAGGGTTAAAATTGATACAACTTGCAAAGTTCAGGGGTAAAAATTGTTTTTTTCCCTAAAAATTATGAAACAAGAACAAGAAACAGGAAACAAGAACGTTATCTAAGAGCTCGTTTGATAACGTTTTCGTTTCTTGTTTCTTCTCCCTGTTTCTAATTCTTCAAGAAACATACATGTTTATGATAACTCATTTTGTTTCTTGTTTCTTTTCCAAAAAGTTGTTTCTCAAATTCCGTTTCTGTTTCTTTTTTCCATCTTTCATGCATGTACCTATCTCTCTCACATTTTCTCTTCATCTCTTCATTTTCTCTCTATTCTTTTTACCACTTCCTTATTTTTTTTGTCCATTTTTTCTATTTTCCGTTATTTCTTTAGCTTTTTTTTTTTTTTTAAAATAATATTTGTTTCTCTTTTTCGTTATTACTTTCTCTCTCTCTCTTCGTTATTAATAAGCTTTTGGTTATTATTTTCTATTTAAATCTCTATTATTTTTCGTTAATTTTGGTAGGATTTAATTTATTTATTAAATAAATAAATTAATAAGATATTTCACGTTTGCCATTAATTGTAAAAAAAAGATTTCTTCTTTCCCCCTTCCTGGTCTTACGTGTTGGGATCCTTGGCTAATGAGAAATACATGCATTTTTAAAGGAAAAAAAAATATTATTCAATTAAAAAATGTGGGTATATAAGCTCGATTGTCTAACCTTAAATAGATGTCTCAATACCACAAACACAAAAAAAAAAAAAAAAATGAATAGCATGTTGTTCAATAAATTAATGATCATTTAAAATTTACAAAGTTTATAAATAACAAATTAATCTAATTGAATTAACTTGTGTAAACGAATATCGTTAAAAATAATTTGGTTGGAGTGACAGATGACATTGCAAATCAAATTTGAACCACATTTGAAGGATATAATTTTAAATTTTTTTTTTTTTTATTGGGGCTAAATAGTACTATAAACTCTATATAATAGTTTTTTATTTATTTATTTTAATGTGTGTTATATAGTTTTTATATTATATATATACTAAATTTTATTTAAACTAAAAAACAAGAAACAAGAACTAGTTATCAAACACATTTCTATTTCTGTTTCTTTTTTTAGAGAAATAAGAAGCATAAATAGTTATCAAATATGATTTTGTTTCTACTTCTTAAAAAACAAGAAACATGAAACAAGAAACGAGAAACGAAAAATAGGAAAACGAGTCCTAAGAAGCCATAAATTTTTAGAATCTTTTGTAAAAAAAGGGCAAAAGTAGTTTCTCAAAACTTTTTTTTTGTTTTTGTTCATGTTTCGTGCGTGTATCCCAATTTCTCTCTCCTTCGTACACCCATCTACACCATCTCTCCTCTACATCTCTCTTATTTCTCTTTCTTACACCATAATTTTTCTTACTACTTTCTTATACTAGTTAAAAGGCACGTGCAGTGCACGTAGAAGCTCACTGTCTTAACTAAAAAAAAAAAAAAAAAAGTGTGCCGGCGAGTGGTGGCCGCCGGCCGCCGGCCATCGAAGACATGGAGAAGAAGAATGAAAGGATGAAGAGGAAGAAGATGGAGAAGAAGAAGGGAAGTAAAGAGATGGAGAAAAAATTAAATAATTAAAAAATAATAATATTTTAATATTTTTGTATTTTTTTATTTTAAAAAATTTTAAAAATAATTTTCTTTATTAAAATAATAGTGCCACGTCAGCAATTGTTAAAATTTAACAGAAAAGTTGACGACAGGGACCAAAATGCTCCTTATCTCAAAACTCAGGGGTATTTTTGTTGAGTTTGAAAACTCAGGGACCAAACTGTCACTTAACCCAAACCTCAGGGACTAAAAATGTATTTTTCCCAAAAAAAAGATAAAAAATATGACAAGTCATTTGTAATTATTATATATTTTACTACTCAACTGATCTTATTTTCGATAAAAAAATATTGTGTTATAAGTTAAAATTGTAATATAGATATTTCATTTATAATTTTTAAATCATCTAAAGTAAAATGAAGCAAGACATTAAGCAAATTTTTGAAATAGATGAAATGTTAATTAATTAACCAAAAAAAAAAAAAAAATACAACCCATAACTAACAAAATAAGTCAACAAATTTGAAAAAATAACTCATTTTTACAATTCAATGCACGTGAAATTTTATGGTCTTAAATTAAAATTAGAGAAAATAGTAGTTTTTTTTTAGCATATGTAACGTAATAAATAAATACCATATAAATTTTGTTTTAATTACCATAGACTTTTAAAAGTTAGTGATAAAAATAAATGATTTTTTATTATATAGCATGTATATAGACATAATAGTAGCACACACGTACCTGACACATATTTTTTTAAAAAAATTTAAACGTTGACAATAAGTTTAATAATTACCTTATAAAAAATAAAAATAAAAATAAAACAATATGAAATTCTACTAACAATTTATTTTAAAAAGTTAAGTAGTTTTTAAAATCAAGCAAGTTACATGTTAAATTGCATTTTTTAAGATTAAAAAATAACTATAATATAAGTTTTAAGCAAAACAATAAGGATTACAAATCTTCGTAGCTAATGTTATTACATAGATAATTAATAGTATTAAAAACTTTTCACTAAAACCAATTACATAAATTTAAATATAAATATTAAAAGTAAATGTATTTGTGATTAATGAACAAAAAAATGATCTATTTAATTAGAAAATTGAAAGTGTGTTCAATTATTTTGGTGTTTGAAAATTTTAATTTCATTTAAAATTATGCATGAATTTTTTAATTAAAAAGTATTTTAAGGAATAAGTTAATTTGCTCCCTTATGATTTAAGTAAATTTCACAATGATTTATTCAAAATTGTTTTTACTTCAAGGAATTGATTTGGATGTAAATAACATTTGATGATATTAGAGAAATAAAAAAAAAAAATGATAGATAACAATACTACTCTTTCATCGACAAAAAAAAAAAAAAAAAATTATGAATTCTCAAGGTTTTATTGTGACACAGACAATAGTGTTTTTCCCTCATGAATAACACAAACTTGTAATTTTTCATTTTCTTGAAAAGTCTTGAGTTCTCGTATAAAAGTAGAAATATAATTTTCCTATAGTTTGACATTTTTGTAAATTATATATTATATATTTTCTTTTTATAAGTAGACCACACCTATACATGAATGGATGCATCAATTTAATGTGTAACCATCTCCATATGAACAGTCGCATCTTGTCGACATCAATTGTACCTATTGGACAAATTTTCATATAGTTTGACATTTTGACAATTATATTTTTCTTTTTATACATGGGTCACACGTATACACGAACAACGAACTCAACAGACACTTACACTCGAAGAGTCTTGGACTCAATGAACACTTACACTTGAAGAGTCGTGTCCCATTAGCAAAGGGTAAAATAGGAATGTATTTAAAAAGTAAGGGCAAAAGAGGAAACAAAAGATTCTTCCCTCTTAGCCCCTTTTAGATATAACTAGTTGAAATATACGTGCGATGCACATGATTAAAATTTTTTTTATCCTACAATTTTTTATAGTGAAATTTAAATTTTGAATGAGTCTATTTTGCATTTAGTCGTAAAATGAACTTTATCACCCAAAACACCCAATGGAACCTATGAGCAAGAATGAAACAAACACTCAATGGAACCAAGAAAAAAAGGTATGGAATTTTGAATCCCATGGCTGGAAAAAAGAAATTAAGGGCCCGTTTGGTAACGTTCTCGTTTCTTGTTTCCGTTTCTTCATTTTTAATAAAGAAAAATAGAATTTCATGACTCTAACACCTATACATTCAATAATAATAAACCTATATTCTTATTTATGTTTGGAAAAAATTGGAAACAAGAACAAAAAAGGAGAAACTAGTTTTAGTTGTTCCCAAAAGTTCTATACAAATTTTGGGAGTGTTTCTAAAAATTGAAAAACAAGAAACATACATAGTTATTAAATGCTTAGATTTCTTAATAAAATTAGAAACAAAAAACAAGAAACAAGAAACGAGAACGTTACCAAACGGACCCTAAATTTCCCATCACAAACTTCTTGACTTTGCTTAATTAGCTGATGGCCATTTTTAACTTGAAAGAAAAATTCATCAAGGTGATCAAGGCATACAAAAACAAAACCAGAGTGGAAAAAAAACAAATCCAAAACTTACCATTCCAGGATTACAAAGTTTAAAGAAGAACTTCAATATACGGTGGTGAAGGTTCAGACTCAGACCCAAAGCCAATCTCAAGCGTAATCGCAGGCTTAGAACACGCTTCATGAATCCTCCAACTCCACAACCCCTATCGCCCAAGCTACTGTAGCACTAAGCAAGGTGATGAATGCTCCATCGCAAACCTCTTCTCCGCCATCTAAAATGCCCTTGCGTCCACGCAAGCCACAACGCCTCCATAGAGAATAGAGGAAATTTGTCACATACATGGTGACTTTTTTATCAGAGTTAGAGTTCTGGAGTCCCAACATAGAGAATAGAATGGAAGAGAAGTGACCTGTAATGTAACTTTTTAAATCCCAATTTCTCCTTGAAAAACAAGAGATTATTTAATCTTGTGGCAGATGTAGCTTCTCAAATCTCCACACCCACGCACAGGAAGAGGAAATTGTACCCAAAATGTCAAGACGGCGGCGGCGAAAACCAGAGAATGATAGCGACGACGAAACAAAAACTGGTAAAGAACAAGCAAATGAAACCAGATCGGCGACGGCGAAAAACAGGGAAACGAAACCAGGTCGGATTGTTCATATAGGCAGGGATTATTTATTTTTTTTATAAGATAATCCTTCATAGGAAAATGATAGTTGTAAAACAACCTTCCTCCTTGTAGGAAAATGACTTCTACCTCCTTGCTACATAATTCTGGCTTGATGCTTATTTTTTAATTTTCAAAGAATTTAATGTTTAGTGAAATTATCATTATGACACATGAGCCTGGTTTTGTTAACCACTTGAATTTGCAAGCAAGTTGAAGCTTGATTGATCATTATTCCAAGTCTAATGCATATCAAAACAGACCTTACGTATAATTGCAGCTTAGTTGTGTTTAACAAAATGTAAGATCCAAATTCCTCTCAGATTGTCACCATTTCGGATGGGCTGAAACCTATCACCGCCGAAAAATCTAACAAGAGCAAGACGACCCAACAACGTGCCACCTCATGAACCCCTTACGCAAACCACCATGGTCTGGGTCCTCTCTGTTAGCCAACAAAGGCGTATGACGATCTCGTACAAATCCCTTTTTGATGCCATCGGCTTCTTCTTCTGTCTTCTCTGTTATGAATGCACTCGGAATCTGAAAGTCACAAAATCACGCAAAAATGTATATTTTTTCATCATCGACTTCACGCTAGCGAGCCCGTTTCTGTCAGCCCTCACGGTTTCTTCTCCTCCATTCCGCTTGCGAGGCTCACTTCTGATCGAATTTCGACCGTCGACTAAGAGAAAGATCAAGAGGAGAACACTTTTCGGTGTGGTGGGACTGAATGGCCGGAAGAATGACCCCAACCAATCGTGGGTCAGTTTCTCCGGTGGATTTCACGATTTCACTGAAACGATGCATCCATTCTAAATAAATATAAATATCATTAATTAGGGTAAAAGGGCAAAGTAGTCATTATTAAAAATGTCAGGGGCAAAAAGGAAATGTAAAAATTCTCCCCTCTAAGTCCTTTTTATATATAGTAGAGATATAGATTTTTTCTTCATTTTTTTCTCTTTTCATTGATTTCTTTCTCTTCTCACTCTTTTTCTTTTTTCTTTTTTCTTTTTTAATCTCTTTATTAACAAGGCTTTAGTGATTATTTTCTATTTAAATCTCTATAATGTTTTTTTCAATCTTGGTAGAGTTTTAGTTTTTTATTAAATAAATAAATTAATGTTATATTTCATGTTTGTCATTAATTGTAATTTTTTTCTTTATTCTTTTTTTTGATTTTCCTTGTTTGTATTATTGGCTAATGAGAAATACATGCATTTTTTTAAAAAATAAAAATAAAATTTATTATTAAACTCAAGACTTGTGGGTATGCTAGATTGCCTAACCTTAAATATATAATTACCAACACACAGTACACAGTAAGTATATATATATATATATTAATAGCATGCACAATAAATTTATGGTCATTGAAAATTACAATTTTTTTCGGACAATTTACAAATTGGCTGATTGAACTAATTCGTATAAGCCAACATCGTTTTAGGTGAATTAGTCTGAGTGGGAGATGATACATTTGAAGGACAATTTTTTTTTCTTAAAATTTTTCATTGGGACCGAATAAATATTAGAAGGGAAATTTGATCCATGAAGTTTGAGTCAGGTTTCATTTTGATTTTTGAGTTTTCAAACTTTCGACAGTTTTACCCCTGAGGTTTGGATTTTGTTACACGGTTGGCCCCTTCGTCCAATTTTTTATTAAATCCTAACGGATTGCTGATATGACACCAATTTTTTAATTAATTTTTTAAAAATATAATAATAGTAAACTAATTAAAAAATATATTTTTATTATTATTTCATTTCTCCCTCCCTTCTTCTCCTCCTTCTTCTTCTTCAAGTCTAGCCACCCGCCGCCGTTTGCCGCCCCTCTATCTTAACTAGAACATTCTCACAAAGTCCTAGAAGTATAATTAAAGATCTATTTGCTAATTGAATCAAATTACTCATTTTTCTTACCTTGAGAAAAATTAAGCTCACTAGCGAGTGCATGAGACATGACATTTACAGAGGATCCTAAATCTAACATGGCATGCTCAATCTCTAAATTCCCTATGGTGCATGACAAAGTATAGATTCCTTGATCTAAACACTCGTTAGGTAATTTTTTCAAGATAGTAGAAACATTTTCACATACCTCTGGCTTACCTTTCCTAGAGCACCACTTCTTTAGAAATTTTCCTACCTTAGGAATTTGCTTTACGGCGTTCAGAAGCGGGATGTTGACCTCCACCTTCTTGAATGGGTCAAGCATGTCCTTCTCTTCCTCTTCCTTGGGAGGCTTAGGCTGCAGCGCTAACCTGCTAGGAAAAGGAGCTTTAGGAACATAATTAAAGTCTAAAGGAGGATCAAAATGCACCCCTCGCTTCTTTGGAAAGTTGAGATTGCTCGTCTTCTCTTCATGCTTCTTTGCCTTTTTATTCTTTTCGAATGCGGACGGAGAAGGAATTTGTGGACTAGGACTCAGGACCGTCCCATTCCTTAACGTGGTTGCACATACTTCTTTAATTCTTGGGATCTCAGGATGAACAAGCAGTTTGTCGATTTTGGTCTCCAATTTTCTGACAGTGTCAGCCAACTGAGAAACTTGGGCTCACAATTGCTGCATCCCAGCTCTGGTCTCCTCTTGGAATTTGAGTTGACCTTCCGCAAAACTTGAATGCTATCAGATAAATTTTTAATCAAAATTTCTAAAATACCTGAACTTGATCCATGTTGCATATTTAGGCTTTGATCGTTTTGGAAGTAATAGTTTGATGTTTGTTGGATCTGCATTGCTGGGAATCTCTCAAAGGTATTCCATTCAGACGGGGATTCCTGCTTTGCAGGCAACTGACTAATGATAGCTTTAAGCTCAGAAAGTTCAAATTTGAACTTACTTACCTCGCTGTTTACACTTGTTCTCTCGCCATAATAACAAAGAAAAAATAAAAACTAAACTATACTAAAAATTAACAACTCAAAATAAAAGAAAATAATTAACCGTTTGCACTCACCGACAACGACGCCAGTTTGACGAGAGCTTGTCGTGGGGCTTGTGTCAAAACAAATTTATAATCCACGAACACTAAACTACTTGCAGTAGTAGTGGTCGGGGTCGATCATAGGGAGTGGCGGTTGGCTATTTATTTCCTATTTATTTTGAGTTATGAAAGCGGTAAATAGGGGGATTGGAATGTTAGGTAAATAAACGTGCAAGAAATTAAACTGCAGGAATTTAAATAGATAAGAAATTAAAAAGACAATAAATTAAATTGCAAGAAACATAAACAAGCGAGAAAATTAATTAAATTAGGTGACGCCGATTGGAGAGATTTTTGGGGTTTAATGATTTACTTTGATCATTGTCTTCTTACCTATTTAAGGTTAGCTTGAATTGCTTAATTGCCCAATCGATCTAATCTGAACACAAAAAAGACCCAAAGTCCACCTAAGCCATCTAACCCAATCATACAACGTCCATCGAATTAGACTCTAATTGATTAACCAATTAATTTGATCGAACCATCAAATCAAACAATCAACCAATTGCCTTAAGTCTAGTGGATTGATCAGGACATTAGAAATAATTAGGCCTATATTACTTCTAATGCTATTTTGGATCCTAGACCTATCGTGTCAAGCAACAAAGTCAGAGTCTGCTCTTGGAACTCGTGCCCACGAATCAATCTATGTGCTAACTATTGAACTAATAATCCATTAGCTACTTGGGAATCAATTCTTTAGCTTGTTATTAACATACGAGCTGCGAGTTAGGGCTGTTCACACGTAACTTCGAAGATGGAGACACGTGGAATAAACAATATATTTGTATTGATGTTTGTATGCGTGTGGGTGTACAATCTCTAATTTTAATCCTCTGATTCTCTCTCTTGTGTGTGTGTGATTGTGTTTCACTCGAGGGCTGGAACGCTTGTTCTCGAGTCTGAAACTTCAAATGATTCTTTTAGCTTTTAGAATCTTCGGGTCTTGAAGTCTTGGAGTCTTGAAGAGCTTTTGGTCTTCAAGGATTGTTGAAGTCTTCTAGTCTTGAAGGGTCTTCAGTCTTCAAGAAGTCTTGGGGTCTTGAAGTCTTGAAAAGTTTTTGGTCTTCAATGATTGTTGAAGTCTTCTAGTCTTGAAGGGTCTTCAGTCTTCAAGAAGTCTTGCAGGAAGCTTCAATCTTCTGAATTTTGTAGAGGCTTCGATCTTCAGAGTCTTGCAGCAGGATCTGGACGTCAATCTTTAGAATTCTTGCAGGATGATTGAAGCTTCAATCTTCAAATCTTGTGGGAGGATCAGAGCTTTAATCTTCAGAGCTTTCTGAGAGCTTCAATCTTTCTCTTCTCCTTTTCTTTCTGCTGTCCACCTCAAATGAGCCAAGACCTCCTATTTATAAAGTTTTCCGAAGGCCTTTGCGGGCTTGGGCTCAAATTGGGCTTGGGCCCAACTATTTGGTTTTGAGTTCAATTTATATTTGACCCAAAAACCACATGACCTAAATATTTAAAGGGGCAACAAGAAAAATGGCTAAAAATAAAAAGGTGGCTTGAAAAATGGCTACAAACGTTTGTAAATTAAATAGATGGCTAAACCATTTATTAATTAATAATTCCCTAATTATACAAGACAAAAATGCCCCTCAACAAACTTCCTAACGTGTTGTTAACGTTTAAAACAAAAATCAGAGTTTAAGAGAGATAAAAAAACACCCCTAAAATTAGTTGGAGACATTTTAGGAGGTTTGAAAATCCGAAAATAAAAAACACACACAACTATTTTGAAACCCAAATGTACCATACTCTAGTTGTTCCCCGGAAATAAGCGTAAATACCTTGTTGGGCAATGAGTACAAAGTTCAATCACCCCCTCAGTAGAGAGAAACACCTCTGAACTCCATTGATCGGGAACAACATTCCTGTCCATCTGAATATTTACTGCCTGCACCTAAGAACCTCTGAAAAATTAAGAAACAAAAAAGAAACCGAAATTATGACACACCTGCTGCAATGTTGATTGAGAACAACATTCTTGTCCACATGAATATTTACTACCTGCACCTAAGAACCTCTGAAAAATTAAGAAACAAAAAAGAAACCGTAATTATGACACACCTGCTGCAATTATGAGCACCGCCCCACCCACCCACCAACCCCCCCCCCCCCCCCCCCCCCCCCCCCGTGCACCAGCCCCGTCTGCTCATCTCCATCCCCCACAACCCTCGATATCCAAAAAACCTCCATTACCACCTCCAAAACATCCTCCATCTTCCACCTTGACAAACCCCTTGAGAGCAAAAAAAAATTGCATTCCCACCGCCAACCATAGTGGATATCGCTACCTACCTCTCGCATCACGTCGACGCCCCCCCTCCACCGTCCCCACGACCTTCATCCGGTACACCGACAAACACCTCTTGCATGCTCAATCCTTTCTTCTTCTACGTGAGGCATGTACCAAAAAATTTGAAATAAGGTAACAGATTCATTCCCCCTCCATTATATTTGCAACAAAAAGATTCATTACCCCCGAGATTTTAGGGGTTCGTTTCTTCCTTGCAATCCGATAATGTCCCGCTTCGATTGTAACCGTATATGAGGGGTGTATACCCGTCTGTCCCCATGGGGTGTATACCAGTATTGACCCCCGGGGTGTCAACGACTATACAACACTCCCTGTATGTACCGTTTTGAAATCCGTTGATCATCCAAAAAACATCTCTGTCCTCAGAAATGATTATGTTAATTGGGTTATTCGACCAGCTCCTGAAGAGTGTTAGCCGAGTAATCATATTGCCGTCCTAAAGCTGAAGGTATTTCGCCAGACATACTTTCTTGGAGATTCGAATCACTTCTAACATCCACGCTTCCGGACTTGAAATCACTGTAAATACCCTCAGCACTCCAGACACCACCAAACAAAATCGTGACCTGTTGAACTGTCGCCATGTTAGATTAGGACGGAAAATTACTGTTGCAATGTGATCGTGATATGAAACAAAAAGATAATACACTATGACATTTTTATGAGGGGCAACAATGTGAAGGAATAAAAAAATAATTGTTGGAAACTACCTACGCCTGAACAGTAGGTAGTCCCTAACAGATCACAACAGACCGCCCCCAAAATCTCGTGTAAATAGGGATACATCCAGCGCGCAATAAAGGGACCAAATCCCATGTAAACCGGAATACACCTAGCGCGCAAGAAAAAGGCGAGCAACCTGCGTGTAACAAAAACGGACGTTAGGGCTGTCTGTATATAGCCGTATATACCAGGGGTAAAAACGTCCAAAAAAATCCAGGAAAACGGTTCCTACTATTCCGGTAGCCACGCCTGCAAAGACCAAACTTCCGTAGCCAAAAATCAAGAACGCTTTTTTTTTTGTAGCCATTTAGCACAATTCCCCATATTTAAAAGACCAAATTCGATCCAATTGATTATTATTTTTTAATTAATTGGTCAAATTAATTAATTTGATCAAAATAATTTATTTTTAATTAATTGATCAAATGGACATTTCACTATTAAAATTTATAATTGACCAACTTTGTGTTCAAATTAAATTTGGGACACATGTCAATTTATAATTGGTCCCAAATTTAATTATTTGTAATTTTGTCATTAAATTTAAATAATGACTGGCAATTTATGATTGGTCAAAATTTCTCCTTCAACAAGGGCGTTAATCCAACCTACTGCGCATGCTAATTATACATACTGAATCCAAAATACAATTGCAATATGGAATCAAAATACATTCAGAACATGAAACTCACAAAGAAATACATTTTATAACCCAATAATCATCCAATCGGCGTCAATGGGTTTAGACGGCGGTTAAGCCGACTAAAACCAGCGACTCTATGCTACAATAATAAAAAAAAATACAAGACATCAATAAGAAAACACCTCCGAGTTCTGGATATGGAGGACAAGAGAACAGAGTGGAAAATCAAAATTACAACCTAAGAACTTCATACAAACGACAAAACAAAAGAGTGTTTTTATAGAATTTTAATCGCGGCGTCTCGATGCTGGGCATGGCGTCTCGACGCCATGTCGTCTGGGCCTAGGGTTTGGAAACGGACTAGCGTCTCGACGCTGGCCATGATGTCTCGACGCCTGACCTTCTTCCAGCGTGCTTCGTCTTTAATTCTTCTTTGTTTCTTGCTCGACTCAGGTCTCAAACCTTTGACTCCTTGGAACCATTCTTCGGGCTCGTCACTGAAGGGAATAAAAGTCCCCACGCAGCGGAAGCGCATCGATTGGACCTTACGCCGTATATTAATTAACATTAAAATACCATTACGAAAACTCAAACAAACTTTAAACACTATTTAAAGCTGCTGGAAAATTGGTTTAAACATGCTGGAAAAATAAATCTAAATTTATTTTCATGCTTTTCTAAAGAAAGAAGGAAGAACCGTTACAAACCTTCGTTGTAGACTTGACCGTTCTTCGCCAACGACGCTCCACGAACGAAAACGCAGCAACCTCCTTTTCTTGTGATCGCTGGAAATTTCTCCTTTGAATGACACAATAACCACAGAGGTTACACCGTTATGTCTCTAAGTCTAGGAGGCAAAAGACTTGTGGGAGTCTTTCTCTGGAGGCTAGAGAGAATTCTAGGTCTTGTCTTGAGAGTCTAAGAGCAAGAGCACAGTGTCGTGGACCAATTATGTCTAGTGTTCTATTTATAGAAGAGAGGCCATGAATAAAATATTCAATTAAATCAATCTTTTCCAAAATTGATTCAATCTTATTCCTTATTTAATCAATCATGATCAATCAATTCCATAATTGATTAATCTTTTCCACAAATGTCTAATTACTTCCATAAGTGATTAGGGGCATGTTTGGGAGTGATGTTTGCATTATTGATTTTGGGAGAAGAGATTTTATAAAATTGATTTTTATATCATCGTATTTATGATTGGTTCCAAATTTTTAAAAGTGATTTTCATATATTTAAAAGTGATTTTGAAATATTATGTTTGGTTTCAAAAATGATTTTAGAACAGCCAAATTACTAAAAAGGGCATTTTACAATCAATAAATTATTTAACTAAATAATTATGATAAATATCACTTTTTATTAATTATTTTTTCATTTTTTTTATTGTTAAACTTTTATAAAATATTTTAGGTTAAAAAAATTTGTATAATACATATCAAAATAAAAATTCGAAAGTCATATCATATCCAATCTAGAAATGTTTGTAACATTACAAATACTTAAACTAGATATTATCTATTAAAACACAAACTATATAATAAATACATCAACGTGACATAAGAAGTTCTGCAATTTTCTCCCGCTCCGCTTCCATCTCCCTTCCATGATAAGAAGTTTCACTTTCCTCAATAACACTCAACTCGTTTCTTTCATCACTTGAAGGGAGCAAATCTTCATCGTCATCGTAAGGCTTGAACTCAAAGTCAGTTGTAGAATGGGTTCTTATAAAATTATGAAGTGCCATTGATGCAACAACAATCTTTACTTGTTTTTCAAAAGGAAAACGATGCATATGACGTACCATTCGCCATCTATTCTTCCAAACACCAAATGTCCTCTCAATTGTACACCTTAAAGATCACCTATGGTTAAATATTTCCTTCTTACCTCTTGGCTGACTCCCACGACGAAAATCAGGAAGATGATATCTTTCGCCTTTATAAGGACCTAGATACCCTTTCATTTGTGGATATCCAGCATCAACAAGATAATATTTACCTACAAAATGCATAGTAAAAATTAGTTAAAATGTTTATAAATCATATAATGTTTAATATTAATTTTTTTTAAACAAACCGTTAGGTGGATGAGGAAAATTTAAATGAGGTCTTCGTAAAGCTTCCATGAAGATACGTGAGTCATGAGCAGCACCTTCCCAACCAGCCCAAGTAAAAGTGAAGCACATATTGAAATCATACACAACCATAATATTGTGGGTAGTAATACCTTTTCTACCTATATATGGTATTTGCTTATCTTTAGGAGCAACAACTGATATATGAGTGCCATCAATTGCTCCTATGCAATTTTTAAAGTATGGCCAATATCGATCATCATTTTTAATTTTGCTTGGAGTTGCTCTAAATTGCTGATCACTTGGCTTGATGATGTCCACAGCTAAACGACAAACAACATCTAAAACCAAACTAAACCATCTAGAAACAGTTTCGCCTGAGTGTTGAAACCTTTCTTGAATCATTCTATTAGTTAACCCGTGCCCTAGTGTAATAAGAAACATGGCTAAAGCCTCTTCCAATGGCATCCCTGAACTACTTTTAAGGTCATAATATTGATTAAGTGTCATCAATAATTGAGTAAACACGTGTTTTTCCATCCTAAATTGTTGATGACACCTAACATCATGCCCATTTAAAACCTCTCTAACAAATTTAAAACCCGTGTAAAACGAAGTCCTGCATGGTTCTTTATCAACATAAGTTTCAAAATGATCCATAACAATTGTACATCCAATTTCTACTAAGTGGTCAAATTCTTCATTGTCACTATCGTCTGAAATGTTATTAATATCATCATTGTCGTCAACCATATAAGACGCCATCTCTGATAAAAAAACCACACACACAAAAAGATAAGTCTAAATTAGTAAACAACAAATGACATATGAATTCAAAATATAGTAACAATGGTTCAAACAACGTCCAAACATTTTCATAACAATAGTTCAAACATTTTCAAACAACTAAACAAATGAAAAGTCTTAATTAATCCTAAAAAAGTTCACAAATAAACAACTTTGAACCAAAGTTCTCATAAACAAAAAAGTCTACAAATCTCAAATGTCAAACATTTTTTTGCTTAAGCCATTCAATTTTTGTCTCGGGCTTCTTTATAGCAATGAACATTTCTCTATTTTCTCTTTTTGTAAAAATTTCAGTAGCCTTCATATACAACTCGTCACCTTCCTCAATCCCAGGCAAGTTTGTTAAAGTTTCCATCACTTCAAGAATGTTGCATCTCGGTAAATCTCTTCTTCTATATTCAATGACATCACAAAGGCGATCTAATTTGTCAGACATCTTAGAAGATCCACCTCTTAAACCAATTTTTTTCCTCCTTTTCTCTCTCCCTTGAGCATGAGTTTCACTAGTATCAACATCATTAGCATCATTAGCAGTGCTTTCGACATTATTAAACTCATTCTCGTTGATCTCTGTCTCTCCTCCTACTGTATCATCAGTAAAACCCTCGGTCCTATCACTTACAGCTTTAGATACAAAACCTTGAGATGGGGCCCATGCTCCTTCTCCAGTTACTGCAACATCTTTAAAAAGAATATCTAATTGCTCCACATTTTGCAACCCCTTTGCACGATATTTTGCTGCCTCAGGAACAACCTATAAAATAACAATAGTATTGTCATCACACTATCGCTCCTATTATTAACTAGTTGCATTGAAAATTAAAATTTTTGAAAAAAAAAAAAATAGAAAAATGATCACCTTTATTTGGTCATCCCACCATTCACTAGTTGCATCAATTGTTTGTCTTAAATGATCCCATCCCAATCCTGTTGCACTTCCAACCAATTTATTCCAAACTTGCCAATCTTTCTTGAGGGATGTCCATTTGTTCTTCAGCTGTCTATATCCATAATTTCTTCCAGCTTTTTCATTAAAGTTCTTAATCACATTCCTCCATCCAATTTTACTAAAATGGCAGTTAGGTCTGTTCCCTTTTAAAGTCTTGGCAACACACACTTGAATAAATGAATTAAGAGTAACATCATCCCATATAGCCTTTGTTTGCTTCTCTTTTTCATCACTAAGAGTCATGTCCTTAGACATTCTAAAAAAGAAAAGGACAATCAAAAATCAACTTTAACCACAAACATCACCATATATAGAAAACAAGAAATAAAAACGAAACCAAACTTCTGCAATTTTAAGAGGAAAGTCCAATTTGGTGAATATGGAAAGTCCAATTTTAAGAGGCATCCTTAGAACATTGCTTCTTCCTCTGCCTCTAGCCACCTTATGCCTCTGCCTCTAGCCACATCCAAAAATACATTGCTTGGCATTTGACCATTTAAACACACGCCTTGTTCATCTATTCTTTCACAAAAATCTAAATAGAAACTATACAAACCCAACCTTTCCAACCAAACTTATTAAAACTACTAGCCAAACCACATTCACAGAACCATACCATGTTCTGTGACTTCTGGATGTAAAATGGTCAATTGCCAACCAGAGAAACACAGTGTAGTTCTCAACGAAACTCTAGCATGCAACTAAGCCAATTAGAAACAGGATATGAATGTAGATATGTTATAAAGTTTCCGGTTTCTAATACAAAGATCAATTAAAAAGAAGAAGAATTATCATAATCTTTGCTTAAAGCAAGCACTCTAATCAGCAGCCTGTTGCCATGAATACTTCAAAACACAAAACCCAAACACTCTAAGCTAGAGAATAATTCCATGAATCAACGACAACCAATTTTTTTTGTGTAAATATATTATCCCTTCATCATTATAGCTAAAACATCCAAGCTTCATGTTTCAAAAATGAAGTTCATGAAACAAGATACAACCCATCACAGATGACAAATATGATTATGCCTCGTAAGTCCACCATCTACCCAGGTTCTATAATCTAAAGTCTATGATGAATTTGATCATAAAAATGCCTAAGTTGTGGTGTTCCTTCAACTATTGGAGTTCATGTCAATGTACAAAATCATATATGCACAGAAGACAGTAACTAAAGGGCTTGACATTAACCAGCTTAGATTTACTACTTTATAGCCAAATCCAACAAAAACACAGGCAGTAAGTCAATGAAAAATTTAGAAATGAGAAACAAAATTGCAACCCAATTCTTTTCTCTTCCGCCTACACTACTTTATAGCCAAATCCAATTCTGTACTCTGCCCTAATTTATCTAATTTGGGGAACCCTTGAATGGAATGTTTTAGGCAACAACTTATAATTGGAGTGTTCTTATGAGGTCAATTTCTAAAGCCGATGCACAAAACCACCCTTTAACTTCAATTTTGGCTCTGTATAATCAGAAGTGAAATGTACGAGACTCACGCTATAGAGAATCTTCAAGTACAGATGAAAATAAACACGCAAAAAATTACCAACATTACTAGTAGCAACGAAGCTTCAGATGAAAAAACAACGATTACCAGTAGCAACGAAGCAAAAAATTCAAAAAAGATTTCTCAAACCCTAAACAAATTGAAACGAAAATTGAAACGAAAAAACAACAAAATCAATGCAGAAACCACAATTCCAAAACTCAAATACAGATGAAAATAAACACGTACCTGTAGAACAAGAGAAGTGAGTGAGAGCCTTCAGTCGAGAGAAAACAGTCGAGTGAGAGAAAATGATCCAGGGCTAAAAATTTTCTGTTAAATACAAGGGTAAAATGGGTATTTCACAATTTGAATAGAATGAAGGTAAATTTTAGAGATGATTCCCGGTCCATCACTCCAACCAAAATCACCTCTCACCTAATTCTTGAAAAATCAATTTAAAATGATTTTATATTTTTCTAAAATCAATTCAAATAATTGCCAAACATCAATATTTGAGAAGAAATTGATTTTGAACATGGCAAAATTGATTTGGGCCATGCCAAAATCACTCCCAAACATAGCCTAGATCATTTCCATAAATGATTAATCACTTCCTTAAGTTTTTAATTATTTCCATAATTGATTAATTCCCGGTTAATGAATTCTTAAATTAATTAACCACAAATTAAATATCACATATTTAATTTCCGGCCTTGAGTTAATTAACTCGCCCAAATAGATTTAAGGCCTTAAATTAATTCATTATTTGAACTCTTTCAAACTTCCATAAATTTATATTTGAATTTCTTCAAATATTAATTTCTCTCATAATAATATATCAATATATATTATATTTCTTTCCCTTAGTAAATTGAACATTTTCAATTTACATTTATTACTTAATTGCCTCAAATTACTTTATGAGCTACCAGTGGGACCTAATGGACCTGCAGATCAGAAGCTCCAACGATGTGAGATTAATTGGTCAAACTCATTAACCACATTAATCATTATTCGTTAACTGTGTGTTCATTCCACTATAGACCCACAGTTGCACTCTTCTCACTGCAGACATATTTTCTGTGTCCACGAATATAGACCAATATCGACTAGTTAGTCCTTCACGAGTGTCTGTAACAGCAGATGGGTCAAATTACCGTTTTACCCCTAGGTTACCTCTATTTCCTTAAGTACCAGTTCTCCTCTAATGAACAACCTGTTTGTGGTCCAACCATCAAACAAAAAACCCTCTCTTGTCATTGAGAGGGTAGGGCCCTTTGTTCAAGACTCGGAGTAACCACTTAAGGGAACACTCATCTGCTTCCCTAAAGTCGGGAAGGAGTGAATTCCATCTTGCACGATTACGTTCCCAGCTCCCCATTCAGTCTTGTCCCCAAAATGGTAGGCTTATTGAGTCGGCGTACTGGCCACTCTCACCCATGCAAATCAAAGGACAATCTCTCATGAGCAGGAGTCCATAATCAACTCAGGATTAAGACTAAGTCGTCTAGGTCGTCCTAGTGAAATAGAAAACCAACTAGTTAACGGTGTTATAACCAGTGGTTACTATTTCGCGGTCCGATCTTATGCAAACTCATTGCATAGGATACCCCCACTCGCATGTCTCCTACACGAACGCGTTGGATCGCAACGTTTGTATCAAATACAAAGTGGGCCGTATCCATAGTGTCACCAGGATAAGGCACCCAGTCTTATCCCTATATTATAGACCCTTTAGACTGTTTCTTGAACAATGATCCCATATGTCGCTACATATAGTTCAAGACTCATATTACAGCCTTGGATGTCTAGTTTATTGGATTAGGGTTATTATTAGGCAAAGACAAATATAAAATAACTAATAACAATTAATGGAAAAATATATCAATATTATTTCATTAATATCCGGTCAACGGTTACATTCACTATCTACGAGTTTTAGGGCATAAAACCCAACAGTCACGATCCTCACGGTCTTCTCACCTCCTCGAGATCCATGGCCCTCAAGTAAGCTCGAAAACTCTCTAAATCGCCCGAATTATCTCCAATTTGTGTAGTTCGTCCCTGCTGCCCTAAATGCACAAATAATCTACAAAATAGACAAATAAAGCGAAAAGTGCACTCTAACAGGTTTAGATTAACAACAAATAAAAAGGATTAATTTGGTCTTATCAGAAATCCAAACCTCAGGGGTAAGAATGTCGAGTTTGAAAACTCAGGGACCAAAATGAAACCTAACTCAAACCTCAGGGACCAAAAGTGTATTTTTTCCATATTATAAAATCTTTACATTAGTTTTATATTTATTTTAATACATGTTGTTGATGCCAAAATTCAGGTAAGGTGAACTGACCTAACCTTCATGTGACACCAAATGGTAAATTTGTTTGAAGAGGAGGGAGGGGGGGGGGGACGTGATCTGCAAGACAAGAAAACCTGCACATCGGTGTGGTGCTTGCCACACCATCTTCGATGCTTAAGTCAGCAAGGAGGAAGATCAATGGAGCAAACAATAGAGCCAGAGGAAGAAGAGAGAATTCAGAAAGTAAGAGTTTGGATCCCTTCTTCAAGATTGAAGAAGGGTTTATACCTTCTACCATTTTTAGGGGTTTCCACTCGTTTGAAGATAGTCTTGGTCTAAATCACATCGAATTGAGCCTCCACAAAGCTCCAAGACCATGGGATTGGGCCAAGGTCTAAATCACATCGAAGAATAGACTCGACCTACGCAAGTGGGCTGAGGGTCGGCCTCGGTCGAAGCCACGACCATGGGATTGGGCCAAGGTCTAATCCCTTCAGTCTTTCTTTCCTTTGGGGTTCGCTTCCTGGTCACATCCTTGGGTTGGTGTTGTACTGTCATGCTTAGTTCCTTGATTTTTGTAGCGGTCTAGAATTACCAATAGCACATGTTATATATTTTATTATATTATATGTATTAAATTTGATTTCAACTAAAAATCAAGAAACAAGAAACAATTATCAAACACTTTTTTTTTAAAAAAAAAATTTAAGAAACTAGAAACAAAAATAGTTATAAACATATTTATGTTTTTAGTTCTTAAAAAACAAAAAAACCAATAAGAAACAAGAAATGAGAAATAAGAATGTTATCAAACACATTTGATGTTTCTTCTTTTGTTTCCTCATTTTTAATAAAGAACCCAAACTGTTTTTTCCTTTCTTTCGAATAATTTTTTACATGAAAATTAGTTTTTAAAATAAAATATTCAATATTTGTAAGTTACATTTATTTTTAGATATTTATTATGCATTTTATAATCAAGAATGATAAAATAATAATGCTTTATTTATGTTTGGGAAGAAAATGAAAATAGACACAAGAAACAAGAAAATTGATTTTTTGTGTCCAAAATTCTCGACAATTTTGGAACAGTTTCTAATAAATGAGAAACAAGAAGCATAAACAATTACAAAACACTTCTTGTTCTCAAAAACTAGAAATAAGAAATATGAACGCTGCCAAATGATCCCTTTCGTAAATTGATTTCAAATAAAGTTCTGGTACTGCAGTATGTATGAGAAATACATTGCATTATGTTGAGATCATGAATATATAAAGTAGGAAGAAATATCTTACCATGATTTTTTTTAGTTCATGAATTGGTATTCATGTACATGCAAAAATTGTTTGAATGAATGTAGAATTTATGCATATGAAGCAATACTAAATCTTTCACATGCAATTTATGGAGCTTGTATCTTCAAAAGTAATTTGCATGTATGAAAATGAGTTCACACTTTATGAACGCTCAATGAAATTTAATTTTGATAGGAAATTTCATTAACCTCTCAGTAGATAAAAAGCACAAGCCATTAGATTTCTTATTCAAACCTAAGAAGGTTCAAAGCATTGTGAAGAACTTAGCAAAAAGATTGATCCAAAATGATTTTCTAGTAATTTTCAAGATACAGAAGCTTCAAGTAACATTTGAAGAAAGCTTTCAATCAAAGATAAGACTCCCAAAATTTGTAAGAATGTAACGATCCTACATTTTATGTCTAGATCTTAGGACCATTACCACATGCATCTCATTTTACTTCTAAAGAATAACAATGAAATAAAGTTTAGAGTAAAACATGCTTAGAAAATTAATGAGACTTTTCAGCCTGGGATCCCAGTTAAAACAGAAACAACCAAAGCTGTAACAATTACAATGAAGAACCTCAAAAGCGGAACTAGTACTAAAAACGAAACATAACAAGGTGAAAAACAAGAACAAGTTTCGAATACATGAAAAAGCGGAAATCTATCCTATGAGATTCCATGGCTCATCCAGCAACGTTTCGTCACGCATTCTGTACACTCTTGCCTTTACCTGCATTTGCATGTTAGGAAAAAGAATGAGTATTTCAAAATACTCAGTAAGTAACAATACTGCTAGTCTTGCAACAACCAAGGTTTCAAGAGGTTAATTGGGCTAAGGGCCTAAAGGTTATGTCATCTTATGTTCCATTTCATTTCATTTCGCTCACCCTGTAGTATGAGTCTTGTGGTCAATTAATTTACCTACATAAGTTTGCCAACTCAATGAAGGTGCACAGGTGGGTATTTTTGGAGATCTCTACTCCTACTGATAGTAGAAGGCACCCAGTCAGTGGAGCCAAGTCTCACTCATCAAGACACTAATGTGCGCATAACGCTCTAACTACCATTTCACTGGTGGGGCGTCCATGAGTTTTAAGTCAGAATTTAACTTCCACAGTTAATAAATGACACCTAGTCTGCGAAGCCAAGTTCCACCCATTTAGCTCCTCATTTCAATCTAATACATCTCAGTCCTAGGTGATTAATTGACACGACCCCCCTACTAGAGTAAGTAGACTATTCTTTTCCTTTTTTTTACTCTTTTTCCTTTTAAGGCCTCTTAGTACGCATGCTAATTCTAACTGCAACCTAATCAATAAAATTCTTTTCTCTTTCAGAGATTACTGACAGGCTAAACCGGTATGCACCATCCCAACTCAGTCAATTACAGAAACAAGAACAACAAACAACACTTCTAAACGGAGAAACCACAAACTTCCCGTCGTCTACTTACAATGCCAGCCAACTGCAATATACCAAAAACATGCATTCACATCCATTTCATAACACAAAAAATTACTGCAGCCATACTCTTGTAAACAACAGAGTTCATATTTTTCTCAGGTCATTTCAGTCTCAACTCATACATAACAATTTCATATGCCAGAAGCACAATTGTCATACCAAAGCATAATTACATAATAATTCAACAAGTTATCTTACCTTAATAACTCGGTATAAAATAAAACAGCTTGGCCCACAGGTCTTTCTAGCAATCCCACAATTCCTAATAATTTTAATAACAAATTAGGTCCTAATACAGTACTGCCAAGAATAAAGATACAACAGTTTAAGGTATGAGTTTCTTACCCAACTGAGATTTTGGGAGAATTTTCGCTCCACCTTTAGATTAAATCGATTTACCACAAGGATCTGTCCATAATCTAACATTCAGTTCGATAAAGCAGAGAATATTAGGACCAAAATATCCAACCCATCCTTACCCAATCAGTCCTTTAGAAAACTAGGCTGGAAATTCAAACGTCGGCGACAAACATATCAGAATGGTGGCATCGGCGCTGGGGCTGCAGACAGCGGCGACGACGGTGCTCGTGGTCAGATCTACAGTAGAGAGGGAGAATGAGGCGTGAGGGAGAGCGCATGAGAGAGAAGGAAAAAAATCTCTTTTTTTTTTTTTTTTTTTTTTTAAGATTCTAGTGACCTTTCTTTTTCCTTCTTTATCTTCATTTTTGTTTGGGCTAAAAGTATTAGGTAAAGATATTAATTGAATAATTCAATTAAAAGTGTAATTCCTAGATTTTTTAACATGTGATTACTTAATTTCTAATGAATTTAAGGTTCAACCTTAGTGAGAAATATGCAAATTTTTATTAATTTCTTGTTTCGGATATTTTTTTAAACTCTATCTATGTAGATAAAAAGTGTTTAAAATTTGTAGTCAAACACTCAATCTAATTTGGTCGGGTTCGAAAAGTTTAGACATGATTAAATATTGCCTTTAGTCTAGCAAGGTTAGGTCTTGGGAAGGCATGACTTGACACATCTTTACTATCAATTTATTCAATTGCTGTTGAACGTTCATGTTGGCAACGACTCCACTTGCTGATTAATATCCATGAGAACACAATATTCAAACTTTTACACGTGATTTAGATCAAGAATTATTTCGAGAACCCAAGTTTTACATTTTCAAAATTTCTACATATAGCAAAAGAAAAGGTGTTACAAGGTAGGTGTGCAAATTGGATATTGATTATTAAAATTGGTAAGTAACAAACACAAAGCTAACTAAAGATTATGTTGAAGAATAGAATAATTTAAAGCAAAAGAGGAAAATGGTTTGATCTTTTCAAAAGAATTTTTTTTTGTAAAAAGAATTTGAAGTAGTAGTTGTTGTAGAATCCAAAATGTGGCTTTCAATTCTTCTACACTTTGGTTGACTTTAACATTATTTTAATTTTGATTAAGACTCAATCAAGGGTAAACTTGGCTTATAGAAAAATGCCAAAATTTTTGTAATTAATAAAAATGAATTGAAGTCATGGATTAGCTTACATAAAGTTGAAAAATGTGTTTTGAGAAAATAGTGATTGCTTTAAAGTTTTCCTTTTAATTTTTAAACCAATAATATATTAGAAAAGTTTACTTTTGAAATATACTTTTCCTTTCTGATAATTTCATACTCCTTTTCATTTTATTTTAAAGAAAATGAATATATATATATATATATATATATATATATATATATATATATATTTTGGGTTTAAAATCTCTTTTAAATATTCAGAAAAGGGTTAATAAATCATTATAACAAAAAAGTTATTCACACAAGAATATGGTCTATTTATTTTAGAGATGAAAAGTTTCCAAAATACGTACATAAATCTATATTTATCTTGGTTTCAAAAAAAAAAAAAAATCTATATTTATCTTATTTGTTTGTAAAAGTGTGGATACTTTAAGAGAATAATGTAAAAGTGTGTATTTGCTCATTTTTAAGCTTTTTTTTTGTTTTTTTTTTTGTTTACATCAACATTTGGGAGTGGGGGATTCGAACTTCTGACCTCTTGGTCGATGATACTATTGAGTTTTATGCCCTAAAACTTGTAGATAGTAAATGTAACATTTGACTGAACATTAATAAAATGATATTGATCTATTATTCAATAAATTATTGTTTGTATTATGTTTGTCTTGCCTAAATTAACCATAATCCAACAAACTAACATCCTAGACTGTTTATATGAGACTTGAACTGTATATGTGGAGACATACGGGGATCACCGTTCAAGATACAACTTAAAGGGTCTATGGGTATAGGGATAAGACTGGGTACCTTATCTCGGTGACACTATGGATACGACCCACTTTGTATTTGATACAAACAGATTGATACAACGCGTTCGTGTAGGGGACATGCGAGTGAGAGTATCATATGCAATGAGTTTGCATAAGACCGAACCGCGAAATAGTAACCCCTAGCTGTATCACCGTTAACTAGTTAGATTTCTATTTCACTAGGATGACCTAGGCAACTTAGTCTCAATCCTGAGTGGGTTATGGACTCCTGTTCACGAGGGATTATCCTTTGATTTGTATGGGTGAGAGTGGCCTACACGCCGATTCAATAAGCCTCCATTTTGGGGACAAGACCGAGTGGGGAGCTGGAAACTGATAGCGAGCATAGCTAGCTATCTTTACTGATTTAATTTAGCTAGTCTTTTATGATGTTTGGGCCATTTTATTGTGCTTTATTGTTTATTTTGTAGGAAATGGTTGATTGGAGCTATAATGCCATATTAGAGTTAATCGGGTGCTCGGGGCGTGAAAAGATGCATCGGAATGAAAAGAGTAAAAGTGGAAAAAAGTCAAATCTCGGTCAACAGCAGGCTAGCGTCGAGACGCTAGCTCTTGAGCGTCTCGACGCTCACATTCCATATCAGATTAGGCGCGTAAAGCTCACAGCGTCGAGACGCTATGATAGGAAGCGTCCCGACGCTTCCGTTTTTCCTTATTCAGAACGCGCGTATAAGAGGCAGCGTCGTGACGCTGTCTTGACAGCGTCTCGACGCTAAGACGAAAAATTAGAATAAAAGCTTATTTTCGGCTAGGTTTTAAGGGAGATCAATTTGGGACCTTTTGGAGCCGTAAAGAGGACAGAATAGAGGATTTTGAGGCTGCAAACAAAGGAGGAACTTGGAAATCAACCCATTGTTCGTGGGGATCGTGACGGGGACGTCGGGACTCGGCCTACATTGAGTTTTCTTTTCCCTTTTCTTCCTTAAGTTAGATTTATGGCTTTTACTTGTTTAGTTGAGATTGTATTTACATTCATGAGTAGCTAAACTTGTAGCTTAGGGATTGATGTAGTTGATTAAGTTTATGGATTGATTTATGGTTTAAGTTGTGCAATGTTATTGTGTTTGTAATCTTGATTTAATGCTTTGTTGACCGCAAAGTGCACGGGCCGCAAGTAATATAAAACGGTAGTAATACCGAGTATCGAATCCTCAGGGAAATTGAATTAATTCCATTAAGTACCAAGAATCATCATGTTTTAATTTTATTTAGAAGATCAACTCGAATGGTAGTGCGAAAATTAAAGGAATTAATAAAAATAAACATGTAATAATGAAATGAAAATAACCAAATAAGGGAACTTGACCTAGGGTGTTATCTAGCTTTCTTGGATTTGTAGCTCAATTACATGGATGTATGTAACTAATAATCTTCAATTCCATAAATCTAGAAGTAATTTTAAGCGGATTTCTCTTTCAAGCTCCTCCACATCTCATACTAACATAACTAATTTATGTGTCCATCTCCTTAGTTAATCATAGTATGGCATTAAGCAACTTCATAATCAATTTCTAACAATTCTCTTTCACTCTCGTGTTCCAAGCAATCGTTAGCCATGCAATTTGGATCTAATCTAATTTCTCTCTGTCGAGTATCAATTTAGACCAACATATCAATTAATCCGTGATCAAGAGATTAAAAGCATTAAGCAAGAATTGCATAGATGAAATATGGAGAATTTCATTACATAATCCAAGTAATTGCGCTACAACATCCAAGTAACTAGAATAACAACCCTAGGTCTCAAGATCTACTCACAAATGGAAATAATTGTGCCAAAATGATCTTGATCCATAGGCCTAACTCAAATTACAACAAGGAATTATAAAGAAGTAAGGAAGAAATAACCGATAATTCGATCCCAAGCTCCCGCTACGATCATCTCGAATCTTGAGCCTTAGAATCTCGCTTTTTCTCCACAATTCTTCTCACTTTTTCTCTTTATTGAGCTAGGGGAGAGCTCCCCCAAATTTGGGATGATTTGAACCAAAGGGAAGGGGCCTTTTTATAGTGCAAGGGGCTGGAATTTTCTTGCTGAACAAGTCGACAGCGTCGAGACGCTACGTCCCAGCGTCTCGACGCTGTGACGTCATGTTGTCTTGGGGCAGAAGTTGTCGCAGCGTCGCGACGCTATCGCGATTTTTGCACGCGCTAATCTGACCACCTAGCGTTGAGACGCTACGGTCCTAGCGTCTCGACGCTAGGCCTTCTAGAAGCCTGATTTGCAGATTTTTGCCTCCTTTCTTTAATCTTTTGGGCTTTTTGGGCCTCCCACTTCAATTGTCTTCTTTTCTTGGATCTTAGGGCTTTGATCTTCAATGATTATTCTTCAAATTGCCCATAAAGTCTCCAAATTCACCAAAATTCTCTTAAAATCACAGTTTTGCTTGTCCGAACTTGGTTTTCTATAAAATCAACATAAAAATACATTAAAGCTCACAATTCATGCACAAAACTAGCTAAAATTAATAGGAAAATGATGACATTTTTGCATGTCATCACACACCCCCAAACTTAAAGTTTTGCTAGTCCCGAGCAAAATAAAGTAATGCATATGAATCATAACTTGCATGATAACAACTCTATCCTCAATGCTTCTAGCCATGAATGCAAACTATTGAAACAAATAAGTAAGCATGAACAAACATCAAGAAGTTTTAAAATTTAATCCAATCCTCCCTTGCAAAAATGAATCATCAATTGCCTTATCACAATCTTTACTAGCCCGGAATCATTTATATACTCCTCCATTCATCTTCCCCCTACACTGGCACTAAAGCTTGCCCTTTTAGCCATCATGCTTATCTAGCAAGCACTACCTTACTAAGGTGCCCAAAATTCTTGAGGTGTCCCCCAAACCTTTTTTTTTTTTTTTTTTTTTGAAGATGATCCTTTTAGATGTAACGCCTTCGTTCTGGCTTGCCAACATTGGTGATGAAAGCATCCAACTACGAGCGCCTCATCTTTCAGGTTGTCGAGGCATGCTCATTTCTTTCCAGCGTTTTCATGCAAAGGCAAACGATGGGTGTCATGAATGCCCCTGGTTACTAACGCTCTCAAGAAAGTGGAGCATTTATTATTATTATTATTATTATTCTTGAGCAAATCATTTCTTTTTCCCAAAGCTCAGTATTACTTAACTATTACGCAAGAAAGCTATCTAGACAAACTTTACACCTATCGGAGTGACAACAAACTTCCAAAGCATATAACTTTCATCTAGGCTTTCAAAATCATAATAAAACAAGTGAATCATCTTTCTTTGCAAGGAGATCAAAGAAAAATTTTAAATTTTCTTGAATTTAGACATGCTTCCAAATTTGCAACAATAAGAGAGAATCATGGCTAAAAGCAAATCATCAGATGTCATTATCATCAACATGCATTTAATTCATCATAAGCATTACTTTTCTTATGCAAAACCTAAGCAGAGCGAATCTCCCCCCCAAACTTTAAATATACATTGTCCCCAATGTATGAACATTTAATCAGATAAAGAGAGATCGATACTGCCCTGAAAAAGCGAGAGAGTCTGAAACGTCTTGAATTTTCGTCCAAAGAGAGAAATGAGAAGCTAGGCATGATTTCACGAACTTCCTACATAAGGATCAATCTCAAGGGAGCATTATGACAATAAAAAAAAACAAAAATGAAACCTGAAAACTTAAACAGCTTGGGTTGCCTCCCAAGAAGCGCTTGTTTAACGTCCTGAGCTAGACGGGGCTTGGTCACCCTGGATCCGTTAAAATCATTTTTTCGACCTTGCGCTCTTCGAATCCACAATAGTGCTTCACTCTTTGAGCATTGACTTTAAAAGTTAACCCGCTGCTATCCATTAATTCAATTGGTCCATATGGGGATACTTCCTTGATTATGAATGGACCGGACCATCTTGACTTCAATTTTCCTGGGAACAATCGCAATCGAGAATTGAATAGAAGAACTTGCTGCCCTGGCTCAAAAGAACGCTTCTGGATTATATTATCATGCCATCTTGCGGTTCTTTCCTTATAGAGCTTTGCGTTTTCATATTCCTGGCTCCTGAATTCTTCCAATTCGTTGAGCTGCAGAAGACGTTGTTCCCCAGCCTTATCCGCATCCAAGTTTATCTTCTTGATAGCCCAATATGCTTTGTGCTCAAGCTCCACAGGCAGGTGACAGGCCTTACCATACACTAATCGATACGGGGATGTACCGATTGGAGTTTTGAAAGCTGTCCGGTAGGCCCACAAAGCATCGTCCAACTTGTATGCCCAGTCCTTTCTATTGATACGAACTGTCTTCTCTAGAATTTGCTTAATCTCCCTGTTAGAAATCTCTGCTTGCCCGTTAGTTTGGGGATGATAAGCTAAAGAAGTCTTATGCTTGACACCATATTTCCTCAGTAATGATTCAAACAATTTATTGCAAAAATGAGACCCCTCATCACTAATTATAGCTCGTGGTGTGCCAAATCTAGTGAAAATATTTTTATGCAAGAAACGTAACACAACACGAGCATCATTAGTCTTTGTGGCTACTGCCTCTACCCATTTAGATACGTAATCAACAGCAACTAGGATGTACGAGTATCCATTGGAAGAGGGAAAAGGGCCCATAAAGTCCATGCCCCACACATCAAAAAGTTCAATTTCGAGAATAGGGGTTAAAGGCATTTCATGGCGTCTAGAAATATTTCCTGTCCTTTGACATCTATCACATGTTCTCACGAAGGTATAACAATCTTTAAATAAAGTAGGCCAATAAAAACCAGATTGAAGTACCTTTGCTGCAGTACGAGTTGGTCCAAAATGACCACCATAAGGAGAGGCATGACAATCATGAATAATCTTACCTACTTCTTCTGCCGGAATGCACCTTCGAATGATTTGGTCAGAACATACTTTAAAGAGAAATGGGTCATTCCACAGATAGGACTTCACATCATGGAAAAACTTCTTTCTTTTCTGAGCATTTAAGTCTGGAGGTATTTCTTTTCCTGCAAGAAAGTTTACAAAATCGGCGTACCAAGGAAAAGAAGTTTTAACAGCATATAACCTTTCATCAGGAAAAACTTCTTTAATAGGAAAGGTTGCAATGTTCTTTTCATGCTTTATCCGAGACAAATGATCTGCGACTACATTCTCGCAACCTTTTCTATCCTTGATCTCATAGTCAAATTCTTGCAATAACAGAATCCATCTTATGAGTCTGGGCTTGGAATCCTTTTTACTACCCAAATAACGAATAGCAGCGTGGTCACTATGTACTATAACCTTTGTACCGAGTAAATAGGGCCTAAATTTATCGAAAGCGAACACAACAGCAAGCATCTCCTTCTCTGTAGTGGTGTAGTTTTGCTGAGCACTATCTAAAGTTCTGCTTGCATAATAGATTGCCCTAAAGAACTTATCTCGTCGTTGCCCTAAGACAGCTCCTAAAGCATAATCACTAGCATCGCACATGATTTCAAATGGTTGACTCCAGTCAGGGACAACAATGATGGGTGCAGAAATCAATTTTTCCTTCAAAAGATTAAATGCTAGCAAACACTCTTTTGAAAACACAAATGGAGCATCCTTTTCAAGCAAGTGGCACAGGGGTTTAGCAACTTTTGAGAAATCTTTTATAAAACGTCTGTAAAACCCTGCGTGGCCTAAGAAACTACGAACTCCTTTAACATTAATGGGCGGAGGAAGTTGTTCAATAGCAGAAATCTTGGCTTTATCAACCTCCAAACCTTTTTCAGACACCTTGTGACCTAGGACTATCCCTTCTTTTACCATAAAATGACATTTTTCCCAATTTAAAACAAGGTTAGTCTCTTGGCATCTTTGCAAAACACGAGAGAGATTATGCAAACAGTTATCAAAGGATGAACCAAAAACAGAGAAGTCATCCATAAATACTTCCATGATCTCTTCTACAAAGTCTGAAAATATGGCCATCATACAACGTTGAAAGGTAGCTGGAGCATTACATAGTCCAAATGGCATACGCCGAAAAGCATATGTGCCATAGGGACACGTAAATGTTGTTTTCTCTTGGTCTTCGGGTGCAATCGCGATTTGATTATAGCCCGAATAACCATCAAGAAAACAATAATATGGATACCCAGCTAGCCTATCAAGCATTTGATCAATAAAGGGGAGGGGGAAATGGTCTTTTATGGTGGCTTTATTTAACTTCCTATAATCGATACACACACGCCAACCGGTGACTGTCCTAGTAGAAATGGATTCATCTTTCTCATTCTTAACAACAGTCATTCCCCCTTTCTTAGGCACAACTTGAACAGGACTCACCCAAGGGCTGTCAGATATAGCATATATAATTCCTGCATTTAATAATTTTAATACCTCGGCTTTTACCACTTCCTTCATTGCTGGATTTAATCTCCTTTGGTGTTCTACTGTAGGATTAAAGGCATCTTCCATTAAGATTTTATGCATGACAATTGAAGGACTAATACCCTTAATATCACTAATAGACCATCCTAAGGCAGATTTATACCTTTTCAAAACATCCAACAATTTTTCCTCTTCTACTTTACTTAAATCGGCAGAAATGATAACGGGAAAAGTAGAAGAGTCTCCTAAGAATGCATAGCGCAAGTGGGCAGGCAATTGTTTTAATTCAGGGGAAGGGATATCAACTTGAGCACAAATATCTAATGATAACGTTTCTTCCCTTCCTAAAGATCCATCAATTAAAGCATTTTTCTGATCAACATCTAATAATTCATCTCCAAACACGTCAGGCATGCTTATCTCATAATGATCAACAGTAGACTCTGACTCTACACATGCATTGATAATAGCGTCAACTGAATCAATCGAGAAGCAGGAGCTAACCTCTTCTGGATGTTTTAATGCATTAAAAAGGTTGAACACTACCTCGTCGTCTTCCACTCTGAGAGTCAGGGTTCCTTTTTGTACCTCAATTAGAGCACGAGCGGTTGCCAAAAATGGTCTCCCAAGAATGATAGGGACTTCAGGGTCTTCTTCCATGTCTAAAACTACAAAGTCTACAGGGAATATGAATTTGTCGACATTGATCAGAACATCTTCTAACACACCTTTGGGGTATGTCATTGAACGATCTGCTAATTGCAGAGCAATTGTAGTTGACTTTAATTCCCCTAAACCTAGTTTCCTGTAAACACTGAATGACATTAGGTTTATACTTGCCCCTAAATCACACAGAGCCTTTTTTATAAACAAACTACCAACAGTACATGGAAGAGTAAAACTCCCTGGATCTTTTAATTTTGGTGGTAGATGTTTCTGGATTATGGCACTGCACTCGGCTGTCATATTCACCGTCTCATGGTTCTCGAATTTCTTTTTCTTTGACAATATTTCCTTCATAAACTTGGCATAGTGTGGCATCTGTTCCAAAGCATCAGCAAAAGGAATGTTAATATGAAGCTGTTTAAAAATATCAAGAAACTTTGAAAATTCAGCATCCAACTTTTTCTTTTGAAATCTCTGAGGATAAGGAATCTGGTTAAGAACTAAAGGAATAGAATCAGAAGACTTATCTGGTACTGATGGTGCTGACTCTTCCTCTGGTTTGTGTTCATCTTCCTCATCCACTATCCTTCTAGTGATGGGGTTTGCTTATTCTTTTCTTTCAATTTCTCTTAACTGTTTCCCACTTCTAAGAGATATGGCGGGGCATTGTTCGTGTGGGTCCATGGCGATGTCATTGGATAAATTTCCTTGCTGGATTTCCTTCATAAATATTGCCATTTGATCCATGACAATATCTACTTTGGCTTGAACCTTTTCATTCAAATTTCTAGTCTCATTCATGAAGTTTCTCAGCATTTCTTCCAAAGGGCTTTTCTTTTCTTTAAACTCCTCTCTTAATTCAGCTTTCGGCGAACTTGGAGTTTCTGATCCTGTGAGCTTGTTTAGAGCCTTGGTTAGAGCTTCGACTTGCAACCTTAAAGCACTCACTCCTTCATTTTCACATAGTTTCTCCTTAATTTTGGACTCTGGTTGCCATTGGTGACTTGTCAAAGCCAACTCTTCTACTATGGTTCGTGCCTCCTTGACAGTTTTGGCTAAAAAATTTCCTCCAGCCGTAGTGTCGAGAATTGTCTTTAAATTCCTAGTTAACCCACTGTAGAAAAGTTGAATTTGAAGCCAATCAGGATATCCATGTTGTGGGCATTTCCTTAACAAATCCTTATATCTTTCCCAAGCTTCATATAATTGCTCTTCCTCAAATTGTTGAAATTTTCCAATTTCAGCTCTAAGCTTGGTAATCTTTTCTAATGGGAAAAATTTTGCAAGGAAAGCTTTGACTAAATCATTCCAACCAAGGATGCTATTTGAGGTTAACGAGTCTAACCAATCTCTAGCCTTGTCTTGTAAAGAAAATGGAAATAACTGCAACCGAATTGAGTCAGGGCTAACTCCTCCCATTTTTACAGTTCCACAGATATTCAGAAATGTTCTTAGGTGATGGTGTGGATCTTCTGATGGATGGCCTTTGAAAGCATTCTCTCTCACTATTTGAATGAGACTAGCCTTGAGCTCAAAATTATCGACAGTGACTGGCTCGTAAGCTATTCCAGAATAGTTTAATGGAAATTCAGGCAAGAAATAATCTCGGATTGCTTTGTCTTCTGCCATGATTAAATCTCAAAAGAACAGATTATCCACCTTATAACTAAAAAAAATAAAATGCAGAAAAATAAAATTCTAAATTAAAATCAAACACTTAATTCTCAATATTAATGGAAAAAATTACAAATTCCCCGGCAACGGTGCCAAAAACTTGTAGACCGCAAAGTGCACGGGCCGCAAGTAATATAAAACGGTAGTAATACCGAGTATCGAATCCTCAGGGAAATTGAATTAATTCCATTAAGTACCAAGAATCATCATGTTTTAATTTTATTTAGAAGATCAACTCGAATGGTAGTGCGAAAATTAAAGGAATTAATAAAAATAAACATGTAATAATGAAATGAAAATAACCAAATAAGGGAACTTGACCTAGGGTGTTATCTAGCTTTCTTGGATTTGTAGCTCAATTACATGGATGTATGTAACTAATAATCTTCAATTCCATAAATCTAGAAGTAATTTTAAGCGGATTTCTCTTTCAAGCTCCTCCACATCTCATACTAACATAACTAATTTATGTGTCCATCTCCTTAGTTAATCATAGTATGGCATTAAGCAACTTCATAATCAATTTCTAACAATTCTCTTTCACTCTCGTGTTCCAAGCAATCGTTAGCCATGCAATTTGGATCTAATCTAATTTCTCTCTGTCGAGTATCAATTTAGACCAACATATCAATTAATCCGTGATCAAGAGATTAAAAGCATTAAGCAAGAATTGCATAGATGAAATATGGAGAATTTCATTACATAATCCAAGTAATTGCGCTACAACATCCAAGTGACTAGAATAACGACCCTAGGTCTCAAGATCTACTCACAAATGGAAATAATTGTGCCAAAATGATCTTGATCCATAGGCCTAACTCAAATTACAACAAGGAATTATAAAGAAGTAAGGAAGAAATAACCGATAATTCGATCCCAAGCTCCCGCTACGATCATCTCGAATCTTGAGCCTTAGAATCTCGCTTTTTCTCCACAATTCTTCTCACTTTTTCTCTTTATTGAGCTAGGGGAGAGCTCCCCCAAATTTGGGATGATTTGAACCAAAGGGAAGGGGCCTTTTTATAGTGCAAGGGGCTGGAATTTTCTTGCTGAACAAGTCGACAGCGTCGAGACGCTACGTCACAGCGTCTCGACGCACAGCGTCTCGACGCTGTGACGTCATGTTGTCTTGGGGCAGAAGTTGTCGCAGCGTCGCGACGCTACGCAGACAGCGTCGCGACGCTATCGCGATTTTTGCACGCGCTAATCTGACCACCTAGCGTTGAGACGCTACGGTCCTAGCGTCTCGACGCTAGGCCTTCTAGAAGCCTGATTTGCAGATTTTTGCCTCCTTTCTTTAATCTTCTGGGCTTTTTGGGCCTCCCACTTCAATTGTCTTCTTTTCTTGGATCTTAGGGCTTTGATCTTCAATGATTATTCTTCAAATTGCCCATAAAGTCTCCAAATTCACCCAAATTCTCTTAAAATCACAGTTTTGCTTGTCCGAACTCGGTTTTCTATAAAATCAACATAAAAATACATTAAAGCTCACAATTCATGCACAAAACTAGCTAAAATTAATAGGAAAATGATGACATTTTTGCATGTCATCATGCTTTCAATTAATTGGCCATTAGTTGGATTATTTAAGTTTCGAATCTAGCTCGGGAGAGGGGATTTGATCTAGACTTGCTCAAGATTGCATGAATAAAGTTTACTTTCTAATTCTTGACGGTTTTAGATTATCTTTAGAATTGGTTAAAAGATCTCATTGCCTTGCTTGTTAATAAACTTAGATAGGGATATCAAGTTGGTTAATTTGCATGAGAATCAATTATACTCGGGAGAGGTAGTTGTGATTAAAGGGTCTTTGGCTCATAATTTCATTGTGCATAATAACTTATTCCTTAAAATCAATCCTAAACAAAATCGGCGAAATCAATTCCCTAAGTAGTTTTCCCAATTGAATTTCCATTCTTTTTACTTGCTTTGTATTAGTTTTCATATCTCCTATTCATCACTTTTTGATCCCTAAATAAAATTGGGCAAGATAATTCACAATACTCGATTTGCTTAAAAATCCAATCCAGAGGACGACATTCGAATTTACTATTCACTATATTATTACTTGACCCGTGCGCTTGCGGTTAGGAAAAGTCCACATCAAGTTTTTGGCGCCGTTGCCGGGGATTGGCACATTTAGCTAGATCGATATTGTGAAAAAATTGCTTGATCTTAATTTAGGGTGTATTATTACTTTTTAGGTTTGTTGCATTTTTTTCCTTATTTGTCTTTCATTCCATATTTGATTTTCTAGGTTAGTTTTTCTTTTAGTTGTGTAATTTTTTTCCATATTTGTGTCTTGTTATTCTTTTTTAGTTTAGTTTTCATTATTGGATAGGTTCCTTATTTGCAATTTGCCATATTTATTTTTGCATTCCATATTAGGTTACTTTGTTTCCTTTTCTAGATTATACTTTCCATTCTTAAATTAGTTGTTTTCTTTCCTTTATTTATTTCCATATTTGTTTTTCTTTTCCTTTTAGGGTAGTTTTGATTTTTGCATGCGTAATAATAGAGAAGTAGCACCATTTGATCCCGAGATAGAAAGAACAATTCATAGGCTTCGAAGGGAAAATAGAGAAATTATTAAAATGGCAGACCAAAATCCACATGAGGAGCCTAGGCCTATTAGAGATTATTTTCAGCCCGTGTTTCAGGGGCAACAGTCGGGGATTGTCTATGCACCGATTAATGCCAACAACTTTGAGCTGAAGACCGATCTCATTCAGATGGCGCGAGACTGTGCATACAGAGGATCGCCCACTGAGGATCCAAATTCTCATCTTAAATCATTTTTGGATATTTGTGGGACGGTAAAGATTAATGGAGTGTCTGAAGATGCTATTCGCTTACGTTTATTTCCCTTTTCTTTGCAGGATAAAGCACGAGATTGGTTGCAGTCTATTACTCCTGGGAGCATCACCACTTGGGATGCTTTGGTCCAGGCCTTTTTAAAGAAAATTTTCCCTCCTGCAAAGACGGTCAAGCTGAGGATCGAGATTGGGACATTCCAACAACAATATGATGAGCAGCTGTTCGAAGCTTGGGAGCGTTTCAAAGAGCTACTGAGGAAGTGTCCTCAGCATGGTTACCCCGATTGGCTTCAGGTACTGTTGTTTTATAATGGTTTAACTCCTAGTACGAAAACGATTGTTGATGCAGCTGCAGGTGGGACTCTGTTGTCCAAGACCGTAGAAAACGCTCGCACACTTTTAGAGAATATGGCCACCAACAGCTATCAGTGGCCATCTGAGCGGTCTACACCTAAAAAGATTGCTGCTGGAGTGTTTGAGGTTGATAAAGTAAGTGCACTCCAGGCCCAGATGACTTCCCTTGCCAATGCTTTTATGAAATTTTCAGGTACAGGGAGTGCACAGTCAATTGAATCAGCTGCTGCTTTAGCATCTAGACCTCAGGAGGAAACCATCGAGCAGGTTCAGTATGTATCAAATTTTAATTCTAGGGGATATAATAATAGTTCTACACCTACACATTATCACCCTAACAATAGGAACCATGAAAATTTCTCTTATGCCAATACTAAGAATGTTCTTAATCCTCCTGGTTTTGCCCCTCAAACTCAAGATAATAAAAAGTTAGAAGATCTTGTTGGAGCTTTCATTGCAGAGTCTAGTAACAGGACAACCAAGTTAGAGGAGGCAGTCATTGCCATCAATTCAACAGTGAATGGCCACAGTGCAACCATAAAGAACATTGAGACTCAGCTGGGACAGTTGGTGAATGTTGTAAGTACCATGAATAAAGGTAAGGCCCCAGCTGAGCAAGATAAACCCCAGATGGAGTATTGTAAGGCAATCACTGTGCACCACGAGGAATCTGAAGAGGAACCTGAATCTGAGGATTATGAAACGCCTACAGGGGAAGCTGAAGAGGACACATCATCTGACGAGGCTGAAAAGCCTGAACTTGAGCCTCCTATTCCTTCTCCCACACTGTTGGTTCCAAAGGAAGAGAAAAAGAAAAAGAAGAAAAAGAATAATCAGGTTCAGTTTGATAAATTTATGAATGCTTTTATGAATCTGAATATTAATATCCCTTTTGCAGAGGCATTAGAGATGCCCCAATACAACAAGTTTATGAAGGAGTGGTTAGCAAAGAAGCGAAAAGAAAAGAAGGTTGACACTGTGTATCTTGCTTCCACGTGCAGCACCAGAGTTCAAGAGAAAGTACCTGAAAAAGTAGCAGATCCAGGGAGTTTTTCTGTTCCTTGTAGTTTTGGTACTTATTCTTTCAGAGCATTATGTGATTTAGGTGCTAGCATTAATATTATCCCATTGTCCTCGTGTAAGAAGTTAGATATAGGTGAGATTAAATCTACTCCTGTAAAGCTCCAATTGGCTGATCAATCTGTGGTGAGACCAGTTGGTATTGTAGAAAATGTGTTAATCAGAGTAAGTAGATTTTTCCTTCCTATTGACTTGTATGTTATGGACATGATAGAAAATCCTTCAATGCCTGTCATATTAGGAAGACCATTCCTCGCTACTGGGCGAGCGATCATAGATATTGAGCGCAGGGAGCTCACTATTAGAGTCAAAAACGAAAAAGAAATCTTTAAAGCAGTTGAAGACTCTAAAGATGAAGTGCTTTTCATGGGCTACAAGAAAGGTGCAAGAAAGAGCACCTCTGTTGGATTCATAGAACAAAAGCCTCCTTGAAGCACGTGCAACACGTCGAGCTAATGACGTTAAACAAGCGCTTATGGGAGGCAACCCAAGTAAGTTAGTGTGTTTTCTTTTTGTTTTTGATTTATTGTTTGTTTTTGTCTTGTAGGTCTTGTTTTCTTCCTCTCCTTTGCTTTCAAGCCTTCAAGATTCAAAGCTCTCAAGCAAGAAGTCATCATCATTCCAGGCCAGTATTATTCACTCCTGTCATTCTTTTATTGTTCTCATGCTTGTTTATGCTTTATTTACCTTATACATTGAGGACAATGCATGTTTTAAGTTTGGGGGTGGATTAGCATGTTTGTGGAGCCCTTGAGCATCTGAGTTCGGGCTATAGTTTTGAGCTTTCTTTGAATTATGCATATGGTTGTTTTCTGGATGCTACTTTTGCATGATTATGATGTCCTAAGATAGGCTTTCTTGTCAATTTTCAAGCTTGTGATGAGATGCAAGCATAAGTGCCCAAAAAGGGAGACTTTTTAAAATTTTTCTAGGAGATGGCTTGCATGAGTAGAGTATCTGTCTTGGCTAGATTGGGATTCGAATGCTTAGGAGCGAATTATTGAGTTCATATGCTTGTTGTCACCTCGATAGGTGTAGGGTTGAGCTAAAGAGTTAATTTTTTGCAAATTAGCATGTTTGATCTTGCTTAGGAGAAAAGAAAAGAATATCTGCTATTTATGCTCATATCGAAAAATCATTCTTGTAGTTACTGTTGAAAAGAAAAGTATTATGCCATGGCCTGTGCACAGTTTGCAATGTTTAATAAAGATTAAGGCAAAAAGAGCTACCCCCGTTGTGATCAGTTAGGCCAACCAGAGAAAACTCAGGTTAAGGGTCCCTACAATGGGTTTGTGAAAGCTAGTGCCACATATACATGCTTAATTCAATTGTTAATTAAAAGCACCTAAGTATGGAGATAAACAAACTAATTTGTTGCATTAACTCATTAGTGAAGCCTTAGTGCCAGTGTAGAGGGAAGATGAGCTGAGAGTTTAATAATCCAACCCCGGGCTAGTAGAGTCTGATCTTGTTGAGTTAGATCTCGCTTGTGCAAGTTAATTTTGGAAAAATTTTAATTTGTCTCCCTCATTGGTCCTTGTGTGCATATCTCTTGCTTGCTTGGTTATTGACTTTTGAGCCTTGAGGATTGAGTTATGGCTGTTGCATCCATTCTTCCATTGTATGTCTGATTTAGAGTTTGCTCGAGGACTAGCAAAAGCTTAAGTTTGGGGGTATTTGATAGCGAGCATAGCTAGCTATCTTTACTGATTTAATTTAGCTAGTCTTTTATGATGTTTGGGCCATTTTATTGTGCTTTATTGTTTATTTTGTAGGAAATGGTTGATTGGAGCTATAATGCCATATTAGAGTTAATCGGGCGCTCGGGGCGTGAAAAGATGCATCGGAATGAAAAGAGTAAAAGTGGAAAAAAGTCAAATCTCGGTCAACAGCAGGCTAGCGTCGAGACGCTAGCTCTTGAGCGTCTCGACGCTCACATTCCATATCAGATTAGGCGCGTAAAGCTCACAGCGTCGAGACGCTATGATAGGAAGCGTCCCGACGCTTCCGTTTTTCCTTATTCAGAACGCGCGTATAAGAGGCAGCGTCGCGACGCTGTCTTGACAGCGTCTCGACGCTAAGACGAAAAATCAGAATAAAAGCTTATTTTCGGCTAGGTTTTAAGGGAGATCAATTTGGGACCTTTTGGAGCCGTAAAGAGGACAGAATAGAGGATTTTGAGGCTGCAAACAAAGGAGGAACTTGGAAATCAATCCATTGTTCGTGGGGATCGTGACGGGGACGTCGGGACTCGGCCTACATTGAGTTTTCTTTTCCCTTTTCTTCCTTAAGTTAGATTTATGGCTTTTACTTGTTTAGTTGAGATTGTATTTACATTCATGAGTAGCTAAACTTGTAGCTTAGGGATTGATGTAGTTGATTAAGTTTATGGAATGATTTATGGTTTAAGTTGTGCAATGTTATTGTGTTTGTAATCTTGATTTAATGCTTTCAATTAATTGGCCATTAGTTGGATGATTTAAGTTTCGAATCTAGCTCGGGAGAGGGGATTTGATCTAGACTTGCTCAAGATTGCATGAATAAAGTTTACTTTCTAATTCTTGACGGTTTTAGATTATCTTTAGAATTGGTTAAAAGATCTCATTGCCTTGCTTGTTAATAAACTTAGATAGGGATATCAAGTTGGTTAATTTGCATGAGAATCAATTATACTCGGGAGAGGTAGTTGTGATTAAAGGGTCTTTGGCTCATAATTTCATTGTGCATAATAACTTATTCCTTAAAATCAATCCTAAACAAAATCGGCGAAATCAATTCCCTAAGTAGTTTTCCCAATTGAATTTCCATTCTTTTTACTTGCTTTGTATTAGTTTTCATATCTCCTATTCATCACTTTTTGATCCCTAAATAAAATTGGGCAAGATAATTCACAATACTCGATTTGCTTAAAAATCCAATCCAGAGGACGACATTCGAATTTACTATTCACTATATTATTACTTGACGCGTGCGCTTGCGGTTAGGAAAAGTCCACATCAGAAACATAATCCTACAAGATGAAATTCACTCCTTCCCGACTTTAGGGTAAGTAGATGAGTGTTCTCTTAAGTGGTGTCTTCGGGTCTTGAACAAAGGACCCTTCATTCTCTATGGCACGAGAGGGATTTCTGTTTGTTGGTTGGACCTCAAACAGGTTGTTCATTAGAGGAGCACTAATACTTGAGGATGTAGAGGTAACCCAAGCGTAAAACGGTAATTTGATCCAGCTGGTGTTACGAACACTCGTGAAGGACTAACTTGCTCTTATTGGTTAATATCTGTGGACACAAAATATACCTGCAATGAGAAGAGTGCAGTTGTGGGTCTATAATGGAGTGTACCCATAATTAACGAACATTGATTAACTTGGTTAATGAGTTTAGCCAATTAATCTCACATCGTTGGAGCTTCTGATCTGTAGGTCCATTAGGTCCCATCGGTAGTTCATTATGGGTGTTGAGGTAAAACTATTAAGGGAAATAATATAATGTATGCAGATACATTATAATATAAAGTTTATATTTTCATTAAACTTTATAATATAAATTTATTTTGAATATTGATTCAAAATTAATTTAAGGGAGACTTAAATATTTGAAGGAGTTCAAATATATATATATATATATATATATATTGTTTTTGACAATGAAGGAGTTCAAATATTAAATTTAATATGAATTGGATTCATATTAAAACTATAGGTTAAAATTTAATGTGCATTAGATGCACATTAAAACTTTAGTTTATGTGAGAGAAATATAATTGAATATGATTCAATTATAGGATTAAATTAAATATATGATATTTAATTTAATAATTAATTAATTCTTTAATTTAATTTAATTAAATTTCATTTTTTTTTGACTAAATAATTAAATTTCATTTAAACTATAGATCATATAAGGGACAAATCATTTAAATATGATTTAAGTGATTTGATTAATTTTTTTTTTTAAAAAAAGTGATTTGATTAATTAAATTAATTATTGTTATTAATTAAATTTAAATTTAATTTTTGGTTTAAAAAACAATTCATCAGATGGGGAAATACACGTGTATGATGATGCACTACTTTCTTCCCCACTTCCCCTAACTTACCTGGTCTCACGCTGATGAGGGACACGATTTTTTAGTTTTCTTTACATAGATCTCTCTTGGCTCTTGGTGTGAATCTCAGACTCTCTCAAATTCTCTGTATAAAAAAAAAGAAAAACTTCAAAAAAGATTTCTCCACCCTTTCCCTTATACAACAAGGTTCCCACAAGCCACCTCAATACAATCCCATGGAGAATACCGGTGGTTCTTTCGTGGTGGTGTTCTTGGAGAATCGTCCAGCGAAGAACGAGTTCGGGGCTGCTGTATTTTTATAGAAAAACCCAAGGAGTTGGTGATTTTTCAATCAAGTCGTCATCAGTAGTAAGTGATTGTTGATCCCTTTGCTCTTTGTAGACTTGCATGAATTAAAAGAGGATTTTTGATTATGTAATCAACATGCTGTTGTTGGGTTTAATGTCCTATAAACTCGTAGTTTGTAAATCATTAAACATATTTTATTTCCAATAAAGACGTTATTGAGGTTATTCAGTAAAAGATGTTATTGAATATGTAAATTGCGAATGATTAACCTAAATCCAATAAACTAAGATCCTTGGCTATAAAATGAATGCTCGAACTATATGTAGGGACATATCGTAGGATCAAGTTCAAGTTTATAGTCAAAATAGTCTATAATATAAGGATACGGTTGGGTGCCTTATCCTGGGGATACTATGGACGCGACCCACTTTGTATTAAGTACAAACGATGAGATCCTAAATCGTTCATGTAGAGACATGCGAGTGGGGGCGTCCTATGCAATGAGTTTGCATAAGACTGGACCACGAAATAAGTCACTTTCTCTTTATAACGCCGTTTACTGAAGAAACTGACTATTTCTCAAAGATGACCTAGGTAACTCGTTCTTAATCCTGAGCTAACTATGAACTCCTGTTTATACGAGATTATCCTTTGATCTGCATGGGTGAGAGTGGCCAGTATCGCTGACTCAACAAGCCTACCATTTTGGGGATAAGATCAAATAGATAGCTGGGGACATAGTCTCGCAAGACGGAATTCACTCCTACCCATTTCAAGGATAGTAGATAGGTTGTTCCCTTAAGTACTAACTCCAGGACTTGAACAAGGGGCCCCCACCCTCTCGGTAGATCGAGAGGGACTTAGGTTTGATGGTTGGACCACAAACCGATTGTTCATTAGAGGATTAGTGGAACTTAAGGAACAAGAAGTACTATAGGGGTAAAACGGTCATTTGACCTAGCTATAACTACGAACAACCTGTGAAGGAACGACTTACTGAACATGGTTAAATCAAGTGGACGAAAATATATCTATAGTGAGGGGAGTGCAACTATCGAGCTATAGTGGAGTGTCCCGGTAGTTAACGAATGTTGGCTAGCTTAGATAATGAGATTAGTCGGTTAACCTTGAATCGTTGGAGCCCATGATCTATAGGTCCATTAGGTCCCTCTACTAGCTCATATCGGATTAAAGCCTAGAACATATTGATAGGAATCTTTGAATCGTTCAAAAACGGGAAATAGGGTTTTATCGTAAAATGTGTTTGACACAATGATTTAATTATGAATAAATTAGAAATTGAGAGGTAAGGTATTTAAAAGTGTTTTAAATACAATATATATATATGTTAGAAATCATATATAATGGATTACACAAGGAAACAATGATTAATTGGATTAATCATATTAAATGATTTGGAAATGTCCCAAATTGATTACCAATAAATCAATTTCAATTTAGAATTGAAATTAGGGTAAATTGCAAGCTGAACATTAAGAATGGAGATTCAATTTAGTGGATTTAGTGGCATTCCCACTCTTGCATGTTGATGGATAGTGGAAAACAACACAACCATGCACTAGTTGCATGTGTTGTGAATTGAACACCTAGAATCCACTTATACTTGCAATTCTACCATGTGTCTTGTGTTATGAGGCTACTCCTTGCATGGAAGATGTCTATATAAGGAGCATGAATCAGATTCAAAGCTAAGAGAGCCATTTTCCATATTGTTATGCTGCTGGATTTTGGTCTCAAACACACTCATCTCCATATATATCTCTCTATTGCTTGAACCTTCAAGCATTCCCTTCCCATTCCCTATCTCTATAGACTCCCACAAGTCGTTCTTGGCTCGGAGAATAGTAGGGAAGACACTAGAGGTGGTCCACACACCGTTCGTGATCAAAGGAATCAAAGGGAGTTGCTAAATCGGTCTCCAAAAAGGTTGGTACAAATTCTGCTATTTGCTTACGGTATTTGGACAACATGTTTTCTTTTTCTAAAATTGATGTAGTTAAGTGCCTCCGATCCTAAAATTGCTTCCGCATGTGTTATATGAACACCTTCAGCTGTAGCCATAATTTTCCAGTAAAATAAGTGTTAATTTTCGCTGTAAAACGTTGCCTTCATATTGGTATTTAAAATGGGATTAAACACAATGTTTTGGTTCTTTGATTTCTTCCGCTACGTAAGGACTCTTATCCCTACAGATACATGCCAATTACCGCTGAACTATGCTCACTTTGGCGCTCATTTTTAAGCCTTGTTAGGTTAGAAAATCTAATATTTCACTTTATATTGATGTCGTGTTTTTCGAAGTAATTCCGTCAGATACGTTAGAAAAATGGTAAAGCTACGTTTTTATAAGGAGCACAAATTTTTATAAATATAAATTTAGAATTAATGATATGAAATATACTTGTTTTGAAATAATGCATTTAAAATAAGAAAGGTTGATTACCAAAAAAATAATAAATCTTTGTGTTTGTACGGAGGGTCCGACCCGACTCGGTTCAGAGTGACCCGAATCGAGTCACCGAGTCGGGCTAGCTGCGTTTTTTTTTGTTTTTTGTTTTTGTTTTTTTGTTTTTTGTTTTTTTTTTTTTCTGCTGCAGCAGCTCCTCCTCCTGTTTGAGTTTCTTAAATATTCTAGGAGCCATCAAACCAGTTTCAATCAAATACCTAGCGTCTATAAGAAAGCAATATGCAAGAGATAAATTCTAACAAGCATCCCAAATTTTCAACGATTTTGATCCAACCTCAACAGAACAAATCATCCATAACCCTACAGATTTCAACAAAGCGCATCATCATCGAGCTGCAGAGTATTCAATATGAAATAACAGTTGGCTCAGATTAGTAGTATGCAATACTTGCTTGCCTAAACTATACTCTTAATGGCATAACATAAACCATTCGTTACTTAGCTTGTTTATTCAATAAACTTCATAGATTCTTTGAAACAAAGCTATCCATCAAATTCAGACAGATGATGAACAAGAGATTAACAAACAAAGTTGCCTTGATTAAATCACAAGTAAAGCAGAATTGAATGCCTCAGATTTTCCAGACTTCGCCTTAAACTGCTCCTGTATGTGCCTTATAAGAAGCCCGTTTGCACCGACAACTTTTTCATCTGTCTGCTTCCAACAAATTTAATTACAATTTCAAAATTTGAAAAAAGACAAGTTATCAAACTACTCTGTAAATCAAAAAAAAATAAAAAGTCAAACACAAAACAATCCAAACTCAAATCAAGACTTGGGGAATATTTTCATCCACTAGATTATAGTTACTCAAATCAAAACTTGTTAGAGACAACAAACCAAATGAGAAACCAACATATGAGAAATTACTGAATTGATCGACACAGGAAACAGAAAGGGGAAAGAAAGAAAAGTACGGACCTACAGTTACTAAGTCACAGCTTCCACTATGATCGTTCTCTTTAATATATTGAGCAACATCCAACGCTTTAGCCCTTTCTTGTATGCTAGAGTAGCATCCACTAAAGAGAAAAACTTTTGACGTAGTGTCAAGGATGAATACATCATTGTGGTTTAATGATGACCGAGAAAAGGGAACCGAAGGAAGATGCATACATATTAGTCTTATCTCACTCAACCAAATAATATCAAGTGAAGACAAAAAGCATCCGCATCAGTCATCATCAAGAACAGAAATAAAAACTTCTTTATGACAACAAAAATGGATCCAAGTAAACTCAACAGGGTAGGTTCTTGTAACAGGTAAAGATGCAAAGATTATGCTTATACAAGTTAATGACATTGTTAAAATAACTAAATGAATTTAAAAAATATATATGTAGCCCTTATATGCTGTGTACTACCTTAACATGAACAACACGGTCTCCCTTGAAGTCAGAAGTCTGATTTGGTAAGTTTTATCTTTGGGGTGCTGATGTTGTGAGCAGTATACTCCTTCTAAAGGTATAATAAATGGTTTAAAATATGAAAAAAATTTCTCCGTTTCTTGCCCTCCTATTTAGAGAAAACTGAAATACTCATTATCTCAACACTTCATATTCATAAAAATCAGCCTTTTCCCTTTTCTTTTCACCACCTTCCACTCCCCCAAAAAGAATGGTCCATTACATTTAGATGATAAGCATTCTAAACTCAAATCAAGACTTGGGAACTTTTTTCATCTCTATAACAAGTAGTTCTTATAAAATGGTGAAGAGAATACAAGGGATGAACAAGTTTTCCCTAGAAAGCCATGATTCTCGATACAACTCCAGCTTCATTGTTAGACTCCAAGAGGCTAAAAAAAAAAAACAAGAATTGTTACTTGAAATTCAGCATACAATTAAAATCATATAAATAAACTAAAGAAATGAAATATGAGAGTAGAAATTTAGAACCGCTCAAGTTTTCAAAGGCAACTTCCATCTCATTGCGTATGTTTGTGAGTTCTAGACACAAGAAAAAGAAAAACAATCAACTTGATAAAATGCAAACAATGTGATAAACAATTTTTAAAGATAAGACATGTCATTCATTAATCTTACCTTCATCAATTTCTTCAGCTCCATCAATTTCTTCACTCATGTCATCAAGAGCTTTAGATTGAATCCAATTTTGAGCACAAATGAGGACCTCTGCAGTTTGAGGAGTTAGTGAACTTCAAAATGGATCTAAGACACGTTCTCCAGTGCTAAAAGCTGATTCAAATGGCACAGTAGATATAGGAATGCTATAGATGTCCCTGGCTACTTGGCTGATAATCTTGAATCGAGCAGAATTAAACTTCCACCAATTTAATATATCAAAATTTTCATCCTCTACACAAGCTTCATCTAAATAACGAGCCACCTCTGTTTTACCATCATCTGGATCTTTTTTCTTACTTAAAAACATATATCTATCATGGAAAGCAACACGTACCTTATAAGATCCAGCTCCACTCGATGCATTAGAAGAGATAGATGATATTTCACTCTGACTTGGAAAACTTGATGCTTCTATGGATGTAGATGATTGTGCTTGTGGATATTGCTCCTTTTACACTGATATTCTTAAATAATAGTCATCACATAATCGACGCAATGTTTCTTCAACCTTATTTGTCCATTTTTTTGCACTTTCTTCATCCAAAAAATATGAAAGCAATAACTCACATAAATCAACTTATATCTAGGGTCAAAAACCACAACAACATACAACAACATATTAGTTTTCTCACTTGTAGTTATACCCCAGTATTTGTTGAACTTTGCTTGCATGCTTGATGCCATCTGACTTAACAACTCATTATTGTACATTGAGTATTCACGAATTTTTTCTTCAACCAACAAAATTTCATGAAAGAAAATGTTTGAAGTTACAGACATAGACGCTGAGAACTTTAAAGTAACATCTAAAAAAGTCTTCAGGAACTACACAAACACTTTAGCATTCAATCTTCAATAATAGGTATCTCACCTTCCTGCAAATATCTTGGGTCGTGTTCTTCTAATCTTTCAAAAGTCCTTTGAAATTTAATTGCTCCATCCAACATAGTGAAAGTTGAATTCCATCGTGTTGGAACATCCATACTAAGACAACTTTTGGTCGAAATTTTATCTTCTTTAGAAAAATCTTTAAATGCTTGTAAACTTGCAGGAGATGATTTAATATACTTCACAACATTTCTAATGCGAATGATAGACATGTGCAAATCCTTTAAAGCATCACTAACAATCAAATTAAGAATATGAGCAGAACATCGCGCACGGAGAAATTCACCATCCAACACTAACTCATTTCTTCCTTTAAACTTTTTAACCAAATATGTCAATGCTACATCATTTGAGCTAGCATTATCGACTGTGATGGTAAAAAGTCTATCAATCCCCCAACTTTGCAAACATTTTTCAATTGCTCTTCCTATTGTGTCTCCTTTATGATTAGCAATTTGACAAAAATTTAGAATTCTTTTGTGCAAGTTCCACTCACTATCAATGATATGAGCAGTTATCACCATGTAATTTATATTTTGAATGGAAGTCCATGTATCAGTCGTTAAACAAACTCTTTGGCCATTTCGAGTCAAGACACTTTTCAACCTCTTTTTCTCCCTCAAGTACAATTGAAAACAATCTTTTGCAATAGTGACTCGTGATGGAATTACAAACTTAGGATTTAATGCCCTGCAAAATTTATGAAATCCTTCGCTTTCTACAAACTTAAAGGGTAACTCATCTAATATGACCATGTAAGCAAGCATCATTCTACAATTCTCTTGAGTGAACGATGCAACTGTCAAGTTACTTTCAGAATCCCCCTCTCCTTCAACATAATCCTCTGACTTATTTGTATACATCTTACATTTCTCTAAGTGTCTTTTCATATTTGTTGTCCCATTTCTCTTAGAGTCACATGCATATGTAGCTCCACAATATTTACAAGCAGCCCTAGGATATTTAGGATCACATCCCTCTACTCTAATAAAATGCTCCCAAGCATCTGAAGCAGGTTTAGTAGGTTTCCTTTTCCCTAATAATCCTACTTTACTACTCGTACCTAGATTAGGGGTATGACTTTGTTCAGAAGCCTCATTTGTAAAAGACGAAGTCATCCTGAGATAAAAATCAAACAAAAATTCACAAAACAAGACCAAACTATTGCAAAACCAATAAACTATCCTCATGAAATGCAACAAACATTATAGATATAAACTAAAACATTAATAAATATAAACTCGACTTCAACACTATAGGAATAAATTTAATATCGCCTGCATTAGCATTCCCATTACATTCAGAAAAATGGCCTTTTCTCTTTTAACCCTCCTTGGAAACTGAACGCTTTTGTACTAACTTTTGGTTGGGTGTACTTTGAATAGTTTCTGTTTTATAGTGTTCAAGTACATTGTTAGAGAAAGAGATTTAATTATTGTTTTTGTTTGTTTTATGTTTGGAGTATAATGAGTTTTATGAAAATGTTTCTTGAGCAGTTGGGTTTTACTAGAACTAGAAGCAGTGGGGGTGTGGGAGGGCTTGGCCTTTGGTGTTGACAGATGAATAACTTGGAAGGGGAGCCATTTTGATTGAGCAAACATGTGGAAATGTATAACTCTCGATCTAGCTTTGGCTTTTGATATTCAAAAACCCAGCAATACCAGTCCCATTCCATGTTAAAAGAACAAGAACTTCAACACTCCCAAAACCATCCTTATCAAGGGTGTTATAATTTAAAATCAGTTCGTGGTGAAAGACTCCCTTGTTATCACTTTAGAGATTTCCCAATTAATACCTTCCCCCTATGGAAATGGTCTGTTGCCGCCTTTATTAGTAACTTGAGGACTCAGGAGTCTGGAAAAGGAAAACTTCCACCAACTCCATTTTACCCTTTAGACATCTTACTTGGAAGAATTTGAAGCTCCTTCCAGGGAGTCATCTGTCAATTCCAAGAAACTACTTCTCCATATTTGACTAAGGATCCACAATGCTCTATTTCCTCTTGCCATGTACTTTAAGATCTCCAACACATGACCTCTCTAACTGTTAGTTACTTGAAGCTGTCGCAAATCTAAACCTGGGAAATTAGTTGAAGATAAAATAGTCCTTTCTATACTCAGTTAACTTAGTCCTGCTTCCACCATAGTTGTTATTAGAACCAACAAAAAAGTTTGTACACTCGTGGCCAGTTTGGAATGACTTTCCAAGTGCTTAAAAACAATTTTTTTTGGCAATTTAAAACACTTCTTTTTTTTCACTTAATTTTTTTAAGCACTTGAAAGTTCATTCCAAACATGCCCTCAATCTTACACTTAGATCACTGAGGTAGCACTCACTCATCCTTTACTGCCTCAAGAAAGAACTATGTTAGAGATGGGAGAAGTATACTTGGAATAGGGAGGACCTAGATGGAGAAATAGAGAAGAGAACAGAATTGAAATTATGCAAATCAGGATTCCTCTTCTACTCCATTCCCCTCACATTCTCAACCAAACCGAGAGCAGAATTGAAAGAATAGGGGAAAAAAACTCATGTGTCCTTTGAGCAGAAACGGAAGCTGCCACTGAGTTCCGTGTTGATGATTGAGCTCAAATTGGAGAGCTGAGCGTTGGTCACGAAGGAGGAAGATCAAAGATGAACAGGTGAACAAAAAGACAGTGAACGTAGAGAATAAGAGATATCCAATAAAAATCGAGAATCCAATTGCAAAAGTAGAGAACAACAAACAAAAACTTACCCGACGGCGACGACGACTTAAACTCGCACTAGCAACAAGCACAAGCACGACAAGCAGCGGTGGAGGTGGCAACCACGAGCTCGAGCACGAGAGGAGAGTTAAGACGGTTGCGACTCGACTACGACTGCGAAGAGTGAAGACCGAAAAAGAAAATCGAGGAAAGAAGATGCGAGTTTGCGACTGCTATGGAACCCTAACTCAGCTTCGGTTCGGGTAAATAAATTATGAGGACCGAACCGAACTCGGTTCGGTTCGGTTCCTTACACCCTTAATATAAAATATGATTGAATTATCTGTATAATGCTAATTCGAGTATAGTTTAATAGGTTAAGACATATGTCCCTGACCAAGAGGTCGGAGATTCGATTCCCCTTCTCCCACATATTGTTCAACTAAAAAAAATCTATATAACTAATTAAAAAAAATTTAACTATATAAATATAGAAGAAAGATTATGAAACTTGAAATATCTAGTATATATTTTTAAAAATTAGAATTAAGTTTCTTTTTTATGCAATTAAATTTTTAGAAAAAATTTACTTAAAATACAAAAATATTTTTATCCATTTCCATTTATATCTAATATCAAGAAAAAAAATCACTAAGAAAAACTATAACACTATATTATTTGTTATTATTTCATATTTATACTGTTTAAATAGGTTTAAATAGATTTAAATTTTTTAAAGTAAATATGGTTAACAATGTAAATTTACTAGTGATAAAAATCTAAATCAATTTGCTAATAAGAGGATTGCTCAACTGGCAGAAAACTTGTAATTATGACCAAAAAACTTGTAATTATGACCAAAAGGTTTGTTGTTCGAATCCTCTACCCTCACATGTTGTCAAAAAAAAAAAAAAAAAAAAATCTAAATCTTTTATTTTAAATAAAACGTGTATGTATGTATGTATGTATGTATGTATGTATGTATCTATATATTTTGTTGGGATTGGTGGCCTAAAACTCGTAGATAATGAACGTTAACAAATTATATAAATTTGTTCAATAAAGTCGTTATTAAGGTTTGTTCACTTATGTTATTATTAAGTGAATTGCACGTTAAAATAACCCAAAGCCAATAAACTAAGATCCCTTGCTATTCAATGTATACTTGAGCTTTATGTGGAGATATAAGAGTGGATCAGACTCGAGTAAGTAGCCTAAACGGTCTATATAGTATAGAGATAAAGCTAGGTACCTTATCCTGGGAACACTATGTGACGCGGCTGATAACTCTCCAAAAGGGAGTTATTTCTATAGGGAATTGTGTGTCTTTTATGCTAAATAGGGTTGCTTTTAGATAGATAATATGTGTTTTAACCCATTGGAAGAATGGATGCTTTGGAAGTTATTTTGTGCAGAATGTATTGCTGAGGGACTAGAGGGAGCAAAATCTGTGCTAGAGCAAAACGAGGAGCAAAACTGCCACGTCACAGCTCGTTAGCCAATTTGATGAACTGAATTCTGTTAAGCTATTCTCGGGATAAAGGAGCAAGGAGAGCCATCCACGTGTCTAGGTCAACCTAATTCAAGCCTCCTATCACTCTATAAAAGGAGATAGCCGCCCAAGTCAAATTCATTCCATCCTTGGGGAGGAATATTCCACTCTTGGAAAGTTTACTTCCACCTTTGGGAGCCGAATAGAGGAGAGAGATTGGAGACCTACAAGAAGACCATCAATTGCAAGCTGATCAAGGGAATTAATATTTTCTTGTATTACTTTGTAGTTATGGATGCATTTACTTATATTGTAACATGTGTCTCCATGCACTTTATGAACTAAGTAACTTTAGGCGTTGGTTAGGGAACATGTGATTACCGTGCTTAATTTCTATGCAATAAATATTGGTTTGTTGCATCTTGATTATTTGTTGTGCTCATTTCTATTTTATGCCCGCTTGGCCAGCCGGTATGAATACCACTTTCTAGTTTTAGGGATGATTTAGGGAGTGTGTGACATTTAATCACACTAGATCATTGTGTATTGGTGAACGCCAGTGACTGAGCTAGGGATAGCCAGTTGCCTAGTGCTTGATCGGTAGTGCTTCATTGGAGCTGAAACACATTCTAAAAAATCCGAAGTTCCGGGAGGAATCTGCTAATAAGACTGCGAGAGTTTGCCTGATCAATAATATTGCTAGAGCATCTTTTAAAACAATTACTAAATCCTGACCAGTGCCTGTTTCTAATCTGTCTGCCTATTTGTTTACTTTCTGTTCTGTCATTTCTTTTGCTTCAACATTCTATAAAAACCAATCATTTTAACCACATTTGAAACCATTAAAAAGCTAAACAAAATAGATAAAGTGAAAGCTATTTCAGACCTTGGATTCGATAAATACTTATTACTTGCTGCGGACTGTGTATACTTGCACAGAGTTCTAGAGTCTTTTTACATCTTATTTTCACCCACTCTGGAAACCCAACAGCGGCCCACTTTGTAGTGACTACAGACGATGTGATCCTGAATCGTTCATGTGGAGACATGTGAGTAGGGGCATCCTATGCAATGAGTTTGCATAAGACCACAATCGAGAAATAAGTCACTCTCACTTTACAACTCTATTTACTGTTGAGACTAACTATTTCATGCGATGATTTAGGTAACTCGGTCTTAATCCTGAGCTAACTATGAACTCCTGTTTATTCGTGCTTATCCTTAGATCTACATGGGTGAGAATGGCTCAGCATCGCCGACTCAATAAGCCTCCCATTTCAGGGGTAAGACCGGGTAGATAGTGAAGGTGTTCATATAACACATGCGGAAACAATTTTAGGATCAGAGGCACTTAACTACATCAATTTTAGAAAATGAAAGCATGCTGTCCAAATACCGTTAACAGAGAGCAAAATTTATACCAACCTTTTGGAGACCGATTCAACAACTCCTTTTGATTCCTTTGAACACGAACGGTTTGTGGACCACCTCTAGTGTCTTCTCCGCTATCCTCCGACCTTAGAACGACTTGTGGGAGTCTATGGTGATAGAGATTGGAAGGGATATGCTTGAGCACTTCAAGCTTTTAGAGAGTTTGAGAGAGTGAGGTTGAGAGTGAATTTTGGCAGCATAACATTACTCCAAAAATCCATACTTCTCCATCTTCTAATCCCCTATTTATAGAGGATTTTCATGCATCTTAGATTCACCAATGTAAGACACATGGAGAGGAGAATGGCCTTAGTGGATTCAAGGTGTTCTATGGAGATTACATGCAAGATTGCATGTGGGAGGTGTTATTACACTTTCTTCATCCATGCAAGAGTGGATTTCTACTCTTGGATTTAATTTCAAATGCAATTCTCAATTGCCTTTCAAATTATCAATTAATTGAACTATTTCAACTAATCATGTGACATTAATCAAATTAATTCATATCACCTAATTCAATCCACTAATCTTGAATTTCCATAAATTCAAGATTGAAATCTCTATCTCAATTTTAATTAAAAAAACAATTCATAATCATATTTAAATTTAAAAAATAATTAATTAAAAAATTTAATCAATTATGTAATATTAATTTAATATCGTATATCAAATTAATACTATGCACCTAATATGAATCCCTATTAATATATATTGTATTTAAATCATATTTAAATACTTTACTCTCTCAATTAATAGTTTAATCCATAATTAAACTATTGTGTTGATAATATCGTGTATAATCGACACTAATTCCCTAAACCGAATTTGAACGATTCAAACTTTTCTATCACTATGTTCTAAGGTATAATCCGTATGAGCTAGCAGGGGGACCTAATGGACCTAAAGATCATGGGCTCCAACGATCCGAGGTTAACCGACTAATCTCATTAACCTAGTTAACCAACATTCGTTAACTACCGGGACACTCCACTATAGCCCCTGTAGTTGCACTCCCCTCACTGTAGATATATTTCTGTCCACCTGATATAACCATGATTAGTAAGTCGATCATTCACAGGTTGTTCGTAACTATAGTTGGGTCAAATGTCCGTTTTACCCCTATAGTACTTCTTGTTCCTTAAGTCCCACTGATCCTCTAATGAACAATTGGTTTATGGTCCAACCAACAAACCGAGTCCCTCTCGGGCCAATGAGAGGGCAGGATCTGTTGCATGATTTTTTCGCAAGCGCACGGGTCGCCACAAGTAATATAGTGATTTTGAGTATAGAGTATCGTCTCCACAGGGATTGGATTTATTCAATTAATTACTGTGAATAATCTTGCTATGCTTTATTTAGAGAACAAAATCTATAGCAAAAAAGATAACAAAAAGCTAATCTAGAAAGCAAAAGATAAATGGAGACACAATTTGGAGGGATAATTCTAGAGTGGTTGATTTTATCAATTGGACCTTTAATGCTTAATCAATTAACTAATATGGATTAATCAATCATTCGATCCATAAGTCTAGAAGCCTAATGACAAGGACTCTCCAGTCGGTTTCCTCCTATCTCATACCTTTCAATAAAGAATCTCCTTTCGGTTTCCTCTTTATTTACTTAGCATGGCACTACGACCCTTCAATACAACCTCTAACGTTATTTATTCTATCCCGTGTCACTCGGGTAAATAAACGTTAGTCATGCATTCAGTTCTAGTCTAAGCTTTTCTCCGTCGAGTTTCCACTTAGTAACGATTCATTTAATCAATGATCAGTTGATTAAAAGCATTAAGGACAAAATGCACAAATGAACAATAATGACAATTAAACCAAATCAATTAATTAATTAAACGAAGGTTGTTATCAAAAAAAATTAAACGAAGGTTCAACAACTTAATCAAAACTCATGGAATCTAGGAATTTACTACTCATAACCACTAAAATTCAATAATTCCTAATCACAACAATTCTAGAAACTAAAACATAAAGGAAAAGGGAAGAGAAATGCACATAAAAGTGTCGATCTCCTCGATCCCATGGCGACCTCCATCGATCCCGAGCTCCAAAGATCTTCAACAAAGCTCCAAAACTCTCCCAAAAATCCCCAATTTTAGTGTGGACTCTAGAATGGGGTGAAAACCCACAAATTGGCTCCCCAAACTTGGATGCAAATGGACCCTTTTATAGTTGCTCAGCAGGCGTAGCGTCGCAACACTCTGACGTCACCTTGGCTTGGGCGACAAGAATAGGACAGCGTCGTGATGCTAGGAGACAGCGTCTCAACGCTGTCACAATTCCAGAATTTTCCAATGCGCGGATTACGTCAGCAGTCTTACGGCTGCCAAGCGTCGAGACGCTTCGGCCTAGCGTCTCGATGCTAGGCCTCGGTCTTCAAAGAATGGCCCATTTTTTGACTTATATTTTTGGGCTTCCAACTTTCTTTTGACCCAAATGCTTCATGAAATGGATCTTGGGCTCTTTTCTTGACCCAACTTGATAGTTAAGGCTTGGAATTCATGAATTTTGGCTTCTAACTCATTTTTCTTGGGCTTTTGGACTTGGGTCTTCAATGGACTTCTCCAAAATGCTTCAAAAAGCCTCCAAAATCATCTAAAATCTCTCAAAATTCCGGTTTTGCTTCATTGGCTTGGTTTTCTGAAATTTAAACATAAAATAGCATTAAAGTACACAATTCAAGCACAAAACTAGCTAAAATTAATAGGAAAATGATAGCATTTCTGCATGCTAACACACCCCCAAACTTAAACCTTTGTTAGTCCCGACCAAAGCTAAAACCATATATCTGAATCAACTATTGCAAATGCATGACTCTAAGCTCAATGATTAAGCAAGTTGCAATAATCAATATATTATTAGAGATGAAGCACGACAACTACATATTACTTAACCAACTCCTAAAGCTACTTAATTCATAATAAGCATGGAAACATGAATTACAATCTGAGTAGGCACGTCCATAATCACAAGATAATAAAGAAAATAATAATCTCCTTAATCAGCTTGCAGATGATGGTGTTCTTGGTAATCTCCAATCTCTCTATACTACTCGGCTTCCAAGGAAAACATGGAATACTTTTGACTTGGACGACTACTTCCTTTTATAGAAGGATAGGAGGCTTGAATTAGGTCAACTTGGACATGTGTAGGGCTCTCCTTGCTCCTTTATCTCGAAAATAACTCAACAGAAGTCGGTTCATGAAGTTGGCTAACGAGCTGTGATGTGGCAGTTCTGTTCCCAGTTTTGCTGCAGCACAGAATTTGCTCCCTCCAGTCACCCAACAACATTAATCTGCACAAAATGATTTCCAAAGCTTCCATTCTACAAAATGGGTTAAAACATGTAATATCTATCTAAAACCAACCCTATTAAGCACAAAGGACACACAAATCCCTATATAAATGAGGCCTAAATAACTACCTTATCACCCACAAGCAAATGGTCAAGCGAATAACTAGGAAAACCGATATTGTTTGTCCCTTTCAGGATCAAACTCACATAGCATGCAAAGTCTAAGTGATCAAGTTAAACTCAACAAGATTTAGAGTGATAATCAATAAAGGATGGCATGCAATAAATAAAACTTAGGCAATAGCTAAAACTAGGGTTTTTTTCACTTTATCCAATCCTTCTAGAGTTCTCACTGAAGGGAATAAAAGTCCCCACGCAGCGGAAGCGCATCGATTGGACCTTACGCCGTATATTAATTAACATTAAAATACCGTTACGAAAAACTCAAACAAACTTTAAACACACTTTAAAGTTGTTGGAAAATTGTTTTAAACATGCTGAAAAATAAATCTAAATTTATTTTCATGCTTTTCTAAAGAAAAGGGGAAGAACCGTTACAAACCTTCGTTGTAGACTTGACCGTTCTTCGCCAACGACGCTCCAACGAACAAAACGCAACAGCCTCCTTTGAGTTTCTTCCCTGGAAAATCCTTCTTGAATGACACAATAACCACAGAGGTTACACCGGTATGTCTCTAAGTCTAGGAAGCAAAAGACTTGTGGGAGTCTTTCTCTAAGAGGAAGACTAGAGAGAATTCTAGGTCTTGTCTTGAGAGTTTAAGAGCAAGAGCAGAGTGTCATGGACCAATTAGGTCTAGTGTTCTATTTATAGAAGAGAGGCCATGAATAAAATATTCAATTAAATCAATCTTTTCCAAAATTGATTCAATCTTATTCCTTATTTAATCAATCATGATCTGTCAATTCCATAATTGATTCATCTTTTCCACAAATGACTAATTACTTCCATAAGTGATTAGATCATTTCCATAAATGATTAATCACTTCCTTAAGTGATTAATTATTTCCATAATTGATTAATTCCCGGTTAATGAATTCTTTAATTAATTAACCACCAATTAAATATCACATATTTAACTTCCGGCCTTGAATTAATTAATTTTACCCAAATAGATTTTAGGCCTTAAATTAATTAATTCATTATTTGAACTCTTTCAAACTTCCATAAATTTATATTTTAATTTCTTCAAATATTAATTTCTCTCATAATAATATATCAATATATATTATATTTGTTTCCCTTAATAAATTAAACATTTTCAATTTACTTTTACTACTTAGTTGCCTCAAATTACTTTATGAGCTACCAGTGGGACCTAATGGACCTGCAGATCAGAAGCTCCAACGATGTGAGATTAATTGGTCAAACTCATTAACCACATTAATCAATATTCGTTAACTGTGTGTACATTCCACTATAGACTCACAGTTGCACTCTTCTCACTGTAGACATATTTTCTATGTCCACAGATCTAGACCAATATCGACTAGTTAGTCCTTCACGAGTGTCCGTAACACCAGCTGGGTCAAATTACCGTTTTACCCCTGGGTTACTTCTATTTCCTTAAGTACCAGTTCTCCTCTAATGAACAACCTGTTTGTGGTCCAACCATCAAACAGAAAACCCTCTCGTGCCATTGAGAGGGTAGGACCCTTTGTTCAAGACTCGAAGTAACCACTTAAGGGAACACTCATTTGCTTCCTTAAAGACGGGAAAGAGTGAATTCCATCTTGTACGATTATGTTCCCAGCTCCCCATTCGGTCTTGTCCCCAAAATGGTAGGCTTATTGAGTCGACGTATTGGCCACTCTCACCCATGCAAATCAAAGGACAATCTCTCATTAGCAGGAGTCCATAATCAACTCAGGATTAAGACTAAGTTGTCTAGGTCGTCCTAGTGAAATAGAAAACCAACTAGTTAACGGTGTTAGAACCAGTGGTTACTATTTCGTGGTTCGGTCTTATGCAAACTCATTGCATAAGATATCCCCACTCGCATGTCTCCTACATGAATGCGTTGGATCGCAGCGTTTGTATCAAATACAAAGTGGGCCGTATCCATAGTGTCACCAAGATAAGGCACCCAGTCTTATCCCTATACTATAGACCCTTTAGGCTGTTTCTTGAACAATGATCCCCATATGTCGGTACATATAGTTCAAGACGCATATTACAACCTAGGATGTCTAGTTTATTGGATTAGGGTCAAATAGTGCAATATTTAATAATAACATTTTATTGCAGAAAACTAAATAACACTTTATTAAATACAAGTATAAAATTTGTTTACATTCACTATCTACGAGTTTTAGGGCATAAAACCCAACACTCACGACACTCTACTCTCCTTTTACAAGTGGGAATAAGGTGAAATCTCTACAAACACTTGGGTTTGATGTCTAACTAAGGGTTAGAATTTAATCTTCTAGCAAGGACCTCGGGCATTCCTACTCATGGACATCTACTAGGATTCTGTCACCACCCTCTTCTTCCCAGTGAGTTCTGCTTGAATTTCCCTTCGAATCGAGGCCTTTTATAGCATGGGGATTGGTTGAGGAGTTACGAAAATGGTTCTACCAGGTGGCCCGGTCAATTTCGGAGTCAAAACAGCCGGTTAGGTGCCCAAAACACTCGTTCAAAATGACCCACGACGGACTCGAAACTGTCTGCCTCTGCCTAGAAATGCGGTCGCATTTCTGGGAATTATTCTAGATTCCTTTGTTTTCTACAAAACACCAAAACCAAGTCAAATTCTTACCAAAATGAGTTCTTTTAAGAAAAAATATGCATAATTTTACATACACGACTCTCAACATCCTAATTTATCAACTTTAGCACTTTTGAGGATCGAGAATAATGTTTGAGGGAAGTTAGGGAAAACAGGAGCGATGTTTGGGGCGATAGAGAGATAAAACTCTCTAATTGCTTCATCCCTCTCCTTTGTGTAGACACAATAAGTTTTCGATTTCTCTTAAATGCGATACAGCTGTCGGAAAGCAAATCTAAGGACTTAGATGATGGTGTAGGCCCTGAAATTGGAGTGTGTTGTGGAGGTGAAGCAGGTGTGGTGGAGATGGAGTAGCATGGGATGTGGAAGCCTTATCCTTCCTTTGAGCATTGTTTTGTTGAAACTTCCCGATCAGAGGCAAGTCAATAGTTAGCTTGAAAAAAGTGTCGTTCCTCATCTTTTCCAGGAACAATCTTGATTCTCTGACAAAGTTGGGTTATGAGAGACCCAAAAAACAACTTCCCTGCTCTCTTTCTCCCACAAGATATGATCTCCTCTCTGATGATGTTCCCTGTTTTTGATGAAGTGAAGCCACGCTGCCGATTCTGGCTTTAAGTAACTTGGCACAAGGGTCTTCACTTTGGTCGTAGACTCCTTCCATTGGAAACCCTTCCTGGCCACAATTTTCAATGCTTCCTTCAATTGCTTGGTCGAAGGATTTTTAATTGCATCGTTCCCTCTCGAATGCAAAGGAGCTTTGATCCGATATACCCTGTTGATATCCATTGAGGAGAAGTTCACCATCTTCCCACGTACAACCGCCAAACTCAAACTTTCTTCCCTTAGTCCTGCATAAAATACTCAAACTAGAGGCACCACGACCTCTTGAGGGTGAGCACAAAACTCTTGCCATTTTGTATTGGGTGATGACCTTTGTTACAAAGTCAAGCAATGTCCCTGTTCGATTTGAGAATCCCTTCTCATTCAAAAATTCCTGCTTCCTCATGATCTCCATTCTTTCTTGGAAATTCACATCTTTAAAGACCTCGGGGAATGGATTCTTTGGCGATGTAACTTTAGACGATTTAACCTTTGGCTTGAGTGGTGTGGTGGTAGGAGGAGAGGCGTCCATGGACCTAGTCCTCGACCTATTTTCAAAAATAAGACCAGTCTTGTTCTTTGTCCTCCTCTCAGCTCTGATTTCTCTTCTTCTCTTTTTTGCAGCAGAAATTGGAATTTGGTCATCATCCAATTCCTTGATTTTTTAGCCTGATTCGGTCTCACTATCACTAGAGGTCTCGACCTCTTTTTCTTAATTTCTCTCTTCATCCTCTTTCTCTTCCGAAGAAGAACTTTTAGCAGTTGGTGAAGGTCCCCTAATGTCATACTTGAACAATGGATCGAGGGGCTCATCAGCTTGCTGCTCATCCTCGACCTCAACTTGGCCTTCCTCAGAATGCTGCCCAATTGTTGTCGCATTCTGCCTTTCACCCTCTTCTTTTTCTTCCTTTTCTGGTTTTTCAATACTTGGCTCTTCAGGGGCCTTTTCTTCTTCTTCTTGCGCTCAGCTTCCATTTGAGCATTGTGTAAAGGTTTAAAGGCTGCAAGAAATTTCTCCATTTCTTTCCTTCGGTTTTCTTCTTCTCGAAGGATTTCTCTTTTTGCTTTCTCTTTTTCAAGGAGTTGGAGTTCAACAGCCAACCTCTTTAATTCTTCATTTTTTTCCTTGCTTTTTGTCGGGCTCCTAGAGTGAGTAAAAATATAGTATAAAATACTATAGAATTCCTGTGCAAGTATACACAGTCTGCAACAAGTAATATTATCAATCCAAGGTCTGAATGCGTTTCCACTTTATCTATTTTGTGCAACTTCCTAATGGTTTCGAAGGTAATAAAAATGTTGGGTTTTATAAGAATTATGCTGAAGCAAAATAAATGACAGAACAACGAGTAAACAAATAGATAGATAGATTAAAGACAGGCGTTGGTTAGGCTTTAGTGATTGTTCTAAGATATGCTCTAGCAATATTATTGATCATGCATTTGTCGCAGTATTATTAGCGGATTCCTCCCGGAACTCCGGATCTTTCGGGATATGTTTCAAACCCAATGAAGAGCGACCGATCAAGCACTAGGCAACTGGCTATCCCTAGCTCAGTCACTGGCGTTCACCAATACACAATGATCGTAGTGTGGATAATTGCCACACACTCTCTAAATCATCCATGAAACTAGAGAGAGCTATTCACACCGGCTGGCCAGGCGGGCATAAAATAAGAATAAGCACAACAATTAACCAAAATGCGATAGTCAATTTATTACTAGAAATGAAGCATAGTAATCACATTATTCCTAACCAACACCCTTAGCTACTTAGTTCATAATAGGCATAGGAATACGAATTACAATCTGAGTATGTATGTCCATAACCACAAGTTAATAAAGAAAGTAAACTCCCTAATCAGCTTGCGGTAGATGGTGTTCTTGATGATCTTCAATCTCCCTATACTATTCGGCTTCCAAGGGAAAACATGGAATGAGTTTGACTTGGACGGCTACTTCCTTTTATAGAAGGAGAGGAGACTTGAATTAGGTCAACTTGGACACGTGTAGGGCTCTCCTTGCTCCTTTATCCCAAAAATAACTCAACAGAAGTCGGTTCATGAAGTTGGCTAACGAGCTGTGATGTGGCAGTTTCTGCTCCCAGTATTGCTGCAGCATAGAATTTGCTCCCTCCAGTCGCTCAGCAGCATAATCTGCACAAAATAATTTCCAAAGCTTCCATTCTTCCAAATGGGTTAAATCATGTAATATCTCTCTAAAACCAACCCTATTAAGCATTAAAGACACACAAATCCTTATATAAATGAGGCCTAAATAACTACCTTTTGGGCAGTTATCACACCCCAAAACTTGAACTATTGCGCGTCCCGAGCAATACTAACCAACCTTTCCTTCAAGAATTCTAAACTTTAGACAAAGATTAGCTTAATCAAACCAGACAATCCAATACTACCTTTAACCTTTACCTGAGCACTCTGCAAAACCAAGCTCTGCTGCAGCAAAATGATTCCTCCGGCATGGACAAATAATCACCACTTTTCAACTTAATTCTAAGAACTCACCACAGCCTAGCTATATTATCAGACATTTCAAAACATATTTTTAAAGGGGTTTATATCTTTATTTATCAGACTCAAACCAGCCTTACAGTCATAAGCTCTTAAGCACGGGATGACCCACTTTATGATGCAGTATACCCTTGCCTCAAGCTCATCACCAACTAGGCTCAATACTCATTATAAAGCTAAAAAATCCTTAGTTATTCCATCTCTTGCCCCTCAGAATGGCGACATTTTGTGATGAAGCTCACCTAAGTTCTGGGAGACAAAAAAACTACTGGATCATCATTCATCCTTCAAAACTTTTGCTCTATCAATTCTTTTCAGCAAAATCTTCAACAAATAATCTTTTTTCCGCAAATAATAATATTTCTCATATTTCTCATTTTTTCACATTTCCTAGGTCATCTTTTGACGCGAAGACAAACTGTGTCCTCGGTTACTCAATAACCTAACAAATTTTAATTTGAAGGAGAGGAATGCTCGAGCAAAACAATTGGAGTAGCAAAAAGTCCCCCAAACTTGAATTATTCATTGTCCCCAATGAATCATTAATTTTGCAAATTATACCCCCAAACTTAAATTTTTCTTTCTGAATTTTAAACTAAGCGTGGGACTAGAACTAAGCTTAAAGTGGATCATATAAGTCAATACTACCTCAAAAATCTTCTTTGCCGCAGCAACAGTCCAGGCTAGAAGAAATGCTCAAGCAAAAGGTTTCTGGAGATCAGAATACCTTGATCTAATTAAGCGTAATCAGTCCAAGATTCAAAAATTCAGAAGAAAACAGTTAAGTTAGAATTACTCAGTGCTCATGGAACGAAAACATCCAGAAATTTCATTAAGAATAGAGAAAAATATACATCAGCGGATATTTTTGTCGCCTAGAAACAGAAAATAAAAACTGGGGTTCTCTTCTTTTGAGCTTTCTTTTTCGGAGCATCAGGTGTATTAGGTTCAACTTCCTCTACATCCCTTTCCTTGCGGCTTCTCGTTTTCTCTATTATAGACTTGAAAAAAAAATTTCACTCGAAGAATGGAAAGAAACATAAGGAAAAACGAATTGAAGAAGAAACAAACCTGAGTGGTGTTTAAATGGAGCTTCAGAAAATAAAATAATCAGTGACAAATCTTCCCCCATTAATATCTTTTACCGTTTAACCCTACAAGTAATTAATCAAATTAAATTTTCAAAACGGTAAGATTTTACCATAATGATGTGCTGTCCACCGGCTCTACTGTTCGATTTCCCTATGCAACACATGGAAGCACCTGATCTTCATGCAATATTACCTGCTCACTGAAAATTTAAATCCCAACGATAAAAATATTCTTAACCACATCCGTAATATTCTGATGATATATTCACTCTAACTAGAAGATTGCAAAAACAAACTGGGTAACAAAATTTTCTTCTAGAAGAATCTTTTCTCACGGAAAATTCAAATTCAAACCGCCAAAATCAAATCTTATCTTATTATTTACTTCAGCCGAATATGTAATTCTTATCTTATCTTATCTTTTCACACTGAAATATTATTAAATCTAAACCTAAACAGAAATTCAAATAACCGAAAAAAAAATAAATAAAAACTAAATAAAATCTAACTAAATCTAATTAATTAAAAGATAATCCAAAGATAATCCAAATAAATAATCCTAAAATCAAATCAAATTCAAAATGAAATAGATAAAATCTAACTACCAACAATAAAAAAAATACTTAAAGATAAAATCTAATAAACCGTGCAGAATCAAATCTAACCTAACCGAAAATCAAATCAGCGAAAAATAAAATCAATACAAATCGTGGGAGCTCAAAATTTTGCTCTGTGAAATGCACTCGCAAAGTCCTGCTCTCTCCATCATCAACCAACCTTAGGGAAGGATATTTCGACTGAAACTCCTCACCCCAATAATGCTTCACACGCTGTCTATTCACCTTGAACACTCTCCCATCTTTTTCATCCTGCAAAGTAACTGCTCCATGGGGGAAAACCTCAATCACAACAAACGGTCCTGACCATTTAGATTTTAATTTTTCAGGAAATAATTTTAATCTAGAATTATAAAGCAAAACTTTTTGACCCTTGACAAACTCCTTAGATTTAATTTTTTTGTCATGCCACAGCTTAGTCTTTTCCTTATACATTTTCGCATTTTCGTAAGAAAATTGACGAAATTCTTCTAACTCATTAAGCTGCAGCATTCTTATTGCTCCTGCACGACTCAGATCAAAATTTAACTTTTTCAAAGCCCAAAACGTCTTATGCTCTAGCTCCAATGGTAAATGGCAAGCTTTCCCATACACTAACCTATAGGGAGACATACCTAGAGGAGTCTTATAAGCTGTCCTATAAGCCCAAAGAGCCTCATGCAACCTAAAGGACCAATCCTTTCTAGATGGATGGACTACTTTCTCTAAAATAGCTTTAATTTCCCTATTACTAATTTCAACTTGACCATTTGCTTGTGGGTGATAAGGGGTAGCTATCCTATGCTTAATCCCATACTTAGCTAAAAGCTTAGTTAAGATATTATTAACAAAATGTGTACCCTCATCACTTATTAGAGCTCTAGGTGTCCCGAACCACGCAAAGATGTGCGATTGGAGAAACCTTGAAACCGTCTTGGCATCACTCTGATGGCATGCGATGGCCTCCACCCACTTGGACACGTAATCCACTGCCAATAAGATAAAAACATTGCCATTAGAAGGGGGAAATGGCCCCATAAAATCAATACCCCATACATCGAATAGTTCAACTTCTAAAATGTAAGTAAGAGGCATTTCATCTCTAGGCCCCAAGTTTCCTCTCCTTTGATAAGCGTCACATTGCTTGTAGAACCAGTGGGCATCCTTAAACAAGGTAGGCCAGAAGAATCCGCAATGCAAAATCCTCATAGCTGTCCTTTGACCGCTGAAATGGCCTCCATACGGCGAAGAGTGACATTGCTCCAGGATTTCGGTTGCTTCATCACCTGAAACGCACCTACGAATAATACCGTCAGAGCATTGCTTATACATAAATGGCTCATCCCAATAGAAAAATTTTGCATCATGCTTAAACTTTTTCTTTTGCCTCCAATCCATGTCAATAGGAGTGACTCCCTTTACCAAAAAGTTGGCAATATCAGGAAACCAAGGGACATCCCTAACTACCTTTATTTCAACAGCAAAGAGCTGTTCATCTGGAAAAGAATCGGAAATGGCAGATTGCTCCAGGAAAGATGATGACGAATCAAGACGAGATAAATGATCTCCAATGACATTTTCTGATCCCTTCTTATCCTTTATTTCCAAGTCGAATTCCTACAATAATAAAACCCAACGAATTAGTCTAGGCTTTGCATCCTTCTTAGTCATTAAATACCTTATTGCTGCATGATCCGTGAAAACCGTGACTTTGGATCCAACCAAATATGGCCGGAATTTCTCAAAAGCAAACACAACAGCTAACAACTCCTTTTCAGTAGTTGTGTAGTTGACTTGTGCCTCATTTAAAACCTTGCTTGCATAATATATAGGATGAATAAATTTGCCTTGCTTCTGCCCCAACATTGCACCTACTGCAGCATCACTCGCATCACACATTACCTCGAATGGAAAATTCCAATTAGGTGCGCAGAGAATGGGTGCTGAGATTAAAGCAGCCTTCAATGTTTCAAAAGCCTTCCTACAATCTGCATTAAAGTCAAAAACATGATTAGTGCACAATAAGTTACAAAGAGGTTTACTAATTTTGGAAAAATCCTTTATGAACCTCCTATAAAATCCAGCATGCCCTAAGAAACTCAGAATTCCCTTCACTGAATTCGGTGGCTCTAGTCTTTCAATAACCTCAACTTTTGCTCTATCAACTTCTAGACCATTCTTAGAAATCCTATGACCTAACACTACCCTCCTTCACCATGAAGTGGCACTTCTCCCAATTAAGAACTAGATGGGTATCCTCACATCTTTTTAACACCTTACCTAAATTATCTAAACAACTCTGAAAAGACCCTCCAAAAACTGAAAAATCGTCCATAAAGACCTCAACAGTGGACTCAATCATATCAGAAAAAATTGCTAACATACACCGCTGAAATGTTGCTGGAGCATTGCAAAGGCCAAAAGGCATTCTCCTAAAAGCGAATGTCCCATAAGGGCAAGTGAAAGTGGTTTTTTCCTGATCTCCAGGAGCAATAGTAATCTGGTTATACCCAGAATAACCATCCAAGAAACAGTAGTAGGCCTGACCAGCCAATCGATCCAACATCTGGTCGATAAATGGTAGAGGGAAATGATCCTTTCGGGTGACTTTATTAAGCCTTTAGTAATCCATACAAACCCTCCAGCCAGTTACTGTCCTTGTGGGGATCAACTCATTATCTTTATTGCTCACCACAGTGACACCTCCTTTCTTAGGAACACATTGGACAAGGCTTACCCAATTGCTATCGGCAATTGGATAAATCATCCCAACATCCAACCATTTAATTACCTCCTTTTTAACAACCTCTTTCATTGCAGGGTTAAGCCTTCTTTGTTGCTCAATACTCCTAAAGGATCCCTCCTCTAGAGTGATTTTGTGCATACAAAAAGATGGGCTAATACCCTGAATATCAACCAATGTCCATCCTATAGCTTTGCGGTATTGCTACAACAATTTTATTAAGGCCTCTTCATGCTCCGGCATTAAATCTGATGCAACAATAATGGGCAATGTCTCACTTTCCCCAAGATACACATACTTTAGATGATCCGGTAAAGGTTTCAAATCTAAAGTGGGTGCCTCAATTAGGGATGGCTTAATTGGGGGAACCTTTATTTGATCTAAATCTAAAGACTCAACAACATCCTCACACCTAAACAATTCTTTTTCATTTTTTCTATCTAAAGAACAAAATTCAAAATCTTCTACACTAACCTCTCCATGCTTTTCCAAATGCTTATCAGCCGAATCCTGTATTGTTGTCTCAATAACTGTGCTTTCCAGAATCCTAATGAAGGAGCAATCCTCCATTTCGTCTGGATATTTCATGGCTTTAAAGACATTAAATTTCACTTCCTCATTACAGACTCTCATTGTTAATTCTCCTTTTTGAACATCTATTAATGCCCTACCAGTAGCCAAAAATGGACGACCTAGAATAATTGGGACATCTTTATCAGCCTCATAGTCTAAAATAATAAAATCAACAGGAAATATGAATTTATCCACTTTTACTAAGACATCCTCAATTTTACCCTCTGGATATGTGATAGACCTATCAGCTAATTGGAGTGTAACTGTGGTAGGTCTAGCTTCACCAATACCTAACTTTCGATAGACCGAAAGAGGCATAAGGTTAATGCTTGCACCTAAATCACAGAGTGTTCTACCTAATTCCTTTCCACCTATAGACACAGGTATAGTAAATGACCCTGGATCCTTAGCCTTGGGGGGTAGCCCATTCTTAAGAATAGCACTACACTCCTCAGTAAGAGATACAGTTTCAAACTCACCTAACCTTTTCTTTTTAGTCAAAATATCCTTAAGAAATTTAGCATAATTAGGCATTTGCTCTATAGCTTCTACTAAAGGGATATTTATATACAACTGCTTAAGAATCTCTAAAAACTTTTTAAATTGACCATCCTGATTCTTAGGCTTTTGCCTTTGTGGAAAAGGTAGAGGTGACACATAAGGTGGGGGCGGCACATATGGTGGTTCTACATCTGGCACAGAACCAGATGCTCTATCATCTTTATTGCTGCCTCCAGCACCCTGACCAGACTCCAACTCTTTCTCGACAACAACATTATTATTTCTATCACCATTTTTATCTATAACCTGGGTTTTACTAGGCTCAATTCTTTCTTCTAATGGCTTACCACTCCTAAGAGTAACTGCCTTTAGCTGCTCCTTACCTTTCCTTCTAGGGTGTTCAGTATCTGATGGAAGTTTCCCTTGAGGCCTTGCCTTGAGCTCATTAGCTAGCTGACCCACTTGCAATTCCAGGGCCCTCATCGAAGCTTGATTACTTTGAATTGCGGCATCTGTGCGAGCCATAAATTCTTTCATCATCGTCTCGAGAGAATTCTCCGAATGTTGCTGGGGCAAAGCCTGCTTATTTTGCTGGGGCATTACCTGCGCTTTAGCGAATCCCGACTGGTTCATCTTCTGTTGCGCTTGTACGTTATTTCCTTCACCTCCCCATGAGAAGTTGGGGTGGTTGCGCCAACCTGGATTATAGAAGTTAGAATAAGGGTTGTTCCTCTGATTACCTACAAAAAACACAGAAGCTAGATTGCTGGGGCAAAACTCGTAGTTGTGGTCTTCACCGCAATAGACATATGCTTCGTCCGTGACTTGGTTCACCACTGCTGCAGGCTCCATAGCTGGTGGCTGCTGATGACTAATCACTGTCACATTCTTAAGAGCGTTAGCAATCATTGCAAGATCAGCCCTAATGGTGGACACACCATCAACCTCTAATACACTCTTAATCTTTTTATTTGTGCCTCTAACATCCGACCACTGACAACTATTAATAGATATTCTTTCTAAAATTTCATAGGCTTCATCAAAAGTTTTTGCCAAAAGGGCCCCTCCAGCCGAAGCATCGACCATACCTTGGGTTACTCCATTTAAACCATTGTAAAATGTTTCCATTTGAATACAATGAGGTAACCCATGGTGGGGACACTTTCGCAAAAGCTCCTTAAACCTTTCCCAAGCCTCACTAAAAGTCTCATCTTCAAGTTGCCTAAACCCTACTATTTCACTCCTTAATTTAGCATTTCTATTAGGTGGGAAATATTTACTCAAAAATTTTTCAGCTAACTCATCCCACGTCCTAATTGATCCTGGAGCAAAAGAGTTTAACCATGACTTTGCTCCATCTCTAAGAGAATACGGGAACAAAGTTAATCTAAGAGCATCTCTAGGCACTCCTTGAATTACAAAAGAATCACTAACTCCTAGAAAGACTTAAGATGTAAATGAGGGTCTTCAGATGACAAACCATGGAATTGCCCCACAGTTTGCAACATCTGAAACATTACCGGTTTCATTTCAAAATTCGCCGCTTGGATTTGGGGACGTGCAATCTCTGGATTCAACTCATTAAACATCGGGACAACATATGCTAGAATGGCTCTAGTCCTATCGTTCGCTATCAAGATAGGATTCTCAGCCTGATTATTTCGCTGCTCATTTTGCTCAAACAGTGGGTTTTGCTGCAGCAACGGATTCTGCTTGGGGTTTGCTGCTGCTGGACCTTCAGGAACCTGTGGAAGTTGCGGGACGTTCTCCATCTGGTTTCTGCGCTGCTCCCTCCTTCTGTTCCTAAATGTCCTTTCAATTTCTGGATCAAGCTCAAACCGTACCCCAGGCGGATCGCTCATGCACCAAAATCACACCTGCAAAAACAAAAGAAACAATCAAACAGTTCTAGAACCAAACCACTAAAACACATACACAAAACAGATCAGATAAAAACTTATTCAAGTCCCCGACAACGGCGCCAAAAACTTGTCGGGCTCCTAGAGTGAGTAAAAATATAGTATAAAATACTCTAGAATTCCTGTGCAAGTATACACAGTCTGCAGCAAGTAATATTATCAATCCAAGGTCTGAATGCGTTTCCACTTTATCTATTTTGTGCAACTTCCTAATGGTTTCGAAGGTAATAAAAATGTTGGGTTTTATAAGAATTATGCTGAAGCAAAATAAATGACAGAACAACGAGTAAACAAATAGATAGATAGATTAAAGACAGGCGCTGGTTAGGCTTTAGTGATTGTTCTAAGATATGCTCTAGCAATATTATTGATCATGCATTTGTCGCAGTATTATTAGCGGATTCCTCCCGGAACTCCGGATCTTTCGGGATATGTTTCAAACCCAATGAAGAGCGACCGATCAAGCACTAGGCAACTGGCTATCCCTAGCTCAGTCACTGGCGTTCACCAATACACAATGATCGTAGTGTGGATAATTGCCACACACTCTCTAAATCATCCCTGAAACTAGAGAGAGCTATTCACACCGGCTGGCCAGGCGGGCATAAAATAAGAATAAGCACAACAATTAACCAAAATGCGATAGTCAATTTATTACTAGAAATGAAGCACAGTAATCACATTATTCCTAACCAACACCCTTAGCTACTTAGTTCATAATAGGCATAGGAATACGAATTACAATCTGAGTATGCATGTCCATAGCCACAAGTTAATAAAGAAAGTAAACTCCCTAATCAGCTTGCGGTAGATGGTGTTCTTGATGATCTTCAATCTCCCTATACTATTCGGCTTCCAAGGGAAAACATGGAATGAGTTTGACTTGGACGGCTACTTCCTTTTATAGAAGGAGAGGAGACTTGAATTAGGTCAACTTGGACACGTGTAGGGCTCTCCTTGCTCCTTTATCCCGAAAATAACTCAACAGAAGTCGGTTCATGAAGTTGGCTAACGAGCTGTGATGTGGCAGTTTCTACTCCCAGTTTTGTTGCAGCATAGAATTTGCTCCCTCCAGTCGCTCAGTAGCATAATCTGCACAAAATAATTTCCAAAGCTTCCATTCTTCCAAATGGGTTAAATCATGTAATATCTCTCTAAAACCAACCCTATTAAGCATTGAAGACACACAAATCCTTATATAAATGATGCCTAAATAACTACCTTTTGGGCAGTTATCACTTTTTCAGCCTCAAGGGCCCTCTCAACCTCTTTTTTTCTTCTTCTCTCTTTTTCTCAGTTTCTTCCTTTTTATTCTCATCCTCCATATCTCTTTTTCTTTCCAATTCATCTTCAACCCTCATGCTCTGTAACTCTCTTTCTTTTTCAATCCTTATCTCATTTAGTGTATCTTGTTTAGCCCAGTATCCTTCAACAATTAACAGAGCCTGCACAACAACTTGTCAAATCATGTTTTCAAATATGTGTGTTGGCATCCTTGTCATCTTATGAGGCTCAATGTTTAGGGGCTTCTTAGTTTCAGCTTTCTTGGACCTTTTCTTCTTGGCATTGTAAGTTACAAACGGTTTGTCCCTGCGCAAAGAAGAGTTAGTTAAAGGATTAGGAACGTTACCCATGGCAACCTCTTCTTGCCGTGAACTTTCCCCTAATTTAGAAGATTCTTCAGCTTCACGCAATCTTGCCTCTTCTTCAATAGACGCACGCCTCTTAGCTCCCATCTCACGGATCATGACATACTCCTTAGAGCATTTTCTAAGAGGTTTTTTCACTAGTTTTCTGCGTAAGATGAAGGGACTCAGTGGGTGTGACCTTCTTGTGTCGAGAACTGCTTGGATTCTCCCTTGTAGCAGTCGACATTGTCATGGATGAGGGAGTTGGAGCCATGGGTCTTCGTTCCACAGTAGCTTGTGAAAAACCGTGGGTCTCTCGGTTCTTTCTTCGTGCATGCGTGGAGTGGAACTTTCTCCTTGGTTTCGATCAACTTGTTCAGCACTTTGGGCACTCCGATTACTCAAAGATCGAGTAATCTTGCGAGGTATTGAGGATCGAGGAGTGTTCTTCATGCTTCTTGGCGTGGGTCTTGCAGTTTCAAGAGAGAATATGGAGAGTTGGTAGGTTTGACTTGAATTCAAGGAGGTCTAATTTAATTGTGAAAAAGAAAAACATAAGTCAAGCTATTTATAGGTTTCCAAAAATTAGGTCACGTGTGATAGCGAGCAGAAATGTCGCTATTTTAGTCCCAATTTATTAGGTTTTTTTGTGCTTTAATTGTGTTTTTATTGAAAATATTTAATGTAATTTGTCATTTGGTCTTTAGGAGCAAAATTATGGATTTTGGGGAAAAAGTGCCCAAAATGAAGCCATTGAAGCCCAATTTCCATGCTTGGGTCAAAGGGGAGTCAAAAGAGATCAATCATGTGAAAAAGGCCCAAAAGAAATGAAGTAGAGGCTCAAAAGGAAGCCCAATCCACAGCTGGAAGTTCTGGAAAATGCATAGCGTCGAGACGCTGTAAGGACACCGTCGCGACGTTGTCCATTTCTTGGGCGCCAAGTCGATGACGTCACAGCGTCGCGGCGCTGTGCCAAATAGCGTCGCGATGGTACCCCCTTTTCGAGCCTATAAAAGGCGCCCCTTGGTGCCTCATTTCATCATCAATCACCATTTCCTCCATTCTTTCCTTCCTTTCTTTGGCTCCTTTGGAGCCTCTCTCTAGGCTTTCTAGCCTTTTTGAGGAGCATCCTAGGAGGCTCAAGGAGTGTTCGGCGGGAGTCCGAGCGTTAGCGAAGGGGTTTTTCGACGGTCAATTCCTTTCCTTTTATTATGCTCTTAATTATGCTTTCCATTGTAAATTTTGTGGATATTTTAGCTATGTATAGCTAAACCCCAATTTGGGGTCTTGAAATGAAATTATAGTCAAAATGTTGTTATAATTACATGTCTCTTGCCCTTTTTCCTAATTATTTGTATGGATCTGCTTAATGCTTTATGCAATCTGGCCAATTGTGTATTGATCTGATTCTTAATGGAAACTCGACGGAGAGAAATTAGGATAGATCGTAATCCATGCAACTAGTTTAATTGCCCGTCGTGACAACGGGATTAGTTGATTAAACTTAGATTCCTAAAATGAATCAGAGCGTAATAATTAATGATTTTTAATGGCGCTAAGGACACTTAGGTTGTTAAAATGAATTAATTACAATTAGGGGAGACCGACAGGAGAACCTATGTGATTAACGGAGATTCTAGGATTATAATTAGTTGGGCAATGAGATAGGATAATTATAATGAACGTTTAGCTAATAATTGATTTTCAAGACCCCTCTTCCCATTCAAAAAACTCTTTCTCCATATTTTATCGATTGATCAAATTTTCTCTTTAATTGCTTTGATTTTTAAATTTCTTTGATTGTATGATCCGATCCCTAAATATTATTTCGCCCAAGTACTTTTAGTGCTCAAGGAATCTTTGCTTGCTTAATTTTCGCTTCGCCTCCCTGTGGATTCGATACTTGGTATTACCTACCGTTTTATATTACTTTTGACGACCCATGTGCTTGTGGTAATCGTAAACAAACGACGTAACAACGTGGCTGTCACTGCCCTCGTCATCGCATTTCCAAATGAATTGGGGAAAAATGCGGTTTCATTTTCCCAGTTCACTGTCTTCCTTATTTGTTTCTCCTTTTGTTTTTCGTGGTTTCTTTTCTCCTTTTATTGGCTAAAACAATAACAAACTTATTAGAATGTTCACACATTTAAACATGATTATTATTTATTATCTTTTTTTTTCTAAACAAATTCAAAATAACTTGGGCATTTCAACTCCCAGGTAAATCCCCAGGAAAAGGTTTTCCCTACGGTCAACTTAAATACATTTTCCTAGACATGATTTTCCTAGACAGAGTTTACTCTTGCCCATACATTTTTTTATTCTATTATTTTTTTTATTTTTCATATTAATCCACATAATGTACAAAAAGTTCTTAGAAATAGAAATCATACCATATCTATTATGGACACAAGGGCTTCTTTAGCCCCAAAACTTTTTCCTCAATATGGCTTAATCCTTTGACCATTTACCTTGAAATGTGTACCTTGGTGATCCATCAATTCTACCGTTCCATAATAAAAAAATTCCCACAATCTTGAATGGTCCTGACCATCTTGATTTCAGCTTCCCTGGAAACAACTTCAGTTTTGAATTAAAGAGCAGCACTTGCTGGCCTTTATGAAATTTGTTCGGATGTATCCTTCGATCATGCCACCTCTTAACCTTCTCCTTATATAATTTTGCATTTTCGTAGGAGAAATGGTGGAGCTCTTCCAATTCATTCAGCTGCAATTTTCTCTTAACTCCAGCTTTGTCTATATTGAAGTTGAATTTCTTCAACGCCCAATATGCCTTGTGTTCCAGTTCTAGAGGTAGATGGCAAGCTTTTCCAAATATAATCCGCTACGAAGACATTCCCAAGGACGCTTTATATGTTGTTCTATGTGCCCATAGTGCCTCATCAAGACGTAGCGACCAATCTTTCCTAGAAGGGTCTACTGTTTTCTCCAAAATTGCTTTGATCTTTCGGTTAGAGAGCTCTGTTTGTCCATTCATCTGAGGATGGTAAGCATTTCCAACCCCATGCCTGATGTTATATTTGGAAAATAGATTCGCTATCATCTTATTTAAAAAATGAGTACCCTCATCGCTTATGATATATCGAGGAGTTTCATATCTTGTGAAAGTGTTCTTCATAAAGAATTTCTTTACTACCTTCGCATCATTGGTTGATGTGGCTATGGCCTCGATCCATTTTGATACATAATCAACTGCAAGTAGAATATAGATATTTCCAAATGACGGTGGGAATGGGCCCATGAAATCTATTCCCCATACGTCGAAGATTTCCACTTCAAGTATAAAGTTGAGTGGCATTTCACTCTTAGCTGTTAGATTCCAGATTCTTTGGGAATGATCGCAGTTCTTAGTAAATAGATGTATCTGAGTCTGGCCATTAAATCCGAATGGTCCTCCCTGTTTGACAAATGGGGTTGCATTTGATGTGCTCGCATTTTGTTCTCCCAAAGACAAGTTAGGGTGCTGCCTCCATCCAGGATTATATATGTTCGAATAAGGATTTATTCTATTTTGCACTCCAACGAAACAAACTGAAGCTGGATTTTGCAGACAATCTTCAAATGAGTGTTCTTCATTGCAAGTGGTACACATGGGGGTTGAAACTTGATATATGGCTGCAACTTGAACTTGACTACCCAAAGTCAGGTTCATTAGCATATCATTCATAGTTAGCATCTGTTCTGAGAGTGTTTCTAGATGATTGACTTCTTGGACCTCAACGCTACTCCTTGAAGGTGTTTCTTCCTCTCCCCATTGACTGTGGTTGGCAACAATAACATCTAGAATTTCATTTGCCTCATTGCAGGTCTTTTGAAGTAAAGAACCATTAGCTGATGCGTTGACTACTGCTTTAGAAGCTGGAGTCAATCCATTGTAAAAATGCTCTACAAGAAGACATGCGGGCAAGCCATGTTGTGGACATTTCCTTATTAGCTTCTTGAAACGTTCCCATGCTGTATTTACCCCTTCTTGTGGTCCTTGTTTAAAAGTGATAATTTCCCCTCAGATTTTTGCATTCTTTGTGGGTGGAAAATATTTCAAGAGAATTTTTCAGGAAGATCATCCCATGTGGTGATGTTATCCGGTGGAAAAGAATCTAACCATGCTTCTGCATTACCCTGTAAAGAAAATGGAAAAAGTTTCAAATGTAGAGTCTCGTTGGATACTCTATTGAGCTTAAATGAGTTGCATATTGTTGCCTTCTAGAGTGGAGTAAAAAAATGATAAAAATGCTCTCTAAAATACTATGCAATTGCACATAGTCTGCAACAAGTGATAAGTAATTTACGTATCCACGAGGTTTTGAATAGCTTCCACTCTACCTATTTTATGTAACTCTTTAATGGTTTCAAGATTGTTAAAATGATTGATTTTGATAAAATGCTGAAGCAAAAGAAATAACAAAACAGTATGTAAACGGATAAAGTAGACAGATTAGAAACAAACGTTGGTCAGGATTTCTGTAATTGTTTTAAAAGATGCTCTAGCAATAATATTGATTAGGCAATTCTCTTGTAGTCTTATCAGCAGAATTCTCCCGAAACTTTGGATTTTTTGGAATGTGTTTCTGCAGGGATAAAAGCCCTAGCACAGCAGAATTTATCAGAGCACCTAATCAATTTAAACGCCGATTGGAATACCAATACGACGGTAAAAATATACAACAGTAAACACATATTAAAGCTACTATATAGGTTATTAAACATGCTGGAAAAAACTTATAAAACACCCTAGATCTAATCTAGATGATCCTAGCGATCAAAGGATAAAAGGAAACTCACTTTCGCTGAAGATCTTGACCGAAAAACGCCTTTTTTCGTCTATGATCTAGGAAAAACATCAGCACCTTTTGACCTCCTTCGTTGGATTTTTCTCCATGAACACCACCGCAAAGCTACACTTGTATTTTCACTGGTTACTTTGTTGAGGGGCTTGTGGGAGCAAAAATCTCTAAGGGTTATGGAGAATTCTTTTTGTTCTTTGTGTTGCACGAGAGAATTAGAGGACTTGAGAGAGAATTGGGGTTTCAGATACTCAATCACCAACGAACGAGGGAACTAAAAGAGTCTTACGGAAGAATAGAAAACCATCTTCTAAAAACCCTCTCAGTCGTGTAACCCACCTAGGTTAGTGGGTTGAAAAATTCAATCAGTTACAATTAGCTGATAATTTATTAATAAATTAATATTAAAAATTAATAATATAATTAATTTAACAATTAAATTAATTATTATTTATATAAATAATATTTACATATTCCTACATAACCTATAGTTTTAATGTAATTCAATTAAATCAAATTTAATTAAATTAAATTAAAACAAATAATTAATTAATTCACCAATTAATTAATATTATAATTAAATATCATATCTTTAATCATATTTTTCTCAAATAAACTATAGTATTAATGTGCATCTAATGCACATTAATTTTAACCTATAGTTTTAATGTGAATCATATTAATATATTTTAACTTAATATTGAAACGCCTTCGAATATATAATTCTCCCTTAGAAATTTACCTCAATGCCCTAAATGAGCTACCGGTGGGACCTAATGGACGTAGAGAACATAAGCTCCAACGATATGAGAATAATTGGCTAAACTCATTAACTAAGTTAATAAATGTTCGTTAATTGTGGTTCACTCCACTAAAGAACCACAACTGCACTCTTCTCATTGCATATATATTTCTATGTCCACGGATATCGACTATCAACAGCAAGTCAGCCCTTCACGTGTGTTCGTACCCCAACTAGGTCAAATTACCGTTCTACCCCTGGGCTACCTGTTTATCCTTAAGTTCCAGTGCTCCTCTAATGAACAACTTGTTTGAGGTCCAACCAACAAACAGAAGTCCCTCTCATGCCATATAGAGGGCAGGACCCATTGTTCAAGACCCGGAGACACCACTTAAGGGAACACACCTCTACTTACCCTAGAGAGAGGAAGAAGTGAATTCCATCTTGTGTGATTATGTTCCCAGCTCCCCACTCGGTCTTGTCCCCAAGATGGTAGGCTTATTGAGTTGCCGTGTAGGCTACTCTCACCCATACAAATCAAAGGACAATCCCTCACGGATAGAAGTCCATAATCCACTCAGGATTGATACCAAGTTGCCTAGGTCATCCTAGTGAAATAGAAACCAAACTAACTAACAGTGTTACAACTAGTGGTTAACTATTTCGCGGTCCGGTCTTATGCAAACTCATTGCATAGGATACCCCCCACTTTTATGTCCACTACATGAACGCATTGGATCATTGTGTTTGTATCATTATACAAAGCGAGTCGTATCCAAGTGTCACCAGGATAAGGTACCCAACCTTATCCCTATACTATAGACCCTTTAGGTTGTATCTCGAACATTGATCCCCGTATGTCCCTACATAATAGTTCAAGCCTCATACTAACAGCCTAGGAGGTTTAGTTTATTGGATTAGGGTTAATAAGACAAGATTACTCAATACAAACAATATATAAATGACCAATACATCATTTTATTAATGTTCGGTCAAAAGTTACATTTACTATCTACGAGTTTTAGGGCATAAAACCCAACAAACTCTCACTTGAACTTCAAGATAATGGGAAAGTATATACAAAATAATCAAAAGCTTGAAGCTTAGCTCATGATTGAAAGTAAATTGCAAAACATAAATATAAGCAAACTCGTCGTAGAGAAAAGATAACTGAAGTTAATATTAAAGAATCAACTGAGTACAAAAGATTAACTTAGAACTGAAAGTATATGAAAAACAATAACGAATTGCTGGAAACTAAAGAGTGCAAAATAGAAAATAAATACAAGGCTTTACTAAGGATCTCTCTCTCAATATCTAGCTAGCTCTTGCCCTTTTTCAAGGAGAGACAAGCCTTTCTCTTCTTATTCTTTCGAATAAAAGAGCCGACAGAGACTAAGGATCCAAAACTCGGAGTGGTTACAAGGTGAGAAGAGAGAAACTAAAAAAATAAATCCTGAGGACGAAAATTCCAAATACCGAGCTCTCTTTGCTTCTTGCACCTTCGTCCCCTTTTATAGACCTTGGAATGTAAGGTTGGCTGCCGAGATCAGTGTGAGAAGGTATTGGAAGGTAAGAATTCGTGAATCTCGGTATTCTATTGATAGGACCAAAATAGTCCTATTTTATCACCTCTAATCTAAGCTTGTTAGAGGAATTTTATGCTTTACTTCTCTTACTTACAGGTTCTTTGAGCTTAGGCAATGTCGAGAGCCAATCACGCTAAATTGGTGTTAATTCGGGCCAATTATGAAGTTTTGGAGCCACCTCGGTGTCTTCGACGGCGAGGAGGTGAAAAGACCCAAGTGTATTGAAGTGGGCCTGAAGAACGACACCAAGAGCCGAAGATTGAAGCCCCGCACCGAGATTTAACGAGACAAAACCGAGAAAAAAGACAACATGCTCGGATTAGGGACGACGTCGAGACGCTGCCCCTAGCGTATCGACTCCGACAAGAATACGACACGAAGATCAAAGTTTGTGGCGTCTCGACGCCGAGCCTAGCGTCTCGACGCCACGACGTTTTCTATAAATATAGGACTTTAGTTTAGTCTGCCGTTAGGTTAGAATTTTGGCCATTTTTTTATTTCTTTCGTCTCTTTTACTTTCCAGCTTCTGAATAGACCTTGTTGGGTCATTATTTATGCAATCTTTTGTATTAGTTTATGCTTTTACTTTGTTTATGAGTAGCTAAACGCTTTTATATTGTTGGATTGGGATTATGTTCTAAATGTTATTGAATCTTGACTGAGTTTTCTGGTATTTCAATTATGTTCTTACTGTATTTCTATTGAGTTTTGCATGTAATCCCGTTTAAACCAATACATGAGATTAGTTTCTTAGGCTTGACGATCCTATGAGATTTCTGCTTGTGTATTCTATTAGTTATTTTTAGATAGGCACTAGGCTGAGGCAAGACAATCTCTACAGAGTGACGACCCTTGATACACCTAGGATGCTTGCTAAAGGTTGTATGAATTAGATTTAAATCGAATTTAAGTTTAGTTAATACGATTCCGGGCCCATGATCCTAAAACGGCCAGTTTAAGTAGGTAATTGTGAGGTTTCAGATTAATTATTTTAGATTAGTTAGACATGATTTAGTAATCATTGCGAGGTTTCAGATGGTTGCTACTTTATGCATGAGGGGCGACGATCGATAATGTTAATTTATTTAATCATGTTAATTGCAGGGTTCTGGGTTAACAGGTTAATTAAACACAAGATAGTATAGGGGGGGTCCTCTGAGTAACCAAGAAGCCAACCAGACTAATAAAAATCAGCATAGAATGAGTTTTCGAGAAAACTAGAAAGCCAAGTGAAATAGCATTCAGACATAAGAAATCTCAATCTAACGGTCCCTTTTATGATATTGATTTTCGCTTTATTTTTCTATATCACATGCTTATTTCTTTTTTCTTTCAACTCCGTATTCTATCTCACTACAACAAATATGACATACGATAACATTAAAAAAACGCTATCGTAGGCTTTTTATAGCGTTTTTTGAAATGTTGTCGTAGCCGATGTTATTGAAAGTCTCTGACTTTTCATAGCGTTTTTTCAACGTTGTGAAAAATGCTATTAAAAGTTCACTTTCTATTGCGTAATTTTAGTGTTATGGAAACTTTTCATAGCGATAGAAAAAAAACATTATGATTGCCCTTTAATAGCGTTTTTAATAGCAGTTAAAAAAATGCTATAAAAAACATATGATAGCGTTTGTCATAGCAATTAAAAAACACTATAGAAAACATATTATAGCAATTTTAGGCATGTTGTCATAGCCGATGTTATTGAAAGTGCGTGACTTTTTATAGCATTTTTCCATGTTATAGAAAAAGCTATAAAAGTTCCATTTTCAATTAAATAAATTTGATATTATAAATTTTTTTATAGCTTTAACAAAAAAAAAATGTTGACGGCCTCGAGAGGGTGGGATCAAACCCTGTTGGAGCAGCATTTTAATGTCGTGGAGGTAAGCCTCATCTTATCTATCCCCATTAGACAACATTTCCCTGTGGACTCAGTTATCTGGAACTATGAAAAGTCTGGGCTCTTCTCAGTCAAAAGCGGGTACAAGTTGGCGCAGTCAGTTGTCCTGGCGCGGGGGGCCTCGTCCTCATCCCCCGACTCTATCCATGGCTGGTGGAAGGGATGTTGGAAGTTAATGATTCCAAGTAAGATAAAGGTGTTCCTTTGGAGAGTGTGTCTGAATAGGCTGCCGACGATTGATAATCTGATAAGAAGGGGCGTAGATCTGCTGGATGTGTGCTTTTTTTGCCGGAGACGGAGGGAATCTAGCATCCACCTCTTCTGGGAATGCAAATGGGCCAGATCAATCCTTCGAGAAGCAGGGTTTGGGGGGGTTTTGGAGAGAATCCGAGCAGGGTGTTGTCTACAACTCTGTAGGGACATCAAGGAAGGGATAAGGGAGAGAGCTTCGAGGAATTGGTGGTGTTATGGTGGGCAATGTGGTCGGCCCGTAACAAAGCTCGCCTCCAAGGGGCTGAAAGGCCGGGTGGGCTAGTGGAATGGGCTAAAGGGTATGTAATGGCTTTCCGTGAGGATGGAAGGAGTAGGGAGGAAGGTCGAGAGACGATCTGTCGTGAGAAGATAGTGTGGCGGGCGCCGAGGAATGGCTGGTATAAGTTGAATTTTGATGCCTCCTTTCTGTCTGAGTTGTCCAGGGCTGGCCTAGGGATAATTGTGAGAGACGTTATGGGTCAGGTGATGCTTTCGGCAGTTTTCACTAAGGATAATGTGAGAGATGTCGACATGGCTGAAGGATATGCAACTGTGAAAAGTTTGGAGCTGGTGAGAGATATGGATTTCGGCCCATCATTTCTTGAGACGGACTCGAGTAGAGTTTGCCAGCTCCTTAATCGAGAGCGTGAGGATGCTTCTGAGTTAGGTATGACTATTGCAGATGCACTGATGGTTGTTCCTTCTTATTTGCAGGTATTGTTTGGGTTCACTCACCGTGAGGGGAATCGGGCGGCACACCGATTGACGAGGTTAGCAATAGGTCGAGGAAATGATGAGGTATGGATGGAGACCTACCCTAGTTGTCTGGAGGACGTAATTTTGTGCGATACAGCTTATATGGAGGCATGAGGTGGGGGGCTAAGCTATGCAGGTTTCCGCTTCTACACCAACGGACGTGAAAATGCAATCAGGGAAGGTTTTCTGTGTTTCCTTTCCTTTGTGTTTGTGTTTGCCTGTTGTGGAGTACATTGAGGAGATTGCATGTTCATGGGGGTTTGGGGTGTTTTTGCATGCTAGTGGATATTAGACTGATGAGGGTTGCATATGAGCATTTGGGCTTATCAATTCATGTTTTGTTTTGCTTTCTTGTTGCTATGAAGCTTGGTTGGAGTCATTCATCTGAGCATTGGGCTTTTGGTTTTCTAGGATCAGTGGACACTGGGGTAAATGCTAATAGCTGAGTTTCTGGGTGTTTTACCATGATATTGTTGTTTGAGTCTCGTTTCCTCTTTCTTTAGTGTATAGGTGAAGTTTTGCTTGCTAGTATAATTTTGGGGCCAGTTTATTGCTTTCTGTTTGTTTTGCACTTTTTGAGCACTTGGCCTATCCTTTAGGTAGACTTGAAGGTCTAGATCTGCTTTATGGGGTTCATAAGTCTGTTGTCACTTCGATAGGGGTAAGGTTTCGCTAGGGAGTATCTGATTGTTGCGAGGTTGGGTGTTGTCTTGGCCTTTGGGGAATTGAGAGGTTTGAAAAAAGGGAAAAGAAAACGAAAAGGGAAAGGAAAAGAAAAAGAAAACAAAGAAATGGAAAAGCGAAAATGCGAAATGGAAAGAAAGAAAATGAAAAGCTTGAGTGGTTTGAGGCTTGGGGGTTTATTTGGGGGTATATGCACACTTTTGTTTCCTAAAAGCTTTTGTGTCCTTGATTATACATAAGCAGGGGGTAAAAAGAGCTACCTGCAGTGTGTTTCAGTTAGGCCAACCAAGGGTTGAAACCTGGGTTAGGGGTCCCTGCACTGTAGTGTGAAAGCTAGTGCCCTTGATTTGAGCATTAGTGTGCATTAGGATAAGGGAAAGGAAAATGAATCCTTTTCTGGTTCCTGGGCTTTGGGATAGCATGCCAAATCTGCTCCGATTGGTCTGCCTTGCGAAATCTTAGTTGCCAGTGTAGGGGGAAGATAGGTGGAGGAGCCCATAAATTTGTATCTGGATTATTAGAGGCTTCTTTAGGAAGGCTAAACACACACACACGCGAGTTTTCTTGGAAAGTTTTGATCTGTTCCCTTATTTTACTAGCTTGTGAAATCTTCTCTTAGGCTAAAGGTTGAGTGGATGTAGTACAGGATAGTGAGTATGGTTCAGCCCCTCTAAATTCTGCTATTGGCGTTTCATTCAGTGGGTATGGTATTTGCATGTGAATTGATGGGGTTTAGTTTAGGGGTGGTGGGCTTTTTTTTTTGGCTTTCTGTCTAAACTGCTTATTTGCTTGGATGTCTTAAGATGATCTATTTGGGTGTTCTGTTGCAGGTGGTGTGCCTAAGGCGCAAACCCACATGGAATAATCCATATTTATGTAGGAGGCAAGAGGATGGAGGTTTTGGATGGCTAACTGAATCCGGCTGTTTCCTACTAACTGGTGCTTAGTGTGCCACCACATACTCGTCAGAGAAAGGAGAGTGTTTTGTCTGGCTGGGAAGGATGATGTTTTCCTCAATGTGTAGAGTTTTGTTCCCCTTCTGATTGTCGCTTGTATTGGCTTGCCGTTTGGGCAATCTGCTTGGTTACAATGAAAGGTTGATGTTATCAAAAAAAAAAAAAAAACAAAAAAAAATGTTATGATTTATCTTTAATAGCATTTTTTTTATAATAGTGAAAAATGTTATAGAAAACAGATTTAACATTTTTAACTTGGTTGTGATAGCCAATGACATGGATAATGATGAACTTCAAATAGTATGTAACAACTTCTATAAGATTTTATATAAGTAACAAATTGTTTCAAATGTTATTCTAAAATTAACTCAATTATATAAACATTTAATGTATTTAAGTGCATTTACATCAAAATAAAATTTCAAGAATATAGACATAATACCAAGAGTTCTTTTGTTTTTGTTTTGTTTTTTTTTTTTTTTTTGATAAAACCAAGAGTTCATAATATCAAAGTGTTCTACTAATACATGTATAATCCATAATCCAAAAGTAAAAATAAAAATAAGTACATAATTCTAAAACACATTCATTTCAATAACATGTACACACATGGTCCAAGAGATTGAGATGAACATATCCTCCAATAAATATGTTGGTGTGTCATTGTTTCATTCACCTATAAAAAATATGTTTATAGGATCAATATATATTTACATTAATCAATAAACTAAATCAATATTTTAATTCAAAGAAACTAATCAAACTTGAAAATAAAGTTGTTTACATATTCAATTTATCAGTATATCATATAATTGTAATATCTAAAGCATCATCAATAACCAACAAGACACAATCCAAAGAAAACTCCATAAGCTCAAAAGTTACACAACTTTCATTTTAAATTTACATCTAGTGGGTCATAACCAATTATCTAACTCTAATAAACAATATAACCAACCATTTAAATCTAAACAATATAACCAAACATTTAAAAACAATCCATAGAGAATATCATAAACTAAAAGCAATCAATTGTATAATCAAACTATTAAGTAATCATCATGATAGAGGTTACTCTCCATAAATATAAAATTATGGGTTTGACTATTGATGATATATACAAGTACAAAAGGTCTTAATATGTAGAGACAAAAAGAAAGTTAGGAATTGCAGAGGTATAACTTCTCGAGTGAATCTAGTTATATTGCACTAACAATTTAACACATCATTTTAGTGAGTGTGCACTAGTTTTACCAAATCTCCATAAAATTCTAACTTTCAAAACTATTTTAGGGGAAAACGAGTGCATTGTTTGGTCTTACATGGATGGATTTTGAAACCTTCCTAATGTTTTGCAAATATTAGGTATGCAAACTTTTAGTACTTGCTTATAAATATTTTTCCTATAGTAGAGAGACAACTAAGTCATCGTACAATGTAATGCTAATGCACATATAACAAAAGACAGGAAAAGAAGAAGGGCAATCACTTCCTCTCATAACGAGTAAATGTGGTTAGAGGGTATGAGAACTAAAAACCTATATAGGTGCATGCCAAAGTGAGGATAGCTCACTGGTAATTGAACTTAAAAAAAAACATAAGTAACATGCATAGATCACAATAATCCCACCAAGGGGCACCAACTCAAACTCAAATTTCAAATACTTTCAATACATTTTGTAGTATTTTTAATTTCAAACTTTACCGGTAATTAATATCTCTGGCCTTTGTAAGAGTCACAATTGTCGTTGCTTCTTCAAACCTAGTGCAAAAAAAATTTCAACAAGTCTATTACTATTTTTCATGTTCCCAAACAAACCAAAATACATTCATCAATGCTAGAAGTCTACAAAAACTATTTATATTAGGAAGAAAACAATCTCAGTGAGTCCTTTTCTACAGTCTTCTATTAAAGTTAAATTCAATCATTGGCTTCCACCACCCCCAACCTTTTCTTAATTACCATGAATCCACCATAGCTAGAGCTCCAGTAAAGATCTTAAATCCACTTCATATCATAAACCCAAAGCAAACAGAAGTTCCAACACAAATTGAATCCACAGATCAGCAAAACAAGTCAGACCAAAATCACAGAATCATTAGCAAACAACACAAACAAAACCCCAAAAGCTCAAAATGAGAACACACAAAGTTTGCGAAACGATTTGCCAAGAGAATCACCTCGAAAAGAAAGTGTGTTGTCAATGTTTTGTTGAGTAGTGCAATTTTGGGCTCAAACTTCAATTTTGTGACAGTGCAATTTTGTTGAGCAGTGCGATTTTGGCCTTTGTAGATTAACTTCAACAACATTTGCGAGAAATTGAGGATTTTTAAATATCAAAACTAAATGTTGAACCTACACATATCTATAATCATGGTGACCTGCAAAGAACAATCCCATTGTTCTAACATCAATGCCACAATTACATTAAGATGGAAACAAATATAGAATTTAATAGGAAGAATATTTAAAGGAAACAGAACAAGAATTTGGAGATATTTGTGAAATTATGAACTCTCAATTCAATAAGATCTTCCCTAATTGCATTAAATAGATTTTACATTGTGAAAGAAAACCCTTGCTCTAGCTACCAGATCCATGAGTCAAATTGAACATGCAATTCATAGCTCAAAGCTCAAAATTAAAGCTCAAAATCAAAACCTTTCTAAAGAAGATTAAGAACTCACAAATGAATCAACGAAGTAAATATACATTAATAACCTGAAATCACATACATATGACAAATAAATCTAAATCCAATAGTCTAAAAAATAAATTATAACTCAGGCTTGAGTTGATGCAGTTGTTATTTTCCTGGAATCAAAATCCAATAGTCTGAAAAGTAAATTATAACTCAAGCTTGAGTATTAACACACTTATTTAGGCCTTAAACTTAAGTATTCAAAACCTTGTATATCAAGTGAAGTAAATAACTAAGATCTTCCTCTACTATTAACAGAAAAATGCCTTCATTTTCTGAAATGAAATGGCTTCATGTCGATCGTAAAATTTGAAACTAAAAACGAAACAAAAAATAAACACCTGGAAAATGGTCCAAATCTCAAATTAAGGACCAAGTTGTATCCTAAGAAAATCATCATTTATTTTATCTTGATCAACTTCAAAATGGTCCAAATACTTCTCATTAACACTCACTAATTACACAAACCAACTATTAATTCACATGGAACCACAGAATAATAAAAAATAAAATACTAAACAATTCAAAGAAAGGAAACTTAACACACCAAAATGCAAACTTTGCATGGCCTGGACATAAACCTGTGATAAAGGAAATGTTGATCAAATTAAATATTCTAATTTAGTGAACAAAAAGAATTCCACACAAAATAAGTTCTGAGCATATTTACATAAACAATTAAGTGTCTTCAACTGTGGAACTTAATTGAACTTTGATAAATGAGATTAAAGATGTTGATTCTAATAATTTGTTATGAATAAAAATTTGATGAGAAATGAACATTGTTCAAAGCTAGAAATTTAAACAACATGAAAATCTAAATAGAAAGAAAAGACATCAACATAACTAAATCATCACAATAACATAGATTAGCATTGAATCACAACAACAGACAACAATACAACTCAACATCAAATCATAACAGATCAGTAAAACAAGTTGGATTTCACCCTTTCTCATGTCACATTGCAGCAACTTAACATCACCGAATGATACCTCCAACTCGTAGCAAATCAAAAACTCTCTTGATTTGCATTGATCAACAAATAATTGATGGCTCAATCAGTTTTAATTAGCCCTACCCTCATTTATATTTCTTTATCATTAGTCAATTACTTACCTTCCCTTCACATCATTTCATATGTAATTTGGTATGATCTTTTACTTCATTTTCCTTTTTTAGTTTTTCCTTCTTAAGTCAATTTTCTCTCTTAAGCATACATAGCCTTTGTATAAATTGTGAAGGTAGTGGCTAGATTAAAGATTGAAAAAACAAAAACCTATTCTTTCATTTTAGAGTTTTTGATTTATCCATTTCTTGCTTCCGCTTGTGTTTACTTTCCAATTCAATTCTCTTGAAATATTTTCTTAAATGACACATAAGAGGAAAACAGAGATGAAAGTGACATCCAAGAGAAAACATCAGCAACTTGGAAACTAAATCGAACAACTTTCTATTCATGTCATTGAATGATCTAAGAAGAGAGACAAGCAAGTAAAGAAAAACAAGTTGTGAGAGAGGGCAAAAGTGTAGACTTAAAAACCATTGTTACCTTCTAAAGATTTTAATTCTTGAATGTAAACCTCAACAACTATTTGCGAAAAATTTTCTCTCAGTATTCAAAAATTGAATAACTTTCCTACCTTCACGCGGCTACTACATGTGCATATTCTTCTAGAGAAAACTTGTTTTTTCCTACAATATAAATAAGGCATGAACAAATAATATTTCTGATAAAGAGCACTTTGTCGAACTAATTTAATTCTTAATTTATAAGATTTAAGTCATAAGAACTGATATGTTGACCCCCGTTGACATGCAAAAGCATTTTTTAGTGTCTACCTTCCTCTCATAAAGATCCTCCAATGTTTCAGCTTGCAACACTTGATAACATACTGTGCAACAAGCTGTGAGGGACATACTAGATGAACAAAAACACCCTTTATCAATGAACTTGAGGATTTTAATGTAAACTAATATTTAAATAAATTAAATGAAAGAAGCTAGAATTTTTTATAATGAGATTACACAAGTTTGTATGTCAAACCTAGGAAGTGATAAAAAAATAATAAAATAAACAAGCATAAATGAAGATACTAAAAGCTTATAAAAAAAACAAAAGAAAAGTTTCACTTTAGCTAAAGAAAGGATAAATGCACCTGCTTTAGACCCACGTTAGAGGGAGGATCAATATCACCAAATAAGCACATATTGGATCAATAATATCATGATGATATATAACTATTCTTAAGTTCTAGACTACGAATGATGAGAAGGTAAGAAAATATTGTAAATAAGATATTTACATAATTAACAATTGAAAAGGCAATCAAAAACCTACCCTGGTAACTTCGTTTGAAGAATACATGGAAGAATTAGAAAAGGTCATCCTGCAGAGTTCAAGGATCGTTAAGGCCTAACGGAATAAAAGATACATACTTGAATTTTTTACCAAAGAAGACTAGAGCAGGCAATGCAACCTTCTCCACCAATTGAATTGAAGAAAAAGTTTCGATGGAAATGAAAACTTTAAATTTCAATTCATTTATCCTAATATAGAACATTTATGTTCTTCATTGGAATGACATACTATCAATATGTATGATAACTACAAAATATAATATAATATATAATAATTCTTAAACTAATTGGATGTGTGTCATTTGGTTGTTGGATAGTAAAGTTTGCAGTAATGATCACATAATAAAAAACAAGTTGGGTCATCAAACCTAGATCGTGTCTGTAAAAGTAATCTTCAAATTCTGCTCCCATGATGCAACAATTGACATTTCTACCATATAGAACAAAAAAATTGTTATTAACACTTAAACTAAAATCAAAATTAACCCATTAATTAAAAATATACAAACAACTATTATACATATATATATTCATGAATCATGCTTCTATTTCTATACGATAAATAGAGTTTTGAAAATGTCGTCCACAACTAAGATCTGGCAAAGACAGCTCAAATTTTACCATGACCAAGACTTTCTAACAATTTCTTTGACCCCTTAACATTCATTTCAACAAGCTTTTGAAGATACAAACTGACAAGGTACTTCTTGTCCAGATTCAAGATTAAAAGGTCTAAAAGTTGAACTGGACTTACTATCTCTCTCCTATTTCTGGAAAATTCTTATATTACTAGTATCCTGTAATAGAGAAGACAATGCCTTAGCAGTTGCTTCTTTCTCATCAATAGACTTGTCATCTAACATATTAACTAAGGGTTTAATGAATCCATCTTGTAAAAAAGAACCTAAAAGCTTGTAAAAAAAAAAAAAAAAAAAAACTTCACGTCAACCATGGCACTCGCCAGTTCATCAATCCTAGTGGTGTTGTGGTGCTCTTGGATCTTTACAGCCGATTTTAGATGGTTTTGAAAAGTTTAGAAGCCAGAATTACAAGCTAATGATCATTGCATAAATCGCAAGTGAAGGTGATGATTTGTGGGGAAGATGCGTGCAATTGGCATGAATGGTGTCATTCGAAAACTAGTTCAATTACAAGTAATAAGTAACGAGCTTGCCTAGGCTTTGCTACAAAGAAGCAAGGTTGTGTAAGGAGGAAGAGGATAGAGTATTAAAAGTTAGGCCCCGTTTGGTAACGTTCTCGTTTCTTGTTTCCGTTTCTTCATTTTTAATAAAGAAAAATAGAATTTCATGACCATAACACCTATACATTCAATAATAATAAACCTATATTCTTGTTTATGTTTGGAAAAAATTGCAAACAAGAACAAAAAATGAGAAACTAGTTTTAGTTGTTCCCAAAAGTTCTATACAAATTTTGGGAGTGTTTCTAAAAAATGAGAAACAAGAAACACACATAGTTATTAAATGCCTAGATTTCTTAATAAAATTAGAAACAAGAAACAAGAAACGAGAACGTTACCAAACGGGCCCTAATGTTTCTGTACAAAAAACTTGTATCTTGATAAAGGGGCATCAAGCAATTAAATCAGTCTCTAACCTCAAATTTTGAGTTTCCCCATCAAATCCCTTCTACTAGAGAGGAATCTTACGTACTTGAAAAAATGTTCCACGTTCTGCTAGAGAGGAATGTTACAAACTCGAAAAAATGTTCTACAATTTCACAGTAAAAATGATATACAATAGTTGCACTTATTCCATTATCCGAAACAATATTAGAGGACAAAAATAAAGATCTACGATAATTCGAATATCTCTATCACAGGATATCCAGAAATTGCTAGAAGAACCAACTAGGCCCAGAATCTGAACCCGCATCAAACGACAACATAACTAACAAATGCAAGTTTTATATTCAACTTCGCATAGATATCCCGAGAACATGCAACGACAAATTGATGCAAATAAGTTAAAATCACTCCCCTGAAAATCCCGAGGAGGAGGCTTAATCGCCAACACAAATTTTATCAGAAAATAAAGGCAAAACACAAAACCCACCTCAATAATTTTTGTTCATATTGAAACAAATCGATCGATACTCATCGGAGGTGTTCGCCTCAGCGCCATTTGTATTTATGGAGTCGAGTCTCTGAAAGTATATCTAAACGTGACACGAAATGAGGACCATTACTTGATCCAGATATTTGAACAACTTGCAGCCGTATTGATGAGGGCATTCAACAAAGGAGAAAAAGAACAGTTGAAAAATGTTAAGAGAGGATGGAGGGAGAAGTGAAGATGATGAATTTTAGGGCATAGAGAATGAAAGGAGAAGAAGAAAGAGGGAGAAGAAAGGGGGAAAGAGGGAAATATGAGGGCAATGTCAAGCGGGAAACGTATATGACGCTTTTTTTGGTTTCCGTAATATGTGAGCGCGCACAAAAAAAAAATTTAAAACCAATTTTCTGCCTTTTTCCTCCTCTTTCATAGCATATTTTATAAAATGCTATCCTCAAAAGCTATAAAAGGGGACATTTCTTGTAGTAGTGTCTGTTGAATGAGAAATTTTGGCAAATCACAAATTGTCACATCATTAATTTGAATTAATGATAAAATAAATTTGGGACCAATTACACGTGTCCCTAAATTAAAATAATAGACATTAAAATTCGACAAATCAAACAATGCCACTTGTCTATTATTGATCAATCGAATGACATAAGTCAAGTCCAATCAAATTATGTCACGTGGAAATTGGACCCGAGACTAATGTACCTGAGGCCATTGAAGAAATTGGGTTAAATTAAAATAATCCAACCTTATTAAAAAGATGTTGGATTAGAGCCCAAATATAGCCCAAGTCCAAAGGTTGGGCCCAAGCCCAAACCCATATGAGGTCTATCAAACTCTATAAATAGAGAAGGCCACCATTCATTTTGGGCATTCAGATTTAGACAGAGTCAGAGAGGGATAGAGTCCAAAGCATTCTCCCAAAGTCCAGAGTCGTCAGAAGCCAAAGAGTCTAGAGAATTCAGAAGGATTCGAGATTCAAAATTCAAAGGATTCAAGACTCAGAAGGTTTGAAGACTAAAAGACTCTAAGAAGAGATCAACAAGCCCAACCAATCGCTCAAGAAAATCAACAAGTCAATAGGCAGATCATCTTAGAGGATCAACAAGCTAACATGCCGATCCAACAAATCATCAAGCCAATAGGTCAATCTAAAAGATCATCAAGCCAACAGGCCGATCATCCAAGGGGATCAATAAGTCAACAGGCCGATCCAACAGATCATTAAGCCAGTAGGTCGATCATCCAAGAAGATCAACAAACCAGCAAGCCGATCCATGAGATCATCAAGCCAACAAGCCGATCCAAGAGATCATCAACCTAGCAGGCCCATCATCTAAGAATCTCAACAAACCGGCCCAAGAAGATCAACAAGATAGAGACCAAAATTTATATATTTGTGAGAAATAATTAGAGGATAAATATTAGAGATTGTAACACTTATACATCTAATTCAATAAAATCAAGTTTATTTCCACGAATTAAATTTTCCTATTGAAATCTCGTGTGAACAAATTGGCACGCCCGGTGGGACGGTCTCTACCTCTCATCTCTTTTCTCGCAAAGTAATCATGACTTTCGAAGAAACTTCTTCAAAGATCGCTGCTTCAAGCAACTCCTATGTGGGGCCAATTACTCACAGTTGTTCCAAGGAAACACAACACGAAGACAGCCAAACTTCTGTCATTGCAAACAAAATGTTGAGACGCATGACAGAATCTGCTCAACTTGAAATTTCCACTGCAGAGAATCTGATGCTTGGCAAATTCATCTCTCCTTCTCAGCAACCAAATGAAACATCAAGTCTTGACGTGATGTCTGTTATGATGACTGATGCAGGAACTAGTGAAGAACGAATGACTAAAGTTGAGAAGAAAATCAACATGTTACTGAAGATGGTTGAAGAGAAAGACTACAAAATTGCCTCTCTCAAAAACTAGATGGAGAGTCGAGATGCTGCTGAATCAAGTAAGACTTTTGCCATCAAAGACAAGGGAAAGACCACCATACAAGATCAGTCACAACACTCCGTTTCTACTACTTCACTGTCTGTACAACAACTCCAGGATATGATCATGAATTTCATCAGAGCTCAATATGGTGGACCGACTCGGAACTCTCTCTTGTATTCCAAGTCGTATACCAAGAGAATCGACAATCTGAGAATGCCTAATGGATACCAGCCACCAAAGTTTCAACAATTCGATGGGAAGGGCAATGCCAAGTAGCACGTTGCTCATTTCGTCGAGACATGTGAACACACTGGTACAAGAGGAGACCTACTAGACAAGCAGTTTGTACGAACATTGAAGGGAAATGCTTTCGACTGGTATACCGACCTTGAGCCTGAGACTATTGATAGTTGGGAACAACTTGAGAAGGAGTTCCTTAACCGCTTCAACAACACAAGGCGGACCGTTAGCATGATAGAGCTCACCAATGCCAAACAACGAAAAGATGAACCAGTTGTTGACTACATCAAACGTTGGAGAGCTCTAAGCCTAGACTGCAAGGACCGACTCACCGAAGTGTCTTCTGTTGAAATGTGCATCCAAGGCATGCATTGGGGAGTGCTCTATATTCTACATGGAATAAAACCTCGAACTTTTGAAGAATTAGCAACACGCGCCCACGATATGGAGTTAAGTATTACTAATCGAGGAAATGAAGACCTTCTACTCCCTAATATGAAGAAAGATGGAAAGAACATTGTAGCAACTATAGAAGAATCTATGGTTGTAAATACAACCCCTCTCGAGTTGTCTTCTAAAGAAAAACACAAGAAGATTGAAAAACAAGGAAATGAAAGGCGTCGCTTGACTTTGAAGGAAAGACAGAAAAATATTTATCATTTTCCTGATTCTGACTTCTCTAACATGTTAAAACAATTATTGGAAACACGGTTGATAGAACTTCTTGAGTGTAAACGACCAGAAGAGATGGAAAAGGTCGATGATCCCAACTACTGTAAGTATCGTCGAGTTGTTAGCCACCCAGTAGAAAAATGTTTTATCCTCAATGAGCTAGTTTTAAGGTTAGCTAAAGAAGGAAAAATCGAGCAAGACCTTGAGCTAGTAGCTCAATCAAATCATGCTGCAATCAAATGTGTTTTGATTCGCTTCATGGTCAAGAGAGGCACCTACTCCAATTTGGAACCTTGGAGCCTATAGCTATTTGGTTTCACCATGAGGTATCATGAGACAAATCTCAAGATACGGTCAATCTTGTGAGCAATGAAGATAAAGGAAGTACTGTCATGACTCATCAGAAGAAACAAGGACAACATCTTGTTCAGAAAGGATGTTGCTCATTGTTGCAATTCTGGAGCGGTTAAAAATATGAGATAAATTAACTCCAGAATACTGTGCAAGTATACACAATCTAGCAGCAAGTGATAAGTATTTATCGTATCCACGGGGTCTTGAAACGCGTCTATTGATTTAATTTGCCTTTTTAGTGATTTCAAAAGGTTGGTTAATTTGATTTGGGTTTTTAAAATGCTGAAGCAAAAGAAATACGAAAGCAGTAAATGATTACAACAGAGAAAACATAATGGAAACAGACACAGGTTAAGACTTCTGTAATTTTTTATAAAGATGCTCCAGCAATTCTTTTGATCCGTCAATCTCATGCAGTATTATCAGCGGGATCCTCCCGGAACTCCGAATTTTTTGGAATATGTTTCAAAACCAATGAAGCTCTACCGATCAAGCACAAGGCAACTGTCTATCCCTAACTCAGTCACTGGCGTTCACCAATACATAATGATCTAGCGTGAATTATTGCCACACAACTCCTAAATCATCCCTGAAACTAGGAGATGCTATACATACCGGCTCGCTAGGCGGACACATAATGAAATTAAAGATCAACAATAATTCAAGATGATCATGATCAAATAGAATTTCCAGATTTATAAATATAACAATCACATAATTCTTAACCTATGCCTACAAAGCAATTAGTTCATGATTGAAAACATAAAATACGTTACAATCTCGATAAGCACATCCATATTACGAAATACACAAGAAATACTAATCCTTTTTAGCAAATGGGGATGAAACGGCTGCTCCAAACCACCAAGAACATGGAAGAACTTCGTCTCCTTGAGTGGAATCTCAAATGGTCTTCTTAGATCTCCATTCCGCCGTTAATTCGGCCTCCGACCTATTGATTCGGTCTCCAAATCATGAATCAATTTATCTTTGGTGGCTCCTCCTTTGTAAGATGAGAATTACGTTAAATTGGACACATGGCAGGCTCTCCTCGCTCCTTTATCTCGAAAATAACTCAACAGAAGTCGGTTTGTCAACTTGGCTAACGAGCTGTGACGTGGCAGTTTTTCTCCCAGTTTTGCTGAAACACAGAATTTGCTCCCTCATGTCGCTCAGCAGTATTTTCTACACAAAATAACTTTCAAAACCTCCATTCTTCCAAATGGGTTCAAACATATAATATATATCTAAAACCAACCCTATTAAGCACAAAAGACACACAAATCCCTATAGAATTAAGGCCTAAATAACTACCTTTCGGACAATTATCACTCATCCAAAAGAAAGAATAGACATCGAAAACGGAAGAATCCAAGGAAACCTAAACTTGAGAAAGAAAGAAATCAATATCCTTCTCAGCATCACCAACTAGTATCCTTAAAAGAATCATCCTCGAGAATTTTTCGTCCCATCAAGAAAATGGAAGAAAATTTTGCAAGTTCATGTTATATCAATGTAGAAGAAGATAACGGTTCAAAGGAAATCGAGCAAAGAATTTCTGTCTTTGATCACATTGAGTCTTCAACTACTTAACCTTCAATCTTCCAAAGAATGAGTATGGCTGCAACAGGAGAAGAAGATCAAAGCTTGATGTCCACCATCACTCGACATTCAGTTTTCCAAAGCCTAAGCGTCTCTACGTCAAGAAAGTGTCGACCTTCAACAACTGTTTTTGATCGCCTCAAAGTGACAAACGATCGACATGAAAGAAACATGGACACCTTGGAAGAAAAATTATTTGATGAAGTAAACAATGACAAGAAGCTTCATAGTACCGTTTCGTCACGTATGAAGAGGAAGTTTTCTGTTCTCATAAACACAGAAGGTTCCTTGAAGGTGAAACCAAATCTTATCATTTTGACAAATCCTACAAATGAAGGATCTAATCAAGACTATGATAGAGAAAAAGACGTCGCTTCATTTTCAAAGGTTGATCATCGACAACTTTGCTTCATCTTCAAAGGATAGAGACGGAAGGATTCATTGTCGCTTCTTCTTCAAAAGTTGACAGTTGACAACTTCACTTCATCTTCAAACGTTGGCGGTTGGCGACTTTCGCATCATCTTCAAAAGTGGACGGTTGACGACCTCGCTTCTGCAAAATTTGACGATTGACAACTTCACTTCATCTTCAAAAGTTGACGGTTGGCAGCCTCGTTTCTTATTCAAAAGTTGATGGTTGACAACTCCAGTTCATCCTCAAAGGTTGGTAGTTGAAAGCTTCGCTTTCGCTTCATATTCAAAAGTTGACAATTGAAGTCTTCGCTTTAGAACATCTGCAAAGATGAACGACTTTAATGTTGACTTTATCTTGAAAGTGTCTAGACTGAAAGATGCATCTTAGTTGCAAGTTAAAAAAAAAGCTTGATATCAAACCACAAAAAAAAAAAAAAAAAAAAAAAAAAAGAGAAAGAAAGACAATAAAAGTATTGTTAAAAAAATTGTTATCACTCATGTAGGCTACTCAGGTCACCCAATAAAATAGGGACTGGTCTAGCAGGAGTGCATCACTGTAGGCAAATCTGGTGACCACCCCTGCAGGATACTACAGTCATCAAAGTGACTGGTTTAGACAGGTGGTGAAATCACTACAAGTGAATTTGGTGAAGACCATTGTAAGCGAGTCTGGTGACCACCCCTATAGGAAACTACAGTCATCAAAGTGACTGGTCTAGATTGGTGGTGAAATCATTGCAAATAAAGTTGATGACGACCGTTGTAGACGAGTCTGGTGACCACCCCTGCAGGAAACTACAATCATCAAAGTGACTGGTCAAGACAGGTTGTGAAATCACTGCAAATGAAGTTGATGACGACCGTGAAGGGAATAAAAGTCCCCACGCAGCGGAAACGCATCGATTGGACCTTACGCCGTATATTAATTAACATTAAAATACCGTTACGAAAACTCAATTAAACTTTAACCCTTTTAAAGCTGCTGGAAAATTAGTTTAAATATGCTTAAAAATAAATCTAAATTTATTTTCATGTTTTTCTAAAGAAAAGGGAAAGAACCGTCACATACCTTCGTTGAAGACTTGACCGTTCTTCGCCAACGACGCTCCACGAACGAAAACGCAGCAGCCGTCTTTGCTGTTCTTCGCTGGAAATTCCTTCTTTGAATGACACAATAACCACAGAGGTTACACCGATATGTCTCTAAGTCTAGGAAGCAAAAGACTTGTGGGAGTCTTTCTCTAAGAGGGAGGCTAGAGAAAATTCTAGGTCTTGTCTTCGAGAGTCTAAGAGCAAGAGCAAGAATGTCAAGTGTCATGACCAATTAGGTCTAGTGTTCTATTTATAGAAGAGAGACCATGAATAAAATATTCAATTAAATCAATCTTTTCCAAAATTGATTCAATCTTATTCCTTAATTAATCAATCATGATCAATCAATTCCATAATTGATTAATCTTTTCCACAAATGACTAATTACTTCCATAAGTGATTAGATCATTTCCATAAATGATTAATCACTTCCTTAAGTGATTAATTATTTCCATAATTGATTAATTCCCGGTTAATGAATTCTTTAATTAATTAACCACCAATTAAATATCACATATTTAATTCCCGGCCTAGAATTAATTAATTTGCCCAAACACATTTTAGGCCTTAAATTAATTAATTCATTATTTGAACTCTTTCAAACTTCCATAAATTTATATCTGAACTTTTCAAATATTAATTTCTCTCAAACATTTTCAATTTACTTTTATTACTTAGCTGCCTCAAATTACTTTACGAGCTACCAGTGAGATCTAATGGACCTGCAGATCAGAAGCTCCAACAATGTGAGATTAATTGGTCAAACTCATTAACCACATTAATCAATATTCGTTTACTGTGTGTACATTCCACTATAGACTCACAGTTGCACTCTTCTCACTGCAGACATATTTTCTGTGTCCACGGATCTAGACCAATATCGACTAGTTAGTCCTTCACGAGTGTCCGTAACTGTTGGGTTCCTAGAGTGAGTAAAAATATAGTATAAAATACTCTAGAATTCCTGTGCAAGTATACACAGTCTGCAACAAGTAATATTATCAATCCAAGGTCTGAATGCGTTTCCACTTTATCTATTTTGTGCAACTTCCTAATGGTTTTGAAGGTAATAAAAATGTTGGGTTTTATAAGAATTATGCTGAAGCAAAATAAATGACAGAACAACGAGTAAACAAATAGATAGATAGATTAAAGACAGGCGCTGGTTAGGCTTTAGTGATTGTTCTAAAATATGCTCTAGCAATATTATTGATCATGCATTTCTCGCAGTATTATTAGCGGATTCCTCCCGGAACTCCGGATCTTTTGGGATATGTTTCAAACCCAATGAAGAGCGACCGATCAAGCACTAGGCAACTGGCTATCCCTAGCTCAGTCACTGGCGTTCACCAATACACAATGATCGTAGTGTGGATAATTGCCACACACTCTCTAAATCATCCCTGAAACTAGAGAGAGCTATTCACACCGGCTGGCCAAGCGGGCATAAAATAAGAATAAGCACAACAATTAACCAAAATGCGATAGTCAATTTATTACTAGAGATGAAGCACAGTAATCACATTATTCCTAACCAACACCCTAAGCTACTTAGTTCATAATAGGCATAGGAATACGAATTACAATTTGAGTATGCATGTCCATAACCACAAGTTAATAAAGAAAGTAAACTCCCTAATCAGCTTGCGATAGATGGTGTTCTTGATGATCTTCAATCTCCCTATACTATTCGGCTTCCAAGGGAAAACATGGAATGACTTTGACTTTGACGGCTACTTCCTTTTATAGAAGGATGGGAGGCTTGAATTAGGTCAACTAGTACACGTGTAAGGCTCTCCTTGATTCTTTATCACGAAAATAACTCAACAGAAGTCGGTTCATGAAGTTGGCTAACGAGCTGTGATGTGGGAGTTTCTGTTCTCAGTTTTGCTGCAGCATAGAATTTGCTCCCTCCAGTCGCTCAGCAACATAATCTGCACAAAATAATTTCCAATGCTTCCATTCTTCCAAATGGGTTAAAACATGTAATATCTATCCAAAACCAACCCTAATAAGCATAAAGGACACACAAATCCCTATATAATTGAGGCCTAAATAACTACCTTTTGGGCAGTTATCATACCCCCAAACTTGAACTATTGCACGTCCCAAGCAATACTAACTCACCTTCCCTTAAGAATTCAGAACATTAGACAAAGAATAGCTTAATCAAACCAGACAGTCCAACACTACCTTTAACCTTTACCTGAGCACTCTGCAAAACCAAGCTCTGCTGCAGCAAAATGATTCCTCCGGCATGGACAAATAATCACCACTTTTCAACTTAATTCTAAGAACTCACCACAGCTTAGCTCTATTATCAGACATTTCAAAACATATTTTTAAAGGGGTTTATATCATTATTTATCAGACTTAAAGCAGCCTTACAGTCATAAGCTCTTAAGCACGGGATGACCCACTTTATGGTGCAGTATACCCTTGCCTCAAGCTTATCACCAACTAGGCTCAATACTCATTATAAAGCTAAAAAATCCTTAGTTATTCCATCTCTTGCCCCTCAGAATGGCGACATTTTGTGATGAAGCTCACCTAAGTTATGGGAGACAGAAAAACTGCTGGATCATCATTCATCCCTCAAAACTTTCGCTCCGTCAATTTTTTCAGCAAAATCTTCAACAAATAATTTTCAGCAAATAATTTTTCTCATCATTTTTTCACATTTCCTAGGTCATCTTTTGACGCGAAGACAAACTGTGGGTATCACAAATGTCCCCGGTTACTCAATAACCTAGCAAATTTTAGTTTTGAAGGAGAGGAATGCTTGAGCAAAATAGTTGGAGTAGCAAAAAGTCCCCCAAACTTGAATTATTCATTGTCCCCAATGAATCGTTAATAAAGCAAGTATACCCCCAAACTTAAATTTTTCTATCTGAATTTTTAAACTAAACATGGGACTAGGATTAAGCTTAAAGTGGATCATATAAGTCAATACTACCGTCGAAATCTTCTTTGCCGCAGCAACAGTCCAGGCTAGAAGAAATGCTCAAGCAAAAGGTTTCTAGAGATCAGTATACCTTGATCTAACTAAGCTTAATCAGTCCAAGCTTCAAAAATTCAGAAGAGAATTAGTTAAGTTAGAGTTACTCAGTGCTCATAGAATAGAAACATCTAGAAATTTCATTTAAAAACATAAGAACATAAATTACATAGCAGAGATATATTTTTAAAGCAGAAAAATTAAAAAGAAACAAACAAACATATTTATCAAATGGGGTCAGATATGCGCGAGCAAACAAAATGATAAGAACAAAAGTAAAGCTCGTTGAAGATCATTTCATCCATCAATCTCCCTGACCCTGCTCTTCATCATCATTCTCTTCTTCTCTTTCAACAGGTGGTGGCGGAATCCAGGGATTAAACAAATCATCGGGAAACACTGGAAAGGCCTGATATGGTCTTGAGAAATTGGTTTGCAAGGCCCCCCTGAGCGCATCATCTCTCCTTTTAGCATAAGTCTAATAGGTCTGAGCTTGCCTTTCAGCAAATTCTAACCTACTGGTCAACACTGCCAGTTGCTCTAGGATTTGATTAACGCCATACACCAGCCCTCCCTGGCGAACCTCTTGCATACGCTGAAGTCGCGCCAGATTAGGTGTGTCAATAATTCCCTTATCAGTCATGATTATATCTTCTGGAACCGTGGGCACTCCTGCCCTGCTGCATAACATCGTAATCGTGTTTGGAAAGAACAGCTTCCCCACCTTCTTTTTCTAGCAATCAACAATCTCAGAAGAAATAATTTTTCCTACATCAATACTCATCGAGCGAAGAATGGCAAAGGCAAGCAATACCCTGTCTCGAGATACTGTGGAGTCGTGTGTTGTCGGCAACAAGCGTAGCCTGATGAAACCCATCCAAGTGTTGGCTTCACTCTTCAAATAAGCAGCTTGAAACGTATGCTTCCGCATCTGCGACACCCTCCATTGAGCCCCCTCAATGCCTACCTCCCGGACCGCCGCACTCAGTTGATCACTAGATGGTGCAACCACCATCTCATTAAAAACGGCATGCGGAAAATCCTGGAGATCGAACAATTCATTAATGGCCTCAGGACTCCACTGTACAGGCACTCCTCGAACGATAACCTCAAAATCATTCTTAACGTCAAGATTGGCATAAAATTCTCGAACAATGTTGGAATTGACAGGTTCTGGTTTCGCACAAAATTGCCTCCATCCGAGGTTCACTATTCCAGACTCCAAGAACCTAGGCAAATCACTGCCAAATCCTCATTCGAACAAGAAGTCCCATTTCAGCACCTCCTGGAATTTTGCTCGAGCAAGATCGTTGACGAAGCGAATGAATGGTGCCCTCGGCTCCTCAATTTCTCCCGATGCTTCGACAATTCCTTTGCCCTTGCTTTCTCTCTGTACACGCAAACGCTCTTCTTCTGCCTTTCTTGCCTCTTCTTCTTTTTCCTTATTCTCAGCTTCCCTTTTTTCTTCCTCAGAGTCCGACGTCGGAGGTGATGGAGTGTTCCGAATCACCCTCACGCGACCCGCCTTCCTCTTGATGCGGCGGCGCTTGGGCGGTTCAGGCATAATGATTTCAACATGAGCCTTCTGCACCGACTCTGGTGTTTTCTCTTTTTCAAGCATACCTGCGACTTGTCTGTCGACCTCTGTCTCATGTTCCTTCTCATTATTCCCTTCCTGAACCGTAGCAGAAACTATCAGTTCCGTCTCAAGATTCTGAACAGCCTCTGTTTCTTGAATGATTTTTTGTTCCGCAGCCCTTTGCTGCCTCCGTCTTCGCTTCGCCTCCTTCTCTTCTGGCGTTCTTTTCTTCTTAGTTTTCCCTTTTTGCACTTCCGGTGTGACCGGTACCTCCTCCTCTTCACTCTCCCTCTCTTTCCTAGCTCTAGTCTTAGCCATGGAGGACTCAACGATTTTACAGAGAATTGAAGGGAAAAAGAGAGAATGCAGACGACAAAAATGGGATCAAGAAGACGAAGTGGAAAAAACTTACCAGTGGTAGTGAATAAATAAGGCTCCAGCAAAATTCAATCCTAATCGAAAAGATTTGCTCTGCAATAACTAATATTACTGTTGTAATGAAAATTGCAAACCTGAAATTCAAAAACCATCAACGGTAAAATCGTGGATCCCAAACGCCCATGGTAAAAATTGATGTGTTGTCATCATTAAAGCCTTCGGATAATTGCTCTGCGACACGTGGCCTCATCAGATGACGCACGCACATTTACCTGCGAGAATTCAAAACCAAATCCAACGGTAAAAATAATAAATTCCAACGGAAACCCGTTTAATTCAGATGATTTTGCTCCAGCCATATCTTTGCCACAACAATCTGCTGAACCTGAAGAATCTTAGATACAGAATTCAAATTTCAAAACAAGAAAAATCTAAGATTCAAATTAAATTTTAACCAATCATCCCAATCTTTTATTTTCAAAAGAAGCCGAATAATTAGAGAAAATCTCTATTAACTAGAAAAAAAAATCTAGATAAAATCTAATAAAATCTAACTACTTAAAAGATAATTGAAAGATAATTTAAATAAATAACCCGAAAATAAAATAAAATAAAATCAAAAATAGATAAAATCTAACCTACCAAAAATAATAAAAATACTTAAAAGATAAAATCTAATAAAACATGCAAAATCTAACCGAAATAAAAACAAATCAGAAAAACTTAAAATCAGTATAAAGTCTGGGAGCTCAAAATTTTGTTCTGTGAAATGCTCCCGCAAAAGTCCTGCTCTCTCAATCATCAACCAACCTTAGGGAATGATATTTCGACTGAAACTCCTCACCCCAATAATGCTTCACACGCTGTCCATTCACTTTGAACAATCTCCCATCTTTTTCATCTTGCAACGTAATTGCTCCATGAGGGAAAACTTCAATCACAATAAATGGTCCTGACCATCTAGATTTTAATTTTCCAAGAAATAATTTTAATCTAGAATTATAAAGCAAAACTTTTTGACCCTTGACAAACTCTTTAGATTTATTTTTTTTGTCATGCCACAACTTAGTCTTTTCTTTATACATTTTCGCATTCTCATAAGAAAATTGGCGAAATTCCTCTAACTCATTAAGCTGCAGCATTCTTATTGCTCCTGCGCGACTCAGATCAAAATTTAACTTTTTCAAAGCCCAAAACGTCTTATGCTCTAGCTCCAATGGTAAATGGCAAGCTTTCCCATATACTAACCTATAGGGAGACATACCTAGAGGAGTCTTATAAGTTGTCCTATAAGCCCAAAGAGCCTCATCCAACCTAAAGGACCAATCCTTTCTAGATGGATGGACTACTTTCTCTAAAATAGCTTTAATTTCCCTATTACTAATTTCAGCTTGACCATTTGCTTGTGGGTGATAAGGGGTAGCTATCCTATGCTTAATCCCATACTTAGCTAAAAGCTTAGTTAAGATATTATTAACAAAATGTGTACCCTCATCACTCACTAGAGCCCTAGGTGTCTCGAACCTCGCAAAGATGTGCGATTGCAGAAACCTTGCAACTGTCTTGGCATCACTCTGATGGCATGCGATGGCCTCCACCCACTTGGACACATAATCAACTGCCAATAAGATAAAAACATTGCCATTAGAAGGGGGAAATGGCCCCATAAAGTCAATACCCCATACATCAAATAATTCAACTTCTAAAATGTAAGTAAGAGGCATTTCATCTCTAGGCCCCAAGTTTCCTCTCCTTTGGCAAGCATCACATTGCTTGTAAAACCAATGGGCATCCTTAAATAACGTAGGCCAGAAAAATCCGCAATGCAAAATCCTCATAGTTGTCCTCTGACCGCTGAAATGACCTCCATACGGCGAAGAGTGACATTGCTCCAGGATTTCCTTTGCTTCAGCACCTGAAACACACCTACGAATAATACCATCAGAGCATTGCTTATACATAAATGGCTCATCCCAATAGAAAAATTTTGCATCATGCATAAACTTTTTCTTCTGCCTCCAATCCATATCAATAGGGGTGACTCCCTTTACTAAAAAGTTGGCAATATCAGCATACCAAGGGACATCCCAGACTACCTTTACCTGAACAGCAAAAAGTTGTTCATCTGGAAAAGAATCGGAAATGGCAGATTGCTCCAACAAAGATGATGATGGATCAAGACGAGACAAGTGATCTGCAATGACATTCTCTGATCCCTTCTTGTCCTTTATCTCCAAGTCGAATTCCTGCAGTAATAAAACCCAACGAATTAGTCTAGGCTTTGCATCTTTCTTTGACATTAAATACCTTATTGCTGCATGATCCGTGAACACCGTGACTTTGGATCCAACCAAATATGGCCGGAATTTCTCAAAAGCAAACACAACAGCTAACAACTCCTTTTCAGTAGTTGTGTAGTTGACCTGTGTCTCATTTAAAACCTTGCTTGCATAATATATAGGATGAATAAATTTGCCCTGCTTCTGCCCCAGCATTGCACCTACTGCAGCATCACTCGCATCACACATTACCTTGAATGGCAAATTCCAATTAGGTGCGCAGAGAATGGGTGCTGAGATTAAAACAGCCTTCAATGTTTCAAAAGCCTTCCTACAATCTGCATTAAAGTCAAAAACATGATCAGTGCAAAATAAGTTACAAAGAGGTTTACTGATTTTGGAAAAATCCTTTATGAACCTCCTATAAAATCCAGCATGCCCTAAGAAGCTCCGAATTCCCTTCACTGAATTCGGTGGCTCTAGTCTTTCAATAACCTCAACTTTTGCTCTATGAACTTCTAGACCATTTTTAGAAATTTTATGCCCTAACACTATGCCCTCCTTCACCATGAAGTGGCACTTCTCCCAATTAAGAACTAGATGGGTATCCTCACATCTTTTCAACACCTTACCTAAATTATCTAAACAACTCTGAAAAGACCCTCCAAAAACTGAAAAATCGTCCATAAAGACCTCAACAGTGGACTCAATCATATCAGAAAAAATTGCTAACATACACCGCTGAAATGTTGCTGGAGCATTGCAAAGGCCAAAAGGCATTCTCCTAAAAGCGAATGTCCCATAAGGGCAGGTGAAAGTAGTTTTTTCCTGATCTTCAGGAGCAATAGTAATCTGGTTATACCCAGAATAACCATCCAAGAAACAGTAGTAGGCCTGACCAGCCAATCGATCCAACATCTGGTCGATAAATGGCAGAGGGAAATGATCCTTTCGGGTGGCTCTATTAATCCTTCTGTAATCCATACAAACCCTCCAGCCAGTTACTGTTCTTGTGGGGATCAACTTATTATCTTTATTGGTCACCACAGTGACACCTCCTTTCTTAGGAACACATTGGACAAGGCTTACCCAATTGCTATCGGCAATTGGATAAATGATCCCAGCATCCAACCATTTAATTACCTCCTTTTTAACAACCTCTTTCATTGTAGGGTTAAGCCTTCTTTGTTGCTCAATACTCCTAAAGGATCCCTCCTCTAGAGATATTTTGTGCATACAAAAAGATGGGCTAATCCCCTGAATATCCGCCAATGTCCAACCTATAGCTTTGCGGTATTGTTGCAGCAATTTTATTAAGGCCTTTTCATGCTCCGGCATTAAATCTGATGCAACAATAATGGGCAATGTCTCACTTTCCCCAAGATACACATACTTTAGATGATCCGGTAAAGGTTTCAAATCTAAAGTGGGTGCCTCAATTAGGGATGGCTTAATTGGGGGAACCTTTCTTTGATCTAAATCTAAAGACTCAAAAACATCCTCACACCTAAACAATTCTTTTTCATTTTTTCTATCTAAAGAACAAAATTCAAAATCTTCTACACTAACCTCTCCATGCTTTTCCAAATGCTTGTCAGCCGAATCCTGTATTGTTGTCTCAATAACTGTGCTTTCCAGAATCCCAATGAAGGAGCAATCCTCCATTTCGTCTGGATATTTCATGGCTTTAAAGATATTAAATTTCACTTCCTCATTACAGACTCTCATTGTTAATTCTCCTTTTTGAACATCTATTAATGCTCTACCAGTAGCCAAAAATGGACGACCTAGAATAATTGGGACATCTTTATCAGCCTCATAGTCTAAAATAATAAAATCAATAGGAAATATGAATTTATCCACTTTTACTAAGACATCCTCAATTTTACCCTCTGGATATGTGGTAGACCTATCAGCTAATTGGAGTGTAACTGTGGTAGGTCTAGCTTCACCAATACCTAACTTTCGATAGACCGAAAGAGGCATAAGGTTAATGCTTGCACCTAAATCACAGAGTGCTCTACCTAATTCCTTTCCACCTATAGACACAGGTATAGTAAATGACCCTGGATCCTTAGCCTTAGGGGGTAGCCCATTCTTAAGAGCACTACACTCCTCAGTAAGAGATACAGTTTCAAACTCACCTAACCTTTTCTTTTTAGTCAAAATATCCTTAAGAAATTTAGCATAATTAGGCATTTGTTCTATAGCTTCTACTAAAGGGATATTTATATGCAACTGCTTAAGAATCTCTAAAAACTTTTTAAATTGACCATCCTGATTCTTAGGCTTTTGCCTTTGTGGAAAAGGTAGAGGTGGCACATAAGGTGGGGGCGGCACATATGGTGGTTCTACATCTGGCACAGAACCAGATGCTCCAGCATTTTTATTGCTGCCTCCAGCACCCTGACCAGACTCCAACTCTTTCTCAACAACAACATTATTATCACTATTACTATTTAAATCCTGGGTTTTACTAGGGTCAATTCTTTCCTCTAATGGCTTACCACTCCTAAGAGTAACTACCTTTACCTGCTCCTTACCTTCCCTTCTCGGGTGTTCAGTATCTGATGGAAGTTTCCCTTGAGGCCTTGCCTTGAGCTCATTAGCTAGCTGACCCACTTGCAACTCCAGAGCTCTCATCGAAGCTTGATTACTTTCAATTGCAGCATCTGTGCGAACCATAAATTCTTTCATCATTGCCTCGAGAGAATTCTCCGAATGTTGCTGGGGCAAAGCCTGCTTATTTTGCTGGGGCATTACCTGCGCTTTAGCAAATCCCGGCTGGTTCATCTTCTGTTGCGCTTGTACGTTATTTCCTTGACCTCCCCATGAGAAGTTGGGGTGGTTGCGCCCACCTGGATTATAGAAGTTAGAATAAGGGTTGTTCCTCTAATTACCTACAAAAAACACAGAAGCTGGATTGCTGGGGCAAAACTCGTAGTTGTGGTCTTCACCGCAATAGACACATGCTTCGTCCGTGACTTGGTTCACCACTGCTGCAGGCTCCATAGCTGGTGGCTGCTGATGACTAATCACTGTCACATTCTTAAGAGCGTTAGCAATCATTGCAAGATCATCCCTAATGGTGGACACACCATCAACCTCTAATACACTCTTAACCTTTTTATTTGTGCCTCTAACATCCGACCACTGACAACTATTAATAGATATTCTTTCTAAAATTTCATAGGCTTCATCAAAAGTTTTTGCCAAAAGGGCCCCTCCAGCCGAAGCATCGACCATACCTTGGGTTACTCCATTTAAACCATTGTAAAATGTTTCCATTTGAATATAATGAGGTAACCCATGGTGGGGACACTTTCGCAAAAGCTCCTTAAACCTTTCCCAAGCCTCACTAAAAGTCTCATCTTCAAGTTGCCTAAACCCTACTATTTCACTCCTTAATTTAGCATTTCTATTAGGTGGGAAATATTTACTCAAAAATTTTTCAGCTAACTCATCCCACGTCCTAATTGATCCTGGAGAAAAAGAGTTTAACCATGACTTTTCTCCATCTCTAAGAGAATACGGGAACAAACTTAATCTAAGAGCATCTCTAGGCACTCCTTGAATTACAAAAGAATCACTAACTCCTAGAAAAGACTTAAGATGTAAATGAGGGTCTTCAGATGACAAACCATGGAATTGCCCCACGGTTCGCAACATCTGAAACATTACCGATTTCATTTCAAAATTCGCCGCTTGGATTTGGGGACGTGCAATCCCTAGATTCAACTCATTAAACATCGGGACAGCATATGCTCGAATGGCTCTGGTCCTATCGTTCGCTATCAAGATAGGATTCTCAACCTGATTATTTCGCTGCTCATTTTGCTCAAACAGTGGGTTTTGCTGCATCAACGGATTCTGCTGGGGGTTTGCTGCTGCTGGACCTTCAGGAACCTGTGGAAGTTGCGGGACGTTCTCCATCTGGTTTCTGCGCTGCTCCCTCCTTCTGTTCCTAAATGTCCTTTCAATTTCTGGATCAAGCTCAAACCATACCCCAGGCGAATCGCTCATGCACCAAAATCACACCTGCAAAAACAAAAGAAACAATCAAACAGATCTAGCACCAAACCACTAAAACACATACACAAAATAGATCAGATAAAAACTTATTCAAGTCCCCGGCAACAGAGCCAAAAACTTGTTGGGTTCCTAGAGTGAGTAAAAATATAGTATAAAATACTCTAGAATTCCTGTGCAAGTATAAACAGTCTGCAGCAAGTAATATTATCAATCCAAGGTCTGAATGCGTTTCCACTTTATCTATTTTGTGCAACTTCCTAATGGTTTCGAAGGTAATAAAAATGTTGGGTTTTATAAGAATTATGCTGAAGCAAAATAAATGACAGAACAACGAGTAAACAAATAGATAGATAGATTAAAGACAGACGCTGGTTAGGCTTTAGTGATTGTTCTAAGATATGCTCTAGCAATATTATTGATCATGCATTTCTCGCAGTATTATTAGCGGATTCCTCCCGGAACTCCAGATCTTTTGGGATATGTTTCAAACCCAATGAAGAGCGACCGATCAAGCACTAGGCAACTGGCTATCCCTAGCTCAGTCACTGGCGTTCACCAATACACAATGATCGTAGTGTGGATAATTGCCACACACTCTCTAAATCATCCCTGAAACTAGAGAATGCTATTCACACCGACTGGCCAGGCGGGCATAAAATAAGAATAAGCACAACAATTAACCAAAATGCGATAGTCAATTTATTACTAGAGATGAAGCACAGTAATCACATTATTCCTAACCAACACCCTAAGCTACTTAGTTCATAATAGGCATAGGAATACGAATTACAATCTGAGTATGCATGTCCATAGCCACAAGTTAATAAAGAAAGTAAACTCCCTAATCAGCTTGCGGTAGATGGTGTTCTTGATGATCTTCAATCTCCCTATACTATTCGGCTTCCAAGGGAAAACATGGAATGACTTTGACTTTGACGGCTACTTCCTTTTATAGAAGGATGGGAGGCTTGAATTAGGTCAACTAGTACACGTGTAAGGCTCTCCTTGATCCTTTATCACGAAAATAACTCAACAGAAGTCGGTTCATGAAGTTGGCTAACGAGCTGTGATGTGGCAGTTTCTGTTCCCAGTTTTGCTGCAGCATAGAATTTGCTCCCTCCAGTCGCTCAGCAGCATAATCTGCACAAAATAATTTCCAATGCTTCCATTCTTCTAAATGGGTTAAATCATGTAATATCTCTCTAAAACCAACCCTATTAAGCATTAAAGACACACAAATCTTTATATAAATGAGGCCTAAAAAACTACCTTTTGGGCAGTTATCATACCCCCAAACTTGAACTATTGCGCGTCAACCTTCCTTCAAGAATTTCAAAACATTAGACAAAGAATTAGCTTAATCAAACCAGACAGTCCAACACTACCTTTAACTTTTACCTGAGCACTCTGCAAAACCAAGTTCTGCTGCAGCAAAATGATTCCTTCAGCAGGGACAAATAATCACCACTTTTCAACTTAATTCTAAGAACTCACCACAGCCTAGCTCTATTATCAGATATTTCGAAACATATTTTTAAAGGGGTTTATTTCATTATTTATCAGACTTAAAGCAGCCTTACAGTCATAAGCTCTTAAGCACGGGATGACCCACTTTATGGTGCAGTATACCCTTGCCTCAAGCTCATCACCAACTAGACTCAATACTCATTATAAAGCTCAAAAATCCTTAGTTATTCCATCTCTTGCCCCTCAGAATGGCGATATTTTATGATGAAGCTCACCTAAGTTCTGGAAGACAGAAAACTGCTGGATCATCATTCATCCCTCAAAACTTTTGCTCTGTCGATTTTTTAAGCAAAATCTTCAACAAATAATTTTTTTTCAGCAAATAATTTTTCTTATTTTTTCTCATTTTTTCACATTTCCTAGGTCATCTTTTGACGCGAAAACAAACTGTGGGTATCACAAATGTCCCCGGTTACTCAATAACCTAGCAAATTTTAATTTTGAAGGAGAGGAATGCTCGAGCAAAATAATTGGAGTAGCAAAAAGTCCCCCAAACTTGAATTATTCATTGTCCCCAATGAATCATTAATTTTTGCAAATTATACCCCCAAACTTAAATTTTTCTCACTGAATTTTTAAACTAAACATGGGACTAGGATTAAGCTTAAAGTGGATCATATAAGTCAATATTACCGTCAAAATCTTCTTGCCGCAGCAACAGTCCAGGCTAGAAGAAATACTCAAGCAAAAGGTTTCTGGAGATCAGAATACCTTAATCTAATTAAGCGTAATCAGTCCAAGCTTCAAAAATTCAGAAGAGAATGAGTTAAGTTAGAGTTAGTCAGCGCTCATGGGATAGAAACATTCAAAAATTTCATTCAAAAACATAGAAAAAACATTACAAAGTAGATATATTTTTTTTCGCAGTAAAAAAATTAAAAAGAAACAAGACAAGCAGTTATAACAGTGAGTAGGGTCAATATGCGCGAGCAAACAAAAATGGAAAAACAAAAGTAATGCTCGCTCCAGGTCATCCCATCAGTCAGTCTTCCTGACCCTGCTCCTCATCAACATCCCCTTCTCGTTCAACAGGCGGGGGTGGTATCCAAAGATTAAACAAATCATCGGGAAACACTGGAAAGGCCGGATACTGTGTTGAGAAATTTGTTTGCAAGGCCCCCCTGAGCTCATCATCTCTCCTTTTAGCATAAGTCCAGTAGGTCTGAGCTTGCCTTTCAGCAAATTCTAACCTACTGGCCAACACTGACAGTTGCTCTAGGATCTGATTAACGCCATACACAAGCCCACCCTGGCGAACCTCTTGCATACGCTGAAGCCGCGCCAGATTAGGTGTGTCAATGATTCCCTTATCAGTCATGATCATATCTTCTGGAACCGTGGGCACTCCTGCCCTGCTGCATAACATTGTGATAGTGTTTGGAAAGAACAGCTTCCCCACCTTCTTTTTCCAGCAATCAAAAATCTCAGAAGAAATAATTTTTCCTACATCAATACTCATCGAGCGAAGAATGGCAAAAGCAAGCAATACCCTGTCCCGAGATACTGTGGAGTCGTGTGTTGTCGGCAGCAAGCGTAGCCTGATGAAACCCATCCAAGTATTGGCTTCACTTTTCAAATAAGCAGTTTGAAACGTATGCTTCCGCGTCTGCGACACCCTCCATTGAGTCCCCTCAATGCCTACCTCCCGGACAGCCGCACTCAGTTGATCACTAGATGGTGCAACCACCATCTCATTAAAAACGGCATGCGGAAAATCCTGGAGATCGAACAATTCATTAACGGCCTCAGGACTCCACTGTACAGGCACTCCTCGAATGATAACCTCAAAATCATTCTTAACGTCAAGATTGGCATAAAATTCTCGAACAATGTTGGAATTGACAGGTTCTGGTTTCGCACAAAATTGCCTCCATCCGAGGTTCACTATTCCAGACTCCAAGAACCTGAGCAAATCACTGCCAAATCCTCGTTCGAACAAGAAGTCCCGTTTCAGCACCTCCTGGTATTTTGCTCGAGCAAGATCGTTGACGAAGCGAATGAATGGTGCCCTCGGCTCCTCAATTTCTCCCGATGCTTCGACAATTCCTTTGCCCTTGCTTTCTCTCTGTACACGCAAACGCTCTTCTTCTGCCTTTCTTGCCTCTTCTTCTTTTTCCTTATTCTCAGCTTCCCTTTTTTCTTCCTCAGAGTCCGACGTCGGAGGTGATGGAGTGTTCCGAATCACCCTCACGCGACCCGCCTTCCTCTTGATGCGGCGGCGCTTGGGCGGTTCAGGCATAATGATTTCAACATGAGCCTTCTGCACCGACTCTGGTGTTTTCTCTTTTTCAAGCATACCTGCGACTTGTCTGTCGACCTCTGTCTCATGTTCCTTCTCATTATTCCCTTCCTGAACCGTAGCAGAAACTATCAGTTCTGTCTCAAGATTCTGAACAGCCTCTGTTTCTTGAATGATTTGTTGTTCCGCAGCCCTTTGCTGCCTCCGTCTTCGCTTCGCCTCCTTCTCTTCTGGCGTTCTTTTCTTCTTAGTTTTCCCTTTTTGCACTTCCGGTGTGACCGGTACCTCCTCCTCTTCACTCTCCCTCTCTTTCCTAGCTCTAGTCTTAGCCATGGAGGACTCAAAAATTTTTCAGAGAATTGAAGGGAAAAAGAAAGAATGCAGACGACAAAAATGGGATCAAGAAGACGAAGTGGAAAGAAACTTACCAGCGGTAGTGAATAAATAAGGCTCCAGCAAAATTCAATCTTAACCGAAAAGATTTGCTCTGCAATAACTAATATTACCGTTGTAATTAAAAAAAATGCAAACCTGAAATTCAAAGATTATCAACGGTAAATTCGTGGATTCCAAACGCCCATGGTAAAAATCAATGTGCTGTCATCATTGAAGCCTTCGGATAATTGCTCTGCGACACGTGGCCTCATCAGATGATGCACGCGCATTTACCTGCGAGAATTCAAAGCCAAATCCAACGGTAAAAATAATAAATTCCAACGGAAACCCTTTTAATTCGCAATATTTTGCTCCAGCCATAATCTTGCTGCAACAACCTGAAGAATCTTGGATATGTTATTTGAATTTCAAAATTAAATTCTTCAAATTTATCCGATCAAATCAAATTTAATCTTTTATTCTCAAAAGAAGCCGACTAAATTAGAGAAAATCTCTATTAATTAGAATTCAAATAACTGGAAATAAAATCTAATAAAATCTAACTAATTAAAAGATAATTGAAAGATAATATAAAAAAATAACCCGAAAATAAAATCAAATCAAATCAAAAATAGATCAAATCTATCCTACCAAAAATAATAAAAATACTTAAAAGATAAAATCTAATAAATCATGCAAAATTAAATCTAACCTAACCGAAATAAAAAAACAAATCAGTGAAACATAAAATCAATACAAATCCTGGGAGCTCAAAATTTTGCTCTGTGAAATGCTCCCGCAAAAGTCCTGCTCTCTCAAACATCGACCAACCTTAGGGAAGGATATTTCGACTGAAACTCCTCACCCCAATAATGCTTCACACGCTGTCCATTCACCTTGAACACTCTCCCATCTTTTTCATCCTGCAAAGTAATTGCTCCATTGGAAAAAACCTCAATCACAATAAACGGTCCTGACCATTTAGATTTTAATTTTCCAGGAAATAATTTTAATCTAGAATTATAAAGCAAAACTTTTTGACCCTTGACAAACTCCTTAGATTTAATTTTTTTGTCATGCCACATCTTAGTCTTTTTTTTTATACATTTTTGCATTTTCGTAAGAAAATTGACGAAATTCTTCTAGCTCATTAAGCTGCAGCATTCTTATTGCTCCTGCACGACTCAGATCAAAATTTAACTTTTTCAAAGCCCAAAATGTTTTATGCTCAAGCTCTAATGGTAAATGGCAAGCTTTCCCATATACTAACCTATAGGGAGACATACCTAGAGGAGTCTTATAAGCTGTCCTATAAGCCCAAAGAGCCTCATCCAACCTAAAGGACCAATCCTTTCTAGATGGATGGACTACTTTCTCTAAAATAGCTTTAATTTCCCTATTACTAATTTCAGCTTGACCATTCGCTTGTGGGTGATAAGGGGTAGCTATCCTATGCTTAATCCCATACTTAACTAAAAGCTTAGTTAAGATATTATTAACAAAATGTGTACCCTCATCACTCACTAGAGCCCTAGGTGTCCCAAACCGTGCAAAGATGTGCGATTGCAGAAACCTTGCTACTGTCTTGGCATCACTCTGATGGCATGCAATGGCCTCCACCCATTTGGACACATAATCAACTGCCAATAAGATAAAAACATTGTCATTAGAAGGGGGAAATGGCCCCATAAAGTCAATACCCCATACATCAAATAATTCAACTTCTAAAATGTAAGTAAGAGGCATTTCATCTCTAGGTCCCAAGTTTCCTCTCCTTTGGCAAGCATCACATTGCTTGTAAAACCAATGGGCATCCTTAAATAACGTAGGCCAGAAAAATCCGCAATGCAAAATCCTCATAGCTGTCCTCTGACCACTAAAATGGCCTCCATACGGCGAAGAGTGACATTGCTCCAGGATTTCCTTTGCTTCAGCACCTGAAACACACCTACGAATAATACTGTCAGAGCATTGCTTATACATAAATGGCTCATCCCAATAGAAAAATTTTGCATCATGCTTAAACTTTTTCTTCTGCCTCCAATCCATATCAATAGGGGTGACTCCCTTCACTAAAAAGTTGGCAATATCAGCATACCAAGGGACATCCCTGACTACCTTTACCTGAACAGCAAAAAGCTGTTCATCTGGAAAAGAATCGGAAATGGCAGATTGCTCCAGCAAAGATGATGATGGATCAAGACGAGACAAGTGATCTGCAATGACATTCTCTGACCCCTTCTTGTCCTTTATCTCCAAGTCAAATTCCTGCAATAGTAAAATCCAACGAATTAATCTAGGCTTTGCATCTTTCTTTGACATTAAATACCTTATTGTTGCATGATCCTTGAACACCGTGACTTTGGATCCAACCAAATATGACCGGAATTTTTCAAAAGCAAACACAACAGCTAACAACTCCTTTTCAGTAGTTGTGTAGTTGACCTGTGCTTCATTTAAAACCTTGCTTGCATAATATATAGGATGAATAAATTTTCCTTGCTTCTGCCCCAGCATTGCACCTACTGCAGCATCACTCGCATCACACATTACCTCGAATGGCAAATTCCAATTAGGTGCGAAGAGAATGGGTGCTGAGATTAAAGCAGCCTTCAATGTTTCAAAAGCCTTCCTACAATCTGCATTAAAGTAAAAAACATGATCAGTGCACAATAAGTTACAAAGAGGTTTACTGATTTTGGAAAAATTCTTTATGAACCTCCTATAAAATCCAGCATGTCCTAAAAAACTCTGAATTCCCTTCACTGAATTCGGTGGCTCTAGTCTTTCGATAACCTCAACTTTTGCTCTATCAACTTGTAGACCATTTTTAGAAATTTTATGGCCTAACACTATGCCCTCCTTCACCATGAAGTGGCACTTCTCCCAATTAAGAACTAGATGGGTATCCTCACATCTTTTTAACACCTTTCCTAAATTTTCTAAACAACTCTGAAAAGACCCTCCAAAAACTGAAAAATCGTCCATAAAGACTTCAACAGTGGACTCAATCATATCAGAAAAAATTGCTAACATACACCGCTGAAATGTTGTTGGAGCATTGCAAAGGCCAAAAGGCATTCGCCCGAAAGCAAACGTCCCATAAGGGCAGGTGAAAGTGGTTTTCTCATGATCTTCAGGAGTAATAGTAATCTGGTTATACCCAAAATAACCATCCAAGAAACAGTAATAGGCCTGACCAGCCAATCGATCCAACATCTGGTCGATAAATGGCAGAGGGAAATGATCCTTTCGGGTGGCTCTATTAATCCTTCTGTAATCCATACAAACCCTCCAGCCAGTTACTGTTCTTGTGGGGATCAACTTATTATCTTTATTGGTCACCACAGTGACACCTCCTTTCTTAGGAACACATTGGACAAGGCTTACCCAATTGCTATTGGCAATTGGATAAATGATCCCAGCATCCAACCATTTAATTACCTCCTTTTTAACAACCTCTTTCATTGCAGGGTTAAGCCTTCTTTGTTGCTCAATACTCCTAAAGGATCCCTCCTCTAGAGTGATTTTATGCATACAAAAAGATGGGCTAATCCCCTGAATATCAGCCAATGTCTAACCTATAGCTTTGCGGTATTGCTGCAGCAATTTTATTAAGGCCTCCTCATGCTTCGGCATTAAATCTGATGCAACAATAATGGGCAACGTCTCACTTTCCCCAAGATACACATACTTTAGATGATCCGGTAAAGGTTTCAAATCTAAAGTGGGTGCCTCAATTAGGGATGGCTTAATTGGGGGAGCCTTTCTTTGATCTAAATCTAAAGACTCAAAAACATCCTCACACCTAAACAATTCTTTTTCATTTTTTCTATCTAAAGAACAAAATTCAAAATCTTCTACACTAACCTCTCCATGCTTTTCCGAATGCTTATCAGCCGAATCCTGTATTGCTGTCTCAATAACTGTGCTCTCCAGAATCCTAATGAAGGAGCAATCCTCCATTTCGTCTGGATATTTCATGGCTTTAAACACATTAAATTTTACTTCCTCATTACATACTCTCATTGTTAATTCTCCTTTTTGAACATCAATTAATGCCCTACCAGTAGCATAAAATGGACGACCTAGAATAATTGGGACATCTTTATCAACCTCATAGTCTAAAATAATAAAACCAACAGGAAATATGAATTTATCCACTTTTACTAAGACATCCTCAATTTTACCCTCTGGATATGTGGTAGACATATCAGCTAATTGGAGTGTGACTGTGGTAGGCCTAGCTTCACCAATACCCAACTTCCGATAGACCGAAAGAGGCATAAGGTTAATGCTTGCACCTAAATCACAGAGTGCTCTACCTAATTCATTTCCACCTATAGACACAGGTATGGTAAATGACCTTGGATCCTTAGCCTTGGGGGGTAGCCCATTCTTAAGAATAGCACTACACTCCTCAGTAAGAGATACAGTTTCAAATTCTCCTAACCTTTTCTTTTTAGTCAAAATATCCTTAAGAAATTTAGCATAATTAGGCATTTGTTCTATAGCTTCTACTAAAGGGATATTTATATGCAACTGCTTAAGAATCTCTAAAAACTTTTTAAATTGACCATCCTGATTCTTAGGCTTTTTCCTTTGTGGAAAAGGTAGAGGTGGTACATAAGGTGGGGGCGGCACATATGGTGGTTCTACACCTGGCACAGAACCAGATGCTCCCGCATTTTCTTTGCTGCCTCCAGCACCCTGACATGACTCCAACTCTTTCTCGACAACAACATTATTATTTCTATCACCATTTTTATCTATAATCTGGGTTTTACTAGGCTCAATTCTTTCTTCTAATGGCTTACCACTCCTAAGAGTAACTGCCTTTACCTGCTCCTTACCTTCCCTTCGAGGGTGTTCAGTATCCGAGAGAAGTTTCCCTTGAGGCCTTGCCTTGAGCTCATTAGCTAGCTGACCCACTTGCAACTCCAGGGCCCTCATCGAAGCTTGATTACTTTGAATTGCAGCGTCTGTGCGAGCCATAAATTCTTTCATCATCGCCTCGAGAGAATTTCCCAAATTTTGCTGGGGCAAAGCTGGCTTATTTTGCTGGGGCATTACCTGCGCTTTAGCAAATCCCGGCTGGTTCATCTTTTGTTGCGCTTGTACGTTATTTCCTTGACCTCCCCATGAGAAGTTGGGGTGGTTGCGCCAACCTGGATTATAGAAGTTAGAATAAGGGTTGTTCCTCTAATTACCTACAAAAAACACAGAAGCTGGATTGCTGGGGCAAAACTCGTAGTTGTGGTTTTCACCACAATAGACACATGCTTCGTCCGTGACTTGGTTCACCACTGCTGCAGGCTCCATAGCTGGTGGATGCTGATGACTAATCACTGTCACATTCTTAAGAGCGTTAGCAATCATAGCAAGATCAGCCCTAATGGTGGACACACCATCAACCTCTAATACACTCTTAACCTTCTTATTTGTGCCACTAACATCCGACCACTGACAACTATTAATAGATATTCTCTCTAAAATTTCATAGGCTTCATCAAAAGTTTTTGCCAAAAGGGCCCCTCCAGCCGAAGCATCGACCATACCTTGGGTTACTCCATTTAAACCATTGTAAAATGTTTCCATTTGAATACAATGAGGTAACCCATGGTGGGGACACTTTCGTAAAAGCTCCTTAAACCTCTCCCAAGCCTCGCTAAAAGTCTCATCCTCAAGTTGCCTTAACCCTACTATTTCACTCCTTAATTTAGCATTTCTATTAGGTGGGAAATATTTACTCAAAAAATTTTCAGCTAACTCATCCCACGTCCTAATTGATCCTGGAGCAAAAGAGTTTAACCATGACTTTGCTCAATCTCTAAGAGAATACGGGAACAAAGTTAATCTAAGAGCATCTCTAGGCACTCCTTGAATTACAAAAGAATCACTAACTCCTAGAAAAGACTTAAGATGTAAATGAGGGTATTCAGATGACAAACCATGGAATTGCCCCACGATTTGCAACATCTGAAACATTACCGGTTTCATTTCAAAATTCGCCGCTTGGATTTGGGGACGTGCAATCCCTGGATTCAACTCATTAAACATCGGGACAGCATATGCTCGAATGGCTCTGGTCCTATCGTTCGCTATTAAGATAGGATTCTTAGCCTGATTATTTCGCTGCTCATTTTGCTCAAACAGTGGGTTTTGCTGCAGCAACGGATTCTACTGGGGGTTTGCTGCTGCTGGACCTTCAGGAACCTGCGGAAGTTGCGGGGCGTTCTCCATCTGGTTTCTGCGCTGCTCCCTCCTTCTGTTCCTAAATGTCCTTTCAATTTCTGGATCAAGCTCAAACCGTACCCCAGGCGGATCGCTCATGCACCAAAATCACACCTGCAAAAACAAAAGAAACAATCAAAAAGTTCTAGCACCAAACCACTAAAACACATACACAAAACAGATCAGACAAAAACTTATTCAGTCCCCGGCAACGGCGCCAAAAACTTGTTGGGTTCCTAGAGTGAGTAAAAATATAGTATAAAATACTCTAGAATTCCTGTCCAAGTATACACAGTCTGCAGCAAGTAATATTATCAATCCAAGGTCTGAATGAGTTTCCACTTTATCTATTTTGTGTAACTTCCTAATGGTTTCGAAGATAATAAAAATGTTGGGTTTTATCGGAATTATTCTGAAGCAAAATAAATGACAGAACAATAAGTAAACAAATAGATAGACAGATTAAAGGCAGGCGTTGGTTAGGCTTTAGTGATTGTTCTAAGATATGCTCTAGCAATATTATTGATCATGCATTTCTCGCAGTATTATTAGCGGATTCCTCCCGGAACTCCGGATCTTTTGGGATATGTTTCAAACCCAATGAAGAGCGACCGATCAAGCACTAGGCAACTGGCTATCCCTAGCTCAGTCACTGGCGTTCACCAATACACAATTATCGTAGTGTGGATAATTGCCACACACTCTCTAAATCATCCCTGAAACTAGAGAAAGCTATTCACACCGACTGGCCAGGCGGGCATAAAATAAGAATAAGCACAACAATTAACCAAAATGCGATAGTCAATTTATTACTAGAGATGAAGCACAGTAATCACATTATTCCTAACCAACACCCTAAGCTACTTAGTTCATAATAGGCATAGGAATACGAATTACAATCTGAGTATGCATGTCCATAACCACAAGTTGATAAAGAAAATAAACTCCCTAATCATCTTGTGGATGATGGTGTTCTTGATAATCTTCAATCTTCCTATACTATTCGGCTTCCAAGAGAAAACATGGAATGACTTTGACTTTGACGGCTACTTCCTTTTATAGAAGGATGGGAGGCTTGAATTAGGTCAACTAGGACACGTGTAAGGCTCTCCTTGATCCTTTATCACGAAAATAACTCAACAGAAGTCGGTTCATGAAGTTGGCTAACGAGCTGTGATGTGGCAGTTTTTGTTCCCAGTTTTGCTGCAGCATAGAATTTGCTCCCTCCAGTCGCTCAGCAGCATAATCTGCACAAAATAATTACCAATGCTTCCATTCTTCCAAATGGGTTAAATCATGTAATATCTCTCTAAAACCAACCCTATTAAGCATTAAAGACACACAAATCCTTATATAAATGAGGCCTAAATAACTACCTTTTGGGCAGTTATCAGTGGCAAATTAGACCAAATTAATAGCAAATATAGCACCATGTAAAAAAAATTACAAATATAGCAAAATCTATCTGAGTCTATCTGATAGACTTCGATTATCAGAGTTTATCAGCGATAGACTCTGATTAATCAGATCTATCAGTCTACTGATAGACTCCGATTATTCAGAGTCTATCAGTGTCTATCGCTGATAAACTTTGGTTAATCAAAATCTATCAGTGACTATCACCGATAGGCTCTGATTAATCAAAGTCTATTAGTGATAGTCACTGATAGATTTTGATTAATCGAAGTCTATCAGCGATAGACACAGATATACTTTGAATTATCAGAGTCTATTAGTGATAGAAACGGAAAGAATCTGACAACAACTTTTTGGTCTTGTACAATTAATTTTGCTATATTTGCAATTAGTTTGCAATGGTGCTATATTTGCTATTAATTATGTCAAATTTGTCATCTATGCAATTGCCCCTCTTCTTTTCCCTTTTCTTTATTTCTTTTCTTAAATCCATTAATCCTTTTTTATTAAAACCCCAAACAAGAATAGCTCAATTTAAATAAATGAGGGAAGGGCTTGGATTATCTAAAATAAAACAACTTAAATCTTTTATCCATCTTTGAACCCGAACTCCTAAAAGATTTGGGAAAGAAAATAACCCAATTAATTTAGGATTTGAGTCTTTTGATATTTAAAATAAATATAAAATATTAAACCTTCAATCTTTAGGAAATTAAAGATTTAATTAAAAATCTCTTTTTTCCTAAATTATAGAAATTTAATTTAACGACCCAAGCCTAAACTTAAATTATAATTTTCAAATTAAAATAAAACGCTCAATTAATTCCAAAATGGTTTGATTCCATAACGTGGGGCATTACAGCAACCCTGGGATGCGTGTATTCACAAACAAAAAAATTGTTGCACTTAAATGATATTTATTGGCGACCGAAATTCAATTTGGGAATTCCACTGAGGTCTAAAGAGTGGAAATTTTCATGTGTGGATATTGGTGAATACTCCAATTTAATTCCCTAAGCGTCTGCAATATATATATATATGATAAGAATCATGGTGTTCCAAGTGCCCGTATTTTGAAAACACATTTAATATCTAAGTAATCAACTTTTATTTGTAATTTTGTAACTTTTGGGCTTTCAAAACGTGGTTTCAAGGTTAGTTTCATTAGTGGGGAGTTACTTTGTAGGCCAATAATGGTCATGAATGCTTTGTGGTTTAATTTTGGGGATTTGAAAGGTTGGGGGTTTCATTCACACAATGGCTATAAAAAGCCTCATTCTAGTATGTAAAATTCAGATTTGAGATGAATGAAATATGAACTCTCATATTTGAGACCTTTTTCTAGAAATCCCTTTTCTAGGATTCTTGCAATTCTTGTGATAGATTGCATGTTGAGTCATTCAATCCGGCCTTGATCAAGTTTGATTGTGGAATGACTCAATCTAGAACAAGATTTCCAATCTTGCTTCTAGATCATTGATCATAAGAGGTAATCAATTTCTAGCCTTTTCTCTTGGTTGGTTCTAATTTGTGTAAGGAGGTGTTAATCTCTTTGCTTCAAGGGTTCTTACTCCACAAAAGCTTGGATCTTTGGACTTAGAATTAAGGTTGCCTTATCATTTTGGTATCAGAGCATAGGTTGCATCTTTGTGGCCTACTCTAGAATTGATTCTATCTTCCATTTCAATTGTTCATTGTTTTGTTTCTTTTCATGTTCTGTCCATTCTGCTCGTTTCTTTTATTGCATCCATTATTCTTCATCTTTTGATTCTAATCTTATTCTCATCTTGAAGATCACGTTGAGATCTTGAAAAGCAAAAAAAAAAGAAAAACAAAAGAAAAACAAAAAAACAAAAAAACAAAAAAGAAAGTGAAACAAAAATCCATAAGTTGTTCATGTTGAGTTCTTGTTCATGCCCATTTGTATTCAATCAGCATCAATTTTCACGAATTTGTTGAGCTTCCATTTAGTTTGCAATTAATTTGTTTTGTGGCTGTCCAAATTCCTAACCCCAGAATTTAATGCATCTAATGTCTATTCAAAGTCCTTCATAAAGTCCGAATTTGAACATTTGGCCTTCAGTGAAAATTTAGATCTGCATGTTATCTTGCAATGTGAAGAAGGGCATTTACTCCAAATCCTAACGTAAAACATTCGTTTTTGAAATTCCATCTCAGTGTGCAGTTTTGGCCGAAAATTCCAGATTTGCTTCCATACTTTGTTCTTTCCAGATTTGAAGGAATTTATCCATAAACTTTGTTCCCTTTGCTTCATAAAGACTAATACCATCATACTTAAGACTTTCTCTTTAGTTTTGTGTCATTTATCTCTGAATTCCGTAGAAAGCATCTTGTCTTTGTGTCATTCCTTGTTTGGTGATTTCTTAGTTTTCGTTGTTCTAGTTTGTTGTTGTTTCATAATTTATCTTGTCTTGGCTGTGTTGTAAAGCTCACTATTACAAGAATCGCTTGAACCTATTAGCCTACCCAATATCATCATTTAGTCACTTTTCCAAATAGCCTACCTTTGTGTGATAAACACAAGTGTTCCGAGTGAAAATCAGTGAGTTGAGTGTGTGAGGTTCATTTCCTCTTGTCAGCCATGTATTGCCAAAGACAAAGTCGTCGTGAAACCTACAAACTTGATGCTCAATTTTGGAAAGGTTTTCGAGATAATTTGGTCGAGTTACGTGAAGCCATGAATGATTATGTTGAAATATGCAAAGTGATGCATTTAAGATACCAAGCCAAGAAGACTCAAGCTGCACAATCCAATCAAATTGTTAGAGATTGTTTAGTACCTCAAGATGATGGTGACCAACAAATTCAAAATGAAGGTGATCATCAAAACCTAGAAGAGAAAGAGACAAATGTTGAGGTTGTGGAAAACAACGACATATGTGAAGTATGTTTTCAGAATGAGATGGAGACAAAATCTCTAGACGATAGTGAGGAGAAAAGTGATGAGAAGACAAAAGAACAAGAGGAAATTTTGAAAATTAAGAAAAGAGAGAAAAGAGAGGAAAATGTGGCAAGTACAAAAAGAGAGGAGAGTGTGAAAAGTGAAACAATGAAGAAAAATGAGGAAAATAAAAAAGACATGAGTGACAATAAAAAAAAGTGTTTAAGTGAAAAGAAAAATGAGAGTGAGGATTATTTTTCAAGTGTTTTTGATGGTTCAATCAATACACATTGGATTATCAAGTTTGATATTTCTTATCAACAACAATGGGAGAGGAACGTTTTATGCAACATGTTCACATTTGATCCAAGAGAAGACATTCCAATCCAAGTGTTTGCACAAGAGCGAGACGATAATTACAAAACTGCTTTGCAAGGAGAGCTTTCAGATTCGAGGACGAATCCTTTCGAAGAGGGGGAAGATGATAAGAATCATGGTGTTCCAAGTGCCCGTATTTTGAAAACACATTTAATATCTAAGTAATCAACTTTTATTTGTAATTTTGTAACTTTTGGGCTTTCAAAACGTGGTTTCAAGGTTAGTTTCATTAGTGGGGAGTCACTTTGTAGGCCAATAATGGTCATGAATGCTTTGTGGTTTAATTTTGGGGATTTGAAAGGTTGGGGGTTTCATTCACACAATGGCTATAAAAAGCCTCATTCTAGTATGTAAAATTCAGATTTGAGATGAATGAAATATGAACTCTCATATTTGAGACCTTTTTCTAGAAATCCCTTTTCTAGGATTCTTGCAATTCTTGTGATAGATTGCATGTTGAGCCATTCAATCCGGCCTACAAACCAAGATTCTTGCAATTCTGGAATTCTCCTCGCTGGTTACCTAGCGTCGAGACGCTATGGTCCTAGGATCGAGACGCTAGGCCTTTTAGAAGCCTTCTTCACGGATTTTGGCCTCATTTTCTTCATTTCTTTTGGACTTTTGGGCTTCCACTTCAAATGTTCTCTTTTTTCTTTTCTTCTTTTATGGCCCAAAGTCTTCTTTTTCTACCCAAAATTAATTAAAATCTTGGTTTTTCTTCTCGATCTCGGTTTTCTACAAAATCAACATAAAAATACATTAAAGCTCACAATTTATGTACAAAACTAGCTAAAATTAATAGGAAAATGATGACATTTTTGCATGTCATCAATTGGTCTTAAAACATATAAATTACTTTCCAGCTTTGCTGAACAAATATGAACTCCCTTTGTTGAAATGAACGATTCATTTACTGAGAAAGATACGGAGTAATCTTGTTCAAGCATACAAGATATAGAAATCAAATTCCTTTTGATCTTTGGAACAACATACATATTATCTAATAATATGTATTTATTCTTACTGAAAAATAATTTGATGTTCCCCACTACAATAGCTAAGACGACCTCTCTTGTTCTTACTTTGAGAGTCATCTCACCAGCTTCAAGTTGTTGCCAGGAACTCATTCCTTTAAAGGAAGAACAAACATGGTTGGTGGCCCTTGAATCTATTATCCAGGCATAATCATCATTCTCCACTAAGCATGTTTCTAAGACAAGTAAATCATATTTACAGTCTCTGAAAATATTCCTTTTTACTAGGCAGTATTTTGTGTCATATTCATTATGAACATTTCTTAATGAATTAGAAATTGGGGAATGGGGACATTCCTCAGTTAAGACTAATCTTAGATCATCTATAACCGAAATCGTATTTAGATTAGATTTCCACGTTGAGTAAGTCTTTTCGATTAAGTTTTCGTTATTAAGCAGTGGGATAATAGAGGAAGACATTGCTGAAATTAAATTAACAACGACCGTATTAGTTATCTTTGTCTTAACCCATCACACGAGCAAACAATTGCATACAATCCAATCAATTTAGCAAAACAAGCAATCATGGAACCCTAAGACTATTGATTTAGTTTTGCAACGATGTTTCAGACGTTTAGAGCAACAACCACCGAAGGGTGATCAGCTATTCCTCCTTTGAAATGAGACATTTCTCAGCTAATTTTGATTTTGGAATAACTCATATTCCTATAGACATTAGCCACCGTTATTTGGTCAAGGATTTGTTAACACACTATACTCATCCTCGTAAGTGTAACCCTCCCACTTTCAAATCCCAGAGATGCGCACCAACAGGCTACCGAAGGGTGAGACAACCGTTGGTAATTAACCTAAGAGACCCTATCCCTTTTAGGAGTTCACGCTGTTTTGAATCCTATGATCATGCCCTCTGAAGGGATGGTCGCTCCAGGACAACTCGCAGGCGGATCATAAGAATCTCACGATGTGACCTAGGGTTGGAGATCGAGGGATACGTTGACACGTGTCCCGCTCCCACTTACTATAGACCTTTCCCCATTTACCCTGATATTGACCCATGCAAACAGTTTCCAAAGGGAAGCTACGCCCAGGATGACACGAAGCCGAGAATGAATCTCACGTTGTAAATATAGGGACGTAGGAGCAAAACCTGATCTCGTTTTGTAATTTTTCTCCCACTAAAATGTCCTATCGTATGTTTTAAGGGTTATTTAATTTAGATGAATTCGGCTACGTCAATCTATCTAAACCTAATCCCATTATAACTCTTATGATGAGAATTTTACTATAATATTCTAAGTGAATTAAACTCTTTTAACAGACCTAGCAACATCGCATGCTACATGACTATGGTTATTTCAACTCAGGTTTCAGGTATGTTCCTAGGTAGCAGATGTTCTGTAAACCGTCAGCTTAAATACCTCCAGCCTTAAACAGAACTTCACCGGGAGAACTCCCTTTTAACCATAGTAATGTAATGGCTTTACTCTAAAGATCTAGGTGAATTAAACTCTTTCAATTGACCTGGCGATATTGCATGCTAACATAAATGTGGTTAATTCAACTTAAGTTTCGGGTCAGTTCCCAAGAAGGAGGTGTTCCGTAAACCGTCATCTTAAGTACCTTCAGCCTTAGACAAACTTCCCCGGCAGAGTTCTCTTATAACCATAGTAATGTAAAGTCTTTACTCTTAAGATCTAGGTGAATTAAACTCTTTTAATTGACCTAGCGACATTGCATGCTAACATAACTGTGGTTAATTCAACTCAAGTTCTGGGTCAGTTCCCAGGTAGGAGGTGTTTCGTAAACTATCATCTTAAGTACCTCCAGCCTTAGACAGAACTTCACCGGTAGAGTTTTCTTATAACCAATAGTTATGTTTGTCTTAGTCATATTAAAACTATTTTAAAACCATAACATTTGCATTTTACGGCTTAGTATAACAATTATATTAAACTATGGATGTGACATGCTTAATGAAAATTCATTTTCATATTTTATTAATATAACTCCTTATATCATGCAAATCATGAAAATCACCCAAGCATCCATAAGACATTAAATTAAATATAACTCTTTATATTTAAGCTGTGTAATATCATGCCACATGCTTATTTTATTTCATATATTTAACATAACCATTATATTAAATTACTCATGAAATTCATCCATCATGCATTAATATCATACATTATAACATTTATAATATATTAAAATGCATGATCATGCTTAACGTAAGGTGGGATTTAATCTAAATGACATCCACAAAGCATTTAAATAGCAAATGAACCGATAATTTGGCCCCTAGGATAAAATAAAGCAATAAATTACATTAATTTAGCATAATTTTATCCTAATAAGTCTTTTTTTGCTCCAGAACTGAACCAAAACGACCCGAACCATCTCAAACAGTCATCCAAAAACTCGAACCAAGCCATCCCAGCACGAACTAGAGCCAACCCCTTGAACCGAACCGAATCGAACCGTCTACACCACTTGAAACCCCTAACGCCGCCGCTGGAACTCGACATTGTTGCGTCTGGAGGAGAAATCTGGAGAACTCTGCGGCTGTTCTTCTGTTTTTGGCTAAATTTGGTCTCGATTTTCATTGATTTTTTAGCCTAATCTAGACCTGGACTTACAATTGACTCGAATTTACATATAATTGCCCAAAAACACAAGGGCCCTTACAATTTTGATCATATCAAAGCAAAAAATTCTAAGGCCAAATTTATCGAAAACATTCATTCGCAACATTACATCCACCATGCAATTAATCCCACCGAACCAATGCAAATTATAGAAAAAAAAACAAGATTAGATGTACGATCGGCACTGATACCAATTGGAGGGATTGGAATTCCGTAAAGCGGAAGCGTGATTGGGATCGATTTGTAATTAATTTTGTTTAATCTAAAATACCAATACATTGGCAATAAACTTAGAAATATTCTAGATTTATATTAAGGCTAAGCATACAAAAATATTATATCTAAATCTAATTTATATAGTAACAAGTTACTTACTCTCGTTGACAACTCAGATTAAATTCACCAACTGCTTGTGAAATAATCACGAACTATTGTGAACACTACCACTATGGCTACACCGGTATGACTCTGAGACTACTAGAGGCAGGACACTGGTGGGTGATAAGGGTCAAAAATATACTTATTTTACTCTTATATTTAGCTCATTATCTTGTCAAAACTATATGTTTTAGATCAATTTTACTGTTCCCGAGCTCAAAATATGTTAAAGTTGATAAGTTAGGATGTTGAGAGTCACTTTTGTCAAATTATGCTCAGTTGTGCTTAAAAAGACTCAATTTTAAGGGAATTTGAATTAAGTTTGTTGTTGTGCAGGAAAACAAAGGAAAAGCTGGAATTTGTCCAGAAATGCGACCGCATTTCTGGAAAAACAGAGGCAGTTCCAAGTCTACCGCGGGTTGTTTTGAACGAGACTTCTTCGCACCTAACCGACTGTTTTGACCCCGAAATCGATTGGGCTACCTACCAGCACCTATTTCACAGCTCCTCAACCACTTCCAGCACTATATAAGTTCGAGATTCGAGTCAAATTCAAGCAAAACTTATTTGGAAGAAGATGGTGGTGACATAACCCTAGTTGACGCCTATGAGTAGGGATGCCCGAACTCCTTCTTAGATGACTAAATTCTAACCTTAATTAGACATCAAACCTTAGGGTTTGTACGCATTTTCACCCATTCCCACTTGTAAAAGCGAGAGAGTGGAGTGTCTAAGCGAACTTTAGAAGGATTGGATAAAATAGAAAAAACCCTAGTATTTGGCTACTGTCATTATTAACGGTAATTTGACCCAACTGGTGTTATGAACACACGTGAAGGATTGACTTACTGCATTGGTTGAAATATTCTACAGTGAGAAGAGTGCAGTTGTGGGTCTTTAGTGGAGTGACCCACAGTTAACGAATGTTGATTGACTCGGTTAATGAGTTTAGCTGATCAATCTCGTATCGTTGGAGCTTCTGATCTGTAGGTCCATTAGGTCCACCTGTTAGCTCATAACGGGTTCTGAGATAATTTAGTCTTGATATTAAAGGGAATTGATATAATGTATGGAGATACATTATAGTATAAAGTTTAATTAAAGAATTAAACTTTATAATTAATTTTGGATATGATTCAAAATTAATTAAAGAGAGAATTATGAATTTAATTAAATATATGATATTTGATTAATTCATGAATTAATTAATTGGGGAATTAATTAATTTAATTTAATTTGGTTAACTATGATTTAATCGAATTAATACTATAGTTTATATTAATGTACATTTTGCATTAAAACTATAGGTTAAATGAGAGAGATAAAATTGAATATGATTCAATTATAAAATTAATTAAATATTTGATATTTAATTAATGTGGATTCAATTAATGAGATTAATTGCAAGCGGCTGAATTAATTAAATAGTTCTCTATTTACTTGCAAGCGGCTGAATTATTCCTAAGACAACCTAAGCACATCCATGAACTCTCTCTTGCGGCCGCACTATTACTAGCGCAACCAGACTACATGTAATGCATTATCTTGCTCTACTTAGATATTTCCACATACGTTACCTGTCAGGGATTTATCATGCTGCTACCGCAACCGAGCTGGCCATGCGGGCATTAGTAATGAAAGAATTAGCGCATCTAAGTAGAAAGCATCAATATCATTAATTCATTGTAGTACATACAAAAATAATCCTAAAGCCACATGGGCGCCTAGGCTAAGCCTTGATAAAAAGAAATTACTTCAAGCTACAATATAAAGCACACAATGCAATAAAACATAAAAATGTAGTAATGTCTTGGATGGTTCTTCTCTATTTGGATTCTTCATCTCTCCTCTATTTATAATCTCTTCTTTCTTTGAGCCAAAGGGGAATACTTGGAGCAGAAGGATCATCATATGGATAGAAACTTGCTTTCTACTCAAACTTGCTCCCCACTCAATACTATTCACCAACTCATCAAGCTTCTTATGCTCTAGCATCCCATGCGCCAGACTGCTACAGTAGTAAGCTTTCCATGAGCTAGACTGCTACAGCATCAAGTTTTCCATGCGTTAAGCTTTTAACTCATCAAATAATCTCCAAATTGGGCCCGATTTGCATCAATTTCTCAAAATTGCATCAATTGCTCCTTTTGGGACTAAGAATTCTCAAATCAATAAATTAATGCAATTAAGTACCAAATTAAGCATGGGATAAGCTCAAATTTAGGACTAAAAAGATAACATTATTTCATGCAAGGCTAAACATACAAAAATATTAGATCTAAATCTAATTTATATAGTAACAAGTTACTTACTCTCGTTGACGACTCAGATTAAATTCAACAACTACTTGTGATACTTGTGAAAGAATCACGAACTATTGCGAACACTACCACTATGGCTACACCGGTATGACTCTGAGACTACTAGAGGCAAGAGACTGGTGGGAGCATTCAAAAGAATTCTCTAAGAGTAGGAGAATGAATGGGGTGCCTTTCACCCCACCCCAGGGTCCTATTTATAGGAAAAGGTCATGAATAAGATCTAATCAAATCTATCATTTTATTCATATCTAATTTTAATTTCATAATTAATTAATTATCCAATTAAATATCATATATTTAATTTTAGAGATTTTATTAAAAAATATTTTATTAATATGAATCTAATTCATATTAATTATTTGAACTCATTCAAATATTTTCTCTCAAAATTAATTTTTGAAATTAACTCAAAAATTATATTATAAAGTTTCATAAACTTTATACTATAATGAATTATCATACATTATATGATGATTCCCCTAAATAAATTGAACACTTTCAATTTATAATTTATACTTAATTGCCTCAAGTCTCTTTACAAGCTACCAGTGGGACCTAATGGACCTGCAGATCAGAAGCTTCAACGATATGAGATTTAATTGGCTAAACTCATTAACCAATTAATCAATTTTCGTTAACTGTGGGTTCACTGAACTAAAGACCCACAGTTGCACTCTTCTCACTGCAGACATAATTCTATGTCCAGGGATATATCCCTATACCGGTAAGTCAATCCTTCACAAGTGTCCGTAACCACAGCTAGGTCAATTTACCGTTTTACCTCTGTGTTACATTTGTCTTCTTAAGTACAAGTGTTTTTCTAATGCACAACATGTTTATGGTCCAACCAATAAACAGAAAGTCCCTCTCGGGCCAGTGAGAGGGCGGGATCCCTTGGTTCAAGTCCCGAAGTCACCACTTAAAGGAACACTCATCTACTTCTCCTAGAAGAGGGAATGAGTGAATTCCTTCTTGTGTTGTCATATCCCCAGCCTCCCACTCAGTCTTGTCACCAAAAAAAGGCATATTGAGTCGATGTGTTGGCCACTCTCACCCATGCTAATAAAAGGACTATCCCTAATGAGAAGGAGTTCATGACACACTCATGATTAAGACTGAGTTACCTAGGTCATTCTATTGAAATAGTAACCTAACTAGTTAACGGTGTTGTATCTAGTGGTTTACTATTTCATGGTCTGGTCTTATGCAAACTCATTGCATAGGATACCCCCACTTGCATGTCTACTACATGGACGTTTTGGATCAATACTTTTGTATCAAATACAAAGCGGGTCGTATCACATAGTGTTACCAGGATAAGGGTTGTACTATAGACCTTTTAGGTTGTCACTTGAACATCGATCCATGAATATCCCCACATACTAGTTCAAGTTACATACAACCAACCTTGGATCTTAGTTTATTGGATTTGGGTCAAATTGTGCAATATTTAACAATAACACATTATTGTAGAAACTCAATAACACTTTATTGAAACAAGTATACAATTTGTTTACATTCACTATCTACGAGTTTTAGGGCATAAAACCCAACAGTTTGTATGTAACTTGAACTAGTATGTGGGGACATACGGGGATCGATTTTCAAATAACAACCTAAAAGGTCTATGGTACAGGGATAAGGTTGGGTACCATATCTTGGTAACACTATGTGATACGGCCCGCTTTGTATTTGAAACAGACATATTGATCCAAAGAATCCATGTAGTAGACATGCGAGCGGGGGTATCCTATGCAATGAGTTTGCATAAGACCGGACCACGAAATAGTCAACCACTAGTTGTAACACCGTTAGCTAGTTAGGTTACAGTTTCAATAGGATGACCAAGGTAACTCAGTCTTAATCATGAGTGTCTCATGAACTCCTTCTCATGAGGAATTGTCCTTTGATTAGCATGGGTGAGAGTGGCCTATACGCCGACTCAATATGCCTTCCTTTTTGGGGACAAGACCGAGTGGAAGGCTGGGGACATGACAACACAAGAAGAAATTCACTCTTTCTCACTTCTAGGAGAAGTAGATGAGTGTTCCCTTAAGTAGTGACTCTGGGACTTGCACAAAGGGATCTCGCTCTCTCACTGGCCCGAGAGGGACTTTCTGTTTAATGGTTGGACCATATTAAGGAATGAAAATCCTTTGCAGTGGAAGCGTATATCAGATCAATTCGTCGTTAATTGGGTTTCATAGAAAACACCGGTACATTGACTTTAAATTTCAGAACGATTCTCAAATTTAAACGTAGATTAAGCATGCAATTACTAATTCTAAACGATTTAGAATTGAGGAACTTACTTGTTGTAGAACCAATTCCACAGCACTATGCTCCTAAACGAACAATTCGTACAACCAAACACCACCCGTCGGATCACCCACTATGCTCTGAATCCTTGAGATCACTTGGATTGTGGGATCCAATCTTGAATTGGGAATATTTTTTCAGCAACCATCTTGTTGTGTTTTTCTTTCTGAGAAAATGAGAGAGAATAATATTATCTTGCCAAAAAAGAGAGAGAGAGTTATCATCCACCCACTGCAGAATCCCTCTGCATTACACATTTGGGGAGGGGAGTTACAATCGTGTAACTCCCCATGAGGTGTCAACTTCCCATTGCTTGGGTTTTTAATTATTATCCAATAATAATTAAAATAAAAACTATATATTATACAATAAATTAATTTAACTAAACAAGCTTTAATTAAATTAATTATATCATATAGTTTTAATTCAACTAAATCATATTTAATTGAATAAATTAAGTCAACAAATTAATTCATAATTAATTGTTCCCCACATTAATTAAATATCATATACTTAATTAATTTTACATTTGAATCATATTCAAATGTGTCTCTCTCTTTTAATATATAGTTTTAATGTGCATCAAATGTAAATCAATTATTAACTATAAAATTAATTTAATTAAATCACATTTAATTAAATTAAATTAAACTAATTATTTAATTCTCATATTAATTAATTATTTAATTAAATATCAAATATTTAATTAATTATTTAATTAAATATCAAATATTTAATTAATTCTTTAATTAAATATCAAATATTTAATTAATTTTCTATTTGAATCAAATTCAAATAATTCTCTCATATACTATAGTTTTAATATGAATCTCTGTTCATATTATTTTCACCTATAGTTTAATATGAATCTAATTCATATTTAATATTTGAACTCCTTCATATATTTAATTCTCACATTAATTAATTTTGAATCACATCCAAAATTAATTTTATACTATAAAGTTTAATTCACCAATTAAACTTATATTATAATGTATTTTCCTACATTATCTTAATTGTATCAAATACAATATAATTCCCTTAACAAATTTGGACACACTTCAAATTCTATTCAAGACTATTTAACCTCAGAACCCTTTACGAGCTAGCAGGTGGACCTAATGGACCTATAGATCAGAAGCTCCAACGATATGAGACTAATTGGCTAAACTCATTAACCAAGTTAGTCAACATTCGTTAATGGTGGGTCACTCCACTAAAGACCCACAGTTGCACTCTTCTCACTGTAGAATATTTTTGTGTCCACGGATATTGACCAATAACAGTAAGTCAATCCTTCACAAGTGTTCGTAACGCCAGCTGGGTCAAATTACCGTTTTACCCCTGGGTTACCTCTAGATCCTTAAGTACCACTGATTCCTCTAATGAACAATTTGTTTATGATCCAATCAATAAACAACAGTTCCTCTCGGGTTAGGAGAGGATGGGCGCCCTTGTTCAAGACCCGGAATCAGCACTTAAGGGAACACACATCTACTTACCCCAATAGGGGAATAAGTGAATTCCATCTTGTAATGTTATGTTCCTAGCCCTCACTCGGTCTTGCCCCTGAAATGGTTGGCTTATTGAGTCGGCGAACTGGCCACTCTCACCCATACAAATCTAAGGACAATCCCTCCTGAAAGGGGTTCATAACTGATGGTCGCAAAGTGCATAGGCCGCAAGTAATATAAAACGGTAGGTAAATACCGAGTATCAAATCCTCAGGGAATTTGAATTATATCCATTAATTACCAAGAACCTTCATGTTCAATTTTATTTAGAATTCCAACTCTAAGAATGAAGAACAAACAAGAAACTAAAGAAATCAAGCAAATAAATGGAAATATCCTATTAAAGGGACTTGACCTAGGGTGTTAATTAGCTTTTTGGATTTGTAGCTCAATTAATTGGATGAATGTAATTACTAATCTTCAATTCCATAAATCTAGAAGTAATTTTAAGCGAATTTCTCTTTCAAGTTCCTCCACATCTCATACTAACATAACTAATTCATGTGTTCATTTCATTAGTTAATCATAGTATGGCCTTAAGCAACTTCATTATCAATTTCTAACAATCCTCTTTCACTCTCGTGTTCCAAGCAATCGTTAGCCATGCAATTTGGATCTAATCTAACTTCCCTCTGTCGAGTATTAATTTAGACCAACACATCAATTAATCTGTGATCATGAGATTAAAAGCATTAAGCATGTATGGTGCGTGTGAGAACTGAATGGATGGAATGTGAGATAAGATGATAAGTGAAATGATAAAGAAATATTCAGCCAACACTTAAATGCAAGTATACACTGTCGCACGTAGTAATAAAAAAAAACCTTAGAAAGTATTCCAAAGGTATCGATCCCACGAGGACTAATTTGGAAATTCAGATTTGATGAAGAAACTGCTTAAACTATTGCTCTTGAAAAAAGTAACTAAAGAAAATAATAGATTGATTGGGTTTTTGAAAAGATAAATAAAACTAGCAATAAAACAATAAAGAATGACAATGAAATAAAATGAGGTATTCAACATGAATTCATCCCTAAGGTAACAACCATACTTATGCAATATCTAACTTAAGAGTGTTTAATGCATTGGGTCAGATTTAACTTCCTTTTGGCCCTTGTTTCCAAAAACCGTAAGAAGGCTAAGCGAGTACCGTTATGCCCATTTCTGTGACTCGACTCCGACATAGATAATTCACGACTGCAACCTATAACCCTATAGTCGATATAGGGTGCCTTAGGCAGCTTGCCCTATACCGTCGAACAATCTCTTTCGAGCTTTTTCTCCTATATCACTTTTATGAGAACCGATATCGTTTGTCCCTTTCGAGATCAAACTCACATAGCATGCAAAGTCTAATTGATCAAATTAAACTTAGTAAGATCATAATGATATTCAATAAAGAATGACATGCATTAAACCCTACTTAAGCAAATAAAACACTTTCAAGCCATTAAACCCTAAGGGCCCGTTTGGTACAAGGTTTTTGGAGATGGGAATGGGCAAGAGTTTCTAATACCCTTGTTTGTTTCAAGATTTCTGTGGTGGGCCCCGGAAATAACGCATTCCCAGGCATCATTTATGCCCATAAGCAAGGGTTTTCTATGTCTTGCAAAAGCATGGGTTTTCTCTTTTCTCATCTCTTCATTTTTATTTTTATAAGTAATTTTATTTTGAATATAGTTAATTAATTAACTAATGGATACTAAATTAAAAATAATATAATAAATTATTTAATTAGATTAAATAATAATTTGTCAAGAATTTCATTTTTTTAAACAAACACTTTTTTCTATGACTTTTAAACAAATACTTAGTCCAAGTTTATTAAAGGGATGTAATTACATATTTACTAAAATTATAATTAACTAGTCAATATTATCGAAAATATATTTAATTATTGAATTAAAATCATTTAAATGAATTTAGTATAAAAATTCATTTTTCAATCATTATAATTAATTACTTATCGATTATTTATAATCAATTAATTACTTTTTTAAATTTCCTTATAATAAATAAATAATCATATTATTATTAAATATTTATCTAATTAATTTTTATGGATACAATATATTAAATTATTGTAGTTAAAGATATTTATTAAAAAATTAATTAAATAATTTTAGTTTGTTAAATTAACATAGTTTATCCATTTCATGATTATTATTTCATTAATTTTTATTAATAGTTTGAATTAATTTTGATTATTTTATTGATTAATTTATTAAAATTACATAAAGTTTTCCTGATTAATTCTAAAAAATAAATACAGACATAATTTGTTCTCATAAAATCCTGATGACATTCCCATGCACAACCAAACACAATTATCTTTGATTCCCACCAATCTTATTCCCAGGCATAGTATTGCATCATGTATTCCCAGACATCTATAAAACCTTAAACCAAACGGGCCCTAAGGGAATTCACCACATTGAACCCCTCAACGGGATTTACCTACTCATGATGGAATAAAAAGCAAATGAACATACTTTCATTGAAATAATGATGTAAAGAATACAAGATAATGAAAAGATTCAAGAGCTAGAATTAAAAGAGATAGCTAAATATTATGGGTTTTTATTTTACACAATCCTTCTAGAGTTCGCTAAGACGCTCCACTCTCTCACTTTTACAAGATGGGAATGGGTGAAACTCTCTACAAACCACAAGGTTTGATGTCTAACTCTCTCTCGGGTTAGAATTTGGTCATCTAAGAAGGACCTCGGGCATCCCTACTCATTGGCGTCGAGCTAGGGTACTGTCACCACCCTTTTCTTCCAAGTGAGTTCTGCTTGGATTTGACTTCTAATCTCGAGCTTATATAGTGTAGAAATTGGTTGAGGAGCTGCGAAATAGGTGTGGGAATGTTGCCCAGTCAGTTTTGTGGTCAAAACAACCAGTTAGGTGCGAAGAAGACTCGTCAACAACGACCCACGTGCGACTCGGAACGGCCTCTGTTTTCCAGAAATGTGGTCGCATTTCCATTTTGCCTTCCCAGAAATGCGGTCACATTTCTAGGTAATTCCAGCTCCAATTCTGTTTTTCTGCACAACAGCAAACTAAGTCAAATTTGCTTCAAATCAAGTCTTTTTAAGCATAATTAAGCATAATTCAACAAAAGTGATTCTCAACACCCTAACTTATCAAATTAACATATTTTGAGCTCGGAAATAGTAAAACTGACCTAAACACTCAATATTTGACCAAGAAATGAGCTAAGAATAAGGGTAAAATAGGTATATTTTTTACCCTTATCAATGTATTGCATAGATGAAATATAAAGAACTTCGTTACAATATCCAAAGAATTAAGCTACAATATCCAATTAGCTAGAATAACGACCCTAGGTCTCAAGATCTACTCACAAATGGAAATAATTTTGCCCAAGTGATCTTGATCCATAGGCCTAACTCAAACTACAATAAGGAATTACAAAGATGTAAGGAAGAAATAACCGATAAGTTGATCCCAAGCTCCCGTCACGATCATATTGATTCCCGAGCCTTGGAACCTCGATCAATTCCACCTTTTCTTCACAACTCTACTCTTTTTTTTTCTCTCTTTTGAGCTAGAGGAGAGCTCCCCAAAATGGGATGATTTGAACCATTGGAAAGGGGGTTATTAATAGGTGAGGAGGCGGAACTTTTCTTGCTGCACAAGTCGACAGTGTCACGACGCTGTGATTTCACCCTTTTCTTGTCGCTCAAGTTGGTGCTGCGTTGCGACGCTGTCGCGATTCTGGAATTTTCATCGGAGCTTGCCAAGCATCGAGACGCTCTAGCCCAAGCGTCGCAACACTAGGCCTTCTAGAAGCCACATATGCAAATTTTGCCTTCAATCTTCATTTCTTTTGGGCTTTTGGTCCTCCACTTTGAATGAAATCTTTTCTTTTCTTTAATATTGGTCCAAAGTCTTCATTTTGATCTTGAATTTAATAAAATTTACGGTTTTGCCTCACGAGCTCGGTTTTCTACAAAATCAACATAAAATACATTAAAGCTCAAAATTAACGCATAAAACTAGCCAAAATATATAGGAAAAAGATAGCATATTTGCATGCTATCAATAACATACTCAGGATTTAGATTGAGTTACCTAGGACATACTATTGAAATAGAAACCTAAACTAGTTAACGGTGTTACATCTAGTGGTTACTATTTCGCGGTCCGATCTTATGCAAACTCACTGCATAGGATACCCCCACTCGCATGTCTCCTACATGGATGCTTTGGATCATTGCATCTGTATCGAATACAAAGTGGGTCGTATCTCATAGTATCACCAGGATAAGGTACCTAGCCTTCTCCCTATACTATAGACCATTTAGGTTGTTACTTGAACACTGATCCCTGTATGTCCCCACATACTAGTTCAAGTTTCGTTTAAACAACCTAGGATCTTAGTTTATTGGATTTGGGTCAAATTGTGCAATTTTAGTAACAATAACTCTTTATTGTACAAATCTCAATAACAACGTATTGATACAAGTGAACAATTTATCACCATTCACTATCTACGAGTTTTAGGGCATAAAACCCAACACCATAAACAGGTTGTTCATTAAAGGAGCGTTAGTACTTAAGAAGACAGATGTAACATAGGGGTAAAACAGTAATTTGACCCAACTATGGTTACGGACACTCGTGAAGGATTGACTTACCGATATAGGTCTATATCCATGGGCACAAAAATGTTCTACGGTGAGAAGAGTTCAGTTGTGGGTCTTTAGTGGAATGACCCACAGTTAATGAATATTGGTTAACGTGATTAATGAGTTTAGTCAGTTAACTTCATATCATTGGAGCTTCTGATCTATAGGTCCATTAGGTTCCCTTACTAGCTCGTAAAGAGTAATTAGGAACAATTTATCTTGAAAATAATTTGAATTCTTCAGATTCGTTATGGGAATCAAATTAATAGTATGAGATATAATTAATATAATGTTTTGTGATACATTATAATATAAAGTTTAATTTGTGATTAAACTTTATTAATTGAGAGAATTATATATTTGAAGGAGTTGAAATATATGACTCATTAAGTATATGATATTTAATTAGTAAATTAATTAATTAATTATTCAATTTAGTCTAATTAAATGTGATTTAATTAAACTATAAATTATGAGAGAAATAAATATTTGAAGAAGTTCAAATATTAATACGAATTTAATTCATATTAAATTTATAGGATATAAAAGAATTTGAAGGAGTTCAAATTTTAATATGAATTTGATTCATATTATAGAATTAATTAATTGAAGGTCTGAAAATTAAATTTATGATATTTAGTTGGGTAATTGATTAATTAATTAATAGAATGCCTGAAATTAAGTATGTGATATTTAATTGGATAATTAATTAATTATATAATTAATTAATTGGGTAATTGATCAATTATGGAAGTGATTAATCACTTATGGAAGTGATTAATCAATTATGGAAATGATTAATCATTTATGGAAATAATTGGTTATTTGTGAATATTATATTCATGACCTTTTTTCCTATAAATAGAACATTGAACCTAGGGTTTAGTGGACACAAAAATAATACCACAAGAATGCACTCTTGCATTCTCTCTAGCCTCCCTAGCCACTGTCTCATATTCTCTCAACCAATAACACAAAGAGGAACTTTTTCCTCTTGTGTTTTTTCCTTTCAAGATTGGGTAGTCCCACAACTATGTTCTTAATCTCAGAGTCATAGCAGGGAAGATCAATTGGTGGTGTCTCAATTGTTGACGCTTGGTCCCTATGAAATCAAGAAAGACGTTCTTGATATTTCAGAGACGACAATGTCGGTATGTTTGCTTCTCCCCTTTAGATTAGTTCTAAGGCGGTACGCTTAGCCTTAATAAATTAATTTAGAATAGTTTTCTAAATCTTTGCCAATGTATTAGTATTTTGGTGGAAACAAAATTAACTACAAACGGGTCCAATTCGCTTCCGCTAACGGAATTAGGGAATTCCAATCCTATAGAGTGATCCCTTAAGTGGTGTCTCCAAGTCTTGAACAAATGGCTCTACCCTCTCACTGGCACGAGAGGGGTTTATGTTTATTGATGCACGATTTTTCGCAAGCGTACGGGTCGTCACAAGTAATATAGTGATTTTGAGTATTAGAGTATCGTCTCCACAAGGATTGAATTTATTCAATTAATTACCATGAATAATCTTGATATGCTTTATTTAGAGAACAAAATCCAATGCCGAAAAGATAAACTAACAAGCTAATCTAGAAAACAAAAGATAAATGGAGACACAATTTGGAGGGATAATTCTTAGAGGGTTGATTTCATCAATTGGACCTTTAATCGCTTAATCAATTAACTAATATGGATTAACTAATCATTTGATTCATAAGTCTAGAAGCCTAATGACAAGGACTCTCCTGTCGGTTTCCTCCTATCTCATACCTTTCAATAAAGAATCTCCTTTTGGTTTCCTCTTTATTTACTTAGCATGGCATTACGATCCTTCAATACAACCTCTAACGCTATTTATCTTATCCTGTGTCAGTCGGGTAAATAAACGTTAGTCATGCATTCAGTTCTAGTCTAAGCTTCTCTCCGTCGAGTTCCCACTTAGTAATGATTCATTTAATCATTGATCAGTTGATTAAAAGCATTAAGGACAAAATGCACAAATGAACTATAATGACAATTAAACCAAATCAATTCATTAATTAAACAAAGGTTCAACAACTAAATCAATCTCAAAGAATTTAGGAATTAACTAAAGTTGGCCTATTTCGACCATCTTTTATCGAAGGTTATAAAAAATCTTTGAAAAATATATACATTTATCGGAGGTATTGAAAACCCCTTTGAAAAATATCTATGTTTTATTGAAGGTTTTTAAAAACTCTGAAAAATATATTGTATTTATCAAAGGACATTAAAAACCTTTGAAAATTATATTATCATTTATTGAAGGTATTTAAAAAAAACCTTCGATAAATATCTATTTTTTATTGAAGGTTATTAAAAACCTTTGAAAAAGATATATATTTATCGAAGGACATTAAAAACCTTTGAAAAATATATTATCGTTTATTGAAGGTACTAAAAAAAACCTTTGATAAAGATCAACCTTTTAGTGAAGGTTATTACAAACCTTTGAAAAAGATATATATTTATCAAAAGACATTAAAAACCTTTGAAAAAAATGTTATCCTTTATTATTATTTTTTTTTTTTAAGCAAAAATGTTATCCTTTATTGAGAGTATTTAAAAAACGTTTGAAATATTTTTGGAAAAAGATATAATTTATAAAAAAAAAAACATGAAAAACCTATGGAAAATATATGATTCTTTATCGAGGTATTTAAAAAATGTTTGAATAAATATCTACTCTTATCAAATGTTATTAAAAATCTCTGAAAAAAATAATATATTTTTCAAAGAGCATTCAAAACCTTCGAAAAAATATATTATCTTTTATGAAAGGTTTTAAAAGCCTTTGAAAAATGTCTGGTTTTTTTTATCAAAGGTTGTTAAAAACGTTTGAAAAAGAATAAAAAACTATGCTTTTTATCAAAGGTTTTTAAAAACCTTTGAAAAAGAGGTATATTTATCAAAGGAAGTTAACCTTTGAAAAAAATATATTTTATTTTGAATTTTAAAATCCTCTACTAAACATTTGAAATTAATTCCAAAATCCCTCGAGGCTCAAGAGTGAAAACGTCCGTTCCGATTTAAGAGAATACACCTTCGCCAAAATCCATGGAACCCTAATAAATCCTCCACACTCTGCGAGAAAGGATGAACCCTAACAAATCCTCCATCGGCCTTGTACTCTACGAGAAAGGATGACAACAATGAAATTGCCACTGCAAAAGTGAGCTCGGGAGGTGGCGACAACAACATTTTTTATTCTCGGTTGTCGCTGGTGGTTTGTGATCGGTTTTCGCCATTCTTCGTGGTGGTAAGCCGTCAATCCTGAGTCCTGCACAACAAATGTAATTATTGATCAATTGTCGGTGATTATCAGTTTTTGGACGATTGATAGGTGAGTTTTAGATTTCGACTTTCACCGAAAATTTTCGCATGCCGGTGATTATCACCGTGGTCAGTCTTCGAATCACAAGGAGGTAATTCTTTGACTCTTGCATGCGATTTCACTTATTTTTTGGTTTCTCTGTTCTGCGAAAAAATGGTGGAAGTTCACGACAATGATTTTGATCTCTTGTCCTTGTTGCCTTGGGAAGATTTAAGAAAAGCTTAGAGGATTTGCAGAATTCAGTTTATGAGTGGATGGATTTTTTGTAACTTGGGTTGTAAAATTCACTCTGCTCTTGTTTATTCAAAACACATTGAAGATTCTTTATATTTTAATCATTTGATGCACTTTCTCGACAACCAAACCGAAGTCACAGAGCATGTTCTTTGATCTTGTACTATATGAAAACATCGGTTTGCATACAATGATTGAATTCTTGGTGATGTTTATTGTGTTCTTTGTTTTAGTTTCAAATTCTAAAATTCGACATTGAATATTTTCTTTTCCCAAATCCTTTATTTGAGTTCTACAATTTCTTTCTGCTACTTTCGATTTTTCTACTTTTAAGTTTCAATTAGATTCTTCCTATGCGAAATTTAAGTGCATTTCATGTTTAGAATCTTCCCTCTACTAAAAAATAAGTTTCCTTTGTTTTTATGTGTTGATTAGGTTGATAAGGAAAAAGTTGCACCTAAGGTGAAATTTGACTTCTTGAAGGATCCAAATTTCAGAAGGTATTTTAAATTTACTGTGGTTCTATATTGTTTTATGAAGATGATGACTTTTTAAGGTAGGTGAAAAGTTAACATTCTAATGGAGACATCTGACTTACAATGGAAACATTCTAATGAATAGTTAACATTCTAATTGGAACTTCAGAGATCATTGAAATTTTCATCATTGGGCTCTCCGTGAACAGAGGGATGTTGGAATGATTTGGGTGGAGAAGGATGAACTTTCTAAAGGTGCATATCGTACAGTTGATGAATCTATGATTGGGTAGAATCACCAGAAGATAGATAATTTGGTGAGCGCTTCCTTTCTTTGATTCGATTATCTTTGTGATTAATATTTGTCTAAAATGATTTTATTTCATCATTTAATGAGCATTCTGCTTACTTTGGGAAACACATGGAACAAATAAGGGTTTGAATTGTATGTACAGACGTCGCTAATGGTGTAAAACATGATAGTAGAAAGAATACTCCATAAATTAATGGTCAAAGAATAAATATTAGGTTTTCAATGCTTGTGGTGACTGTGGTTTTGATGGTGAAAGTGAACATCTGTTCTTTCATTTGTGCCTAGTTATAATTTGTTTGAGTGGGGTAATTGAACATGTGAATGACATTCTATCCACATTTTTTGTTTGTGTTGTATTTTCTGGCAAAGGGTGAAATATTAATTTCATCCCAGACGAGGTCTTATGAAAAAAATTAATTTCATCCCAGACAATTTTATATGCTGTCTTTTTTTCTTTATTTTTTTGTTGCTGCCTCGAATGAGTATTTTATCAACAGGTATTTTTATCAATCTTCAATTTAATTTGTTCTCAAAGCTCTAGTTATTGGGGATTGGATGGTTGAGAAATGGGACTTGCAGAAAGGAGTTGCTATGATGCTTACCGACAACTCTTCATTTACAAAATTGGTTAGGTTCACCGTTTTTTGTTTTCTCTGATCTCTTATGTTGTAATAGGTTGTTGCCTATGTAAAATACAATTCAAAGAAAGGTCAGAAGACCGTAGAAGAAGCAAATATGAAGCTGATTTGATTGACATTATGAAACTCCTTGTTATAATCTATTTTAGGATTTGATTAGAAAGAGCATTATTTCAATCAGCATCGATTTCAGGATACAATTTCAAGAAATTAAATGAATGAAGATGCGGTTTGCCCAAGTTTCTATGCCCTATAGCTTTCTTTTCTTCCATTTACATTTGTTCATAAATATTACACTTTCTTTGGATTGGGGTTGGTGTAACGAATGCTAATGAATTAATTTTAGTTGTGGATGGTTTATACTACTGGGTAATCAAATGCTAAAAATTCTTGCAGCAGCTTTTTCAAAGGACTCACAAATGTTGTTAAAAAACTATTTCTGAAGGCTTTAAAATTTGTTGAAAATAACATTATAAGCCTCCAAAAATAACAAAAACCTTCGAAAAAGATAGTTTGACAAATGATAATTATCAACAAATAATGTGACAATTATCGAAGACTTGCGACCTTTGAAAAATAATATTTTTCGAAGGTTAATGTACCTCTGGAAAAAAGTTTTTTCGATGGGGTTTATTTCGACACTTTTTGAAGGTTTTGTTAACCTTCGAAAAAAGATTTATTGAAGGTTTGTTTAATACTTTTTCGAAGGTTGTGACCTTCGAAAATAGTCAAGTTTCTTGTAGTGTACTCATAATCACTAAAATCCAATAATTTCTAATCACAACAATTCTAAAAACTAAAACATAAAAGAAAAGGGAAGAGAAATGCTCATAAAAGTGTCGATCTCCTCGATCCAGCGCCGACCTCCATCGATCCGGAGCTCCAAATATCTTCAATATAGCTCCAAAACTCTCCCAAAAATCCTCAATTTTAGTGTGGACTCTAGAATGGGGTGAAAACCCACAAATTGGCTCTCCAAACTTGGATGATAAAGGTTTTATTTATAGTGGTTCAGCAGGCATAGCGTCGCGACGCTATGACGTCACCTTGGCTTGGGCGGCAAGAATAGGACAACGTCGCGACGCTGTCACAATTCAAGAATTTTCCAATGCGCAGATTACGTCAGCAGTATTGGGCTCCAAGTCGTCGCAGCGTCGCGACGCTACATGGACAGCGTCACGACGCTATCCCATTTCTAGAACTTCTCTGTGCGGCTACCAAGCGTCAAGACGCTTCGGCCTAGCATCTCGACGCTAGGCCTCGATCTTCAAAGAATGACCCATTTTTTACTTATATTTTTGGGCTTCCAACTTTCTTTTGGCCCAAATACTTCATGTAATGGATCTTGGGCTCTTTTCTTGACCCAACTTGATAGTTAAGGCTTGGAATTCATGAATTTGGGCTTCTAACTCATTCTTCTTGAGCTTTTGGACTTGGGTCTTCAATGGACTTCTCCAAAATGCTTCAAAAAGCCCCCAAAATCATCCAAAATCTCTCAAAATTCCGGTTTTGCTTCCTTGACTCGGTTTTCTGAAACTTAAACATAAAATAGCATTAAAGCACACAATTCAAGCATAAAACTAGCTAAAAATAATAGGAAATTGATAGCATTTATGCATGCTATCATTTATTGGTTGGACCATAAACAGGTTGTTTATTAGAGGAGCCCTGGTACTTAAGGATATAACCAAGGGGTAAAATGGTAATTTGACCCAGCTGGTGTTACGAACACTCGTGAAGGACTAACTTGTTGTTATTGGTCTATATATTTGTGAACACAGAAATGTTCTGTAGTGAGAAGAGTACAACTGTGGATATATGGTAGAGTGTACCCACAGTTAACGAATATTGATTAATTTGGTTAATGAGTTTAGCCAATTAATCTCATATCGTTGGAGCTTCTAATCTGTAGGTCCATTAGGTCCCACTAGTAGCTCGTAAAGGGTAATTGAGAAAATTAAGTCTTGATTGTAAATTGAAGTGTTCAAATTTAATAAGGGAAATAATATAATGTATAGTGATACATTTCATTTTGGATGTGATTAAAAAATAATTAAATATTTGAAGAAGTTCAAATATTAATTTTAATATGAACTGGATTCATGTTAAAACTATAGGTTATGTGACAAATATTCATTTAAAATATGATTTAAATGAAATAATTAAATTTGATTTAAGTGTTGATTTAATCAATTAATTATTATTAATTAATTAATTAAATCCATATCATATTACAACTGGGAAGAGTAATTAATTATTATTAATTAATTAATTAAATATATCGCTAACCTATTATGAATAGGAAAAGGAATATGACATTCTATATAAACCATAGAATCCCTCCCAATTGAAACACTCACTTCATTAAATTCTCTCTAAAATCAAGAAGAAGGTTCCCACTATCTTGGTCTCACATTCTCCAGAGAATATCAGTGTTTCCCTGTGGTAGTGTTCCAAATTTTTCGTGATTATTTCTCAAGCCGTTAGTGTAATTAATCTAAGTCGTCAACGAGAGTGAGTAACTTGTTACTCTATGTAAATTAGAATTAGATTTTATAGTTTTTCAGCATGCTTAATCTAGATATACAATAGATTATGAATGTATGTATGTTGCTAGTGTATTGGTATTTCATGATTCTAAATTAATTACGAATTGTTCCTGAAACTGCTTTCGTTGCACCAGGACCTCCATCTCTACATTGAGTTGGATTGAGTATGGTGGTTCTGCAGTGAGGTTGTCTACTTGGTTGATATGGCTTATAGAAGTATATATATGTTATCTAACAGGTGTTTTAAATATTTTGCATTATGCTGCCTAAATTTTTGGGGCATTAGGTTGTCATTGAGAGTAAATATTTAGTAACGTTTTCTTAAGTTAGGTTAAATTTTGGGGGCGTTACAGATTGCACTTGCTGAACAAATTACAGGCGCAAAGGTGGGCACATTTTATGTTCTGGTTGATACTTTACTTGAATTACCTGTCTTATCTTATATATCTATTTGCTTTCACACAAATAAAAACCCCAATCAATATATCAATTTCCTGGTTACTTTTTCTCGGTTGCAAATTTAGAGATTCTTGTTTTGAAAATTAGAAAAGTGAATTGAGCCATTTTCCCTTGGGATTCGATATTTGGAGTACTCTCCACTTATTATTTGGTAGTGTACACTTGCACTCGAACACCTATCATTGTCATTGAGCAAACAGCATGTCAAGGACCACACAAATGTGCAACTAATTATTTTTAGGTATTATTCTCCCAGTTATCGTCTGGATCATGTGGATTAGGCAAATTATTATGAGTTGAATTTGTGTGTCAACATTATTGTTATTTTCCTAATAGTTTTCTTCAGGGAAAAAATATAAGGGTTCTTTTTTTTTAAAAAAAAAAAAAAAAAAAAAAAAAAAAAAACCTTCTAAAAGAATCTAGATACATAGGAAGCAACTGGGTGGATGAAGAAAGAGGAAAAAAGAGAGGGTGGCACAACAAGTGATCGATGGAAAGTGTGGGAGAGGAGAAGAGAAAGTGGGACATAATGGGTGAGTAGGTGCTCGACGTGGAGAAATTATTAGGTGCTCCCAGCGCAATGAGGCAGGTAGTTTTGCATGATTGGATGTAAGAGAGAGAAATTGTAAAAGTACCTCGATTTTGTATCCAACAATTATTAGGGACAAAGACAAATTTGAAGATGTACATTCAACGATTTTAAAGAGGGAACCTCATTGCACTGGGAGCATCTAATAATTTGTCCTAAGGTGGGGGAAGTGAGAGAGGGTGGCAAATGGAGAAAGTGTGTCAAATATAGAGATATTTCAAAATAATTTGTGTCACACAATAACAAAATAAATATATTTGTTTTTGTTAAAGATTATCACATCATCCTAACAAAATATTCTGTTAAAAGTTCTCACATCATCATAAGAAAATATTTTGTTAAGAAAGCCGAAGGAAAATCGACAGTAAGGACAAAATTGAGTATTACTGAAACATCGAGGACAAAAATAAAATTAGCAGTCACAATGATCAAAAGTTTTATATGCATATCTCCCTAGAATCTAAATAAATCTAAACTTGATTTTTTAGGGCTCGTTTGATAACGTTCCTGTTTCCTGTTTCTTGTTCCTGTTTCTCATTTTAAGAAACAAACATGTTTGATAACTCATCCCTGTTTCTTGTTTCTAAATTTCTAGAAACGTTTCTAGAAAATGGGCAAATTTTGAGAAACTACAAAAAGTTGTTTCTCAAATTCTGTTTCTGTTTTTTTTTTTTCTTTCATGCATGTATCCATCTCTCTCTTCCATTCCTAGATCCTTCTTCTTTTATTTTTTCCGACCGACAGTCACCATCGACCTCCGACTACCGCTGCCGTCAACCTTCACCGATCGCCCATCATCGAAAACCTCCACTCACCGATCGGCGACATCGACTTCTCCAACACTTTTTTCGAAAATTCTTTCGATGACTTTTCCGACAATCGTCGCCACCGTCGACTGGTTACCACCTCTAACCTCCGCCGATCGACCGGCACTGTCGACCTGCAACTACCGGCTACCGTCGACCTCCACTAACCGCTCGTCGTCGCCAACCATCGACTACCACCCACCGCCAACTTCCACCGTCGACCTTCGACTACCGACTATCGCCGACCTCCACCGACCGGCCGCCGTCGTCGACCTCTGACTACTGGCCACCGTCTACCTCCGATTACCGTCTGTCGCCGACCTTCGACTACCGGCCACCGTCTACCTCCGACTACCAACTGTCGCCGACCTCCACCGACAGGTCGTCCCCGCTGACCTCCAACTGCCAACCTCCGCCGATCGACCGCCACCGTCGATCTGTGACTATCGGTTGCCACCGACCTCCATCGAACGGCCGCCGTCGTCGACCTTCGACTACCGACAACGCTGACCTCCACCAACCGATCGCCACCGTCAACCTACGATAACTGGCCTCCGTCGACCCCCGCTGACCAGCCTTCGCCGATCGACTGCTACTGTCGACCTCCGACTACCTGACGTCGTCGACCAACCACCATTGTCGACCTCCGACTATCGGGTGTCGTCGACCCTTGCTAACTAGCCTTCGTTGACTAACTGCTACCGTCGACCTTAGACTACCGAGTGTCGTCGACCAGCCACTACCGTCAACCTCTGACTACCGACAGCCGCCAACCTCCACTGAACGATCGCCACCGTCGACCTCTAACTACCGGGCACCGCTAACCTCTGACTACCGTCGACCAACCACCGTCGACACGTCATCGTCATCGACCTCTGACTACCGGCCAATGCTGACCTCCGCAAACCGACTGCCACCGTCAACCTACGATAATCAGCTTTCGCCGACCCCGCTGACCAGGCTCCATCGACCGACCACTACAGTCGATCTCCGACTACTTGGCGCCATCGACCAACCACCATCGTTGACCTCTGACTACTAGGCGCCATCGACCCCTGCTAACCAGCCCCTGCTGACTGACCGTTATCGTTGACCACAGACTATCGGGCGTCGTTGACCAGCCACTACCGTCGACCTCTAACTACCAGCAATTGCCAACCTCCACCGAACGACCACCACCGTCGACCCCCTCTGACCAGCCTCTGCCGACTAATCGGTACCGTCGACCTTAGACTATCGGGTACCGCCAACTAGCCACTACCGTCGACCTCTGACTATCGGGGCATCGCTGACCTCTTTTTATTGTCGACCAACTACCTCTGACCGACCGCCGTCTTCGACCGTCAACTACCGGCCAAAGATAACCTCTACCAACCGATCGCCACCATCGACCTACGATAACTGGTCTCCACCGACCCCCGTTGACCAGCCTCCGCCGACCGGCCTCTACCGCCGACCTCCGACTACCGGGCGCCGTCGACCAACCACCATTGTCGACCTCCGACTATCGGGTGTCGTCGATCCTTGCTGACCAGCCTCCGCCAACTAACCGTCGACCTCTGACTACCAGAAGCTGCCGACCTCAACTGAACGACTGCCACCGCTGACCTCTGACTATCGGGCACCGCCGACCTCCAACTATCAGCCGCCACCGTCGACCTTCGACTATTGGCCGCCACCGACCAATCGCCACCATCGACCTCTGACTACCGGCCTTCGTCGGCCGATTGCTACCATCAACCTCGGACTATTGTCAATCTCCGACTACTGGGCGCCGCTGACCTCTGCTAACCGACCGCCACCATCGACCTTCGACTACTGGACGCAGGCCATCTCCATCGACCTCTGACTACCGGTCGTCGTTGACCTCCGCTGATCAGCGTTTGCTGACTGACCGCCACTGACCTCCGTCGAAAAGCTGCTATAGTTAACCTCTGACTACTAGATTCCATCGTCGACCTCCGACTACCACCCGCCACAATCGTCATCGATCGAAACTTTTTCCTTTTTTTCTTATTTTCGACGATCGTCGCCACCTGCCGACCACTTTTCCAGCATTCGTCGCTAACTGTCAGCATTCGCCTAGTGGTCGGAGGTCGGTAGCGATGGCCGATGATCAACGACAGCGGGTGATCGATAACAATGGTGGTAGTGATGAGGAAGAAGAAGGAGAAATTAAAAAAAATAATCGTTGAAAATTAATATATTTTTATATTAGATGTACTAAATTTTATTTTAACTAAAAAAACAAGAAACAAGAACCGGTTATCAAACACATTTGTGTTTCTGTTTCTTTTTTCAGAAAAACAAGGAACAGAAATAGTTATCAAACATGTTTCTGTTTCTAGTTCTTAAAAAACAAGAAACAAGAAACGAGAAACGAGAAACAGGAAACGAGAACGTTATCAAACAGGTCCTTAGATTCTACTTCATGACCATTAGATTTTTGGTTTTTGAAAATTAAACTTATACACTCCCTCCACCTTCAAATTTCTTTATTTTTTTAAAATACGTTATTTCTATGTTTTCAAAAACCAAACCAATCTTTGAAAACTAAAAAAAAAATAGTTTTCAGTAACTTGTTTTTGTTTTTGGAATTTGGTTAGGAATTCAAATGCGTTCTTGACGAACATGAAAATCATAATGAGTAAATTGGGAAAAAACAAACATAATTTTCAAAAATCAAATGATTATCAAAACGGAAGCTTAATGTTGAATTGTTTCCTAATGTTTTCTTCAATATTTATCTTTACCTCTTATAGTGTTAACATTTTTCCATTTGCATTCATACCGTTTATAATACTTTAATGCCACTGTAACATACTACCAAGAAATTCTGGACATTATTGAAGGTGGGGACTCAATTGAAAAATATCCGAACATTCAAAGATAAAATTATTTTAAAAATATTAAAATCGAAATTAAAAAATAATAATATAGAAACTAGAAAGTAGAAAGAAATTGCATAGTAGTTAGTCCCTCAATTAATGAAAACGTCAAACATGCATTAGTACCTCATATATTAATGGCCATTTTATATCATAGGTACAAGGTCTAATCATGTCATGACAACTCTTCAATATTCAATTGGGAGACATTTTTTATTAATATTATATATTTTTAAACTTATTAATAAAATAAAGTTGATATACAATTTAGGGAGAAATACATTTTTGGTCCCTGAGGTTTGGGTTAAGTGACAGTTAGGTCCCTAAGTTTTCAAACTCAACAAAAATACTCCTGAGGTTTGAGATAAGGAGCAATTTGGTCCCTGCCGTCTATTTTTTTTTTTTTTGTTAAATACTAACGGTGGCTAACATGACACTATTATTTTAATAAAAAATTGTTTTTTAATTTTAAAATAAAAACAAATAAAAATAAATAAAATATAATTAAAATATAATTATTTTAATTAGTTTTAAAACTCAACCCTCAATCATCATCTTCATCCTCTTTCCTCAACCCTTTCATCTTCTTCTTCAAACCTCCGATGGCCGCGCCGCCCACATGCCGTCGCCAGCAGCCGCCGAGGGATGGCCCCTCCCTCTCTCCCCGTTACAGATCTGTCCCTCTGATTCAAATTTCTACTTTCGCTACTTGGGTTAAGCCCAGAATGTTGTTCTAGCATCATTCGATTGTTGTTCTGTTTCAGTTTTTGAGAGAGAGAGTCCCCATTTACAGTCAAACGCTCAGAAACAAATTATATAAGATAGAGCCGATGGCCATATACTGGAAAACATTATTTTTCTCTCAGACATTTTCACAAACACCTTCCGTACATACAATTTTATACTGGATTTCAAACAGTAGGCTATCAATCTGTCTTCGTCTTTCTTTATTTCTCAACTCTTTTGTCTCCTGAACTGATTTTTGGCAATGCCCGATGGAACTTGACTGATTATTGTGTGTTTTGGTGTTCATTTTCTGATCTGAAACTGGTTTGGGTATTTGAACTTGACTAATTATTGTTTAGCGTATTTGATGAAGAGTTTGGGAGTTTTGTAGAATGGAGATTGTGATTTATAATTTGTGATTACGTGTTGGTTTATTTATGAGGTAGAAGACAATGGAAGGATGAAGTTGGATGTGCATTATTCCCTGTTACATATCTGAGGGAAGAGGGAGGGAGGGACCTCCTCCCTCCGTACCGGCGCCGGAAAACGGAGGAGAGAGGGAGTCCCTCATTTCTCTTTCATTTAAAAGAAAAAAAAATTGCTGAAGCTTTGAGGAAGGAGAGAAGAAGAAGGAAGCAAAAAAAAAATCTGTCGCCGCCGGCGAGCGACGGCATGTGGGCGGCGCGGCCATCGGAGGTTTCAAGAAGAAGATGGAGGGGTTGAGGATTGAGTTTTAAAAATAATTAAAATAATAATATTTTTATTATTTTTAATTTGTTTTTATTCGTTTTTATTTTAAAAAAACAATTTTTTTAATTAAAATAATAGTGTCACGTCAGCCACCGTTAGTATTTAACAGAAAAATAGACGGCAGGGACCAAAGTGCTCCTTATCTCAAACCTCAGGGGTATTTTTGTTGAGTTTGAAAACTCAGGGACCAAACTATAACTTAACCTAAACTTCAGGGACCAAAAGTGTATTTTTCCCTAAAATTTATTATTTAAATATTGTGGTTTAAAATCCATGTTTATAAGTCGTCTCTTGAAGAGACAGGTGATGTGGCAACTTAAAAAGTCGGGCAATCAGATTTTTTTTTTAAAAAAAACGTTACTTAATGTAGGTCGTCTCGACCTATGCACAAATTTAAACAAAACATGTCCTTGTCATATTGGAAAGTTGGATTCTTTGGAATCTATAGGCTTCTAAGTTGGAGCTGGACATAATGCAAAACTTGTGTTTTTTTTTTCTTTCTTTTTATTTCCTGCATTTTCCTTCTTTTTTTCCTTCATATTTTTTTTTTCTAATATTTTTTTTCCAATAAATAAGTAATTGCATTTTTTAAAATGTTTTAAACGAATTGAATTTTTAGATTACAATTTATTTTCTTTTTCTTGTACTTAGAAATTGAAATTTAAGTCTAATCATTTAAAACTTTATAAATAAAGTATAATAAAATTAATATTACTCAATTTAAATTTAACCATTATAGTTTTTTGAGGTATAATTAATTGACAACTACATTTATCTGTATTGGATCAATATATATATGTGAATTTAAAATAAAATGTTTAAATAATTGTTGATGCCAAAATCCGGACAGAGGACTCACCTGACCTTCACGTGACACCAACAGTGAATTTGTAGAAGCTGGGGAAGACGTGACCTGCAAGACCAGCCAAAACCGCTGCACACCGGTGTGGTGTAGGGCACACCGCCTCTGATGCCTAAGTCAGAAAACCGAGGAGAAGCTAGAGAGCAAAAGGAAAAGTCGAGAATAGAGTTTCAGAACCCCTTTTTCAGTGATGGAGGGAAGTTTTTATACCTGTTTTGCCTCCTATGGTTTTTAGGAATTCGGAGGTGTTTCGGGACGAATCAGGCGAAACCGAGGCGATCTGGGGCGTCACGGGTCGGAAGGAGGTGACCGGGTTCACCCCTGGACCCCGACTCACTGACCGGGCAGCGAGACCCCCGTACTTGGTCATTCTGAGTGCTTCCTTCCAGATCCAGGGCTTATCCATAATTAACATTAGGAAAAGCAGAAGTCTTCACAATCCTGCATTGAAAAGTTAATTTCTGCAAAAGAAAAACGAGGGAGGAGGCCAGGATCGGTCTTGGCCTCTGGCCCCTGTTAGCACAGTACTTAGCCCCCTGTATTCATATGTCAGTCCTTACTGGAAAATAATGGGAGAGTTGCATGACGATTACAACAAAGGAATGGAATAGCCTTAACCTATCCCTATTCTCAGCCCCCACTCAACATGTGCATTTATTACTTCAAGCGTTGCATTTTTCAAGCAAGAGGGACTAATTTCATACCTGGCTTTTTGAAGGTGGACGGTCGGCCTCGGCCTTGGCATGAGGCTGACCAGCTTCTCTGTACCATTTGCTTGTCGACGGCTAGGCTTATGTGTAGATTTGCCCGGCCCTACCTTAAGCATCTCCCTGCGGCTTTGAGCGCCTCGGCTGTGCTAAAAGTAAAGTGACTGAGAACTCGAAACAGTCACGCTGCTTTGAATGTGTGCCTGATAGTTGGCTTCGGAGCTGGAATGCTCGGCCTCGGCCTTAGCATGAGGCCGAGCATTTCTTCTGCTTTGCTTGCCAATTTGCTCTGTTGTATCCATCCTGACGGTGCGTACACTCAGTCAGGGGAAACTTGGGGAGGCCTAGGAAATTCTCGGGTCTCTCTTCAAGTATTGCATTCATCCCAAGGGTGCGTGCACTCTTTTGGGGAAAGGCTTGGGGAGGCCGAAGAAATTCCCGAGCCTCTCTTCAAGCGTCATGGTCATCCCAGGGGTGCGTACACTCTTCTGAGGAAAGGCTTGGGGAGGCCGAGGAAATTCTCGAGCCTCTCTTTAAGCGTCATGGTCATCCCAAGGGTGCGTACACTCTTCTGGGGAAAGGCTTGGGGAGGCCGAGGAAATTCACGATCCTCTCTTCAAGCTGCTGTATTCATCTCGATGGTGCGTACACTCAGTCGGGGGAAGTACAGAAGTCTGGCCTCTACAAGGATCATTTTTGTCTGGCCACACACGTTACATCTGAAGGGAATAAAAGTCCCCACGCACCGGAAGCGCATCGATTTGGACCTTACGCCGTATATTAATTAACATTAAAATATCGTTACGATAACTCAAACAAAACTTTAAACAACCTTTAAAGCCGCTGTAAAATTGGTTTAAACATGCTAAAATAAATCTAAATTTATTTTTAATACTTTTCTAAAGAAAAGAGGAAGAACCGTTACAAACCTTCATTGAAGACTTGACCGTTCTTCGCCAACTACGCTCCACGAACGAAAACGCAGCAGCCGCCTTTGTTTTTCTTCGTGGGAAATTTCTTTTTTGATTGACACAATCACCACAGAGGTTACACCGGTATGTCTCTAAGTCTAGGAGGCAAAAGACTTGTGGGAGTCTTTCTCTAAGAGGGAGGCTAGAGAGAATTCTAGGTCTTGTCTTTCAAGAGTGTCAAGTGTCATGACCAATTAGGTCTAGTGTTCTATTTATAGAAGAGAGGCCATGAATAAAATATTCAATTAAATCAATTTTTTCCATAATTGATTCAATCTTATTCCTTAATTAATCAATTATGATCAATCAATTCCATAATTGATTAATCTTTTCCACAAATGACTAATTACTTCCATAAGTGATTAGATCATTTCCATAAATGATTAATCACTTCCTTAAGTGATTAATTATTTTCATAATTGATTAATTCCCGGTTAATGAATTCTTTAATCAATTAACCACCAATTAAATATCACATATTTAATTCCCGGTCTAGAATTAATTAATTTGCCTAAACACATTTTAGGCCTTAAATTAATTAATTCATTATTTTGAACTCTTTCAAACTTCCATAAATTTATATTTGAACTTTTCAAATATTAATTTCTCTCATAATAATATATCAATATATATTATATTTTTTTCCCTCAATAAATTGAACATTTTCAATTTACTTTTATTACTTAGTTGCCTCAAATTACTTTACGAGCTACCAGTGGGACCTAATGGACATGCAGATCAGAAGCTCCAATGATGTGAGATTAATTGGTCAAACTCATTAACCACATTAATCAATATTCGTTAACTGTGTGTACATTCCACTATAGACTCACAGTTGCACTCTTCTCACTGTAGACATATTTTCTGCGTCCACGGATCTAGACCAATATCGACTAGTTAGTCCTTCACGAGTGTCCGTAACACCAGCTGGGTCAAATTACCATTTTACCCCTGGGTTACCTCTATTTCCTTAAGTACCAATTCTCCTCTAATGAACAACCTGTTTGTGGTCCAACCATCAAACAGAAAACCCTCTCGTGCCATTGAGAGGGTAGGGCCCTTTGTTCAAGACTCGGAGTAACCACTTAAGGGAACACTCATCTGCTTCCCTAAAGTCAGGAAGGAGTGAATTCCATCTTGTACGATTATGTTCCCAGCTCCCCATTCGGTCTTGTCCCCAAAGTGGTAGGCTTATTGAGTCAGCGTATTGGCCACTCTCACCCATACAAATCAAAGGACAATCTCTCATGAGCAGGAGTCCATAATCAACTCAGGATTAAGACTAAGTTGTCTAGGTCGTCCTAGTGAAATAGAAAACCAACTAGTTAACGGTGTTATAACCAGTGGTTACTATTTCGCGGTTCGGTCTTATGCAAACTCATTGCATAGGATACCCCCACTCGCATGTCTCCTACACGAACGCGTTGGATCGCAGCGTTTGTATCAAATACAAAGTGGGCCGTATCCATAGTGTCACCAGGATAAGGCACCCAGTCTTATCCCTATACTATAGACCCTTTAGGTTGTTTCTTGAACAATGATCCCATATGTCGCTACATATAGTTCAAGATTCATATTACAACCTTGGATGTCTAGTTTATTGGATTAGGGTTATTATTTGACAAAGACAAATATAAAATAACTAATAACAATTAATGGAAAAATATATCAATATTATTTCATTAATATCCGGTCAACGGTTACATTCACTATCTACAAGTTTTAGGGCATAAAACCCAACAACATCCTATAGAAAAAACACTTTATGCAAAACACAATGCAAAGAACTTCATTAAATTCGCAAGTGTCGACATCGTACCATGGGGAAACGCTATGGACATGTGTTATACAAAATGAAAAGAAAGTCAAAATCATCGCAACATGACCATGATTATGATGGACTCGACCTGTCCTTACCCCCAACCCCCCACTCAAAATGTGCATTCAATATCTTGGACATGCATTTTTTGAGTAAGGAAAAACTAACTTCGTACCTGGGCCTCTAAGGATGGAGCTCGGCCTTGGCATGAGGCCGACCAGCTCCTCTGTGTTGTTCGTTTGCCTGTTTTCCATCCTAAGGGTGCATGCACTCAGTCGTGGAAAACTTGGGGAGGTCGTGGAAATTGTCGAGCCTCTCCTCAAGTGTTGTGTTCATCCCAGGGGTGCATACACTCTGCTGGGGACCCGGGGAGGTTGAGGACATGCATCAACCTCTTTGCAGGAATTTTGTCTCTACAAGAATCATTCTTGTCTGGCCGTATGCGTCACATCCTGCTTTATGCAAAACACAATATAATAGCTTTTATTGAATTTGCAAATGTTTGTGTGTTTTACAGTGAAATAAATGATAGACAGTCTCTATGTAAAGTAAACATAAGTAGAGAAAGTCATTGTTCCTGGTCGACCTCGGCCTCCTCTGGTTGGCCTCGGCCTTCCTGCAGTGGTGGCGTTGCCTGCCACTTGTTTCTGCTATGACTACTGATAGTATTTATACCCCTCTTCGCCACTAAAGAAGGGGACCCGAACTCTCTACTCTCTTCTCTTACTCTCTAGCCCTCCTACTTCCGTTTTCTGACTTAAGCATCGGAGTCGGTGTGGCTAGCACCACACTGGTGTGCAGGTTTTCCATCTTGCAGGCCACATCTTCCCCCGCTCTCAAACAAATTCACTGTCGATTATCACGTGGAGCGAAGGTAATTTACCTAGCGAAATTTGATCATCAACAACTCTTATAAAAGTTTTAATTTTGTTTATGTTCTTTTAATCTATCGAACCACCGCACTCCATAAGTAATTTATGTTAAAATGTCCATCAAGAATTAAAGTAATTGATGGTCTATTAAATTGGAACTTTAAAATTGCACCAGCCCTATATAGTAAAGTCTTGAAATCAAATAATTAATCACACAAGATGCCTCAAACTTGCATTGGTTTCAATTTTATTTCAACATAAAATACTAAGGAATGATATTTTAAAACAGTAATAATAATAATTGTTTGATATGCCTTGAATCTGATATGAAACACTCCGAACGACCAAGTACGGAGGGGTCCAGGGGCGAAGTGCCCGGTGGGGGTTCGAGGGCAACACCCCCTAAGCTAAATTATGTATAGATATTAGATATGATCATTTTCCGTTTTGGGCTTTTATTTTGGGTCTATTATGTTAAGGTTAAGAGTGGTGCCATATATAAACCCTCTTAACATATTTTTGCCCTAATCTCTGTAATCTGAATTCTCCTCTCAATAAGATCGTTCTCTCCTTCTGCTCGTGGATGTAGCTAACACTGTTAGTGAACCACGTATATTTGTGTGTTGTTTCTCTTCGCCCTTTCATTATTGTTACGTTGGTTACTGTTTTCTGTCATAACAAGTAATAAAAGATTGCGGTATAATTAAAACTTTTGAAATGACAAGATCAAACTTGAAATCAGTTGATAACATAGTGGATGAAGATTCTTCACTCACATTTGTTGAACTCAAAAAAGATATATATACTTTCATAAAAAAAAAGAAGAAAAACAAAGATCATTTAATTTAAAAACGAAACATTATTAATCCTAATAGAAAACAAGATCCACGAAAAGAGATTATGAATCAATAGCGAATACCCTCTAAAGCATAGACAAATCAAGTGATAGTTGTCCTTTTTCAAGTATATTGAGATTGAAAATGGCTTTTTCTTTTTCTTTCCAACCATACCCACAACTCAAAACCATTGCTTTATTAGTTGTTACAACCAAATTTATATTACACATAATTAAGGTTCATGTACAATGGATATGAGCATCTTTTTGCAAAACCCTTAGTTTTTATGGTATCAAGATGCTTTTTGCCCAATACATTTATTATTGCTAGGGGATAAGCTTTTTATGGGCCTTTGGTATTAATTTATAAGGGACATTCAATTATGATGGATTTGTTGTTGTGTCCATGCTAATTTTAAGTAGTTTAATGTCTTTTCAACATAAACTTAGATCATATCTCAAAAATAAATAAATAAATAAACTTAGATCATTTTTAAATTAATATGCCATTATTGAAGTAGTAATGATGTTTAATTTATATTACTAGGGTGATAAAACTACATAGATAAGGATAGAATTTGGATTTGGGTAGTTTTGGAAAAAAATATATATGAAAGGGTGGTTTGGAAGTTGTTTTGAAAAATGATTTACTATAATAATTTTTTTTTAGATCTAGCTTTTTTTTTAAGTTCAACAATATTTGGGGGTGGGAGATTCGAACCTCTATCTCATAGTCGAGGGTACATGTCAATTGCCACGAGCTATACTCGCTTTGGCAATAATTTGTTTATTTGAAGAATGGTGGTGTGAATAATTTGATATGACGTTTATGTGGACAAATGGACAGGCTATAGATACAACTTAATTAAAGTGTTTTCATTAATAGGGCTCATAATCGAAATTAAATAAAATCCTAACCTAAGTTTATAAACGTAATTACAATTTTTTAAAATTTAGAAATTTAATATACAATATTCCAGAAAAAAAAATACAAAATTTTAACCATATTGACCGAATTTATAATTTAACCAAAACTTAATGAAGATATATCAATAGGTAAATTACAAGTTTAATTTTTGACTTTTCAGGTTTCCATCTATTTGGACTCTTAACTTTAAAAAATGTCAAATAAGTTTGAAACTTTTAATTTAGTGTCTAATAGATTTCTGAACTTTAAAAAGTGTAAGTAGGTCCTTAAACTTTCAATTTTATGGTTAATAGATTCTTGATTTCTCAATTTTGTGTGATCCTAAATCTATTCAACATTTTTTTTTTAATTCACAGACCTACTAAACACAAAATTGACAGTTCACGAATTTATTAGACATTTTTTAAAATTCAAGAATTAAATAGGATATAAATCTAAGAGTTTAGAGACTAAACTTGTTATTTAAGAATTTTGTTTCTATATTTACTCTTCGAATAATTAAATAAAGATTGAAAATAAATAATATTTCAACTACCGATTAAATCGTGAAAATCTTCCTACTGACAAGAAAAAATACTTCCTCTCTCTTCCTTCTACATTCTTCTTTCTTAATTGTCAAATTGTTGAGGGTTATTAGTAGTACATTCCTACTAACTTCATTGAAAAGGTAAGCATTATTCGTATGCAAATTCTTAAAAACAATTTCTTCACAGTACAATAATATATGGCAAACGACTTCTATTTTGTATAATTCAAAATAGTAAACAATGACTTATAGGTGATTTTGGATCACCTCGATGCACAAGGAACTGGTGAGGACAACCGAACAGAAATCGGACTAGGAGATGGATCCAAGAGGCGAAACCGGCCAGTGGGACTGACCAAGACCGAAGGGGTCGGGCCAGAGATGGACCCAAGAGGCGAAACCGACCAGTGGGACAGGCCAAGACCGAGCCCGACCCCTTGCTCGGCCTCGGCCATGGGCTGAGGCCGAGCCCGTTCGACTCCGTTTGGTCCCCACCGCCTCTGGCTGCCCCGGTTTCGCCTGGTTTGCCCTGAAACGCCTCCGAAATCCTAAATACACTAGGAAGACGAGCAGGTATTTATACCTCTCTTCGTCACTGAAGAAGGGGACCCAAACTCTATTCTCGACTCTCTCTCTTGCTCTCTAGCCCTCCTACTTTCGTTTTCTGACTTAAGCATTGGAGCAGGTTTTTCGTTTTGCAGGCCACGTCTTCCCCTGCTTTCAAACAAATTTATTGTCGATTATCACGTGAAACGAAGGTAATTTACCTAGCAAAATTTCATCATCAACATACGCCTTTCAATTTTTGTAGACTTTTATATTAAATCTCCCCTAAGAAATTTTATCTTAAAAATAATCCAAATTTGACATACTATTTTTGTTAAAAAAAATATATATTATATTACAAACAAGATAGGAAAATTGAAATCCCATAACCCAATTAAAATTGTATGACTAAGCTGAATTAAATATAAAAATTTTAAAAAGTAAGGTGGAAGCTTTAGAAACCAATGGTCTAAAATAAAAATAGAAAAAATCCAAATCGTTAATATAGATACTTGGAGATAAAGTTGAGAATTGATTTTTAGATTGTAGAGTGTGCGGCTCACCAATTAAAAAGTCAAATTTACATCTGTTATTGGAGTTTGCTTGATATCAACCTATTAGTTAATGTTTCATAATTTTGAATTTATGCCTACTTTTTATTTTACATGCAATAAATATTTCTTTAATAATTTTGGTTAATTACAAATTCTTTTTAACATATTTAATCTCTAAAATTTAAAAGTTTGAATTCATCCTAAAATCTTTCAATTTTAATTTAATTATACTAAAACATTTCCTTATCAAGATATAACATAAGTGAGCAAGTCAACTCGATGAAAGAAAAATAATAAGATAGACTAATATTTTTTTTCAAATCAATATGTAAGAGTCAATATTCAAATTCAAATCTTTTACTTTTTAGTCAAGAATATAATATTCTAACTAGAGACATATTAGAAAGTAGGATAAATTTCAAAGTAATATTATTGACCATAAAAAATTTGTTAAAATCAAAATCGAAGATAATTGAAACAATATAGACATATCTTCAAAATCCTGAATTTGTAATTCAACCGTTAAAACTTTGGACAACTTTTTTGTGACTCAATGCATTTAAACCGTGAGTGAAACATCAATGAATAAATAAAATATATTTTCTTCTCAAAAAAAATAAAATAAAATAAAATATATTTTGTTTCAAAATATATATATATATAATATTTTAATACCCATAGGATTTGTTGTGGCCCTTGTTGGCTTAGGTCCCCCAATTTTGATATTAAAATAAAAATTAAATATAATCAATTAATTGAAAAAAAAGAAAATAGAATGGAGGACGCGTGTAACAGACAAAGCCCACTAGTCCCAGGCAAGCACTGGGGCCCACATTCACGTGGCAATATGGATCTCTCAAAGCCATAATGCGACCACGTGGCGGTAGTACAACACGTGTCACCAATCCCATTAACAAGGGAATGGAAGAGGGGGACCACCTTCCATCGCGTCGCGACAAAATTCCCAAATGTACTACAAACAAAACAACAACAACAACCTAGCAAAACAAAGCGGAAAAAAAACAGATGAGTCATCGATGTGGCTTCGGCGGTGGGGTCCACATAACCTCAATTTGGTTTCGAATGAGACAAAAATTCTTGCTTTTCCCCAAAATACCCTCCCTTCTCCTTTGACTCGATGGTGGTTTTTTTTAAAGTAAAATTTTTGTTACTTCTGAGGATAAGATTTTTTGTGGTTCCACACGTGGCGGTCATCGCTGGTCCAGCGCTTGGCACGTGACGAAAATGGTTGGAACCTTCCCAACGCGGTTTTAAACTTTCTTCCATATTCGAAATTTCTCTACCATTTTTCTTTTTATTATATAAATTTGGAATATCTTGCAGTGTAGTTTTGAAAAATTGTCAAACTAAATTTTTTAATAAAAATGGTCAACTGTTATTTTTTTACCTATTTTCATGCAAATCAATCCTCCATTTTTACCTTTGAGTAATTTTCCACATCTCCCCTTATATTTATGTTGCCCGTATATGAAATTTAAAAAAATATATCATTAACCTTCAATCCCATGAAACAAGGAAATGATGGTTACAAAATCAATCATCTCTCTTCCCATTTGCAATTTGGGACCAGCAGATTTTTACCACATCAATCCTCTCTCTTGATCATCTTTTGGGAGAAGGTTCATCAATTTTTTGGTATCATAGGTATGGTTTGCATGATTGTATTCATTTTTTAAAAATCACATTCATTTTTTTTTCATTAATGTAATCCTTGCTCTTTCTTTTCAAAACTAGATGTCTTCTATTCTCTTTTCTATATGGTATGATGGAATATGGGATAATTGCAATCAATACATTGGATTCAAGGTGTCAACAGTGTGTGGATTCAAATTGTTCATTTGAACAACTCATCGATTTTGTCTAGTAGGTTAGTTAACTTTATATACACTATATTTGCATAATTTGTTTACTGCATACACTGTATTTGCATAATTTTTCTTTTTATAAACTTAATCTTTTTTATTGTTATAGTAACATTTTTTAGTAATGATTTTTACCCCTTTTTAAGATGATTGAAATTATCTGCAAGTTTACTAAATACACTTTGAAGTTAGATTAAGAGAATATCTGGTAAAGGTTTGGAAAAGAAAATAGGGTTTTGTGTGTAAATGAATTTAGTAATTATTTACCCACAAAGTTAACAGATTTTTTTTTTTTAACTTTACAACTCTCCCCTTGATTCATGTTATTTTGGTTGATTTTTGTTATTAATCAACCTTCTCCCTTGATTTACCTTATTTTGAAGGTAAAAGTTGAACAGATTTTATTTTTTTTTAATTCTACAACTATCGTTAAGCTATTTATTTGTTATATTTGTAAAATTTGAATTTGATTGATTTTCAATGTTTTGTTAAATTAAGTGTAAACCCTAGATTTTCTCCAACATTTACGTTGTATTTGAATTGATAGTTCTATCGGTTCATTGGATTTAGATTTCGTTGAGGGTTATTTTTGTTCGATTCGTTGTAAAGAAAAAATCCTACTAAAAATAGTAATTGGTCATTTTTCAAATGAAAAAAACATATGGCCATTTTCCAAAATGTTCAATTAAAAATGGAAATTTATCTAGTTGCCCCTATAAATTTTAGATTAAGTTATAAATTTAGTCCATTAACTTGTTGAACCAATTTTGTCTCTAAATTTTAAAAAATGTTTAATAGATTTATGAACTTTCAACTTTATGTCTAATAAGTCTTTGACATATTCTAAGATTTTAAAAAGTTAACTAATTTATTAGATATAAAATTGAATTTTATGTTTATTGGGACCCTAAAGGTCTGTTTGATAGGCAATCCAGATTTTTGTTTTATGTTCCCAAAATCACTAAATTTAGTGAATATGCGTTTGACAAATGTGTGGTTAGAAAACTGTTTTTGTATGTAGATTTTGAAATTGAAATTTTAAGGCACCGTTTGATAACCATTTTTTATTTTTGGTTTTTGAAAATTAAGCTTATACACACCTACTTCCACCTATAAGTTTCTTTGTTTTAGTATAATCTTTTTCCTTGTTTTAAAAAACCAAGTCCAATTTTGAAAACAAAACAAAAAAATAAAAGTAGTAGAATGATCCCAATCGGTTGTTAAATAACCAATAATTTGTTAAATAAGAGAGTCCCCTCGTCGTCCAAAAATTATCTGATGTGGCAATTTATATGCCACATAATCGGTACATTTGCATGTCACATAGGCATTTAACTAACCGTGTTAGATAAAGTTAACAGTAGGGACCAATTTGACACAAAATTGAAAGTTCAGGGACCTATTTGACACTTTTTAAGTTCACGGACCTATTTGACACAACTATGAAAATTCAGGGACTAAATGTATATTTTAACCTTATTATTATTAGGAAAAATACACTTTTGGTCTCTGAGGTTTGGGTTAAGTTACACTTTGGTCCCTGAGTTTTAAAACTCAACAAAATTACCCCTGAGGTTTGAGATAAGGAGCAATTTGATCTCTGCTATCCAGTTTACCGTTAAATACTAACGAACTACTGATTTGGCCATATTTTTTTAATTTTAAAAAAAATAATTAAAAACTATAAAATATTATTATTTTTTCACTTTTATTTCTTTCTCTCTCTTTCTTCTCTTCTTTCTTCTTCTTCAACCCACCCACCAACACACTTGCCGGCGATTGCCGGGCGCCGACGATGGTCGTCGGAATATTTTTTTTCTATTCTTTCTTTCTCCTTTTCTTCTTCTCTCTTATCATTTCCTTTTTTTTTCTATTCCTTCTTTCTTCCCCTTTCTTTCTCCTCGTCGATCTGCCACTCTTCACGCCCAGCTGTCGTCGTGCCCTCATCATCTTTCTCTCTCCCGCAGCCAAAAATCCATGCCTGAAATGAAGGGGGGCGTTCCCTTCGATTTTAGCGGTGACACGAGAATATAGTTGGGTTACGTACGAGCAGGGACGAATCTGGGTTACATACTGAAGGGAATAAAAGTCCCCACGCAGCGGAAGCGCATCGATTGGACCTTACGCCGTATATTAATTAACATTAAAAACCGTTACGAAAACTCAAACAAAACTTTAAACTAACTTTAAAGCCGCTGTAAAATCGGTTTAAACATGCTAAAATAAATCTAAATTTATTTTTAAAACTTTTCTAAAGAAAAGAGGAAGAACCGTTACAAACCTCCGTTGTAGACTTGACCGTTCTTCGCCAACGAAGCTCCACGAACGAAAACGCAGCAGCCGCTTCAAGGTATTCTTCGCTGGAAATTCTTCTTTGATTGACACAATAACCACAGAGGTTACACCGGTATGTCTCTAAGTCTAGGAGGTCAAAGACTTGTGGGAGTCTTTCTCTAAGAGGGAGGCTAGAGAGAATTCTAGGTCTTGTCTTTCAAGAGTGTCAAGTGTCATGACCAATTAGGTCTAGTGTTCTATTTATAGAAGAGAGGCCATGAATAAAATATTCAATTAAATCAATCTTTTCCAAAATTGATTCAATCTTTATTCCTTAATTAATCAATCATGATCAATCAATTCCCCAATTGATTAATCTTTTCCATAAATGACTAATTTCTTCCATAAGTATTTAGATCATTCCCATAAATGATTAATCACTTCCTTAAGTGATTAATTATTTACATAATTGATTAATCCATGGTTAATGAATTCTTTAATTAATTAACCACCAATTAAATATCATATATTTAATTTCCGGCCTTGAATTAATTAATTTTGCCCAAACACTTTTAGGACTTAAATTAATTAATTCTTTCAATCTTCCATAAATTTATATTTGAACTTCTTCAAATATTAATTTCTCTCATAATAATATATCAATATATATTATATTTGTTTCCCTTAGTAAATTGAACACTTTCAATTTAATTACTTAGTTGCCTCAAATTACTTTACGAGCTACCAGTGGGACCTAATGGACCTGCAGATCAGAAGCTCCAACGATATGAGATTAATTGGTTAAACTCATTAACCATAATAATCAATATTCGTTAACTGTGTGTACATTCCACTATAGACTCACAGTTGCACTCTTCTCACTGCAGACATATTTTCTGTGTCCACGGAACTTAGACCAATATCGACTAGTTAGTCCTTCACGAGTGTCCGTAACACCAGCTGGGTCAAATTACCGTTTTACCCCTGGGTCACCTCTATTTCCTTAAGTACCAATTCTCCTCTAATGAACAATCTGTTTATGGTCCAACCATTAAACAGAAAACCCTCTCGTGCCATTGAGAGGGTAGGGCCCTTTGTTCAAGACTCGGAGTAACCACTTAAGGGAACACTCATCTGCTTCCCTAAAGTCGGGAAGGAGTGAATTCCATCTTGTATGATTATGTTCCCAGCTCCCCATTCGATCTTGTCCCCAAAGTGGTAGGCTTATTGAGTCGGCGTATTGGCCACTCTCACCCATACAAATCAAAGGACAGTCTCTCATGAGCAGGAGTCCATAATCAACTCAGGATTAAGACTAAGTTGTCTCGGTCGTCCTAGTGAAATAGAAAACCAACTAGTTAACGGTGTTATAACTAATGGTTACTATTTCGCGGTCCGGTCTTATGCAAACTCATTGCATAGGATACCCCCACTCGCATGTCTCCTACACGAACGCGTTGGATCGCAGCGTTTGTATCAAATACAAAGTGGGCCGTATCCATAGTGTCACCAGGATAAGGCACCCAGTCTTATCCCTATACTATAGACCCTTTAGGTTGTTTCTTGAACAATGATCCCATATGTCGCTACATATAGTTCAAGACTCATATCACAGCCTTGGATGTCTAGTTTATTGGATTAGGGTTATTATTAGGCAAAGACATATATAAAATAACTAATAACAATTAATGGAAAATATATCAATATTATTTCATTAATATCCGGTCAACGGTTACATTCACTATCTACGAGTTTTAGGGCATAAATCCCAACACATACAAGCAACGAGGACAAAAACCAAATGGAGATGGGTTACGTACGAGCAGCGACGGATTTGGGCTACGTAAGAGTAGCGAGGACAAAAATCGAAGGGAGATGGGTTACGTACGAGTAGCGAGGACAAAAATCGAAGGGAGAGAGAGCGTCGGAAAACTGAGGAAGGAGAAGAGTGGTGGTGGGGGAGAGAGATGAAGGGAGAGAAAACGTCGGAAAACGAGAAGGAGAGAAAAAAAAAAGTCACCAACGGCCGGTGGTCGCCAGTCACCGGCGACCGGTAGTCGCCAGTCGCCAGCAGTCGGTGGTGTGCTGCTGTTGAAGAAGAAGAATAAGATAATGATGAAGAAGAAGAAAGAAAGGGAGAAATGGTGAAAAAATAATAATATCTTAATTATTTTAATCCTTTTTTATTTTAAAAATCAGAAAATAATTTTTTTAATAAAAAAGATGTGCCACGTCAACATTCCGTGAGATTTAACGGCAAACTGGACGGCATGAACCAAATTGCTCCTTATCTCAAACCTCAGAAGTAATTTTGTTGAGCTTTAAAACTTAGGGACCAAAGTGCCACTTAACCCAAACCTTAGGAACCAAAAGTGTATTTTTGGCTGATTATAATTATTATTTTGCAAACTTTGATTTTTTTTCGTTGAAATGAGTGAGTTTCAAGAGGTTTTTTTTTTTCTTTCATTTTTAAAATGAGTTTTATGAGTTTTTATGTTGCTTTTTGTTAAAGTCAATAGGCGATTTATGTGAAAGTTAAATTAAAAGTAAAAATTTGAACACCTAAGTTTAAGTCTAGAATTTAGTTCGAGATATTGAATTTTGGGGCAGTTGCATAGATGGTAAATTGGACCAAATTAATAGCAAATATAGCGCAATTGCAAACTAATTACAAATATAGCAAAATTAATTGTACAAGACCAAAAAACTGTTTTCAGATTCTATCTGTGTCTATCACTGATAAACTCTGATTATTCAAAGTATGTGTCTATCGCTAATAGACTTCGAATAATCAAAATCTATCCGTGACTATCACTGATAGACTTTGATTAATCAAAGTCTATCAATGATAGTCACTGATAGATTTTGATTAACCAGAGTTTATCAGTGATAGATACTGATAGACTCTAAATAATTGGAGTCTATCAGTACACTGATAGATCGATTTTGATTAATCAAAGTCTATCGCTGATAAACTCTGATAATCGAATTCTATCAGATAAATTATAATTAATCAGAGTCTATCAGTAATATACTCTGTTAGATTTTGCTATATTTGCAATTTTTTTTTTTTACATTGTGTTATATTTGCTATTAATTGTGTCCAATTTGCCACCAATTCTCTTCAAGTTTTATATACCTTAAATTTAAGGATAAAAATTAATTTTCTCTTTCTTAAAATAAAAGATCATTTCTAATTTTTAGAATTACATTCTCAAACCTTCTATAAGAATAATTACTCCCAAGTCACAAAATTATTGCAATTAAACACTTTATTGTTTTTTTTTTTTTTGAATCTTTAAACACTTTATTGTTAAAATCTTATTAGTAGTTAGTTTTAATTTTCGATAATTTCATAAATTAGAGGTTATATTTACAACAATTTACATAGCATAAATTTTTTTTTTTTTTTAAGAAGGGATTTGGTATTTAATTGTAATAATCCTTAAAATTTAGGAATGATAGGACTTATTTTTCAAGTTGCAATTATAATGATTGAATTTTGTTACAAGGTCATAAATTTGGTCAATCAAAATATAATTCGAATAAAAAAAATTAAAGGTTTGAATCTCTAACCACGTTATATTGTTAGGAAAAAAAAAAAAACCTCATAATGAAATGACAAATTACTTAAGACCCGTTTGATAACCATTTGGTTTTTTGTTTTTGGTTTTTGAAAATTATGTTTGTTTTCTCCGAAATTTCATACCATGATTTTCATCCTAGTTAAGGATGCATTTGAATTCCTAACCAAATTTTAAAAACAAAAACAAGTTTTTGAAAACTAATTTTTTTTTGTTTCCAAAATTGGACTTGGTTTTTGAAAACAAACAAGGTAGAAGATTGATACTAAAACTAAGAAATTTATAGGGTGGAAGTATGGGTGTATAAGCTTAATTTTCAAAAACTAAAAACCCAATAACTATCAAACGGAGGCTATATATTTTTTTAAGGGGATATCCTAAGAAATGGCAAAAAATTACAGGGTATTTCTGAAAAATGGTCAAACTGTATTTTTTAATGAAAAATGGCCAAATCGATTTTCTAACCTATTTTTGTGGGATTGGAACTTCCATTTTTACCCTTGAGTCATTCCCCACGTTTCTCCCCTATATTTGTGCAGCCTTATCTGATGATATTTATAAAAAAAAAAAAAATGAAAATCTGTAACCTCCAATTCCATGAATCAAGGAATGATAGTTACAGAATCAATCCTTTTGTCTTCCCAAAATATACATTTTCTGGCTTTGGTTTTTCAGAATTTACAACACCAATTGTCTCTCTTCATTTTCTTATTAAAATGGTGGGTCCTAGCTTCGGTCAAATTGTCCTATTTGTGAAAAAATGGTTTATATCTATATAAACCAAAAAGTTAGAAGAGAATCGAAGCATGCATACCCTTGAATGTCGACACAACCTCTTCAAACTCCTGAATGTTCTCTCGAATGTCTGCGTAAATATAGTGTAAATCTGTCGAGTGTCTGTGTAAATACAGTGTAAATCTGTCAAGGGGTTTGAGAATCGGGTTGAGGGTTTTGGTTTCGTCCGGGGTTTGCTAGAAGGAACGAGGAGTGTTGGAGAAGAATCAGTTTTGGTCTTTCACGAAGGAACGAAGAATCGAGAAGCTGAAAGGGTTTCCTTCGAAGAACGGTACGGTTTCTCTTTTCTTTTTTTTTTTTTTTTTTTTTTTTTTTTTGAAATGGGGGTTTCAAAGAGAGAATATGAAGAGTTTTTGGTCAATTGCTTTTATTTTCTCATTTACAGTGATATTAATGGGATTGGTGAGCCTTTTTGTTTTCTCCTTTTGAAATTGGATCCTTTTGAAATTGTTTATGTTTGATATGATGTTTTAGGTGCAACACTTAATGATGTCTACCAAATGTTATCACTGGCATTTTATTCTTGAGCTGATGTTTTAGATGCATGAAGTTGTTCTTCATTTTTTATTTAATGTAAGTTATTAGTTGTTCTTGATTTTTTATTGAATCCAATATATTGTGGTTAAATTTTGAGTTCTCCTGTTTTTTCTCTCTTATTTGAACCTAAATTTCTTGTTTTAAATTTAAGTTACCAGATTTATTTGTTTAATTTAAAATTATGTTATTGATTTGGTTCTTGAATAGTAAGAATCCTAGATTTTCTCCTTGATTTACAGTGTATTTTTGGTTTAATTTGAAATTCTGTTATTGATTTGGTTGTTGAATTAATTAGTAAGAATCCTAGATTTTCTCCCTAGTTTACCGTGTGAATTTAAATTTCTTTGTTTTAAATTTAAGTTCTTAGATTTATTTGTTTAATTTGAAATTATTTGGTTGTTGAGTTAATCCCTAAAAATCCTAGATTTTCTCCCTGGTTTTATACTGTATTTTTGGTTTAATTTATTTATGAATGTTGGGGTATTTTCGTCCACTTTGTTGCCAAAAGAATTTACTAAAATTAGCTTTTGGCCATTTCTCAGAATGAAAACACGAATGACCATTTTTCAAAACAGCTATTTTAAAATGGCCATTTGTCTGGTTGCCCCTTTTTTTAATTCATTTTTCCAAAATAATGACAGACAAATACCTCTATTTCATTTAAGATTTAGTCTTTAGTTTATCAAAAGAATGCAATCTTTCAGTTAAAGAAATTATAATAATTCAATAAATAAAGATTACACTCTTTCAACACGGCTTTTCCATAAAGTAAATTAATATCTCGACATTATTAAATAAATTTCTTCTTCTATAAGTATGTTCATGCAAGTTTATCAGATGTTCCATTTAGGGATGTCCATGGGAATAATGGGGATCGAGTTCTTCACGAACAAGAATTCTTTTATTTTTTAATATCAATTAAATTAAATAATTATTTTGATAAATTTTTGAATGGTTAACTTTATGAAAAATATCCATTGATTTTTAATTAGATAGTTAATTATTTGTAAATAGTTAATTTCCTAAAAAAATCTCTACTTAAAAGAAAATTCTTAATTAAAAAAATAATATTTCATACCAAATTATTCATACATGTAATTCAAAATTTTAACCATATAACTCAAATATATCCAATTATCTAGATAATTTACCATGAAACTTTAAATTTATATATTAAAAAATAAAATAAAATCAAATGATAGAAAAATAAATTGTATGTGGAATGAGATGGTAGATACATTCCACATCCTTGTTCCTATTTAATTCACGGAGAATTTTTCCTCCTATATCCTCTCTCATTTCCCATTTAGATGAGAATATTCTACTCCATTAGAGGTGGGTTCTCATAGGGTCCCATTCCAACGAAGAAAATGGACATTTCTAGTCTCATTATTATAGTATTTCACAATTCTAACTTCAATACAAATAATTAACTTTTATGATTACAATTAACTAGTTTTTTGTCTAAAAAAAAAAAAAAAAACCTACTTTGTTTCGGGAGAGACATCCAAATTAATCATACAATCTAGCAAATATATAATTTTATATTTTTAATGCTATATTATTTGGGGCTAAAAAATTATTATAATATCTAAATATAAGTTCGATAGCCCCAAGAAAAGGTGTAGTATTGATTAGAATTGCTACTTTTCTTGTAAAAAAATTAAAGTTTTTTCTTTTTAACTTTTCCAAAATACATTTGGCAAAATAAATAGAGAGAAATTGTTTCAAAAAACATTAAGGATATTTTATTACTTTTTAAGGGAATTATTCAAGAATATACTCATAAACCATTTTAAGTGGGAGTTACACACTTACTTTATTTATTTATTTTTTTTTAGAAGAACACAGTTACTTTATTTTTAATAACTATAGATAAAAATAGATTTTTTTTTTGAACAACTAGATAAAAATAGAATTAGAATTAAATAATGTTTTAAACAATTGAATTATGTTCCCATTGAATTAAACTATGTAAACTAACATATTAATATGGACATATTTTAAAGTCACATAAGTTGCTTCAAGCAATATTAAACGACAATACAATTCGAGTATAAACTATATATTTTTTTAGGGAAAAATACAATTTTAATCTCTGAGGTTTGAGTTAGGTTTCATTTTGGTTCCTGAGTTTTCAAACTCAACAATTTAGTCCCTAAAGTTTGATTTAAGTTTCATTTTGGTCCCTCCATCCAATTTTTCGTTAATAATTAACGGATTGCTGACGTGGTAAAAAATTTTATTAAAAAAAATTATTTTTAAAATTTTTTAAAATATAAATATATTATTATTTTATAATTTTTTATTTCTTTTTTCTATCTCCTCTCCTTCTTCATCCAACCCCTTCTTCTTCACCCGACTCGTTGCTTCTTCTTCAACACCTACCGGCGGCGGCCGGCAGCCGGCGACGGTGGCCTCCCGCCGCCGATTTTTTTTTTTTTCTTAATTTTTTTTCCGGTCTTATGCATGTCTTTCTTTATCTCCATTTGCTTTTTTTGGTTATCTCCATTTACATTTTTTTTCTAACAGATCTGAAATGCCCACCCAGACCATCATCTTTTTTATCTTCATTTGTTTTTTTTGGTCATCTCCATTTGGTTTTGACTAATCAAGAAACACGTGCATTGCACGTGAAATATTGTAGTATTAAATTAAAATAAGAGAAAATAGTACTTTTTCAGTATGTAATAAGTAAACATTATATAGTTTTTGTTTTAATAAATTTTTAAAAGTTACTCATTGCAAGAATTATTTTAATGTTTTCATATTATCACTTTTTCATGAAATTTCCTATATATATATATATATATAGTACAAAGTGAAATTTTATGCAAATAATTAAGTTATTAAATGATATGTTAATATTTTGATATTGTAAAACATATATGACAAGCAATTTTCATTTTGATGATTTCATATTTTTCATGATGTTTCATATATACCGTCTAAATCACAATCATACAAGAAAGAATACCCTACTGTTGTGTAACCACTTCCACTGTATCAAAATCCCTCAAAGGACCTTGGTGCAATTCATAAAATAACAACTCTTGAATCTAAATATACAAATAATATAACTACGAAATTCATGAATCTCAACAACAACATGCTTTGCAAAAAGTCACTTATCTATGAATAACACATGGAAGATAATAAATTAAGAACTCGAATAAAATAATTATATAACATAGTTCAATGCTTTTATGCATGGATTGTATTCATACACGAATGAATGCGCATCTATTGATGTATAATCACCTGCACCCAATAGTCGTGTCTTGTCGATATTAATTGCACACATTTGAATGAACAGACACATACACTTGAAGAGTCACACCGTAATTCTTGAACAATCATGTCCTATACCAATATACATTGCAACTATTCAACATTTCTCTCAATGGACACCTCAACTCGAAGAGTCATGTCTTATCATTGAAGGGCAAAATAGGAATTTATTAAAAATGTAAGGGCAAAATAGGAAGGGAAAGATTCTCTCCTCTTAGCCCCTTTTATATATAGTATTTATATATAGTATAGATAGATTTTATATATAGTATAGATTATCTCCATTTTCATTATTTTTTCTATCAGATCTGCAATGCCCACTCAGACCAACATCTTTTTTTTTTTTTTTTATCTTCATTTGCTTTTTTTTTGTTATCTCCATTTGGTTTTGATTATCACCATTTTCATTTTTTTTTCTAACAGATCTGCAATGCCCACCCAGACCAGCATCTTTCTTTATCTCCATTTGCTTTTTTTTCGACGACCTGCCTTTCTTTCTTTCCGACGCCGGCATGAGGAGTAGAAACTCCCACCCAGATCTGCAATGTCACGCCGCCCCTCACTGTCAGTTCACCCAGATCTGAAACGCCATGGACGTCTGAGCTCCTCCGTCGCGCGCATCTGGGCTTTGAGCAGATCTGAAACTTTTTCGGCTGTCGTTAGGAACAGATCTGGGCTTCGTGTTGATTCTCTCCCTCCGTCAGGACCAGATCTAGGCTTCGACTACAGGAGTTCGACGGCAGACGACGAAGATTTGGGCTTCACGAGACAAATGCCCACGAACAATTCACGAAAAGCGGAGATCTGGGCTTCACGAGAAGAATGCCCACTAAGGCGGAGGCGCGAGGCGACGCGATGGATGCGGAGGCGACCGTCGATGGATAAGGAGACGCCGGCGACAGAGACGAAGGAGGGCAGCAATGGAGAGGAGGCAGCGATGGAGCTTGAAAAGGTTGAAGAAGAAGATGAGAGGAAGAAGATGGGAAAAAAGAAAAAAGAAAGAGAAAAGAAAAACAATTAAAAAAATATATATATAACATATTATTTTATTGTAATAAATTAAAAAAATAAAAATTTTAATTAAAAAATGGTGCCACGTCAGCATTCCGTTAGTTTTTAACGGAAAAATGTATGGAGGGACCAAAATGAAACTAAAACCAAACTTGAGGGACTAAATTGTTGAGTTTGAAAACTCAGGGACCAAAATGAAACCTAACCCAAACCTCAGGGACTAAAAGTGTATTTTTCCCTTTTTTTTTTTTTTTAAGTTCATGTACCAGTAACAAATCTCCTAAGACCCTTGTTCACACGTAACTTCGGGGATGGAGACACGTGGAATAAATAATATATTTGTATTGATGTTTGTATGCGTGTAGGTGTACAATCTCTAACTTTAATCCTCTGATTCTCTCTCTTATGTGTGTGGGTGTGTTTCACTCGAGGGCTGGAACGCTTGATCTCGAGTCTGAAGCTTCAATGGATTCTTGGAGCTTGAAGTCTTCCAGTCTTGAAGGAGTCTTCAATCTTCAAGAAGTGTTGATGTCCTGAAGAGTCTTTGATCTTCAAAGCGTGTTGAAGTCTTGAAGGATGTTTGGTCTTCAAGGAGTGTTGAAGTCTTGAAGAGTGTTTGGTCTTCAAGAAGTGTTCAACACTTGGACTTGTGGATTGCAGAGAGTCTTCGGTCTTCAGACTTGGTGGAGTCTCTCTGAATTCTCTGGTTCTGCTTGAGAGCTTTGAAAACTCTGAACTCTTGTCTTTGTGAGAGTGTAGAATTTCTGAACCCCTGAAATGATGGAGAACCCCTCTATTTATAGAGTTCACGTTGGATGGGCCCTGGTGACTTTTGGGCCTAACAACTTGGGCTTGGGCTTTATTGGTCTTGGGTCTGGTTTATATTTCACCCAAAACCATATGACCCAAATGTTTAAAAGACTCAAATTTGATCCAATTAATTATTTTCTTTAATTAATTGGTCAAATCAATTAATCTGATCAAAATAATTTATTTTTAATTAATTGATCAAATGGACATTTGGCCCTAAAAATTTATAATTGGCCAACTTTGTCTTCAAATTAAATTTGGGACACATGTCAATTTATAATTGGACCCAAATTTAATTAATTATAAATTTTTCATTAATTTTAAATAATAACGTGGCAATTTGTCATTGGCCAAAATTTCTCCTTCAACAAATGCCCCCTTTTCGAGAGTTAGTCACAAGTTATGTGTGAGTGAATCTCGAAAAAGATATTTTGGGATCAAAATGCAAGATATTTGTTCTTGATTTTGACTCCCTTTGGTGTGTCAATTTAATCAAAATATGAATTTTGGTCAAAATTTTGATTTTTTTATTTGACACACTTTTATCGCCAATTAATCAAAATTTGAAGTTTGGTCAAAATTTTGATGATTTTTTTTTTCTTATTTGGCAGCAAACTTTGATTTGAAGTTTGGGCAAATTTTGCTTTATACCCAAATTTTGATTTGAGGTAAAATCCTACCCAATTTTAACTCGGTTGAGGTTTTGACTTTGGTTCATTTGGGATAAAATTTGGATTATGCCAAACTTTTGGCTTGAGGTAAAATTCTATCCAATTTTAACTTGCATTTGGAATAGAATTTGAGTTTGGGACTTTGGTTGATTTTGGGTTTGACAAAATTTGGATTGAGAATAATATGAGTTGACCGAATAGCATATATGTATATATTAACAAGCAAATGTTAATCAAAAGACTTGAATGGTCTATTGGTTTAATAGCCAAGCTGCATATTTAAAGGTCATGGGTTCGAGTCCCAAAATTGTTAATCTTAAATTTTAAGATTCATATTTCTCATGAGAGCCTTTGAAGCCTAGGAGAAACCTAGGAACTTGGAGGAAGGAACTGTGGCGAGCACATTCGAACTTGGAGGAAGGGGAACTAGGTGGCGAGCACATGTGAACCTTCGAACTTGGAGGAAGGAACTGTAGGCGAGCACATGTGAACCTTCGAACTTGGAGGAAGGAACTGTAGGCGAGCACATGTGAACCTTCGAACTTGGAGGAAGGAACTGTAGGCGAGCACATGTGAACCTTCGAACTTGGAGGAAGGAACTGTGGCGAAGCGCGTGTGAACCTTCGAACTTGGAAGAAGGAACTGTGGCGAAGCGCGTGTGCGTGTGTGAACCTTCGAACTTGGAGGAAGGAACCGTGGCGAAGCGCGTGTGCGTGTGTGAACCTTCGAACTTGGAGGAAGGAACTGTGGCGAAGCGCGTGTGAACCTTCGAACTTGGAGGAAGGAACTGTGGCGAAGCGCGTGTGAACCTTCGAACTTGGAGGAAGGAACTGTGGCGAAGCGCGTGTGAACCTTCGAACTTGGAGGAAGGAACTGTGGCGAAGCGCGTGTGCGTGTGTGAAAGGAACTGTGGCGAAGCGCGTGTGCGTGTGTGAACCTTCGAACTTGGAGGAAGGAACTGTGGCGAAGCGCGTGTGAACCTTCGAACTTGGAGGAAGGAACTGTGGCGAAGCGCGTGTGAACCTTCGAACTTGGAGGAAGGAACTGTGGCGAAGCGCGTGTGCGTGTGTGAACCTTCGAACTTGGAGGAAGGAACTGTGGCGAAGCGCGTGTGCGTGTGAACCTTCGAACTTGGAGGAAGGAACTGTGGCGATGCGCGTGTGAACCTTCGAACTTGGAGGAAGGAACTGTGGCGAAGCGCGTGTGAACCTTCGAACTTGGAGGAAGGAACTGTGGCGATGCGCGTGAGAACCTTCGAACTTGGAGGAAGGAACTGTGGCGATGCGCGTGAGAACCTTCGAACTTGGAGGAAGGAACTGTGGCGATGCGCGTGAGAAACTTCGAACTTGGAGGAAGGATTCGAACTTGGAGGAAGGAACTGTGGCGATGCGCGTGATAACCTTCGAACTTGGAGGAAGGAACTGTGGCGAAGCGCGTGTGAACCTTCGAACTTGGAGGAAGGAACTGTGGCGAAGCGCGTGTGAACCTTCGAACTTGGAGGGGAAGGAACTATGGCGATGCGCGTGAGAACCTTCGAACTTGGAGGAAGGAACTATGGCGATGCGCGTGAGAACCTTCGAACTTGGAGGAAGGATTCGAACTTGGAGGAAGGAACTGTGGCGAAGCGCGTGTGAACCTTCGAACTTGGAGGAAGGAACTGTGGCGAAGCGCGTGTGAACCTTCGAACTTGGAGGGGAAGGAACTGTGGCGAAACGCGTGTGAACCTTCGAACTTGGAGGAAGGAACTTTGGCGATGCGCGTGAGAACCTTCGAACTTGGAGGAAGGAACTGTGGCGATGCGGGTGAGAACCTTCGAACTTGGAGGAAGGAACTGTGGCGATGCGCGTGAGAACCTTCGAACTTGGAGGAAGGATTCGAACTTGGAGGAAGGAACTGATGCGATGCGCGTGAGAACCTTCGAACTTGGAGGAAGGAACTGTGGCGATGCGCGTGTGAACCTTCGAACTTGGAGGAAGGAACTGTGGCGAAGCGCGTGTGAACCTTCGAACTTGGAGGAAGGAACTGTAGCGATGCACGTGTGAACCTTCGAACTTGGAGGAAGGAACTGTGGCGAAGCGCGTGTGAACCTTCGAACTTGGAGGAAGGAACTGTGGCGATGCGCGTGAGAACCTTCGAACTTGGAGGAAGGAACTGTGGCGATGCGCGTGAGAAACTTCGAACTTGGAGGAAGGATTCGAACTTGGAGGAAGGAACTGTGGCGATGCGCGTGATAACCTTCGAACTTGGAGGAAGGAACTGTGGCGAAGCGCGTGTGAACTTTCGAACTTGGAGGAAGGAACTGTGGCGAAGCGCGTGTGAACCTTCGAACTTGGAGGGGAAGGAACTGTGGCGAAACGCGTGTGAACCTTCGAACTTGGAGGAAGGAACTATGGCGATGCGCGTGAGAACCTTCGAACTTGGAGGAAGGAACTGTGGCGATGCGCGTGAGAACCTTCGAACTTGGAGGAAGGAACTGTGGCGATGCGCGTGTGAACCTTCGAACTTGGAGGAAGGAACTGTGGCGATGCGGGTGAGAACCTTCGAACTTGGAGGAAGGAACTGTGGCGATGCGCGTGAGAACCTTCGAACTTGGAGGAAGGATTCGAACTTGGAGGAAGGAACTGATGCGATGCGCGTGAGAACCTTCGAACTTGGAGGAAGGAACTGTGGCGATGCGCGTGTGAACCTTCGAACTTGGAGGAAGGAACTGTGGCGAAGCGCGTGTGAACCTTCGAACTTGGAGGAAGGAACTGTGGCGTAGCGCGTGTGAACCTTCGAACTTGGAGGAAGGAACTGTAGCGATGCGCGTGTGAACCTTCGAACTTGGAGGAAGGAACTGTGGCGAAGCGCGTGTGAACCTTCGAACTTGGAGGAAGGAACTGTGGCGATGCGCGTGAGAACCTTCGAACTTGGAGGAAGGAACTGTGGCGATGCGCGTGAGAAACTTCGAACTTGGAGGAAGGATTCGAACTTGGAGGAAGGAACTGTGGCGATGCGCGTGATAACCTTCGAACTTGGAGGAAGGAACTGTGGCGAAGCGCGTGTGAACCTTCGAACTTGGAGGGGAAGGAACTGTGGCGAAGCGCGTGTGAACCTTCGAACTTGGAGGAAGGAACTGTGGCGATGCGCGTGAGAACCTTCGAACTTGGAGGAAGGAACTGTGGCGATGCGCGTGAGAACCTTCGAACTTGGAGGAAGGATTCGAACTTGGAGGAAGGAACTGTGGCGATGCGCGTGAGAACGTTCGAACTTGGAGGAAGGAACTGTGGCGATGCGCGTGTGAACCTTCGAACTTGGAGGAAGGAACTGTGGCGATGCGCGTGAGAACGTTCGAACTTGGAGGAAGGAACTGTGGCGATGCGCGTGAGAACCTTCGAACTTGGAGGAAGGATTCGAACTTGGAGGAAGGAACTGTGGCGATGCGCGTGAGAACCTTCGAACTTGGAGGAGGGATTCGAACTTGGAGGAAGGAACTGTGGCGATGCGCGTGAGAACCTTCGAACTTGGAGGAAGGAACTTTGGCGATGCGCGTGAGAACCTTCGAACTTGGAGGAAGGATTCGAACTTGGAGGAAGGAACTGTGGCGATGCGCGTGAGAACCTTCGAACTTGGAGGAAGGAACTGTGGCGATGCGCGTGTGAACCTTCGAACTTGTTCGAACTTGGAGGAAGGTACTGTGGCGATGCGCGTGAGAACCTTCGAACTTGGAGGAAGGAACTGTGGCGATGCGCGTGTGAACCTTTAGAACCTTCGAACTTGGAGGAAGGGGAACTGCACGAAGCGCGTGAGAACCTTCGAACTTGGGGGAAGGAATTGCAGAGCGAAGCGCGTGAGAACATTCGAACTTGGAGGAAGGATCGCAGCGAAGCGATGTGAGAACCTTCAAACTTGGAGGGAAGGAACTACAACGCGAAGCGGCGTCAGCGAAGTGCGTGAGAACCTTCAAACTTGGAGGGAAGGAACTACAGCGCGAAGCGGCGTCAGCGAAGCGCGTGAGAACCTTCGAATTTTGAGGAAGGAACTGCACGAAGCGCGTGAGAACCTTCGAACTTGGGGGAAGGAATTGCAGAGTGAAGCGCGTGAGAACCTTCGAACTTGGAGGGAAGGAACTACAGCGCGAAGCGGCGTCAGCGAAGCGCGTGACAACCTTCAAACTTGGAGGGAAGGAACTACAGCGCGAAGCGGCGTCAGCGAAGCGCGTGTGAACCTTCGAACTTGGAGGAAAGAACTGCAGCGAAACATGTGAGAACCTTCGAACTTGAAGAGAAGGAATGCACGAACTTAGGGTGAGTGAAACACCGAACTTGAGGCTAGCGAGACATTGAATTTGGAGAGAAGGAAGTCTTCTTTTATTCATCCAACTCGTAGCTTCATATTCATAACGTTGCACAACTTCAATTTGTTGTGTTGCCCCCAGTAGTGATTAACTTCTTCAATTTGTATTGTCGTGTTTCAATGTTTGTTGCACTTTTTTTTTTGTTTGGAGAGACTGAACTTAAAGTTTTTTTTTTGTATGGGATCATTCGTACGTGAGCTTTTTTTTTTCTCACGTGTTTCCTCAATTTATATCGTCGTGCTTCAATATTTGTTGCACTTTTTTTTTTATTTGCAGAGACTGAACTTAAAGTTTTCTTTAAGCTGCCTACGTACCCTTTGAAGAAAAGGGATCAAGTCATAACGTAGTTCAAATTTTTTTTTTCTCTCACATTTTAAGCTCGTGTGGGCTAGGAGCATCGTGCAGTTTAGGCTCTTGCGATAAGGAGCTTTTACATTTTAAAAGCTCTTATCTTTATCATGGTCTTGATCAGATCCTTCATTTATAGGATTAGTCAAGACAATGAGATTTGGCTTCACCTTCAAGGAACCTTCTGTAGTTATGAGAACAGAGAATTTCCTCTTCATACGTGACGGGACGCTACTATGAAGCTTCTTGTCGCGGTTTACTTCATCGAAAAGTTTCACCTCCAAGTTGTCCATTTTTCTTTTAGGTTGATCGCTTGTTACTTTGAGGCGATAAAAAACAGATGTCGAAGGTTGACTTTTCTTCGATGTGGAGACACTTAGCCTTTGGAAAGCTGAAGGTCGAGTGGAGGTGGACATTGAACATTGATTTTTTTTCCTCTGTCGCAGCCATACTCATTCTTTGGAATACTGAAGGACGAGTAGTTGGAGGCTTGATGCGATCGAAGACAGAAGTCCTTTGTTCACTTTTCTTGGAATTGTCAACTTCTTCTACGTCGATGCAGTAGGAAGTTGCAAGATTCTCTTTTTTCTTTTTGTGGAAAGTTTTGGAGAAGGATTTATTCAACATCACCAGTTGTTGATGTTGAGAAAACTTTTTACTTCTCTTCCTCTTGGGTTGAAGTTTCTTAGGATCCTTCTTTCTTTGATGTTTGTTATTTCCATTGATTGTAGCAAGATTTGATTGGGCTACTTCATCAAGGTTGAGCTCGATTTTGCCTTCCTTAGCCAACTTTAAAATTAGGTCCTTTAGGACGAAACATCTTTCCACTGGATGACCAATAACTCGATGATACTTGCAATACTTGGGATCATCGACTTTCTCCATCTCTTCTGGTCGTTTACACTTAGGAAGCTTTATCAGTTGCGCTTCCAATAGTTGTTCCAACATATCAGGGATGTCGGCATCAGGGAAATGATAGATTTTCTTCTGTCTTTCCTTTAAAGTTAAGTGATGCGCTCCATTAGTTTGTCGCTTTTCTTTCGAAGACGACTTGGGAAGGGTTGTGTTTACAACCATGGATTCTTCTATAGTCTCTTCATCGTTCCTTCCTTCTTTTCTCATGTTAGGGAGGAGAAAGTCTTGGTTTTCTCGACTAGCAATACTTAGCTCCATATCGTGGGCACGAGTTGCTAGTTCCTCAAAGGTGCGAGGCTTTATACCTTTAAGGATGTAGAGGAGTTCCCAGTGCATGCCTTGAATGCACATCTCAACGGAAGAGAGTTCAGTGAGGCGATCTTTGCAATCTAGACTCATAGCTCTCCAGCGATTTATATAGTTAACAACGAGTTCACCTTTTCGTTGTTTAGTGTTTGTGAGCTCGAACATGCTAACGGTTCGTCTAGTGCTGTAGAAGCGATTCAAAAACTCTCTTTCGAGTTCCTCCCAACTGTCTACTGACTCAGGTTCTAGATCAGTGTACCAGTCAAAAGCATTTCCTTTAAGTGTTCGAACGAACTGTTTGACTAGTAGATCCCCTCGAGTACCAGCGTTCTCGCATGTCTCAACGAAGTGGGCAATATGTTGTTTAGGATTGCCCTTTCCATCAAATTGTTGAAATTTCGGTGGCTGATACCCGATTGGCATTCTCAAATTATCAATCCTCTTAGTATAAGGTTTGGAGTACAAGAGGGAATCTTGAGTAGGTCCACCGTACTGAGCTCTGATACAGTTTGTGATCATATCTTGGAGCTGTTGGATGGATAGTGAAGCGACCGAAGCAGAACATTGTGGATGATCATCTTGCACTATAGACTTTCCTTTGTCGTGATTTTTTACGACTTGGGTTTGACTTGATTCGGCGATATGTTGGTTCTCAATTTGGCTCTTTAGTTGCTCAATTTGAGAATCTTTTTCTTCAATCGCCTTCATCAAGTTGTTGATGTGTTCTTGCATCTCAGCCATTCTTTCTTCCATAGTTTTTGTCTCAGTCATCATAACAGTCACTACGTCAGAATCAGGTTCAAACAAAGGGTTATACTTGAAAAAAAACTTGTCATTAGTATATGCCCCCTGCAAGGTTGTTTCTTGGCCTGCAACGACAGAAGCTTTATCTTCTTGCAACGTCAGTCCGTTGAAGCAACGATGGGCAGTAGAACCCATGTAAGACTTGTTCATGACAGCGACCATTGAAGAAGTTTTGAACGACATGTTTATACTTGTGTTTTGAGATAAGAGAGAGAGATGAGAGGTAGAGATGGTCCCACTGGGCGTGCCAATTTGTTCACACGTAACTTCGGGGATGGAGACACGTGGAATAAATAATATATTTGTATTGATGTTTGTATGCGTGTGGGTGTACAATCTCTAACTTTAATCCTCTGATTCTCTCTCTTATGTGTGTGGGTGTGTTTCACTCGAGGGCTGGAACGCTTGATCTCGAGTCTGAAGCTTCAATGGATTCTTGGAGCTTGAAGTCTTCCAGTCTTGAAGGAGTCTTCAATCTTCAAGAAGTGTTGATGTCCTGAAGAGTCTTTGATCTTCAAAGAGTGTTGAAGTCTTGAAGGATGTTTGGTCTTCAAGGAGTGTTGAAGTCTTGAAGAGTGTTTGGTCTTCAAGAAGTGTTCAACACTTGGACTTGTGGATTGCAGAGAGTCTTCGGTCTTCAGACTTGGTGGAGTCTCTCTGAATTCTCTGGTTCTGCTTGAGAGCTTTGAAAACTCTGAACTCTTGTCTTTGTGAGAGTGTAGAATTTCTGAACCCCTGAAATGATGGAGAACCCCTCTATTTATAGAGTTCACGTTGGATGGGCCCTGGTGACTTTTGGGCCTAACAACTTGGGCTTGGGCTTTATTGGTCTTGGGTCTGGTTTATATTTCACCCAAAACCATATGACCCAAATGTTTAAAAGACTCAAATTTGATCCAATTAATTATTTTCTTTAATTAATTGGTCAAATCAATTAATCTGATCAAAATAATTTATTTTTAATTAATTGATCAAATGGACATTTGGCCCTAAAAATTTATAATTGGCCAACTTTGTCTTCAAATTAAATTTGGGACACATGTCAATTTATAATTGGACCCAAATTTAATTAATTATAATTTTGTCATTAATTTTAAATAATGACGTGGCAATTTGTCATTGGCCAAAATTTCTCCTTCAACAACCCTATGGACCAAAAGATCAAAATGTTAATTGTTTTTAAACTTAAAAATTCATTTTAAAAGTTGAAGAACAAAATAGAAGAAATATAACAACTTTTAAGTACCAAATGATATTTAAACCCTAAAAAACTCCCATTCATCATCTCTGTGTCTATATATAAATTTGCAATTTGCATACTTATTAAGGTAAAATTAAGGGAAAAATACAGTTCTAGACCTTCAGGTTTGGGTTAGGTTTCATTTTGGTCCCTGAGTTTTCAAACTCAACAATTTAGTCCCTGAGATTTGGTTTTAGTTTCATTTTAGTCCCTCCATCCATTTTTCCGTTAAAAACTAACGGTTTGCTGACGTGACACTAATTTTTAATTTTAAAAAATTGTTTTTGAAAATTTAAAAATATAAATATATTAAAATAATAAAAATAATATTATTTTATATTATTTCTATTTTTATTTATTTCTTCTACTCTTCTTCTTCCAGCCACCGGCGTCGGTGACGTTGCCGGCCACCGCTGCCGACCGTCGGCTAGCCTTTTTTTCCTTTTTTTTCTTTTTTTTTTCTCCTTTTCTTCCCCCTCGTCTATGTGTTTTTCGACCGTTTGTGTGTTTTCCGACCGCTGGCGAACCCACTTTCCCCCTCCTCTGTGTGTTTTTCGGCTAGCAGACCCATGTCCTTCACTGCCGTCGTTCGCCCAACCGCCGCCGTCGCCTTCCATCGCTCTCCCCTGTCTCTCTTTTTTGCTGACAGTTGCAAAAAACCAAGGGGGTTTCCCCCTTTGAATCCAACTGGAACGAATGGATTCGAAGGGGACACAAATCCTTCATTTTTTTAAAAACACTTTGCAACTGTCGGCGACCAACATGAGCAGAGAGGGAGAAGAGTGTAACACCTAGGCCCCGACATTCCAATTGCTTCTAAGATTGAAGACTGACCCCACAAACCAACACGGGGTCCTTTTAGCATGCTTTGTCCTCACTCACATGCTCCCTAGGAAAATTCCCAAGAGGTCACCCAACATAGAACTTCTCCAAGCCAAGCACGCTTAACTTCAAAGTTCCTATGATTGAGCCACCGAAAAGGAAGGTGCACCTTGTTGGTATAGGTATTATCTATCAATTCTTTTAAGCTTATCTTGACCATGCTTTCATGTCCTTAGGATCCCTCTCATTCGGATGTGACCTTGGTTCATTCATGTACCCCTCCTAACTCGGGTGTTACAGAGAGAGCCAGCGAGAGGAGCAACGACGATTGGAGAGAAAAGAAAAATGAAAATGGTGTGGATTTCATGACCGACTGGAAGAATAGAGAATGAGAGGGAGAGAGGAAGAGAGGTGTTGCGGCGTGGGTCTACTCGTCGGAAAACACACAAAGAAGGGGGGAAGTGGGTTCACCGGTGGTCGAAAAACTCACAAACGAGAGAGAAGAAAAGAAAAAATTTGAAAATGAAAAAGGTTCACCGGCGGTCGGCAGCGGTGGCTGGAAGAAGAAGAACAGAGTGAGAGAAATAAATAAAAATAATATAAAATAATATTATTTTTATTATTTTAATATATTTATATTTTAAACTTTTCAAAAATAATTTTTTTAAATAAAAAATTAGTGTGACGTCAACAAACAGTTAGTTTTTAACGGAAAAATGGATAGAGAGACTAAAATGAAACTAAAATCAAATCTCAAGCACTAAATTGTTGAGTTTGAAAACTCAGGGACCAAAATAAAACCTAATCCAAACCTTTCTCTAAAATTAAAATATCAAATTAAACATGAGCCATAACTAATATGTAGGTTGGATCAAGATCTTAGAGTTTTGAATTCTCCCATATAAGGGTTGAACATAAAAAAAAAAAGTTTCATAATAAAAAATAGGTTAAAAATCACTTTTGGTCCCTAAACTTTCATGAAAGTAACAATTTGGTCTCTAAACTTTGATTTGTTATGATTTAGTCCCTGTATTTTCAATTTTGTAACAATTTAGTCCCTAAACTTTAATAAGTAACAATTTAGTCCCCGTACTTTCAAATTTGTTACAATTTAGTCTCCATACTTTCAAATTTGTAACAATTTAATCCTTGTTGCAAAAAAAATCATCAAAATTAAATGTCCATTTTTATTATTTAATGATTAAACTTTGTAGCTTATTAACATATTGGGTCCCAAATTAGTTTATTGATCTATCTTGCTAAAAAATTCATTAAATCTTTACATTAATTTTCACAATAGGGACCAAATCGTTACAAATTTGAAAAGTACAGGGACTAAATCGTTACAAAATTGAAAGTATAGGGACTAAATCGTTACAAATCAAAGTTCAGGTACTAAAATATTACTTTCATGAAAATTTGGAGACTAAAAGTGATTTTTAACCTAAAAAATAAAAAAAATGGAAAACAACTTTTAAAAGGGGAATAAAGGCATGTGACAGTGAGGGAGGCATCAAATCAGGGGGAAAAAGAATAATTGGAATCATTTGGGGGTATAAATTAAATTATAAATTCCCAAATTCCAAAAACTTGTCAATTCCTTATAGAACTAGGAGAGAGAGAGAACTTGAAAAAAAAGAAAAACAAAATAAAAAAGAAAGAAAGAAAAAGAAGAAATCATAAGGGAGTGTTTTGGTAATTTTCCAGGAAAATCTTATCCACTTCTTCTTCTTCTCCAACCCCCAAAACTTTTTAAAAGCCCTCTCTCCATTTCTCTGAACACAATCCCAAAAAATCAAAATCCCTCCATTAGAATCAACAACACAACCAAATCCAAACAAAAGAGAAGAAACAACAGAGAAGATTTTTTGTTTCTCTTACTTTTTTCCTCCCATGGCGACTGGTAAGAGTTACTTCTCTCGCTCCAAGTTCCGCTTCCTTCCCGCCGGCGACGGACCCGACCACCGCCGTAGCGCCGGCTGCGGCGACTCCCTTTTCGAACTCGACGAGTCCGACCTCTTCAACTCGCCGCGCTCCGCCGAATCGCCGGATTTCCGAAGACCGGCCTCCAAAACGCGAATCTCGAAGCGGATGTCCGCCAAGGTCGTCGACGCGGGAGACCGGACTGTAACGACGGCGGCGTCGCTTCCGGTCAACATCCCGGACTGGTCGAAGATCCTGAGGAACGAGTACATCGAGAATCGGAGAGATAGCTTCGACGACGACGACGACGACGAAGACGCCAACGGCGGCGATGACTTCGAGGACGGCCGATTTAGGGTTCCGCCGCACGAATTTCTGGCGAGGACGAGAATCGCTTCGTTTTCGGTTCACGAAGGAATCGGAAGAACGCTGAAAGGGAGAGATCTGAGCAGAGTTCGAGACGCGATTTGGCAAAAAACTGGATTCGAAGATTGATTGAATTGAATTGAACGAACACGAACAACAATCATCGCGAGAAAAATTGTCGGAATATTCCTATAGGATATACGAATTCCTTGAATGAGTAAGACTTTTGATCTCTCATCCACCAAAATTTTTGATCGTTTTCTCTTCTCCACTTCCATCCATCACTTTCTCTTCTGTTAATTATTTCTTTTCCCGTTGACCGTCGCATCTGGGCGGCGTTTTGATCCCTCCGGCTCCGATCATCGTTTTCATTTCTGTAATTCGGAATATTTTGTATTTTGAATTTCACGAGAAGGATAAAAAATATCTTATACTTTATTTTATTTTATTTTTGTTCTTGTTCTTCTTATTCGTTCAAGATTAAACTCCAAGGGGCTGTTTGGCAAATGTAATAAATTGATCTGAAAAGATGCCGTCCTCTTTAATTTTTATTAAAAGAAAATTATAATAAAGACGTACAATTTTTTTTTTTTTTTTTTTAATTAAAGTAGATTGGGAGTTTTTTAATGTTGTTTTGTTTAGTTGATTTTTTTTTTCTTTGGGAAGTCTTGGTTTTAAGTTGTGATTAATTTAATGTTGTGAAATTGTTGTTATTGGACTTTTAATTTCTTTTATTATTTTTATATTATTTTTTTTGTTTGGATCAATTTATACTCTGCTTTAATTGAACCATACAACTGTAATCCTATAATATTTAGTTGTCGGGAAAAAAAATATAGATTTGGATCCAATTATTTCAAAATTTGAAAAACTTTTTCCATGTCCAAGTTTTATTGGACCAATTCATGATGGTTTTTTTTAGATTAATTTAATATGGACCTCTCTTGTATTGAGATATTAGTCTTTTTTTTTTTTTTTTGAATGAAGATATCAGTCATTGTTGAACAGTATGGTCTTTAATTTATTTATGGTCTATGGTTTTTGTTTAGAAAATTACAAAAAGCACCTTTGAATTATGGGGCTGTTCCCATTACAATGAAGTAGATGTTTACAAAAAAAAAAAAAAAAAAAAGGCTACTTGTGTAGCTTTCATCTTCAATCATTTAAAGGTAGTTAGAATTTGATTATAATTTAATTATAATCTTTATAATTGTAGTTTATTAAATCTTTTTATTTTCAATCTCCCCAATTGTTTAGTTAAATAAATTGTACGTAGAATTTAACGGTAAGGATTTCATAAATTTTATTGCTAAGTAATTGTATGCATTGAAACTTGTGTACACAAGCTAAAATGAGCCTAGTTCTGCGATAATTGATATGTGGTTTGTATCTCTCACCTTCAAATGTTGATAAATGTTGATGTAATCTACTTTTCTTCAAAACTCTGAATCAAGTTTTGAAAACTAAAAGAATATTTTTAAAAACTTATTTTCTTCTAGACTCGGTTAAATATTTAAATATTTTCTTAAGAAAGATAAAAATCATTGTCCAGATCAAATTATGAGAAAACAAACACAATTTTCAAAAATAAATTATTAATAAATGAGGCTTAAACTTTGAAAATTATGTTGATTAAGTCTATAAGCTTTTTAAAATGTTTAGTAAATCTGCCAACTTGTAATATTTTTAATTAAATTTCAAATTTAGTATCTAAAATTTTGTTTCATGATCATTTTTTTTTTAAAGAATTAAGTTTAACTCTAACTTCATCTAAGAGATTCCTAGTCTTGTTATCTACTTTTCTTTAAAACTCTAAGTCAAGTTTTGAGAACTAAAAAATATTTTTAAAAAAATATTTTTTTTTAGAACTAGACTAAAATTCAAATATTTTTTTAAGAAAGATAAAAATTCTGTGAAGAAATTGTTAGACAACAAACCGTTAATAAATGAAGCTAAAACTTTGAGAATTATGTTGATTAAGTCTATAAACTTTTAAAAATGTTTAGTAAGTCTTGCAACTTGTAATATTGTGTTTAATTGTCTCCTAAAGTATAAAGTCTTCAAATTTGTATCTAATAAAAATTTTTAAATTTAAAGAAACATTATAAATCAAGATTTGATTTAACATAAAATTGAAAGTTACATGACTTGGTAAATTTAAAAAAATGATGAGATATTTATTAAACACTTTTTAAAATTTATTATGACACATAAAATATATAACTTTGAAGTAAAGATTTTAGGTGAAATATAAGGTCATTTAAATGAAGTCTAAAAGCATGAAATGTACATAAGTTGTTGTAACAGAAGTAACTTTTTATTTTATTTTTGGTGTGGGGGCAGTTGAGAAGAAAAGAGAAGAGGGAGGAGCTCTTTGGAAAAAGAAGGGCCTAAATTATTGGGTGAGTGTAGAATCTGTTTCTCTGTTTTTTGCTTTCTTTAATCATTTTTTTGAATTTGTGGACTTTGGAATTGGTGGGTTGATTCCTAAAGCCACTGTTTCAGGTCCAAAGCTCTCAGAAAATGCCACTCTGACCAAATTTATACCTAAATGTGAAACCTTTTTTTCTTAAAAAAAAAAAAAAAAAAAAGAGAAAGAAACAATTTTATTGTGCTGTTGTGACTCTTACATAAAGCTCTGCAGCAGGCAGGCAGAATGGGGGACCTTTTTTTTGCTTCTACTGGAAGTACTATTTTGTATAATAAAGACAAAAAAATTAAAAAATAAAAAAGTGATAAAAAGAATTGTCCATTCACACCATGATTGAATTTTGGGTATTAAAATATTTGATGACTTAGAAAATTCAACCCAACTAGATTTCAATAGGTTAAAAAGTTGGTCGATAATGAACATGTATTGCTTTCTTAGAAATTGGAAGTTTGAATCTCCTTATCCCAAATTTGCTCTACTAAAAGAAATGAAATTGTTTGAGTTTTATTAATATAAAACTTCTCCTAAAATTGGTTTAGATTTGTTATCAATTGAGGAAAAAATTTCGTCAATTTGAACATAGTTCAATTAATTAAAACACATACATTCAATTAAAAGTTAGAGATTTGAATTCCAATTCCTATATATTGTTGAATACAAAAAGAAAAAAGTATTAGAACTACCTTCCGAACCTAGGGGTTGTATTAGTTATACACTCAATTATTACAATTTAACCCAAAATTGCCAATAAGAGCATAGTTCAACTGGCATAAAGTTGTACTGATAACCATGAGATCTGTGGTTTGAATCCCCCGCCCATTCTGTTTTAGGGGATTTTTCTAGCGTCGAGATGCCCAGAAAGTTGCGTCTCGATGCTAGCTCTCGGATGTGACTCATTTTAGAAGCCTCCAACTTGATTCTTTTCGGTTTGGCTTCTTTTGGCATCCCGAACACCCGATCAACTTCAAATTCTCGTTTTAGCTCAAAATAATAATTTCCTACAAAATAAACATTAAAGTGCGATAAAATGGCTACGAATTACTCAAAGATTAACTAAAATAAATAGGGAAAAATAGCTAGCTATGCTCGCTATCAAAACCTTACTAGGAAAAAACTCAATGGGAAAAAAATCCGTACTTGGTCCGACGAGTTTTTAATAATGTTCGAGTACCTCTAATATGTAATGTTAATTTTGTTTCTCTTTTAAAATGAAACCGTAACATAAAAAGTTTTAATTTCATTCTATTTTTAATTCTAAAGTTTAGTTGTAATTTTGGTTATTTATTTATTTATTTATTGTCTCCACCCCATTCTTCTTCTTCCCCTACTCTTCTTCTTCCCCTATTCTTACTTCCCTTCCTATTCTAATGGAATTCATGCATGGCTACCCACCAATCCCTCACTCACCACTCCTCCCAAAATAGTTAGGCTTTTTAGTATAAATGGAGGGAGTGAGGAAGAAGAAAAACACAACAAGAAGGCATTGAACATAAGCTTGGTTGAGAGAGTTTTTTGAAGAAGTGAGTTTAGAAAGCTTGAAAGAGTGACTTAGAGAGTTTTTTTTAGAAGAATTTTTTGAGAGGGAAAGGAAGAGAGATTATAGAAGGAAAGGAAAAAAAAAAAAGAGTTTAAGGAGAGTGAAAGAAAAAGAGAGAGGAAAGGAGCATACAGGGAGGGAGAAAAACATTGGGTAAGGAGGAAGGAAATAAGGAGAAAGAGAAAAAGTAAAAAAGATAGGTCCCATTTTTTTCTTCTCTTATTTTTAATTAAATCGTTATTTTACTATTATGATTATTATTATGATTATTGTTATTATTAATTTCTCTTTCATTTATTTCACATTTACACTTTACCAACTTCATTTTTTTTTTAACTTTCTAATTTATTTGCTTTTTTTTTCCCCTTTCATTCTCCAATTTGCTTTAATCCAATCTTTAATTTTTCTTAGTCAATTTCAATGATTGTTATCATAATTGTTTTGAAATTAATTTTCTTTCCAAAGGGATTATCGGAACTGAGTAATGTGCCTTCGTGGAGTTCAACTCCCATGCCGGAGTATGAAAATTCTCATTTTTCCTTTTAAAAAGAATTCACTCTTTGAATAATTTTCTTCTTTTACATCTATTTGTTTTTTTTTAAATTATTTATTTTATTATTTTTAATAAACATAATCATGTATTGCCCATGATGGAGTCAAATTCAATTCTTGAGGAACAAATTTCCTTTAATTAAAAGGGAAATTAGGCATGATTTATATTAAATTGGATAATCCAGCTCATAATATATAATCCTTACTTCTAAAGTTAAGGTAAGAGCAAATGAGACATCTTGTGTTTATTATTGCATTTTGGTTTCTATCATTCTTTTTAAGGAAAATAAAAATGAAGGACTTTTTTTAGTTGGACAATATAACATATTGTGGTAATCGTTTTTTTAAACGGGTGTTGTAGGGTGCTAATACCTTAAGATTCCCTACACTCAAACGACTCCCGAGCCTAATTTCTGGTTTTCTAAGACTGATTTTTATTATATTTTAAAGGTGACCAATCACACCTTCAATGATTGGTGGCGACTCCAATTTTCTTTCTTAAAACCCCAAAAGAGGACGTCGACCGCTCCGCGTTGCGATGACGTTGCGACAGCTTGGCAAGTTCGCTGGGGACTTTTGAGGGTCAATCCATATATATCTTTATTGTCCTTTAATTGAATTTTTCTTTAGGTCCATTCGTTATTATTTTTGTTATTTTTGTTATTTATTTATTTCCTTACTTTATAATATGATTTTTTTGGTATATTGTTATTCACTTGTCTATTATCATCTTTTTATGTTGTAATTGTACTTTATCTTAGTTATGTCATTCATTTGCATGTCATCTTATTAATCATGCATTTCACACACTTTCACTAGCCTCCTACCCGGGCTCTACCTTAGGACTAGACTCGGAGATTGAGTAGTGTGACCTTCATGGAGTTTCGATTCCCGTGCATGTGCATGAAATTCTCCACTCAAGCCAACTACATCGTTAAACCAGTGGGTAAGCTTGGGGACCTTTTCTAGGATGCCTTAGAGTTAAACTCCACTCATATAGTTCTAGGTTTTGACTTATTACATGCATAAATTAAATTAACAAAATTTAAGTTTATTTATTTATTTTATTTTTTTCCCATTGTATCTTATATCAATTTTCAATTTTTGCTCACTGAAAATATCCTTTAAAATCTCTTTTAATGTAGTTAAGAAAATTGTTCAAATTAAATTAACAAAATTTTCGATTATTTACATTAGTAGAAACTAAAGTATGAGTAAAATAAAATCACCCCCTCCAATACAAGAAATGAATATAGAAGATCAAACAACAGTACGTCAATGGTGAGAAAATGTACAACAAATCCACGAAGATTCTGTAGTAGAAAATGTTATTTATCAATTTAAGGATGCTAGTTTTCCAGAAAGTCAATTAGAAACAATGAAATAGGCTTGGGAAAATTTAATTGTAGATAGAAATGTTAAATTTACAAGCAAATATGATCATCTAGCTTAGCTCATGTATGTACAAGTCAATTATTCTGTATTAAAAGCTTTGGTTCGACATTGGCATCTAGCCTACAGATGTCTCACATTTGGCTCAATCGACATGACTCCTACAATAGAGGAATATCAATCCATTCTGCATATGCCAGCACGAACAGAGGTTGAAACTTACTCTTACAATGAAGAGCTAACAATGAAAAAAGCATTATCTACTCTTTTGGGCAAGATTCGTACAAGCGAAATTGAAAAACAAGTAATGATAAAAGGAGAGAACACATGCCTACCCCTGGACTACATCCTTACTCTTCAACAAAAATTTGCAAACGAAGACAAGGAATTAACTTTACTGGCGCTGTGTATCTTTAATGTTGTTTTGTTTCCTAAAGTGTGCAGATATATTGAGGAACACGTGGTAAAGTTGTTTGGTAAGATAGAAATAGGAGTCGATCCCATTATTCCTATATTGGCAGAAACTTTTCGCTCATTAAATTATTGCAGAACAAAAGGAATAGGAACACGTGGTAAAGTTGTTTGGGTCCTTAGTCATGTGAAGTGTCCACCAGAATTCAAATGTCCAGAGATCAAATTTTCAAGTTCCTGGAATAAGCTGCAAAACCCTATTTTAGAGTTCGTACAATCAGGTTGGAGCTCATCCTCCCCTGAAAGAAGTGCTTGAGAAACCTTTTTCTTAGAACTAAAGGTAGAAGAGGTAATATGGAGAGCCCCTTGGATGTCAACTAGGCCAATGATCTATAAATGTGGTAAATTTCAAAGTTGACCTCTTTTGGGTCCTTGGGGATGCATAGCCTATGCTCCTTTATTGGTAGTACGCCAAATTTGGGTCCGACAATTCACCCCTGCTACACATGAGTTAAAGGATTTCAAATTTGCTTATGATAAAGGCTTCTATAAAGATACAATTCGAGAAATTGTGAAAGCATGGAAAATGATCACTAAAATCCAGAGTGGTCAGTTTCATGATGATACCTCAGAGGCGTACAAAACATGGCATGCAGACAGAGCTAAAACCGTGCTTATGTCACCAAACATTAAAACCAAGGTAAAACTTAATGCAGAGGTGATACCAGATCAACAGACGGAACAAGTAGCACGGGAAAAAGAATGTGATGAATTGAGAAAAGCGAATTCATCATTAGTTCAAGAAAATGAAAGGTTGCAATTAGAGGTAAAGCAAGGATTGTTGCGCAATGTTGAACTGGAAAAAGAGTTGAACCGATTAAAGGGTAGTGTCAGCAAACAAGAATAGTTAGAAAAAGAAATTTCAGTGTTAGACACAGAGGCCCGCGACCTGAACAGAAGAATGCATCGATTCAGAAGGGATAATGAAGTCTCCCAAGCAACTCTCAAGTCAAGGAATGACCAAGTTTCGAAGCAACAATCTGAGATTGCCTCTCTCCATGAGTTGATGAAAGAGCTTGAAGATTGCATTAGTTTGAGGAACCAAACGATTACTAAAGTAGAAGAAAAGAATGGAACGCTATGTCGAACAGTTGAAGACCTGCAGTTAATGCTCAAGATTAGAGAAGATCAACTAGGGAAGCTCATGAACGACAACAGGGGTTTGAGAGAGTCTGTTCAATCACTCAATGTCCGCCTCAGTAAGTATCAGGATGCCACTGACAGATTAATGAAGAACTATACCTATCTAAAGGAGCAATACGGTAGATTGAGCAATGATTTCGGGTTTGTGAGACAGAATCACACGACACTGCGATGTAAAATAGAACATATGCTCACTCAGATTAGAAAAGTCACTCGAAGGGCAAATGAACTAGCAGAAGATGCACGTACTCTTTCTAAAGTCATTGCACCTACATAGCCAAATAGCAAGAATGTGCTCAAGTTTCTGGGAAATCTTCGTATAAGTTTAGAGTATTGGGGGCAATTTTATTGACTTTTTACTTTAGTTCATGTCCTTTTAGATAGTTGAAATATCTTGTAATTCAATTTTGCTCAAGTTTGGCTACTACATTGTTTTGTCATTCTCCAGTTTAATATCAAAGTGTTCTTTCTGCTTCAATTGTTTTTAAGTTTCATTTGTTTTTTTCTCTCTTTCTTTTTTCTTACACTAAAATCTCTTTTTATTTTTGCTTTCATTAAAAATATAAAGAGAGTCATAAGATAGCTCGGTCACCTTAGATCCACCGCACCTACGTCACAAGATACAGGACAAGGATCATGGAAAAGCAAAGTACTGAGCCGGAGAAAATAAGGAAAGATATTGAGGAGTTACAAGAAAAAATGGATGCCATTCTTGTCGCCTTGGAGAGAAGTAAAATAATAGCTGATATTGCTCAGTCCATCAATACAATGAATGACCCTCCAATCCGACAATCAACAGAGGGCACTACTCCAAAATATCATCCATTGTACAATATTCCAGTAGAACAACACTCATGTCTATTTTTCAAGAATGAGCAAGTGCCTGTGTACCATCAACCTGGATTTTCACTGCCCAAGGAGGCACCTCCCAAAGTGACCATTACGGTTCCCAATTTAGATGATCCTGAAATCAGGAAAGATCTAACGAGAGGTGAGAAAGCCTCTTCTAGTGAAAAGCTCGAAGTCTTGAAGGAGAGATTAAGGGCAGTAGAAGGAACAGACGTCTTTGAAAATATAGACGTGACCAAGTTATGCTTGGTACCAGATGTAATCCTCCCTCCAAAATTCAAGGTGCCCGAGTTCGAAAAGTATGATGGAGCATCCTGTCCTAAAAACCATCTTATCATGTATTGTAGGAAGATAACAACATATGTCCAAAATGAAAAGCTATTAATTCACTTCTTCCAGGACAGTCTTACTGGTCCAACATCTCGATGGTATATGGAGTTAGACAACACTCATATCCGTTCATGGAAGAATTTGGCCGATTTATTTTTGAAGCAATATAAGCACAATATAGATATGGCTCCTGACCGCTTGGACCTCCAGCAAATGGAAAAGAAGAGCATAGAAAACTTTAAGGAGTATGCCCAAAGATGAAGGGATACTGCTGCTCAGGTGCAACCACCTTTAGCTGATAAGGAGTTGTCGATCATGCTTATTAATACTCTCAAATCTCTTTTCTATGACAAGATGATTGGGAGTGCCTCTGCCAATTTATCTAACATAATGACAATTAGAGAGAGAATCGAGTATGGAAGTAAGCATGGAAAGATAACTGATACAGCCAGATCATCAACAGTGAATAAGGGGGTTCCATCAAAGAAAAAAGAGGGAGAAGTTCAGATGAATGGTTTCAATTCAAGACAACAACCATACCCCAATGCCGGAGTGCCACAATACCACTATCCACCTCCATATGCTTACCCTCAACCCTATATCAATAATATGTTAGACCAATATTCTTCTCCTTACGTTCAAAATCCCCATATTACTCAAAGCTACCAGCCTCGGAATCAACAAAACTCTCCTTATGTCCAGGGACACCAAAACAATAAAGGGGTCTGTAGACAGACTCATTTTGATCCGATTCCAATGACGTATACTGAACTCTTACCCAAACTTTTCCAAAATAATTAGTTGGCACTTATGCCAATGGACCCAGTACAGCCACCTTACCCAAAATGGTATGACCCAAATGCCTGTTGTGATTACCATGCAGGAGCAATTGGACATTCCACCGAAAACCGCACTACACTCAAGCATAGGGTGCAAGCATTGGTCAAGGCAGGATAACTGAACTTTAAGAAAGAAAATGGTATGGATATCAACAATAATCCTCTACCTAACCACCAAAATCCACAAGTGAATGCGATAGAGGTTCATGGAGCTGATATGGAAAAGGATTCTGAGAGCATAATGACTCCCATGGGAGAAATGTTTGAAATATTATTCAGTACTGAATACATTGGAGTAGAATGCCTCCAATCAGATTTGGGTGTCAGAGCATACGATGACAGTTTGATGTGCTCTTATCATGTTGGGGCAAAAGGGCATTTTATCGACCAATGTCCTCATTTTCGTCTGAAGGTTTAGGAGTTGTTAGATTCACATTTTTTAACAGTTTATCAAAAGATGGCTCAACTCCCTTAGTATGGGGAAATTGATATTATAGAAGAATGCTCAAGGTTTTCTCTCAAGCCAAAACCCTCAACAATTTCTTATCGCAAAAAACCCAATACCCCAAATTCCAAGCCAAGACCGATTACCATTCAGATTCCGACTCCCTTTGAATATAAAAGTTCAAAAGCAGTACCTTGGAACTATGAATATAAGGTAGCTTTTGGTCCTGAACCCCTCCCAATCCATAATATCAGTGGAATAGGAGGTCTAATACGAAGCGGGAAGTGCTATACACTAGAGGACCTATTGAATCCCAAGGGTAAAGAAAAGGGAAAAGTGAAGATCACTGAAGATATCAAGGAGAAGACAGAAGAGCCCATTGTGGTGAAGAACATGAATGTTAAACAACCAACATCTAAAGAGGATATCCAAGAATTTTTGAAGCTGGTTAAAAAAAGTGATTATAAAGTGGTTGAACAGTTACGTTGAACCCCTGCAAAGATTTCCATACTAGCTTTGTTATTGGCTTCAGATACACATCGTAAGACCTTGTTGGACATATTGAACCAAACTTATGTTCCGCAAGATATTATGGTGGACAATTTGGATAACATCGTTGGAAACATAACTACAACTAGTTCAGTGACTTTCATAGACGATGAGTTACCACCAGAAGGCATCGAACACACTAAAGCCTTGCACATTACAGTTAAGTGCAAAAATTTTGTTGTGGCAAAAGTTCTAGTTGATAATGGAGAAATTGGAGAAATTGCCTAAATCCACATTGGACACATAATGCCTAAATCCACATTGGAGAAATTGCCTGTTGATATGTCTCATGTCAGACCTAACACTATGATAGTACGAGTTTTTGATGGGGCACGTAGTGAAGTTGTTGGACACATAGAAGTGTCCATCCAGATAGGTCCGTGCACTTTCAATATAACCTTTCAGGTTATGAACATTAATTCGGCATACAACTTCTTATTAGGGCATCCTTGGATTCACTCAGCTGGAGTGGTCCCATCATCATTACACCAAAAACTTAAGTTTGTGGTCGACCGCAAACTGGTAATCATATATGGACAAGAAGATATCTTAGTATCGAGATCCTTCTCAATGCCTTACATAGAAGCAGCAAAAGAGGTTTTTGAGTCATCATTTCAGGCTTTTGAGATTGCAAATGTCACAACTTTATACGGAGAGATAGGAAAAATGGAGTTGTAACTTTCAAAACTCTCCTTAACAGGAAGCAACCAAAGCCTCGACAATTTGCTGAATATGTCGAAAAATACGAAGAGGTTTGGTTTGGGATATAAACCAAGCCAAAAAGATATGACTAGAGCGCACATGTAGGAGAGAGAAAAACGACTGGCTAGATTGGAGAACCGTGAGCCGGAGTATCAAATGAACATCATTCCTCATCTTCATGATACCTTTAACTTTACTGGAATAATTCATTCGGAATCTCAAGACGCTGCAGTTATGGCTATAATCGAAGAAAAGAAAGAAGTTGGTCCTTTGGTTTACCTGTGCCTAGAAGACTTTGAACTTAATAATTGGACTGTAATGGAGCTACCATCATTGGTTAATGAGATATCAAAGTAATTGTTAAACTTTTGGTTTGTTTTTGTTTTGATAATTTATGTGTTCTATGTCAATATTTCATTTATCAATGAAGAAGCAATTTTTTCCCTATCATGCACTGAATCCCTATTGTCTCTATTTCTGTTAGCATTGATTTCATTTATTCCATTCCTTCCTTTTATCTTTTTTCATCACACTGAATAATCGCTCTCTTAAACAACGATATTGGGATTGAAAGCGTTAATGATCTTAAATACGAACTTGATTCTCCTACATACGATGTTGAGTCCAATGAGAGAGCAAGTGGTAATGAGGAAGATCTAGAACTTACTCCTGAATTGTTGAGAATGATTCAAGAAGAAGAGAGGATGTTGGGACCACATGAATAGTTGATAGAGACGATTAACTTGGGATCTCAAGTAGAGCTTAAAGAAGTTAAAATTGGGACCAACATGTCTGCTGAAAGTCTTCAAAGGTTAATAGCATTGCTTCATGAATACATTGATGTTTTTGCCTCGTCTTATCAAGTTATGCTTGGTTTAGACACGAGTATTGTGGTGCATCATTTGCCACTTAAGCCTGAATGCAGGCCAGTGAGACAGAAGTTACACAAGATGAAACCACATGTTAATCAAAATAAAAGAGGAGGTCATGAAACAAATTGATGTAGGATTCTTAACAGTTGCTAATTATCCGGAATGAGTAGCTAACATTGTGCCAGTACCTAAAAAGACTGGGCAAGTCCGAATGTATGTTGATTATAAAGATTTGAATCCAGCAAGTCCAAAGGATAACTTTCCGCTTCCTCATATTGATGTACTAGTAGATAATACAGCTGGATTTTTTACCTTTTCCTTTATGGATGGATTCTCAGGTTATAATCAAATGAAGATGGCACTTGAAGATCAAGAGAAAACTACATTCATCACATTATGGGGAACCTTTTGTTATAAGGTCATGCCGTTCGGATTGAAAATTGCCGGGGCAACCTACCAACGAGCCATGGTTAGTCTCTTCCAAGACCTAATGAATAGGGAGATCAAAGTGTATGTTGATGACATGGTTGCTAAGTCAAAGTTAGGGGAAGAGCATGCAACCATTCTCCAAAAATTATTCGAGCGATTGAGAAAATTCAAGTTGAAACTGAATCCGCGCACATTTGAGGTCACTTCTGACATTGTTGGGTTTTGTCGTAAGCCAAGAGGGAATTAAAGTTGACCCAGAAAAAGTCAAAGCCATGCTAGAAATGCCACCACCACGTACTCAAAAAGAAGTCAGAGGTTTCTTGGGGAGATTGAATTATATTGCAAGATTCATATCACATCTTACGACAACATGTGAACCAATCTTCAAGCTACTTCGCAAGAACAATACAAGCATATGGAATGAAGATTGTCAAAAAGCATTTGAAAAGACCAAGCAATACCTACAAAACCCTCATGTACTCATACCTCCAACTCCAAATCGTCCACTTATCCTATATCTTACAGTGACAGAAAATTCAATGGGGTGTGTACTAGGACAACATGACAATTCGGGCAGAAAAGAGGAAGCCATATATTATTTAAGCAAAAAGTTCACTGATTGTGAAACCATATATTCTCTTTTAGAAAGAACTTGTGCTCTAGCTTGGGTCGCTCGCTGTTTGAGACCATATATGCTGTATTACACAACATGGCTCATCTCAAAGATGGATCCTATCAAATACATCTTTGAAAAGCCGTCTTTGTCTGGTAGAATTGCTAGATGACAGGTTCTTTTATCGAAGTATGATATTGTTTATGTTACTCGAAAGTCAATAATAGGAAATGCACTAGTCGATCATTTGGACGAGCAACCTATTGATAGCGAGCATAGCTAGCTATTTTTCTCTGATTAATTAAGCTAGTCTTTTACAATTATTTGCCCAAATTTATGCATTTTTATGTTTTATTTGTAGGAAGTATGTGCTTGAAGCTTAATTCAGCAATTGGAGTCAAATGGAGCTTCCAATCTTTAAAAAAAAAAAATCATAGTGTCGCGACGCTAGGACCAGCGTCGCGACGCTATCGACAAATTTTCCAAAAACGCGGTATCGCGACAGCGTCGCGACGCTGTCCATAGCGTCTCGACGCTGTCGCCAGATTTTCTATAAATTCATCTTTTCATGCTACGACCAAGGGGAGCCCAATTGGTTAGATTTTAGCCCTAATTTCGACTAGAGACCTTTGGTGGGAGCTAAAGCAAAGCCAAGGAGCGGGAATCAAGCGAGAAGTCGTGGAGATCGTGACGGGGACGTGCCGGTTTTGACGGATTCGAGTTTTCCTTTCTCTTTCCTTTACCTTTTTTGTAGTTTTTATGGCTTTTCTTTCAATTAGTGTTTGTAGTTTAAAGACTATGAGTTACTAGTTGTTTGTCTTAGGGATTAATGTAGTTGTTTTAGTTTGTTGGATTGATTTGTGGTATGAATATGCATTTATTTTACCTATGCAATTATGGTTAAATGCTTTCAATTACTTGATCACTAGTTGAATGATTTGAGTGTTGAATCTTGCTCGGGAGAAGGGATTTGGCCTAAGACTTACTTTATTTAATTGCATGACTAAAGTAGAAATTCTAAGTTTGTGACGGGATTTGGAATAACTTTAGAAGTTGCTCGAAGAACTAAACTCAAAGCCTTGCATGTTAATGAACTTAGATAGGGATATCAAGTTGGTTGTATGCATGAGAATCAATTATGCTCGGGAGAGATAGTTGTGATAAAAGGTTACTAGACTTGGTAGAATAATTGCATGCTAAATTCATCCCATTAATTAATCTTCATTCTTAATCAATGAAATCAATTCCCTAAGAGTCTTTCCATTTGAGTCTCCACTTTTATTTTATGCTTTTTGTCTTTAGATTTATCTTTTATCATTGAGTTTTGCTCCCTAAATAAAATTGAACAAAAGTATTCACAATACTTAATTTGCTAGAAAACCAATCCAGAGGACGACACTCGTTTAATCACGAAAACACTATATTATTACTTGACCCGTACACTTGCGGTTAGCAAATTGCACACCACCTATAGACGATTATGAAACAATGAAATTTGACTTCACTGATGAATTTGTCTCCACTATAATGGTGGAAAAAGAAATATCAAACTTGGAAACATGAACCATGTTGTTTGATGGGGCCTCCAATGAGTTAGGTCATGGGATAGGTGTTGTATTAATATCGTCTGAAGGAAAATTGTTCCCTCTCACTGCCAAAATAAGTTTTGATTGTACTCATAATATGGCTGAATACGAAGCTTGCTCTATGGGTACCCAAACTGCATTGGATATGAAGATAAGGAAACTTCGAGTCTTGGGAGAGTCTATGCTGGTGATTCACCAATTGAGAGGAGAATGAGAAACAAGAGACACTAAGCTACTGCCATATAAAAAGCTTATATTAGATTTGTCTCATGAATTTGAAGAAATCACTTTTGACTATTTACCAAGGGAGAATAATCAAATAGCAGACGCCTTGGCTAAGCGTGTAGTCATGTTCAACATAGACCCTAATCATGAGGTACAACCTATTAAGATAGGAAGGGTAGATGTTCCAGCCACCTGCATGAATATAGAAGAAGAGTTTGATGATAAACTTTGGTACCATGATGTCAAACGTTATATTAAATGTAGAGAGTATCCACTGAATGCCTCAAAAAATGACAAGCGCACACTTAGAAAGCTAGCAATGAAGTTCTTCTTAAATGGAGAGATACTTTACAAAAGAAATCATGACATGGTACTTCTGAGGTGTATAGATACAAAAGAAGCCAACATGATTATGAAAGAAATTCATGAGGAAATTTGTGGCCCACACAAATGGACACATGATGACTAGACAAGCATTAAGGGCTAACTATTACTGGTTAACCATGGAAGGCTACTGTATCAAATATGCGCGAAAATGCCACAAATATCAGATTTACGCAGATAAAGCTCATGCTCCAGCATCTCAGTTGCACGTTATGACGACACCATGACCATTTTCCATGTGGGGAATGGACGTTATAGGCCCTATTGACCCAAAAGCCTCAAACAGACATCGATTCATCTTGGTGGCAATAGATTATTTTACCAAATGAGTAGAAGCAATGTCCTATCGAGAGGTGACGAAAGGAGTTGTGATCAAATTCATCAAGAAGGAGATTATATGTCGTTATGGTCCTTCTAAGATGACCGGACGACGTTGCCGAGTCCTCGGATCAAATAAATTTATAATCCATGACACTACAACTATTTTGTAGAAATAGTGGCCGGGGTCGAACACAGGGAAGGGGACCTAGCAGTTATAGAATTTCGTGCTTATAAAAACAAGGAGGATTTTTGGAATGAAGGACAAGCAAAAATAATTAAATGCTGAATTTAAATGGCATAAAATTAGCACGCAGAAGAGAAATTAGACGGGAATCAATAACATGAAAGGGATCGTTGGATTGGGATTTATTATGCTTGATTCTAATTTGTTGGCTTCCTAGTTTTCTCTAATAATTGTTCTAAGCTGATTTCATTAATCCGGTCGGCTTCTGGGTTACTCGAAGGACCCCCTACACTAACCTGTGCTAATTAACTTGCTAACCGTGAATTCTGCAATTAACAAGATTAATTAATATTAACTTTATCACTCGCCACCCCTTATGCATAATTTAGCAACCATCCGAGACCTTTGCAATGGTTACTAATTATATCTAACTAGTTTATAACAAGAAATTTTGCAACACCTATTTAATCTAGCCGCTTTGGGATCGTGGGTCCGGAATTGTAAGAACCAAATTCAAATGCAATTTAAATCTAATTCCTACAACCTTTAACATGCATCCTATGCCTATCAAGGGTTGTCTCGCGTAGAGAGTGGCTTGCCTCAACCTAGTGGCTATCTAAAAATAACTGATAGAATACACAAGCGGTAATCACATAGGGCGTCAATCCTAATAGACTAGCCTCATGTATTGGTTTAAACGGGATAACATGCAAAACTGAATGAAAAAAAAAAACAGCAAGAACAACAAGATGAACCAGAAAACTCAGCCAATCTTATTAAGGATCGAAGCATAAATCCAATCCAACGATCTAAATACGATGAGTTATGCATAAATGAAGTAAAAACAACAACAGACATGAAAGAATCCATAAAATATGATGGAAGAGATTATCAAGGTCTCTTATCAAATAAATTTATAATCCTCAACCTCTATGCTAACTTGTAGCAGTAGTGGCCGGGTCGATCAAAGGGAGCAGCGTAATTAATTAATTTAATTCGATTTCTCAATTGGTAACAAAAAGGGGGGTTTGAAAGATGGATTAATTAGAAACGTAAAGTTGCAACAAGTAAAATAGCGGAAAAGTAAAAATAAGCACTTCGGTTGTGCAGCGTCCCGATGCTTGAATGGTAGCGTCTCGATGCTGTGACAACTCCAGGGGCAAAATCGTCATTTTGCGCTTCGATTTCGCTCGTTTAGGCCCCAAATTGCTTCCAAAGCTCCGATGAGGACCTATAGACATATTATACTCATTTTAAAGCATTTTTTTTGCAAGGAATTCAACTAAGATGAGCAAATTGGGAGATTCTAAATGTATAACAAATTGGACTTATCAAATACCCACAACCTAAACCTTGCTAGTCCTCGAGCAAGGTAACATTATAATGAAAGAGATTATTTTGCAATGCAATATTCATGACTCAATTTCTCAAAGATAAGCATGATCATCATTTTACTTAAGAGAATTGAATGCGAGACTAGCATAGTTAGAGACAAATTACAATTAACCAAATTCTTTCTTATGCAAAATGTGAGCTAAGTCTTCCCTAGAGATGTTTTGAAAAATTCGAGAAGGACTTATAAAATTCCCTATTCCATCTTCCATCTAAAATAATTCAAATTTAAATCAAATCAAATCAGCAAGAAAATAAAATCAAAACAAACACAGGGAGCTCAAAATTTTGCTCTGTGCAATGCTCCCGCAAAAATCTTGCTCTCTTAATCATCAGCCAACTTTAGGGAGGGATATTTCGTCTGGAACTCCTCTCCCCAATAATGTTTAACACGCTGACCATTCACTTTGAACACTCTCCCATCTTTTTCATCCTGCAAAGTAATTGCTCCATGGGGGAAAACCTTAACCATAATAAATGGCCCTGACCATTTAGATTTTAGTTTCCCAGGAAACAGTTTTAATCTAGAATTATAAAGCAAAACTCTTTGACCTTTGACAAACTCTTTAGGCTTAATTCTCTTGTCATGCCACAACTTAGTCTTTTCTTTATACATTTTTGAATTTTCATAAGAAAATTGGCGAAATTCCTCAAATTCATTAAGCTGTAGCATTCTTATTGCCTCTGCACGACTCAAATCAAAATTTAATTTTTTCAAAGCCCAAAACATTTGCTCAAGCTCTAATGGTAAATGACAAGCTTTCCCATATACTAACCTATAGGGAGACATACCTAAAGGAGTCTTATAGGTTGTCCTATAAGCCCAAAGAGCCTCATCCAACCTAAAAGACCAATCCTTCCTAGATGGATGGACTACTTTCTCTAGAATAGATTTTATTTCCCTATTACTAATCTCAGCTTGACCATTTGCTTGCGGGTGATAAAGGGTAGCTATCCTATGCTTAATTCCATACTTAGCTAATAGCTTAGTTAAGATATTATTAACAAAATGTGTACCCTCATCACTTACTAAAGCCCTGGTGTGCGATTGAAGAAACCTTGCTACTGTCTTGGCATCATTCTGATGGCATGCGATGGCCTCTACCCACTTGGACACATAATCAAATGCTAATAAGATGTAAACATTGCCATTAGAAGGGGGAAATGACCCCATAAAATTAATACCCCATACATCGAATAATTTTACTTCCAAAATGTAAGTAAGAGGCATTTCATCTCTAGGCCCCAAGTTTCCCCTCCTTTGGCAAGCATCACATTGCTTGTAGAACCAATGAACATCCTTAGATAAGGTAGGCCAGAAGAATCCACAATGCAAAATCCTCATAGCTGTCCTCTGACCGCTGAAGTGGCCTCCATACGGCGAAGAGTGACATTGCTCCAGGATTTCCTTTGCTTCATCACCTGAAACACACCTACGAATAATACTATCAGAGCATTGCTTATACATAAATGGCTAATCCCAATAGAAAAACTTTGCATCTTGCTTAAACTTTTTCTTCTGCCTCCAATCCATATCAATAGGAGTGACCCCTTTTACCAAAAAGTTAGCAATATCAGCATACCAAGGGATATCCCTGACTACCTTTACCTCAACAACAAAAAGCTGTTCATCTGAAAAAGAATCTGAAATGGCAGATTGCTTCAATAAAGATGATGATGGATCGAGACGAGATAAATGATTTGCAATGCCATTTTTTGATCCCTTCTTATCCTTTATCTCCAAGTCGAATTCCTGCAATAATAAAACCCAATGAATTAGTCTAGGCTTTGCATCCTTTTTAGACATTAAGTACCTTATTGCTGCATGATCCGTGAACATTGTGACTTTGGATCCAACCAAATATGGCTAGAATTTCTCAAAAGCAAACACAACAACTAACAACTCCTTTTCAGTAGTTGTATAGTTGACTTGTGTCTCATTTAAAACCCTGCTTGCATAATATATAGGATGGATAAATTTGCCCTGCTTTTGCCCCAGCATAGCACCTACCGCAACATCACTTGCATCACACATTACCTCGAATGGTAAACTCCAATTAGGTGCACAAAGAATGGGTGTTGAGATTAAAGCAACCTTTAAAGTTTCAAAAGCCTTCCTACAATCTGCATTGAAGTAAAAAACATGATCAGTACACAATAAGTTACAAAGAGGTTTACTAATTTTCGAAAAATCCTTTATGAACCTCCTATAAAATCCAGCATGACCTAAAAAACTCCGAATCCCTTTCACTGAATTCAGTGGTTCTAATCTCTCAATGACCTCAATTTTTGCTCTATCAACTTCTTGACCATTCTTAGAAATCCTATGACCTAACACAATGCCCTCCTTCATCATGAAGTGACATTTCTCCCAATTAAGAACTAGATGAGTATCCTCACATCTCTTTAACACCTTACCTAAATTATCCAATCAACTCTGAAAAGACCCTCCAAAAACTGAAAAATCGTCCATAAATACCTCAACAGTGGACTCAATCATATCAGAAAAAATTGCTAACATACATCGCCGAAATGTTGCTGGAGCATTGCAGAGGCCAAAAGGCATTTGCCTAAAAGCAAACGTCCCATAAGGGCAGGTGAAAGTGGTTTTTTCCTGATCCTCAAGAGCAATAGTAATCTGGTTATACCCAGAATATCCATCTAAGAAACAGTAGTAGGCTTAACGAGCCAACCTATCCAACATCTGGTCAATAAATGGTAGAGGGAAATGGTCCTTACGGGTAGCTTTATTAAGCTTCCTGTAATCCATGCAAACCCTCAAACCAGTTACTGTCTTGGTTGGGATCAACTCATTGTCTCTATTGCTCACCACAGTGACACCTCCTTTCTTAGGAACACATTGGACATGGCTTACCCAATTGTTGTCTGCAATTGGATAAATAATGCTAGGATCCAACCATTTTATCACCTCATTTTTAACAATCTCTTTCATTATAGGGTTAAGCCTTCTTTGTTGCTCAATACTCCAAAAGGATCCCTCCTCTAGAGGGATTTTGTGCATACAAAAAGACGGGCTAATTCCCTGAATATCAGCCAATGTCCAACCTATAGCTTTGCGATATTGCTGTAGCAACTTTATTAAGGTATCTTCATGCTCCGGTATTAAATATGATGCAACAATAATTGGCAATGTCTCACCCTCTCCAAGATACACATACTTTAGATGATCCGACAAGGGCTTCAAATCTAAAGTGGGTGCCTCAATTAGGGATGGGTTAATAGGAGGAGCCTTTCTTTGATCTAAATCTAAAGACTAAAAAACATCCTCACACCTAAACACCTTTTTTTTCATTTTTTCTTTATAAAGAACAAACTTCTAAATCCTCTACACTAACCTCTCCATGATCCTCCAAATGCTTGTTTGCCTAATCCTTTATTGCTGTCTTAACAATTGTGTTCTCCAGAGTCCTAATGAAAGAACAATCTTCCATTTCGTCTGGATACTTCATGGCCTTAAATACATTAAATTTTACTTCCTCATTACAGACTCTCATTGTTAATTCCCCTTTTTGAACATCTATCAATGCCCTACCAGTAGCCAAAAATGGATGACCTAGAATAATTGGGACATCTTTATCAGCCTCATAGTCTAAGATAATAAAATCAACAGGAAATATGAACTTATCTACCTTTACTAAGACATCCTCAATTTTACCCTCTGGATACGTGATAGACCTATCAGCTAATTGGAGTGTGACTGTGGTAGGCCTAGCTTCACCAATACCTAGCTTTCGATAGACCGAAAGAGGCATAAGGTTAATGCTTGCACCTAAATCACAGAGTGCTCTACCTAACTCTTTTCCACCTATTGACACATGTATAGTAAATGATCCTGGATCCTTAACCTTGGTTGGTAGCCCATTCTTAAGAATAGCACTACATTCCTCAGTAAGAGATACAGTTTCAAACTCACCTAACCTCTTCTTTTTAGTTAAAATATCCTTAAGAAATTTAGCATAATTAGGCATTTGCTCTATAGCTTCTACTAAAGGGATTTTATATGCAATTGCTTAAGAATCTCTAAAAACTTTTTAAATTGACCATCCTGATTCTTAGGCCTTTGCCTCTGTGGAAAAGGTAGAGGTGGTACATAAGGTGGGGGCGGCACATAAGGTGGTTCCACATCTGGAACAGAACCAGATGCTCCGACATCATTATTGCTGCCTCCAGCACCCTGGCCAGTCTCCAACTCTTTCTCAACAACAACATCTTTATCACAATTCTTTTCTATATTCTGGGGTTTACTAGGCTCTTTTCTATGCTCTAGTGGCTTACCACTCCTAAGAGTGACTGCCTTTACCTGCTCCTTACCTTCCCTTCTAGGGTGTTCAGTATTTGAAGGAAGCTTCCCTTGAGGCCTTGCCTTCAGCTCATTAGGTAGCTGACCCACTTGCAATTCTAGGGCTCTCATTGAAGCTTGAATACTTTGAATTGCGGCATCTGTACGAGCCATATATTCTTTCATCATTGCCTCAAGAGTACTCTCCGAATTTTTCTGGGGCAAAGCCTGCTTATTTTGATGGGGCAATGCCTGCGCTTTAGCAAATCCTGATTGGTTCACCTTCTGCTGTGCTTGCATATTACTTCCTTGTCCTCCCCATGCGAAGTTGGGGTGGTTGCACCAACCTGGATTATAAAAGTTAGAATAAGGGTTGTTCCTCTGATAACCTACAAAAAACACAGAAGCTGGATTGCTGGGGCAAAACTCGTAGTTGTGGTCTTCACCACAATAGACACATGCTTCCTTTATGACTTGGTTCACCAATGCAACATGCTCCACAGTTGGTGGCTGCTGATGACTAATCACTGTCACATTCTTAAGAGCGTTAGCAATCATTACAAGATCAGCCCTAATAGTGGACACACCATCAACCTCTAACACACTCTTAACCTTTTTATTTGTGCCTCTAACATCCAACCACTGACAACTATTAGTAGATATTCTTTCTAAAATTTCATGGGCTTAATTAAAAGTTTTTGCCAAAAGGGCCCCTCCAGCCGAAACATCAACTATACCCTGGGTTGCTCCATTTAACCCATTGTAAAAAGTTTCCATTTGGATACAATGTGGTAAACCATGGTGGGGACACTTTCGTAAAAACTCCTTAAACCTTTCCCAAGCCTCACTAAAAGTCTCGTCCTCAAGTTGCCTAAACCCTACTATTTCACTCCTCAATTTAGCATTTCTATTTGGTGGGAAATATTTACTAAGAAATTTTTCTGCTAATTCATTCCATGTCCTAATCGATCCTGAAGTAAAAGAATTTAACCATGCCTTTGCTCCATCTCTAAGAGAATACAAGAACAAAGTTAATATGAGGGCATCTTTAGACACTCCTTGAATTACAAAAGAATCACTAAGTCCTAGAAAAGACTTAAGATGTAAATGTGGGTCTTCAGATGACAAACCTTGGAACTGACCCACGGTTTGCAACATCTGAAACATTACCGGTTTCATTTCAAAATTTGCTGCCTTAATTTGAGGACGTGCAATCCCTGGATTCAACTCATGAAAATTGGAAAAGCATACGCTCGAATGACTCTGGCCCTATCATTTGCTACCAAGATAGGATTCTCAGCCTGATTATTTTGCTGCTCATTTTGTTCCAGCGGCAGATTTTGCTGCAACAAACGATTCTGTTGGGGGTTCACTGGATCTACAGGACCCTGCGGGAGACGCGGCACGTTATCCATTTGATTCTGGTTTCTACGCTGCTCTCTCATTCTTCTCCTAAATGTCCTCTTGAATATTGGATCAAGCTCGAACCTTACCCCAGGCGGATCTCTCATGCACCAAACTCACACCTGCAAAAACAAAAGTAAAAATAAAAAAGTTCTAGCACCAAACAACTAAAACACATAGACAAAACAGATCAGATAAAAACTTATTCAAGTCCCCGGCAACGGCGCCAAAAACTTGTTGGGTTCCTAGAGTGAGTAAAAATATGATATAAAAAGACTCTAGAACTCTGTGCAAGTATACACAGTCCGCAACAAGTAATAAGTATTTATCGAATCCAAGGTCTGAATTAGTTTTTACTTTATCTATTTTGCTTAGTTTTTCAATGGTTTCAAAAGTTGTAAAAATGATTGGTTTTTGATAAAATGCTAAAGTAGAAGAAATGACAGAACAAAAAGTAAACAAATAGGCAGACAGATTAGAAACAGGCACTGGTCAGGATTTAGTAATTGTTTTAAAAGATGCTCTAGCAATATTATTGATCATGCAATCTCTCGCAGTCTTATTAGTAGATTCCTCCCGGAACTTCGAATTTTTAAAATGTGTTTCAACTCCAATGAAGTACTACCGATCAAGCACTAAGCAGCTGGCTATCCCTAGCTCAGTCACTGGCGTTCACCAATACACAATGATCTAGTGTGATTAACTGCCACACACTCCCTAAATCATCCTTGAAACTAGGGAGAGGTATTCATACCGGCTGGCCAGGCGGGCATAAAATATAAATGAGCACAACAATTAACCAAAATGCATCAAACCTATATTTATTACTAGAAATTAAGCACAACAATCACATGTTCCCTAACCAACGCCTAAGCTACTTAGTTCATAAAATGCATGGAAACACACGTTACAATCTGAGTAAGCATGTCCATAACTACAAGGTAGTACAAGAAAAGATTAATTCCCCTTGAACAACTTGTAATCGATGGTCTTCTTGATGGTCTCCAATCTCTCCTTTATTCGACTCCCAAAATGGGAATGAGAATGATCTCTTCCCCAAAAGTGGAATGACTTTGACTTGGGCGACTATCTCCTTTTATAGAATGATAGGAGGCTTGAATTAGGTTGACCTAGACACGTGGATGACTCTCCTTGCTCCTTTATCCCAAGAATAACTTAACATAATTCGGTTTGTTAAATTGGCTAACGAGCTGTGACGTGGCAGTTTTGCTCCTCGCTTTGCTCCAGCATAGATTTTGCTCCCTGAAGTCGCCTAGCAACATATTTTGCACAAAATAATTTCCAAAGCTTCCATTCTTCCCAATGGGTTAAAACATATAATATATATCTAAAAGCAACCCTATTAAGCACAAAAGACACACAAATCCCTATAGAATTAAGGCCTAAATAACTTCCTTTTGGAGAGTTATCACTCGCACATCAGCCCGCCCAAGCGAAGGGGAGAATGTCCAACCTTTGATTACAGGGAGTTACCTTTTCCTCAACGCTTTAAAAATATTAAATTAGATGAGCAGTTTCATAAATTCCTAGAAATGTTTAGAAAACTGTCTGTGAATATTCCCTTGGTAGATGCTTTGTATAACATGCCTACTTATGGGAAATTCATGAAAGAAATGCTTTCTAGGAAGAAAAGTTTGAAAAAGGAAGTTTTTAAATTGTCTGAAAGTAGTAGTACCATTGTTTTTGGAAAGATGTCTTCTAAACAGAAAGACCCAGGGAGTTTTACTTTTCCCTACACCATAGGAGAAGTATCTTTCAATAGGGCTTTATGATTTAGGTGCTAGTATTAATTTAATGCCCTATTCTGTTTACAGAAAGATTGGTTTAACAGGAATGAAGGACACCGACGTCACTCTCCAGCTTGCTGACAGATCAATTACCCACCCAATGGGTGTTGTGGAGGACGTGTTGGTGAAGGTCAATAAATTTATCTTCCAGGTAGACTTTGTGGTACTCGACATGCAGGAAGACAGAGAGGTACCAATTATTCTAGGCAAACATTTCTTAGCGACAGGTAAAGTTGAGAGTAGTGTGCATACAGGTAAGCTTACCTTGAACATTGATGATGAAAAAGTCGTGTTTAGTATTTTTGGCCAGGATAAGTCTGTATGTAGTTTGCATACATGTTTTTCCATTGGTCCTGAATACTTGACTAACGATGATGAAGAGGTAGAGTATAATCTTGGCCTAGGCTTAGGAGAAGTGCTTATGGATGATGAGGATTTCAATGCATTAATACATGACCCTCTGTTTGAGAATGATTTAGAATTGCCTGACTTTGAAAATGAATTAGAATTGCCTGCTTTTGAGAATGAAATATCTGCAGTTGATGATTTACCTTCTTTTGAAAATGAATTGGATTTGCCTGAAATCAATGATTTTGATGATGATATTGATTTGCCTGATATTGAAAATGAGCATAGAAAGGATTACTCGATAGATAATTCTGAGTCTGATCATGATAGTGCTAAATCTATTGAGTCTGATCTTGAGATTCCTGAATGCATGGACCCTGATAATGTTAATAACTTTGATTCGTGTCCTGATGATGTAGATAGTATAGAATCTAACCCAGAGCAGCTCGAATCTGTGCATAGTATAGAATTTGATCTTGAAATTCTTGAATTTTTTTAATTCTTCTGATGATGAGTCATGTGGTAGCTTAGTTGAATCATTTTTTAATTCTGAGTCTGAGGAATCTTCTAAGCATATAGATACTGAATTTGATGAATGGATTGGCATGATTGATAGACCACCTTTAGATTCCAGACCGACAGATATCATAAAGCTTGATGACTCTGTTAACAATTGTTTTGTGAATAGAGATCTAGAAAAGAGATTTGATGCGTCTACTTATTTTCTGAAATGTTATTATAACAATCTCTTTAGTGAAGATGGGCCAGGGGAAAGTTTTTTTTCTCCCCTATTTGCAGTGTGCAATTTGGTGCATGATTTTCTACAGGGCCCGGAGGATGATGAAAACTTTTATTTCGAGCCTCCGTGAGTGTGCCGAGCCTCGTCTAGCTAAAGACGTTAAACAAAGCGCTGTTTGGGAGGCAACCCAAGGATTAAAGTTTAGATAGTTGTTTTTGCGGTAAATAATTTTCTTTGCTCCGTGATCCAATTTTGTTTTGCAGGATCACCTTAAGCAGGCCCCAAAGCTCCAAAAATCCCATTTTTTTGGATCCAAAGGAAGATGATGAATCACTCCTAGCCCAGGGAAGTCTCAGTATCCCTCTGTTCATGCACGATTTTGAATTCCGCAAGCGTACGGGTCGTGACAAGTAATATAGTGATTTTGAGTATAGAGTATCGTCTCCACAGGGATTGGATTTATTCAATTAAGTGCCGCGAATAATCTTGCTTAGCTTTATTTAGAGAACAAAATCTAATGCCGGAAAGAATAACAAAAAGCTAATCTAGAAAGCAAAAGATAAATGGTGACACAATTTGATGGGATAATTCTAGAGTTGTTGATTTCATCAATTGGACCTTTAATGCATAATCAATTAATTAATATGGATTAACAAATCATTTGATTCATAAGTCTAGAAGCCTAATAACAAGGACTCTCCTGTCGGTCTCCTCCTATCTCATACCGTTCAATAAAGAATCTCCTTTCAGTCTCATCTTTATTTACTTAGCATGGCATTACGACCCTTCAGTACAACCTCTAACGTTATTTATTTTGTCCCGTGTCACCCGGGTAAATAACCGTTAGTCATGCATTCAGTTCTAGTCTAAGCTTCTCTCCGTCGAGTTTCCACTTAGTAACGATTCATTTAATCAGTGATCAGTTGATTAAAAGCATTACGGACAAAATGCACAAATGAACAATAATGACAATAAAACCACATCAATTCATTAATTCAGCAGAGGTTCAACATCTAAATCAATCTCATAGAATTTAGGAATTTACTACTCATAATCACTAAAATTCAATAATTCCTAATCACAATAATTCTAGAAACTAAAACATAAAGGAAAAGGGAAGAGAAATGCTCATAAAAGTGTCGATCTCCTCGATCCCGCGCCGACCTCCTTCGATCCCGAGCTCCAAAGATCTTCAACAAAGCTCCGAAACTCTCCCAAAAATCCCAAATTTTAGAGTGGATTCTAGAATGGGGTGAAAACCCACAAATTGGCACACAAAATATGGATGCAAAAGGCTCCTTTTATAGGCTCCCAGCAGGCTCAGCGTCGAGACGCTACAAGGACAGCGTCGAGACGCTCTGACGTCATCTTTTCTTGGGCTCCAAGACGTCTCAGCGTCGAGACGCTACTTGGACAGCGTCGCGACGCTCTTGCGATTTTGGATCTTTCCACTCAGCTGCCTAGCGTCGGGACGCTTCCAGGCTTAGCGTCGAGACGCTAGGCCCTGAATCTTCAATAAAGGCCCGATTTTGACTCCATTTTTGGGCCTCCAACTTTCTTTTGGCCCAAATACTTTTTGTAATTGATTTTGGACTTTTTTCTTGACCCAAATTGATACTTTTAAGGCTTGGACTTCATGAATTTGGGCTTCTAATTCATTCTTCTTGGCTTTTTGGACTCGGATCTTCAATGTAATTCTCCAAATTGCTCCAAAAGCCTCCAAAATCATCTAAAATCTCTCAAAATTCCGTTTTTGCTTCCTTGACTCGGTTTTCTGAAATTTAAACAGAAAATAGCATTAAAGTACACAATTCAAGCTTAAAACTAGCCAAAATTAATAGGAAAATGATGACATTTTTGCCTGTCATCACCCTCTATTTGCTTTATTGTTTTTAAAACATTGGGGACAATGTTTAGTTTAAGTTTGGGGGGAGGCTTTCGCTGTGTTGAGCATATTTAAATTCTTTTGGATGCATGAATAGATAGCTATGATAGCCAAGGATGTGGTTTTAGAAGTTTTGGGAGAAAATGGTTTATATGTTGTGGAATCTGGGAGCACGACAGAAATTGTGAAATTTTAAAATTTTTTGATGCTTAGTTTTGATGTCTAAAGCATGCAACAACCTTATCTAATGACATCTTTAAAAATCTAGATTCTTATTATGGTTTTTAAAGTTTGTTGTCACCCCGATAGGCTTAGTTTCTAATATTAGGAAGTTCATGCTTGATTGTTTTAAAGAACTAGGTAGCAAAAAATGCTATGCCTGCTGAGAGAAAAGAAAAAGCAACAAAAGAAAATAAGAGAAAAGAAAAATCTATTGAATTTTTTTTTTTGCTTGCACAAAAGAAAACGCCTAGGGGTAAAAAGAGCTACCTACGGTGTGATCAGTTAGGCCAACCAGAGAATAAAATTCGGGTTAAGGGTCACTGCACCGTAATGTGAAAGCTAGTACCATTAGATATCAAAATGCAAGTTTGAGGGAGTAGCAAAAGAAAAAGAAAAAGAAAGTGAAAAATCATTTGTGAGTTTTGCTCCCCCATGAAAAAGAAAAAGACAGGCACCCTAGTCTTTTTTTTTTTTTTTTTGCATGATAGAAGAACTCCGACCTATTAGGGGCTCTTAGCCAGTGTAGGGGGGAAAACAAATGGAGAAAGCCATAAGATTAATCTAGGTTAGTAAAAGAATCAATAGATAAGTCTTGAGCATGCTATTCATTAATCTTAAGTTCAAACTAGTTTAATATTTCTTCATGAGTATGCGGTTGTTGAAGGAGAAATTTCGGCCAATCACAAATTGCCACGTCATTAATATAAATTAATGATAAAATAAATTTGGGACTAGTTACACATTTACACGTGTGCCTAAATTAAATTAATAGACATTAAAATTCGGCAAATCAAAAGATGCCACTTGTCTATTAGTGATCCATCAGATAACATCAGTCAAGTTCAATCAGATTATGCCACGTGGCAATTGGACCCAATCCCAAGCCCATATGAGGTCCATCAAACTCTATAAATAGAGGAGGCCACCATTCATTCTGGGGGGATTCAGCCAGAGGCAGAGAGGGCAAAGTCCTGAGCATTGTCCCAAGATTCAGAGTCGTCAGAATCCAAAGAGTCCAGAGAATTCAGAGATCCGAGATTCAGAATTCAAAGGATTTAAGACTTAAAAGATTTGAAGACTAGAAGACTCTAAAAAGAGATCAACAAGCCAACCGACCGATCAAGAAGATCAACAAGTCAGCAGGCCGATCATCTAAGAAGAGATCAACAAGCCAACTGACCGATCAAGAAGATCAACAAGTTAGTAGGCCGATCATCCAAGAAGATCAACAAGCAGACCGATCGATCAACAGGATCAATAAGTCAACAGGCCGATCATCCAAGAGGATCAACAAGCTAACAAGCCGATCCAACAGATCATCAAGCCAACAAGCCGATCCAACAGATCATCAAGTTAGCAGACTGATCATCCAAGAAGATCAACAAGCCAACCGACCGATCAAGAAGATCAACAAGTCAGCAGGCCGATCATCCAAGAAGATCAACAAGCCAATTGATCGATCAAGAGGATCAATAAGTCAGCAGGCCAATCATCCAAGAGGATCAACAAGCTAACAAGCCGATCCAACAGATCATCAAGCCAACAGGTCGATCCAAGAGATCATCAAGTTAACAGACTGATCATCCAAGAAGATCAACAAGCCAACCGACCGATCAAGAAGATCAACAAGTCAGCAGGCCGATCATCCAAGAAGATCAACAAGCCAACCGATCGATCAAGAGGATCAATAAGTCAGCAGGCCGATCATCCAAGAGGATCAACAAGCTAACAAGCCAATCCAACAGATCATCAAGCCAACAGGCCGATCCAAGAGATCATCAAGTTAACAGACCGATCATCCAAGAAGATCAACAAGCCAACAAGCTGATCCAAGAGATCATCAACCTAGCAGGTCGATCATCCAAGAAGCCCAACAAACCGGCCCAACAAGAGCAACAAGCTAGAGGACAAAGTTTATATATTTAAGAGAGAGAATCAGAGGATTAAAGTTAGAGATTGTACACCCACATGCATATTACATCAATACAAATATATTGTTTATTCCACGTGTCTCCATCTCCGAAGTTACGTGTGAACAGCGGTGCTTGCTTATTCTACTTGCATGATTTTTAAGAATTCCAAAATCATTGAGGCTTGAGCGATTCTATTTCATGCATCTTTAGAATTTATTTTGCTCGGGACTAGCAAAAGCTTAAGTTTGGGGGTGTGATAGCGAGCCGAAATGTCGCTATTTTAGTCCCAATTTATTAGGCTTTTTAGTGCTTTAATTGTGTTTTTATTGAAAATATTTAATGTATTTTGTTATTTGGTCTTTAGGAGCAAAGTTGTGGATTTTGTGGAAAAACTGCCCAAAATGAAGCCATTCAAGCCCAATTTCCATGCTTAGGTCAAAGGGGAGTCAAAATAGATCAATCATGTGAAAAAGGCCCAAAGGAAATGAAGTGGAGGCCCAAAATCAAGCCCAAAATCGCAGTTGAAAGTTCTGGAAATTGCCTAGCGTCGAGACGCTGTCCATTTCTTGGGCGCCAAGTCGATGACGTCACAGCGTCGAGACGCTGTCCATTTCTTGGGCACCAAGTCTATGACGTCACAGCATCGCGACGCTGTGCCAAATAGCGTCGCGACGCTACCCCCTTTCTGAGCCTATATAAGGCGCCCCTTGGTGCCTCATTTGAATCATCAATCATCATTTCTTCATTCCTTCCTTTCTTTCTTAGGCTCCTTTGGAGCCTCTCTCAAGGCTTCCTAGCCTTTTTTAGAGTTTTCTTAGTGGGAAAATTTTGGGGAATTTTGGGGAGCATCCTAGGAGGCTCAAGGAGTTTTCGGAGGGACTCCAAGCGCAGCGAAGGGGTCTTCGATGGTCAATTCCTTCCCTTTTATTATGCTCTTAATTATGTTTTTCATTGTAAATTCTGTGGATATTTTAGCTATGTATAGCTAAACCCCAATTTTTTTTTTAGAAGAGAAACAGACGTATAGCTAAACCCCAGTTTAGAGTCTTGAAATGAAATTATAGTTTAAATGTTGTTATAATTGCCTGGCTCTTGCCCTTTTTACTAATTATTTGAATGGATGTGCTTAATGCTTTATGAAATCTGGCCAATTGTGTAATGATTCGATTCTTAATGGAAACTCGACGGAGAGAAGTTAGGATAGATCATAATCCATGCAACTAGTTTAATTGCCCGTCGTGACAACGAGATTAGTTGATTAAACTTAGATTCCTAAAATGAATCAGAGCGTAAAAATTAACGAATTTTAATGGCGCTAAGGACACTTAGGTTGTTAAAATGGATTAAACACAATTAGGGGAAATCGACAGGAGAACCTATGTGATTAACGGAGATTCTAGGATTATAATTAGTTGGACATTGAGATAGGATAATTATAATAATTGTTTAGCTAATAATTGATTTTCAAGACCCCTCTTCCCATAAAAAAAAACTATTTCTCCACATTTTATTTTTTTTATTGATCAAATTGTTTTCTTTATTTGCTTTGATTTTTAAATTTCTTTGATTGCATGATATGGTCCCTAAATATTATTTCGCCGAAGTATTTTTAGTGTTTAAGAATCTTTCACTTGCTTAAATCTCGCTTTGCCTCCCTGTGGATTTGATACTCGGTATTACCTACCGTTTTATATTACTTGTGACAACCCGTGCGCTTGCGGAGAGCAGTCGACAATGATAGCATACCAAAATGCTATCTATTTCCTATTAATTTTAGCTAGTTTTGTGATTAGATTGTGTGCTTTGATGCCATTTTATGTTTAAATTTCAGAAATCGAGCCAAAGAAGCAAAATCGAAGTTCTTGAGAGATTTTGGAGGCTTTTGGAGCATTTTGAGAAGTCCATTGAAGATCCAAGCCCATAAGCCCAAGAAAAGGAAGTTGGAGGCCCAAGTTGAAGACTAAAGGGGCCATTTTTCAAGAGGAGTCCGAGGGGCGTTTCGACGCCAGCCAACCGTGGAGATCAAGCCAAGAGTGGAGCAGCGTTAAGACGCTGCCTTCAGCGTCTCGATGCTGAGGCGACTTGGGCACCAAACATATGACTTAACGACGTCGAGATTGTTGGGTTTTATGCCTTAAAACTCGTAGATAGTGAATGTAAACAAATTGTATTACTAAAATGTTATTAAGTTTCTACAATAAAATGTTATTGTTAAATGTTGCACAATATTATCCAAATCCAATAAACTAAGATCCAAGGTTGTTTTTATGTAACTTGAACTAGTATGTGGGGACATACGGGGATCGATGTTCAAGTAACAACCTAAAAGGTCTATAGTACAAGGATAAAGCTGGGTACCTTATCCTTGTAACACTATGTGATAGAGCCCGCTTTGTATTTGATACAGACGTATTGATCCAAAGCGTCCACGTAGTAGACATGCAAGTGGGGGTATCCTATGCAATGAGTTTGCATATGACCGGACCGCGAAATATTAATCGCTAGCTGTAACACCGTTAACTAGTTGGTTTCTATTTCACTAGGATGACCTAGGCAACTTAGTCTCAATCTTGAGTGGATTATGGACTTCTGTTCACGAGGGATTGTCCTTTGATTTGTATGGGTGACAGTGGCCAGTACGCCGACTTAATAAGCCTACCATTTTGGGGACAAGACTGAGTGGGGAGCTGAGAACATAATCACACACGATGAAATTCACTCCTTCCCGACTTTTGAGGAAGTAGATGAGTGTTCCCTTAAGTGGCCCTAACCTCTCACTGGCCCGAGAGGAGTTTTCTGTTTGACGGTTGGACCACAAACAGGTTGTTCATTAGAGGAGCACAAGTACTTAAGGAGGTAGGGGTAACTCAGGGGTAAAACGGTAATTTGATCCATCTGGAGTTACGAACACTCGTGATGGGCTAACTTGCCGTTATTGGTAGATATCCATGGACACACAAATATTCTACAGTGAGAAGAGTGTAGTTGTGGGTCTTTAGTGGAGTGACCCACAGTTAACGAATGTTGACTAACTTGGTTAATGAGTTTAGCCAATTAGTCTCGTATCATTGGAGCTTTTGATCTGTAGGCCCATTAGGTCCCACTGGTAGCTCGTAAAAAGACTTGAAGCACTTAAATATAAACTGTAAATTAAAAGTGTTCAATTTAGTTGTGGAATCATATAATGTATGTTGATACATTATAATATAAAGTTTATGAAACTTAATAATATAATTTTTGAATTAATTTCAAAAATTAATTATTAAGAGAAAATATTTGAAAGAGTTCAAATAAATTTAATATGAATTGGATTCATATTAATTTTAATTTTAATAAAATCTCTAAGATTAAATATATGATATTTAATTGGGTAATTAATTAATTATGGAATTAATTAATTATTTATTAAAATTAGATATTGTTCAGATAATAGATTTGAACTTATTCATAGACCTTTTCCTATTAGGAAAAGGTCTCGGCCTTTACCTATATATAGGACCCTTGGGGTGGGGTGAAAGGCATCCCATTTACTCTCATTCTCTCAGAGATTTATCCCAAAAGACTCCCACCAGTCTCCTGCTTTAAGAAGTCTTAGAGATATACTCGTGTAACCAGTTGGTGGTGTTCGCACAAGAAGGTTGCTACATTTTCAATCTTACTAGCAAGAAAAGGCGAATCGATCAAGGCTTTCTACAAAAGTAAGTTTTTCTTTAAAATCCTTGATCACTAGGATTGTCTAGATTAGATGTAGTTAATTATTTAGCATGTTTATAGCCGTTGTACAACTCGTTAAATATAGATTTATTGTTGTAATATTTTGCCAATTGTATTGGTATTTCAAATTAAAAACATAGACTCTGAGTAGGTTCGGTAATTCTTTCCGCAGCGTAGAGCTTTTATCCCTTCAATGTGTTGACGTTAGCGTCTCGACCCTGGCGCGGCTGGACATCTATAAATAGTGCAATTTTCAGCCGGATTAAGGGAGCCAATTTGAGGGGTTTAACCCTATTCTCAATTTCACACTAAAATTAGGGGGTTTGGGAGAAGATTTGGAGCCTTGTTAAAGATCTTGGGAGCTCGGGATCGAGGGGAGGTCAACATGGGATCGAGGAGGTTGACACTTTATTGAGCATTTCTCTTCCCTTTTCTTTGACTTGTAGTTTCTAGAATAAGTGTGATTAGGGATTATTGGATTTTTAGTGATTATGAGTAGTCAATTCCTAATTCTATGAGTATGATTTAGTTTGTTGAACCTTTGTTGAATTAATGAATTGATTTGGTTTCATTGTCATTATCATTCATTTGTGCATTTTGTCCTTAATGCTTTTAATCACCTGATCACTGATTAAATGAATCATTTTCTATGTGAAAACTCGACGGAGAGAAACTTAGACCAAAACTGAATGCATGATTGATGTTTATTTACCCGAGTGACAGCGGGAGAAATTAAATAGACGTTAGAGGTTGATAATAAAGAGTCGTAATGCCATGCTTAATAAATAAAGAGGAAATCGAAAAAAAGATTCTTTATTAAAATGCATGAGAATAGGAGGAGACCGACAGGAAAGTCCTTGATATTAGGCTTTTAGACTTATGAATTGAATGTCTAATTAATCCAAATTAGCTAATTGATTAAACAATTAAAGGTGCAATTAATGAAATCAACACCCTAGTCCAAATTGTGTCTCCATTTATCTTTTGTTTTCTAGATTAGCTTTTTTTTATTCTTTTCGGCATTAGATTTTATTCTCTAAATAAAGCTAAGCAAGAGTATTCACGATAATTAATTGAATAAATCCAATCCATGTGGAGACGATACTCACATACTCACGATCACTGTATTACTTGCGACCCATGCACTTTGTGGTCATCACTAGGCAAGGATAAGGCCTCCATTGATCCCAAGTAATTTGGAATTGAGATTGTGTAAGATATGTATGATAGTTTGTGTTTATTTTTGTTTTCTTTTTGTTTTGTATCTATTTCTTGTTTTGTTTTCTTTTTCTTTTGTTAAAGCCAAAAATGTTTCAAAAATATTGAGCACAAATGTTTAGAGTGGTGGAAAGGCAAAATTTTATTCTTCTTTAAAGTTATATCATTCTTCTTCAATTTTGTACGCTTACCCCGTGTGAATATTCTAATCATTTTGAATGAGTGTGCAAAAAAGAGGTAAAGGTGTAGGAAAAAGAGACTGGGAAAGGGAAGGATTTGCAACATGAATGCGGTCGCAAAATCCGCCTTATGCTAAATAAGGAAAAATTTTTAGGCAGTGTTTTGCGTTGCATTTGCAGGCGCAATTCCAGAAAAATCTGAAGGCGCAGAGTGACGTCATTTAAAATCGTTGAATCATTTAAAGGAAGTACGAAACGTATAAATAGAGGAAGATTTGACGCTGGTCAAGTACCTATTGAACTTCCCCAACGTCTCTCTCGCCCTAAAGATCTCGCCAAGCCCCATGCTCTCTCTGACCAAGCCTTCCGACCACCCTAGCCGTCGAAGTTCATATCATTTTGTTCAGAAGCCACCGAGGACACTTTATATCTCTCACCCATGAAGAAAAAGCTATAAAAGATGAAGCCCCCATCAGCTCCTCAGTCAAAGAAATCGAGCCCTCAACGCAAACCCTCAAAGGTTTCTTCTTCTGAGCGGTTGAAAGAGGTTTGGAAGCCTTCATCGTTTCCTCGTCATATAAGCACGTGAGACAATCAGCTCCATCAGCCTCTACTCGATCAAAAGCTCAAGGTAAACCTCGCATACCAAATACTTGTGCAGGATCGCGCTCAAGAAAGTGGGAGGAAGAACTAATAAAAGCAGCCGAGAAGAGCCGTCAAGCTATTGAAGACGCTGCCATAGAAACCGAAGAAGAAGAAGAAGAGGAAACGCCCTTGGTCCTCAAGCCAAAAGCAATAAGGCTTAAGGAGGGAGCAAAAGGTGGACGTGAAGTACTTCAGAAGAAGAAGACGGGACGAAGTTGAGCCATGCAACAAGGTTGCGGTAGTAAATGTGGAGCAACCTGAAAATCTATCAGCAGGTCGACCTAAGATTGCGACCGCAAACACAACCCAAACATATGAGGTAGTGCCAGTTCTTGAGGCACTTACCAAGCAAGATGCGCCCGCATATAGGGTGCAAATGCAGGTTCATGCTTCAACTTCAACCACAGATCCATCAACGCTTAAGGGAAAAAGATCAACATGATGGGGTTCAAGTTGCAACAACAGGTGGAGCAGGAGGAATAAAGTAGAATTGTTGCAGATGCTCTATGATTTGCAAAAGCCACGACCTGTCAGATAAGAGATGAGCAACTAGCTAAAGAAAGAAGAAGAAAGAAAGAAGCCAAAAGGGAGGTTAAGAGGAAGAAAATAGAAGAAGAAGAGCAAGTTGCTCTAGATTTTGCAGCTGCGTGTTTAAAGGACTCAGTGGATACCACTGAGAAAGAAGAAAAAGAATTTGTGCCCGCTTCTGAAGGCCATTCAAAAGAATTTGCAGAATTTAACGGACGACTTGTCAAGGGTCGTGTCAAATAAAATTTATAATCCACGATTGGTAAAGCTAACTTGTAGCAATAGTGGTCGGGGTCGATCACAGGGAACAATCAGTTTACTTCTAAATTCTTTTGTGTTTTGAGGTAACTGAACATGTGGGTTTATGTATGAAAGATTAAGACATAAGTAAAGGCAAGAAAAAAATAAGGAAAATTAAATGCAAGGAAAGTAAAAAGTGGGGTTAGTTGATCTTACCATGAAGATTATGTAATCGGTTCTCGTGATGTAAGTTTGGTAATTCAATCCTTAACTCTCTTAATTAATTGAATTATTTAACAAATTGTCTAACCGTCACTGGAACCGGTGATTAAAGACCCCTGTTGATTCCAACCCGACCTATACATCGAAGCCGAAGCCTAATGAGATTACTAACCAATGACGCCTCATTAATAAGAATCTAATTGCAATGAGTAAAAGTGGATCATTAGATAGACTCGTATAAACTAGGAACAACCTGGGTTTATACAATTTTAAGTCTAAATTTCTATATTTATCATGCAATTGAGCCAATTGGGATAACACACCTTTCAACACAACTAACACAAACTATTACTAACCAATTTAGCATAACAATTAAACAAAGTAAAGAAAATAGGTTGTCAATCTATTCTATCAATTTAATTGTAATTAAAACAGAAATTTAGAACATAAACGACAATAATTCAATAAATTGAACTATGAGGTCTCAAGAATACCAAAAGTTACATTTACCGAGTCTCGATTACAACAATCCGAGCTTAGTTGGCCATAGACAAGCACCTCCAAGCTCGAGGCTTGATCAACCGACCCTTGGACTAAGAAAACTTAAAAGAACTCTTGAAAACTAAAGAGAAAGGTGGCTACAATTTTTGTACTTAGGGATTATTCTAAATCTAAACCAAGACACTCTATTTATAGGACTTCTTGGCCTTCAATTTGTGGAAACTTGGTGTTGAAGGGAGTCTCCAAAAATGGGAAATTCGTGGAGCAAATAAGGAAAGATTCAATTCTGGAAAACTAGACAGCGTCATGATGCTGTGTAGGTGTTAATATCACACATGTGGAAGCAATTTTGAATCTTAGACACATAATTTGATCAATTTAATCCTAAAAGACATGTTCAAAGGGCTGTAAAATTTTCGAGTCGGGTCGGTTGTACGGACAAACCGACCCCGACCCGAACCACTGTCAGTTGTACGAACAATTTGACCCGACCCGACCCGGTCCATGGTGACCCGAACCCGGGTCAGGTTGGGTCAGGCTTCTTTTTTTCTTTCTTTTTTTTTTTTTTTTTTTTTTTTTTTTTTAATATAAATATTTTAAATATATATATGTCTATTTGCTTCAAATACCTAGCATAATTACACAAGCTTTTGCCACTGTAGAAGACAATAATCCAATCAAACACACAGAAGGATAAACTCAAGTCCTATTGCAATGCAATGCCGATAATTACAAGTAGAGAAGCCTAAGTTTAAGCAGAATCCAAAGCTTCAAAGGCCTCCATACACAGAACACTAATTAATGTAGCTCCACCTCCATCAGTTCAACTAAATAATCTCAAACTCACACATACATTAACAATTACATTTACACAAACAGAGTTAGACGTACAAAACTCTGTTTAATTGATCATTAGGCCAATCAAAAAATGATCAAAACTCAGAATAAAATGAGGTAGACCACAACATCCTCTCTTGAAGAAAAGAAAAATCAAGTGTTGTAGGCAAACCAAACACCATCATTTCTACTTTCCCTTGCCATTCAAGATATCAACAAGAAAAAAGAAAAAGTAAACAGTTCATTAATGATGGAACACATCAGAAACTGAACCTTACTTTGTAGCACCATCATTTAGCACTTATTAGAGACAGTGAATCAAGACTTCAGGTTATCAATGGAAACTTTGATAAGTTGGTTCACTAGAACAAATTATAGTCACATGAAAAAGGGACCCAAGTGGCAAAGACAATCTTTTACTTTACAACTTACAAGTTTTGGATGCAAACATGCCAAACATGGGAAGAGAACAAATTACCATCTAAACATGTCAAATAACAAAGCCAAGCCAGCTTTCTTTCACTTTAGATTAAGGAAATAAAACATCTAACGACCAGAAAACAGTATCGCTTCCCACCGGGGCACGAGCAGATGATAAATCCAGCTAAATTACCTAGAAGACACTTGAATGAGCGTGGTCTCCTGATGAAGGGGGGACCGAGGGCAGAGTTTGATGTGCTATAATGCAACCAGCCACAGATAAGCAAACTCCAAGTGATAGCAAACTAAAGGTTAGCCATCTTTGCATTTGTTGATCTATTCAGTTGCTGCATTTCCTCCTCTCTAAAAACCACAAAGATTTTTTTAACAATCATAGAGAATCAATCATCACATCAACTCAGATAGAATGAATCTACAAAATACAAAGCCCACAGAGATTCAAAAGCCAATGAACTAAGTTCTCCAAGGAAATATTACATTGTAGCAGAATAATCTTTTATCTTTTCAGTATATCTTTTTAATAAAAAATTTTATGGTTATTATGGATAACGAGTAAGAGATTATATTCCCCTGAAGCACAAGAGATGCTGGCATTTCTATTTATTTCAAGATCCTATGATTTTGAGGCTCTTCAGAAACTTAGACATAAACTCAATTCAATATAACAAACCAAAAGTGCTCAAAAACCAGATGTGTGGAAAGAAGAAAACCATTTTCTATGGGATTACAATGTTAACAATAGGTGTATTTTCTTTAAAAGGAAAGGTTAATGTCGATGGTAGTGACAGTAGACTTGAGGCCTATTTTGTTGCACATGGGTTTTGAAAAACGGTACTTTTCATGGAATGACCCGTTGGTTTTCTAGTTCCTAAAAATAGTACTTTTCATGCTTATTACATAAATCTTTATATGGCTTGCATCAAACACCAGTCTCTCCACATGTTTGATTCAACAAGCTTATTACTTCCTTCACTCTAGAAGACTAAACTAAGTAACTAACTACACTAACCATATATCTAAGAATTACAAATACAAACCTTCCTTGGAAAATCATTTGGTAGACAGAAATAAATATATAAAAGAAACTAAAATCTTTGAAAACCCTAAGCTTTTGATTCAAAAAACTGAAACCCAAATCTCCAAAATAGCTAACACTCAAAAAAAGTAAAAAAAAAAGGTCAAAATGCCATATTTCAAGGCAGATCTGACTGCGAAAGCAACCAAAGCAAGCAGGGGAGATGGGCATGGAGCCATAGAAAAAAGCAAACCCAAAAAGACAACAAACAAAGAAGTAAAAAATACTTACAAAAACTTGAAGTTAAAGCCAACGAATCGCAAGAGATGCCAAATAAACAGCTAAACCATTACTTCTTCAGCAAACAATGTCCAAACCCAAAACAAAACTTAAAAAAGCAGAGCCCTCAACAAGAAGAAATGGGGCAAGTAGAAAAGTCAATGGAGGAAGAACAACAAAAAATAAGGCCAAATTGAAGAGAAAATCAAATGAGGTTTCTGATGTAAAAAAAGAAACAAACATTTCAATAAATCCAGTCAGAAAACAAACATTTCCAAACAAAGATTGAAGAACAATACCTATACGACCGTTCCAGCGCAAGTTTGGCAAAGGGAACTGAGATTGAAGCCTAAATCGAAGATGGCGATCGAAGACGATGACAAGCACGAGAGGAAGACGACGACAAGCACGAGAGGAACAAGATGAAGCTCGACGACAACCACGAGAGGCAAAGACGGCTGTGAGTCTGCGACTACGACTGAAGACCGAAAAATCTAATCGAGGAAAGAAGAAATGCGAATGGAACCCTAACTCGCGATCTGGGTAAGTGGGTATGTCGGCTCGGGATAATGAAATGTGATGGCCGAACCGAACCTTTCGGTTCAGTTCGGTTCGATCACTAATAAAGTTAAAAATCGAACCGAACTGATGGGCAGGACATAATGTTGAGCGTGGTTCCAATTTCTTAGGATTCGTCACTAACAGGCAGGACATCCCCAGATCTGGAAATATCGTAAACTAGGTTTACGTCCTTTCCATAATTCGAAGGGTGTTTTTGAAACACTTTTCGAAGAAACATTGTTCAATATCTCAACTGCAGTCCTTACTGCATGTCCCCAAAACAAGCTGGGCAACTGAGCATAACTCATCATGGATCAGACCATTTCCATCAATGTTCTATTTCTCATTTCGGATACACCGTTCTATTGTGGTGTTCCTGGTGCTGAGAGTTGTGATTTGATTCCATGTTCTATCATATAGTCTTGGAATTGTAAATCCATATACTCTCATCTTCGATCAGATCGAAGAGTTTTGATTGTTTTTCCTAATAGGTTTTCAACTTCAGCTTTATATTCTTTGAACTTTTCAAGTGCTTCAGATTTGTGCGCCATTAGGTACAAGTAACCATATCTCAAATAATCATCTATGAAAGAGATGAAATAATCGTATCCTTCTCGAGCTTTTACATTCATTGGACCACTGAGGTCTGAATGTATAAGTTCTAGAGGTTCTTTGGCTCTATAACCCTTTGCCGTAAACGGTCTTTTAGTCATTTTTCCTTCTAGGCAGGATTCGCATGGAGGTAATGAATCATCTTCTAACTCGTTTAAAAGTTCATTCTTTACATATCTTTTGATCCTATCAAGATTAACGTGGCCTAGCCTTAGATGCCAAAGATAAGCGTTACTATTTGGAGAAATGTGTTGCCTTTTTCTTTGAGTATGAACAGTTTTAAATAACTCGTGATTTAAAACTGTTTTTGTTACGGTTGGTCTTATGACATACAAGTTGTTTTCTAATTTCGCTGAATAGACGAACATTTCTTTTCGAGAGATGAACGCTTCATTAATTTCAAAATTTACAGAATATCCTTGTTCGATTAGACAAGAGATAGATATAAGATTCCTACATATTTTAGAAACTATATACAGATTTTCCAAAACCAAAAACCTATCTCCTATAAACAACTTGACATCTCCCACTGTAGAAGCTAAAAAGACGTCTCCCGTTCCAACCTTGAGCGTCATTTCATCATTCTTCAACTGGCAAAATGAACTATTTTCCTGTAAGGAAAAAAAAACATGATTGGTAGCTCCAGAATCAACTATCCAGGAATTACGATCATGTTCAGTAAGACAAGTTTCTAAAACTAGTAAATCAAATTTACCTTGTCTTTCCATCTTCTCAGGTGCAGTTTGAGATGCATAATAAGTTGGGACTAGAGGACATTCCTCTGTTGTGTCAAACCGTACATCATCTATAGCCATAATCATATTTGGGCTAGATTTCCACGTAGCATAATTATCACCGGTTAACTTATTGTTTTTAAGCAGTTGTAATATTGAGGAAGACATGCTGAAAATAAACAATTTACTATATTAGTTTTTGCCTTTAACCATTTAAACAATCCAATCAAATTTAGCAAAACTATTTAATCAAAGTAACCCTAATAAACTATCGATAAAATTTTGCAACGATACTTCAGAGGTTTAGAATAACAGCCACCGAAGGGTGATCAACTACTCCTCCACTGAATTGAGACATATCTCAGCCAATATCTAAAACTAGAACAACTCATATTCTTTTAGTTACTAGCTACCGTTTGTTTGGTCAAGAACTTATTCTTGTAAGTGTGACCCTCCCACTTTCAGATCCCATAGGTATTGATAACTCTCCGAAAGGGAGTTATTTAGGCCTTATTTCTATAGTGATTTGTGTGTCTTTTGTGCTAATTAGGGTTGCTTTTAGATATATATTATATGTTTTAACCCATTTGGAAGAATGGATGCTTTGGAATTTATTTTTTTGCACTCTCTATTGTATCATGATTGCCTATTGCTAGTGCTAAAAAATAAAAAGAGTAAAATGTAGAAAAGGAAAGGGGATACTCCTCCTTCTCGAATAAACCAAGTAACCAGGGGTGGTCGTGACACCCACGATTTCCACTGCATGAAAGGTTAGTTTGGGAAGTGAGTATGCGCTACAGTCTCAATAGTGAGCTATGCTCGTAGTCAGCTACTTTCACCACAAAGTGTTAGTATGTTGGGATGAAGGTATAGATGACTATGAGACTCTCCAAAAAAAAAAAAAAAAAAAAAAAGCCCAGCAACAACTTAAGTTTGGGGGAGGGAAGTTAAATTTTTATTTTCCATTTTTGATAGTCAGGATAGCTTATGAAAGAGATAGGATATTCCGAATAAAGGCTAGGTGGAATAACAGGCAACAAGAGGTGGGAATGCAGGCGAATGTTTTATCTTGAGGACAGTGAGTGAAGGCCTGGTGTTAGAGGAATATTGTTGTTAACTTAGAGTATTAGGAGCCAAGTTCTTTCTTGAAAGATGCACTCATAAACTAAACTTACCTATGAAACACACACCTTTTCTTTCTTGTTTCTATTATCTTGTTAATATTGCTTGAGGACAAGCAATGGCTTAAGTTTGGGAGTGTGATAACGCTCATTTATGTGTGTTATTTAGCCTTAAAAACCCAGGTTATTGTTCCGAAAGCAAAGACTTTGTGTGTTTAAATTTTTATCATTTCGAGTCATTTTAGCAAAAGTTGTAGAATCATGAAGAAAATCTTAGAATTATAGAATTTAAGCTTGAAATGTACATAAAGAGATTATTTTTGTAAGAATTTATCCAAGTTAATTCTTTTGTGTAGAAGGCTTTGCGAGGAGGATGCGCCTGCAAGAGGAGATTAAAGGTAGCGGAGCAAAAAAAGTTAAAGCAGAAGAATTGTGCTTACATCTGGACTTGAGGATGTGAGATATGTGATCAAAATGCACCCGTAAGGCATATAAGCAAACTAGACCCATGCTGAAGACAAACTTATCAAAGCTGTGCAAATGAAGAATTGTGCTCGATATGCGGCCGCAACTTGGCTTTTCAACAGAATACCGAGATTCGTGGGATCTTCACAAAATCGTTCGAAAATCCCCAATCTGGTATAAAATCTCCGAAGATTATGAATTCTTACCTTCCAAGGCCTTCTAACACTGATCTCGACAACCAATCTTACCTTTCCTATAAAAGGGGACGAACATGCAAAAAGCAAGAAGAGCTTGGAGTTTTCATCCTTAAGATATATTCTTTTTAGTTTTTCTCTTCTCATCTTGTCTCCCCTTGAAAAAGGACATGAGCAAGCTAGATAGAGAGGGAGAGATCCTTAATAGAGTCATGTCTTTACTTTTGTTTAGCATTTTTTTATTTCCAGCAGTTTGTTATTGTTTTCATTTACTTTTCAGTTGTAAGTTAAGCTTTTGTACTCAGTTCATTCTTTAATATTAATTTCAATTATCTTTTCTCTATGTCGAGTTTACTTTTCTTTTATGTTTTACACTTTATTTTCAATTATGAGCTAAACTTCTACTTGGGGGTTCAACTATGTGGATTCCTTGAGTAGAAGAAAGCCTCACCTATGCAAAAGCAACTTAGCTCCCTCTAGCATTGTTTGTTTTTGTTGAAATTAAAGTTTATTGTTAGCATAAACTGATCACTTAGGTTAGCATAGTTTGTATTTAGCTGATGGCCAAAGGATTAGAGTTAAAGACATGGGTTCGCAAAACAACAATGAAAAAGATATGACGGAGCGAGCTTGTCGCGGGGCTCGTGTCAAAACGAATTTATAGTCCACGATCACTAAACTACTCTACAGTAGTAGTGGTCGAGGTCGATCACAGGGAACAACTTGTTTATCTCTAATCTCCTTTGTGTTTGGTAACAAAAAGGGGTGTTGAAGAGAATGGTGAAAATTCGAGGTCGACCCATGTTCACGAATCAATCTAATGTTAACTATTGAACTAACCATCCATTAGCTACTTGGAAATTAGTTCCTTAGCAAATTATTAACATACAAGCTGCGAGTTAGGACCTCAATCTAACCTACTGCGCATGATAATTATAAAAGCGGGAATCTAAAACCACAAACAACAAGAAATCATGCATAAAGTTCAAGAATCTAAAGATGCATAACCATTCAGTTTAAAAAGCTCCAAGAATCTCATAAAAATACAAATGTACTTACAATCTCGAGGTTCCAACTACAACGAACGGTGCTTAGACGACCATAGACAAGCCTAATCCAAGCCCAAGGCTCGAGAAACCAACGTAATCTACTTAGAAACTATAAAATACAAAGGGAGAATGAAAAATATTGAACTAAACCGAGACAAAGAGCTGCCAAAGACTCTAATCGGCCTTTTCCCTCCTCTCCCCTCTGGATTCTCTTGCCCTAATCGCAGCTGCTTCATTTAAATTATCGGAATGACGTCGAGACGCCGACGGTGATCCAAGCAATCCTCTACTTCCGAAGCGTCGTTTCCAGTTTTGCTGCTTCAAAACTTGATCCATTTGGTGTCGTTTTCAAGTCCCGAGCGCTCCACTTTGGTCTTTTCATCGTCTCGGCATCTCATGGACTTCAAGATGGATCGAAACTACGCTAATTTCCTCGAATTAATGTGAAATTCGAATATGGGCTCCTTAGAAGCACTTGATACTAAACCCCTACAAAACATAACTTTAAACGAGATAATTACCATAAAACTAGCAAGATTAAGGACAAATAAACAGGGACAATGTCCCATCAAGATCCTAGAAATAGGACTTTGATTTCTTGCATCCTAGAAATAGGACTGGAACCACTAGGATTTTAAGAGTCGTGAGCGTTATTCATATAAGTTTCAACTAGCCCTAGAAATAGATGTCTAGTTGGCTTATTGATAACTCTCCAAAAGGGAGTTATTTAGGCCTTATTTGTATAGTGATTTGTGTGTCATTTGTGTTAAATAGTGTTGGTTTTAGATGAATATTATATGTTTTAACCCATTTAGAAGAATGGATGCTTTGGAAGTTATTTTGTGCAGAAAATAGTGTTGAGTGACTTGAGGTTGCAATATCCGTGATCCAGCAAAGCAATGAGCAAAACTACCATGTGAGCTGCACGAGATTCATTAAATGAGGTGACGTTAGCTTAATTAATCTCGGATCTAGGAAGCCTGGAGAGCTTTCCACGTGTAAAATTTAACCTAATTAGGGTTGACTCCACTCTATAAAAGGAAGTAGCTGTCTCAAGTCCAAAACATTCCAAATTCAAGAGAGGAAAGTCTTATTCCTTTCGTGGAGGCTTACTTTCCATCTTTAGAAGCCGAATAAAGGAGGAACAATTGGAGACCTCAAGAAGACCATTAAGTACGAATTTCTTAAAGGGAATTAACTTTTTCTTGTAAATATCTTGTAGTTATGGATGCAGATACTCATATTGTAGCGTGTGTTACTCCATGAACTAAATTTACTTAGGTGTTGGTTGGATCTATGTAGTTGTCGTGCTTATTACTCTATGCAATTGATATTGGTTTGAGCATCTTGATTATTTGTTGTGTCTATTTCTATTTTGTGCCTGCTTGGCCGGCTGGTATGAATATCACCACTTAGTTTCAAGGATGATTTGATAGGTGTGTGGCATTTAATCACACTAGACCATTACATGTTGGTGGACGCCAGTAACTGAGTTAGGGATAACTAGTCACCTAGTGCTTGATCGGTAGAACATCGTTGGAGTTGAAACACATTCCAAAAAATCCTGAGTTCCGGGAGGATCCTACTGATAAGACTGCAAGAGAATTGCCTAATCAATATTATTGCTAGAGCATCCTTTAAAATAATTACAAAAATCCTGACCAACGTTTGTTTCCAATCTATCTGCTTTATCTGTTTACATTCTGCTCTATTATTTATTTTGCTTCAGCATTTTTATCAAAACCAATGATTTTAACAATCTTGAAACCATTAAAAAGTTACACAAAATAGGTAGAGTGGAAGCTATTCAAAACCTTGTGGATACGATAAATTTCTTATCACTTGCTGCAGACTATGTGCACTTGCATAGTATTCTAGAGAGCATTTTTATCATATTTTTACCCCACTCTAGAAGGCAACAAGTTTTTGGCGTCGTTGCCGGGGACTTGAATAAGTTTTTATCTGATCTGTTTTGTGTATGTGTTTTAGTGGTTTGGTGCTAGAACTTTTTGATTGTTTCTTTTGTTTTTGCAGGTGTGAGTTTGGTGCATGAGCGATCCGCCGGGGGTGAGATTCGAGCTTGATCCAGAAATTGAAAGAACATTCAGGAGAAGAAGGAGAGAGTAGCGGAGAAATCAAAATCCAATGGATAACGTGCAGCGTCTCCCGAAAATTCCAGAAGGTCAAGATGATCCCTAGATGAATTGTGTGCTGCAGCCAAATCCACCGTTGGAGCAACATGGACAACAAAATAATCAGGTTGAGAACCCTATCTTGGTGGCGAATGATAGGGCCAGAGCCATTGTAGCGTATGATTTTCCAATGTTTGATGAGTTGAATCCAAGAATTGCGCATCCTCAGATTGAGGCAGCAAATTTTGAAATGAAACCGATAATGTTTCAAATGTTGCAAACCGTGGGTCAATTCCACGGTTTGTCATCTGAAGACCCTCATTTACATCTTAAGTCTTTTCTAGGAGTGAGTGATTTGTTTGTAATTCAGGGAGTGTCTAGGGATGCCCTTAGATTAACTTTGTTCCCGTATTCTCTTAGAGATGGAGCAAAGGCGTGGTTAAATTCTTTTGCTCCAGGATCAATTAGGACATGGAATGAGTTTGCGGAAAAATTTCTTAGTAAGTATTTTCCACCAATTAGGAATGTCAAGTTGAGGAGTGAGATAGTGGGATTTAGGCACCTCGAAGATGAAACATTTAGTGAGGCTTGGAAGAGGTTTAAGGAACTTTTGCATAAGTGTCCCCACCATGGTTTACCTCATTATATCCAAATGGAAACATTTTACAATGGGCTAAACGTAGCAACCCAAAGTATGGTCGATGCTTCTGCGGGAGGGGCCCTTTTAGCAAAAACCTTTAATGAAGCCCATGAAATTTTAGAAAGAATATCAACCAATAGTTATCAGTGGTCGGATGTTAGAGGCTCAAATAAAAAAGTCAAGAGTGTGTTAGAAGTTGATGGTGTGTCTACCATTAGGACTGATATTGCAATGTTTGCTAACGCTCTTAAAAATGTAACAGTGGTTAGCCATCAGTAACTGCCAGTGGTGAACCAAGTTACAGAAGAATCATGTGTCTATTGTGGCAAAGAGCACAACTATGAGTTTTGCCCCAACAATCCAGCTTCTTTGTTTTTTGTAGGTAATCAAAGGAATAACCCTTATTCTAACTTTTATAATCCAGGTTGGCGCAACCACCCCAACTTTGCATGGGCAGGGCAAGGAGGCAATTTGCAAGCCCCTCAAGCACAACAAAAGGTGAACCAGTCAAGATTTGCTAAATCGCAGGCATTGCCCAAGCAAAAAAGCAGGCTTTGCCCCTGCAAAATTCAGAGAGTTCTCTTGAGGTAATGATGAAGGAATATATGGCTCGTACTTGATGTGGAATTTTCCTTCCGCAAGCGCACGGGTCAAGTAATAATAAAGTGATCAAAAAATCGAGTGTCATCCTCTGGATTGGATTTTTAAGTTAAATCAAGTATCATGAATAATTTTGCTCAATTTTATTTAGGGAACAGAAAGTAGTGAGTGATAGAAAACTAGATCAAAGCAAATAAACAACGGAGATTCAATTGAAAGAACACTTAGGGAATTGATTTCGCGAATTTAGTCTAGGATTGATTTTAGGGAATGAATTATCATGCACAATGGAATTATGAGCCTAAGAACCTTTAATCACGACTACTTCTCCCAAGTATAATTGATTCTCATGCAAATTAACCAACTTGATATCCCTATCTAAGTTCATTAACATGCAAGGCAATTAGTTCTTTTTGACCAATTCTAAAGTTAATTTAAAATTCGTCACGAGCTTAGAATATAAACTTTAGTCATGCAATCTTAATAAAGTCTAAGTTAAATCCCCTATCCCAAGCAAGACTCAACACTTATATCATTCAACTAATGGCCAATTAATTGAAAGCATTAAATTAAGATTGCAAACATAATAACCATTGCACAACTCATACCATAAATCAATCCATAAACTAAAAAGACTACATCAATCCCTAAGTAACAAGTTTAGCTACTCATACATGGCATTACAAGATCAACTAAACAAGAAAAAACCATTAAATCTAATTAAAGAAAAGGAAAAGGAAAGGAAACACTCAAAGTCGTCGAGCCGGCACGTCCCCGTCACGATCTCCACGCCTCCAAGTGAGATTCCCGCTCCTCGTCCTTGCTTCAGCTTCCATAGAAGGTCTCTAGTCGAAATTAGGGCTAAAATCTCTCAATTTGGCCTCCTCCAATTCGTAGCATGAAAAGAACATTAAATAGGAAATTCTGCCGATAGCGAGCATAGCTAGCTATTTTTCCTTATTCAATTTAGCTAGTCTTTCATGATTTATTAGCCAAATTTTATGCATTTTCAGGTTGTATTTGTAGGAAATTAATATTGGAGCCAATTGGATGTTCGGGGGCTGATAGCGAGCATAGCTAGCTATTTTTCTCTGATTAATTAAGCTAGTCTTTTATAATTATTTGTCCAAATTTATGCATTTTTATGTTTTATTTGTAGGAAGTATGTGTTTGAAGCTTAATTCAGCAATTGGAGTCAAATGGAGTCTTCAATCTAAAAAAAAAAAAAAAAAGCGTCGCGACGCTATCGACAAATTTTCCAAAATTGCGGATTGCGATAGCGTCGCGACGCTGTTTGTAGCGTCGCGACGCTGTTTGTAGCGTCTCGACGCTATCAGCAGATTTTCTATATAATCTTCTTTTCATGCTACGACCAAGGGGAGTCCAATTGGTGAGATTTTAGCCCTAATTTCGACTAGAGACCTTTAGTGGGAGCTAAAGCAAGGCCAAGGAGAGGGAATCAAGCGAGAAGACGTGGAGATCGTGACGGGGACGTGCCGGTTTCGACGGATTCGAGTTTTCCTTTCTCTTTCCCTTACCTTTTGTAGTTTTTATGGCTTTTCTTTCAATTAGTGTTTGTAGTTTAAAGACTATGAGATGCTAGTTGTTTGTCTTAGGGATTGATGTAGTTGTTTTAGTTTGTTGGATTGATTTGTGGTATGAATATGCATTTATTTTACCTATGCAATTATGGTTAAATGCTTTCAATTACTTGATCACTAGTTGAATGATTTGAGTGTTGAATCTTGCTTGGGAGAGAGAATTTGGCCTAAGACTTACTTTATTTAATTGCATGACTAAAGTAGAAATTCTAAATTTGTGACAGGATTTGGAATAACTTTAGAAGTTGCTTGAAGAACTAAACTCAAAGCCTTGCATGTTAATGAACTTAGATAGGGATATCAAGTTGATTGCATGCATGAGAATCAATTATGCTCGGTAGAATAATTGCATGTTAAATTCATCCCATTAATTTATCCTCAATCTCAACAATGAAATCAATTCTCTAAGAGTCTTTCCATTTGAGTCTCCACCTTTATTTTATGCTTTTTGTCTTTAGATTTATCTTTTATCTTTAAGTTTTGCTACCTAAATAAAATTGAACAAAAATATTCACGGTAGTTAATTTGCTAGAAAACCAATCCAGAGGACGACACTCGTTTAATCACGAAAACACTATATTATTACTTGACCCGTACACTTGCGGTAAGGAAAATTCCACATCAAGTTTTTGGCGTCGTTGCCAGAGATTGTTATATTTAGTTAAATTAATATCGTGGAAAAATTGTTCGGTCTTAATTTAGGGTGTATTTTTTTTTATTTTGTAGATAGATTGCATTTTTTCCTTATTTGTTTTTATTTTCAATATTTGTTGCATTCCTATTTTAGTGTTTTCCTTATAATTTGTTTTTCTTTCCATATTTGCTTTTCTAATTTAGTTTTTCTTTTAGTCGTGTAATCTTTTCCTTATTTTTTGGGTTATTTTCTTGATTTTTTTTCTTTATTTAGATATTTTTCCTTGTTAGTCTTTTGCCTTAATTGTAATTTTCCATATTTGTTTCTTGTTTTCCTTAATTAGATAGTACTTTCCTTTTCTAGATTATATTTACCATATTTAGATTTATCTATATTAGATTTTTTCCATATTAGATATATATATATATATATTTTTTGTTTGAGTCTTTGTCATTTGTTCTGGTTGGGTTATTGTTTGATTGGAAGCCTAATTATCATTGTTGCTTTAATTGATTTGAATGGCTTTTTATTCAACACCATATTCCAATTTTTCATCTTCAAGTTATACCCCTTTAAATGAAAAATCTTCCTTGGAAAGCATAGTTCAAAATTATATTGAGGAGTCTAGAGCGAGGAGTCTAAAAATTGATGAAATCATAAGAGGACTTCAAGCTCCACAGGAAGTTAGTGAGGTGGGATCCACTTCCATAAGTTGTCTAGTGAGTCATGTGGCCGATGATTCATTGGCACCCATTCATGAGCGTAGTTCTTTCGATCTTGATGAGGATGAGCAATTAGGGGTGAGTTGCATGAATAGTGGGGATGAATTGGAGAGTTGGAGCACCTATCAAGAACATGGTTGTGAGGAAGAAAAAGAAAATGAGCTTGTAGTGTCAGAGGAAGTTCAGGAGGTAGAGTTTGAGGTTGAAAAACCTTCGTCTGTTTTATCTTCTCCATCCTTTGTATATTTTGATTATTCCTTTTTCTATTCTCACGAGTCAGTTTTAGAGTCAGAGTCTCTTTATTTTGATCTTTCTCCTTTTATGTTTATTTTAGTAAAAAATACCAAAAATAATTCTATTTTAGGGGCCCATGAGAAGCTGGTAAGCTTGCTAGCAATAGTGAGTTTTATTGATTCAAGAAAGAAGGGTCCAAAGAAATACGAGAATTTTTATGTGCCTTGACAGACTGCACGAGCACGTCGAGCTAGAGACGATAAACAAGCGCTTATGGGAGGCAACCCAAGTTACTTTGTTATTGTTTTTTATGTCTTGTTGTTTTTGTTTTGTAGGAGTTCCCGTGCTCTTGTCTTTGCCAAGCAATCATGAAAAGGTCATCATTCCAGGATAGTATCGTTCACTCCTACTCTTTTATTGTTCTCATGATTGATTATTGATCATTCCAGGACACTTGCGGTTAGCAATTTGCACATCATATGCCGATAGCGTCAAGACGTTAAGGAGACAGCGTCTCGATGCTGTCGCCTGCCGCGCCTTCTGAACAAGGAAAATCCGAGAGCGTCGAGACGCTCTTGTCACAGCGTCGAGACGCTGTGACTTCTGCCGCCCAATTTAGAAAAGGAAAAAGGCAGTGTCGGACGCTGCAAGAGCAGCTTCCCGACGCTGATCTGCAGATGGCTATCTTTTGGCTTCTTCTAACTTGAATCTTTTCGATTCTTTAGAATATTTTCACGTCCCGAACACCCGATTAACTTCGATTTCACGCTTTAGCTCTAATCAACAATTTCCTACAAAATAAATATTTAAGTGCAATAAAATGGACAATAAATCATAAAAGACTAGCTAAATTAATTAGGGAAAACTAGCTAGCTATGATCGCTATCAAACACCCCCAAACTTAAGCTTTTGCTAGTCCTCTAGCAAACTAAAAATCAAGCATACAGTGGAAGAATGGATGCAACAAACATGACTCGATCCTCAAGGCTCAAAAGTAAATAGTCAAGCAAGCAAGAGACATGCACATAAAGACCAATGAGGGAGACAAATCAAAAGTTTTCCAAAATTAACTTGCACAAGCGAGATCTAACTTAACGAGATCATACTCTACTAGCCTGGGATTGGATTACTAAACTCTCAGCCCATCTTCCCTCTACACTAGCACTAAGGTTTCACTAACGAGTCAATGGAACAAATTAGTTTGTTTTCCTCCATACTTAGGTGCTTATAATTGAAAATTAAATCAAGCATTTATATGTGGCACTAGCTTTCACACACCTATTGCAGGGACCTTTAACCTGAGTTTTCTCTGGTTGGCCTAACTGATCACAACAGGGGTAGCTCTTTTTGCCTAAAACTTTATTACTCATTGCCTTGTGCGCATAAGTCATGACTTTCTCTTTTTTTTTCGCATTGCCTTGTGATTACTCATTGCCTTGTGCGCATTAACTGATTACTCATTGCCTTGTGTGCACTAACTGATTACTCATTGCCTTGTGCGCATTAACTTTTTGAAATGAGACACCTCTCAGCTAATTCTAATTCCAGAATAACTCATATTCCTATAGACATTAGCCACCGTTGTTCGGTCAAGGATTTGTTAACACTTTTAACCCATCCTCGTAAGTGTAACCCTCCCACTTTCAGATCTCAGAGGCACGCACCAACAGGCTACCGAAGGGAAAGTCAACTGTTGGTGATTATCCTAAGAGCTCCTATCCTTTTCAGGAGTTCACTATGTTTCGACTCCTATGACCAGGCCCTCCGAAGGGATGGTTGCGCCAGGACAACCTGCAGGCGGATCATAGGACTCTCACGGTGTGAACTATGGGCGGAGACCGAGGGATACGTTGACACGTGTCCCGCTCCCACTTACTCTAGACATTTTTCCCATTCACTTTGATATTGATCCATGCAAACACTTTCCGAAGGGAGGCCGCTCCTAAGGCGACTCGAAGCCGAGCATGAATCTCACATTGTGAATATAGGGACGTAGGAGCAAAACTTGATTTAAATCTCGTTTTGTAACTTTCCTCCCACTGAAAATGTCCTAAGGTTAATTTAGGGTTATTTAACTTAGATAGTATTCGGCTAAGTCAATCTATCTAAGTCTGATCCTATTATAACAATTATGGAAAGGATTCAACTGCAATCTTTTGGGTGAATTAAACTTCTTTTAATAAACCCAACATTGCAAGTCAACATTACTATGGTTAATTCAACTCAATGTTCGGGTCAGTTCCCAGGTAGGAGGTGTTCCGTAAACCGTCAACTTAAATACCCCCAGCCTTAGACAGAACTTTACCGAGAGAGTTCCCTTATAACCTCAGTAATGTAAGGTCTTTACTCTAAAGATCTAGGTGCATTAAACACTTTTAATTAACCTAGTGACATTGCATGCTAACATTTAACTATGATTAATTCAACTCCGGTGTCCAGGTCAGTTCCCAGGTAGGAGGTGTTCCGTAAACCGTCAACTTAAATACCCCCAGCCTTAGACAGAACATTACCGGTGGAGTTCCCTTATAATCATAGCAATGTTATTCCTACTTTGTCAATTAATACTATTTTAAATACTAAGTAAGAAAAGATTCTAATCCTATTAGAAACTGATCTAGGTATAATTAATTTTAAACAATTTAAAATTAATCCAATTCATCCTATGATCTTATGTTTGCATGCAAATCTTGATTATAGATTGACGGTTTCTAATCATTAATATTAAAGAACTATTTCAAATTTTAATGATTAATCCTATAATCAAGAATCTAGGGTTTAATTCATTCAACAATCTCATTCAAATTAAATAATTAAACCACACTAATTGCATGAATAATATAACAATTATATTATTAACTATGGATGTTTCATGCTTCATGCAATATTGATTTTCTTTTAATATAACAATTATAAGCCAATCAAGAAAATCAATCAAGCATGCTTCATTCATCACATTAAACATAACTATTTATATTTAATTTAAGTAATGACATGCTTCATGCTTTCCAATTTTTTCATATAATTAATATACACTTATATTAAAAAATATGAAAACAAATCCATGCATTTAAACATACATTATAACAAATTATAATATATAAAAAATGCATGAGCATGTTTATAACCTAAGGTGGGATTAAATATTCTATATGACATCCACAAAGCATATAAATAGCAATTGAACCGGTTAATTTTGGCCCCTAGGATAAAATAAAGCATTAAATTACATTAATTTAGCTAAATTCTATCCTAAAAATCCTTGTACAGCTCCGAAATTTTGTCTAGACATCACGAACCGCCCCGAACTACCTCGAACCGACCTCCAAAATCACGAACCATGCCAATAACACAGAAAATCGGGCTGATCCAGAAAAATAAACCGAACCAGACCGATTTCCCGGTCAGGATCCCGGCCGAGATCCCGGTCTCGATCCCGGTCACGATCCAGGTCACGATCCCGGTCGGGATCCCGGCCGGTAAATTTTCCAGCAACCCTAAAGTCGTCGATTGAACTGTTTCTGCACTCTGTTTTTCTGATTTCCAGCGCCGTTCTTCATGATTTTCGCCCAAAATCATCTCGATCTCCATCGATAACAACCCTAAATCTAGACACGGACTTACAAGGACTTGATTTACATAAAATATACCCGAAACACCGGGCCTTACATGATCAAAATCACATAATAATAAAATCTATGGCCATAAAATTAACCCAAACAGTTCAACGCAAACCGAACATACATTATGCATAAATCCCACCTTTTAGAGCCTATCGCAACTTTTAATATTAATTAATAGGGACAGCGATGGCTCTGATGCCGATTGAAGGGAATAAAAGTCCCCAGGCAGCGGAAGCGAATCGATTGGACCTTACGCCGTATATTAATTAACATTAAAATACTGTTACGAAAACTCAAACAAACTTTAAACAAACTTTAAAGCTGCTGTAAAATTGGTTTAAACATGCTTAAAAATAAATCTAAATTTATTTACATGCTTTTCTAAAGAAAAGAGGAAGAACCGTTACAAACTTCTGTTGTAGACTTGACCGTTCTTCGCCAACGACGTTCCACGAACGAAAACGCAGCAGCCGCCTTAGCCTCTTGATCGCTGGAATTTCTTTCTTGATCGACACAATAACCACAGAGGTTACACTGGTATGTCTCTAAGTCTAGGAAGCAAAAGACTTGTGGGAGTCTTTCTCTAAGAGGGAGGCTAGAGAGAATTCTAGGTCTTGTCTTTCAAGAGTGTCAAGTGTCATGACCAATTAGGTCTAGTGTTCTATTTATAGAAGAGAGGCCATGAATAAAATATTCAATTAAATCAATCTTTTCCATAATTGATTCAATCTTATTCCTTAATTAATCAATCATGATCAATCAATTCCATAATTGATTAATCTTTTCCACAAATGACTAATTACTTCCATAAGTGATTAGATCATTTCCATAAATGATTAATCACTTCCTAAAGTGATTAATTATTTCCATAATTGATTAATTCCCGGTTAATGAATTCTTTAATTAATTAACCACCAATTAAATATCACATATTTAATTCCCGGCCTAGAATTAATTAATTTGCCCAAACACATTTTAGGCTTTAAATTAATTAATTCATTATTTTGAACTCTTTCAAACTTCCATAAATTTATATTTGAACTTTTCAAATATTAATTTCTCTCATAATAATATATCAATATATATTATATTTATTTCCCTTAATAAATTGAACATTTTCAATTTACTTTTATTACTTAGTTGTCAGCTCAAATTACTTTACGAGCTACCAGTGGGACCTAATGGACCTGCAGATTAGAAGCTCCAACGATGTGAGATTAATTGGTCAAACTCATTAACCACATTAATCAATATTCGTTAACTGTGTGTACATTCCACTATAGACTCACAGTTGCACTCTTCTCACTGCAGACATATTTTCTGTGTCCAAGGATCTAGACCAATATCGACTAGTTAGTCCTTCACGAGTGTCCGTAACACCAGCTGGGTCAAATTACCGTTTTACCCCTGGGTTACCTCTATTTCCTTAAGTACCAATTCTCCTCTAATGAACAACCTGTTTGCGGTTCAACCATCAAACAGAAAACCCTCTCGTGCCATTGAGAGGGTAGGGCCCTTTGTTCAAGACTCGGAGTAACCACTTAAGGGAACACTCATCTGCTTCCCTAAAGTCGAGAAGGAGTGAATTCCATCTTGTACGATTATGTTCCCAGCTCCCCATTCGGTCTTATCCCCAACGTGGTAGGCTTATTGAGTCGGCGTATTGGCCACTCTCACCCATACAAATCAAAGGACAATCTCTCATGAGCAGGAGTCCATAATCAACTCAGGATTAAGACTAAGTTGTCTAGGTCGTCCTAGTGAAATAGAAAACCGACTAGTTAACGGTGTTATAACCAGTGGTTACTATTTTGCGGTCCGGTCTTATGAAAACTCATTGCATAGGATACCCCCACTCGCATGTCTCCTACACGAACGCGTTGGATCGCAGCGTTTGTATCAAATACAAAGTGGGTCGTATCCATAGTGTCACCAGGATAAGGCACCCAGTCTTATGCTTATACTATAGACCCTTTAGGCTGTTTCTTGAACAATGATCCCATATGTCACTACATATAGTTCAAGACTCATATTACAACCTTGGATGTCTAGTTTATTGGATTAGGGTTATTATTAGGCAAAGACAAATATAAAATAACTAATAACAATTAATGGAAAAATATATCAATATTATTTCATTAATATCCGGTCAACGGTTACATTCACTATCTACGAGTTTTAGGGCATAAAACCCAACATTTTCAGCTTCATCTGATGATGTGTCCTCCTCAGCTTCTCTAGTAGGCGTGTCATACTCCTCAGACTCCGGCTCCTCTTCAACTTCCTCATGGTGCACAGTAATGGCCTTACAATACTCAATCTGGGTTTTCTCCTACTCAATTGGGGCCTTACCTTTGCTCATGGTGTTTACAACACTTACCAACTGTCCCAACTGAGTCTCGATGTTCTTTATCGCTGCACTGTGGCCGTTCACCGTGGTGTTGATGGCAATGACTGCCTCCTCCAATTTGTTTGTCCTGTTACTAGACTCTGCAATGAAAGCTCCAGTAAGATCCTCTAAACATTTTTTATTTTCTTGAGTTTGAAGGGCAAAACCAGGAGGATTAAGAACATTCTTATTATTAGCAAAAGAGAAATTTTCATGGTTCTTATTGTTAGAGTGATAATGTGTAGGTGTAGAATTATTATTATATCCCCTAGAATTAAAATTTGATACATACTGAACCTGCTCGATGGTCTCCTCTTGAGATCTAGATGTTAAAGTAGCAGCTGATTCAATTGACTGTGCACTCCCTGTACCTGAAAATTTCAGAAAAGCATTAGCCAGGGAAGACATCTGGGCCTGCAGTGCACTTACATTGTCAATCTCGAACACTCCAGCAACAATCTTTTTAGGTGTAGATCGCTCAGATGGCCACTGATAGCTGTTGGTGGCCATATCGTCTAAAAGTGTGCGAGCATTTTCCACGGTCTTGGACAACAGAGTTCCACCTGCAGCTGCATCAACGATAGTTTTTGTACTAGGAGTTAAACCATTACAAAATAATTGAACCTGAAGCCAGTCGGGGTAGCCATGCTGAGGGCACTTCCTCAATAACTCTTTAAATCGCTCCCAGGCCTCGAACAGATGTTCATAAAACTGCTGCTGGAACGTCACAATCTTGGTTCTCAACTTGACCGTCTTTGTAGGGGGGAAATTTCTTCAGAAAGGCCTGGACCAAAGCATCCCAGGTGGTAATGCTTACAGGGGGAATAGACTGCAACCAATCTCGTGCTTTATCCTACAAAGAAAAAGGAAACAAGCGTAAGCGAACGACATCTTCAGTGACCCCATTTATTTTTACCGTCCCACAAATGTCTAAAAAAGGATTTTAGATGGGAATTTGGGTCCTCGATGGGCGATCCTCTATAAGCACACTCTCGAGCCATCTGAATGAGACCGATCTTTAGCTCAAAGTTGTTGGCATTGATCGGGGCATAGAAAATCCCCGATTGTTGCCCATGAAATACAGGCTTAAAGTATTCTCTAATTGGCTTAGGCTCCTCAGGTGGATTTGGGTCGGCCATTTGAATATTTTCTCTATTCTCCCTTCGAATCCTATGAATTGTTCTCTCGCTCTCGGGATCCAAAGGTACTAAGGCCAATTCCGTATTCCTTTGCATACACAATCCAAACTACCCTAAATAGATAAAAAAAAGAAAACAATTAATCTAAATATGAAAAATAGAATCTAGAAAAGGAAAATACTATCAAATTAAGGAAAGCAAAGAAAAAAATGGAAAATTACAATTAAGGCAAATTACTAACAAGGAAAAAAAATCTAACTAAAGAGGAAAGAAAAAAGCAATGAAAAATAACAAGAGTAACAAAAAAGGAACAAAATACACAACTACAAAAAAAAAAAAAAAAAAACTAAACTAGAAAAACAAATGTGGAAAGAAAAACAAATAAGGAAAAAAATGCAATTAACCTAGAAAAGTAAAAATACACCCTAAATTAGGACCGAACAATTTTTCACAATATTAATCTAACTAAATGTGCCAATCCCCGACAACGGCGCCAAAAACTTGATGTGGAATTTTCCTACCGCAAGCGCACGGGTCAAGTAATAATAAAGTGATCAAAGAATCGAGTGTCGTCCTCTGGATTAGATTTTTAAATTAAATCAAGTATCATGAATAATCTTGCTCAATTTTATTTAGGGAACGGAAAGTAGTGAGTGATAGAAAACTAGATCAAAGCATATAAACAACGGAGATTCAATTGAAAGAACACTTAGGGAATTGATTTCGCCAATTTAGTCTAGGATTGATTTTAGGGAATGAATTATCATGCACAATGGAATTATGAGCCTAAGAACCTTCAATCACAACTACCTCTCCCAAGTATAATTGATTCTCATGCAAATTAACCAACTTGATATCCCTATCTAAGTTCATTAACATGCAAGGCAATTAGTTCTTTTTGACCAATTCTAAAGTTAACCTAAAATTCGTCACGAGCTTAGAATATAAACTTTAGTCATGCAATCTTAATAAAGTCTACGTTTTATCCCCTTTCCCGAGCAAGATTCAACACTTATATCATTCAACTAATGGCCAATTAAATTAAGATTGCAAACATAATAACCATTGCACAACTCATACCATAAATCAATCCATAAACTAAAAAGACTACATCAATCCCTAAGTAACAAGTTTAGCTACTCATACATGGCATTACAAGATCAACTAAACAAGAAAAAGCCATTAAATCTAACTAAAGAAAAGAAAAAGGAAAGGAAACACTCAAAGTCGTCGAAACCGGCACCCCCTGTCACGATCTCCACGCCTCCAAGTGAGATTTCCGCTCCTCGTCCTTGCTTCAGCTCCCACAGAAGGTCTCTAGTAGAAATTAGGGCTAAAATCTCTCAATTTGGCCTCTTCCAATCTGTAGCATGAAAAAAACATTAAATAGGAAATTCTGCCGATAGCGTCGAGACGCTAAGGAGACAGTGTCTCGACGTTGTCGCCTGCCGCGCCTTCTGAACAAGAAAAATTCGAGAGTGTTTCGACGCTCTTGTCACAGCGTCTCGACGCTTTGACTTCTGCCGCCCAATTTTGAAAAGGAAAAAGGCAGCGCCGAGATGCTCCAAGAGCAGTGTCTCGACGCTGATCTGCAGATGGCTCTCTTTTGGCTTCTTCTAACTTGAATCTTTTAAGTTCTTTGGCATATTTTCACGTTCCGAACACCCGATGAACAACAATTTCGCGCTTTAGCTCTAATCAACAATTTGCTACAAAATAAATATTTAAGTGCAATAAAATGGTCAATAAATCATAAAAGACTAGCTAAATTAATTGGGGAAAACTAGCTAGCTATGCTCGCTATCAGTACTGATGCCTCAATTCAAAGTAATCTAGCTTCAATGAGAGCCCTGAAGTTCCAAATGGGTCAGCTAGTGATGTGCAATTTGCTTACCGCAAGTGTACGGGTCAAGTAATAATATAGTGTTTTCGTGTAAACGAGTGTCGTCCTCTGGATTGGATTTTTAAGCAAATCAAGTATTGTGAATTATCTTGCCCAATTTTATTTAGGGATAAAAAAGTGATGAATGAATGATAAGAAAACCAAATCAAAGCAAGTAAAAAGTGTGGAATTTCAATTGGGAAAACTACTTAGGGAATTGATTTCGCCGATTTAGTTTAGGATTGATTTTAAGGAATAAGTTATTATGCACAATGGAATTATGAGCCAAAGACCCTTTAATCACAACTACCTCTCTCGAGTATAATTGATTCTCATGCAAATTAACCAACTTGATATCCCTATCTAAGTTTATTGATCATGCAAGGCAATGAGATCTTTCAACCAATTCTAAAGTTAATCTAAAACCGTCACGAAATAGAAACTAAACTTTAGTCATGCAATCTTGAGTAAGTCTAAATCAAATCCCCTCTCCTGAGCTAGATTCGAAACTTAAATCATCCAACTAATGGCCAATTAATTGAAAGCATTAAATCAAGATTACAAACATAATAACATTGCACAACTTAAACCATAAATCAATCCATAAACACAATCAACTACATCAATCCCTAAGCTTACAAGCTTAGCTACTCATGATCAAAATTACAAGCTCAACTAAACATGTAAAAGCCATAAAAATCTAACTAGAGTGAGGGAAAGAAGAATTAAACTCGTTGTAGGCCGAGACCGAACGTCCCCGTCACAATCCCCACGAACAATGGGTTGATTTCCGAATTTTCCCTTTTGCTTCAGCCTTGAATTCCTCTATTTTTCCTCTGTTTACGGCTCCAAAAAGTCCCAAAATTGGTTCCCCCAAAAACCTAGCCGAAAGGATGCTTAAATAGCAAAATTTTGTCGTAGCGTCGAGACGCTGTCGCCATCCGCATTTTTGGAAATTTTTCTATAGCGTCGCGACGCTATGATTTTTTTTTTTTTTTTTTTTTATTTATTATTTAGGATTGAACTCCATTTGACTCCAATTGCTGAATTAAGCTTCAAACATATACATCCTACAAATAAAACATAAAAATGCATAAATTTGGGCAAATAATTGCAAAAGACTAGCTTAATTAATAAGAGAAAAATAGCTAGCTATGCTCGCTATCAAATACCCCCAAACTTAAGCTTTTGCTAGTCCTCGAGCAAACTAAAAATAAAGCATACAGTGGAAGAATGGATGCAACAAACATGACTCAATCCTCAAGGCTCAAAAGTCAATAGTCAAGCAAGCCAGAGACATGCACACAAGGACCAATGAGGGAGACAAATTAAAATTTTTCCAAAATTAACTTGCACAAGCGAAATCTAACTCAACAAGATCATACTCTACTAGCCCGGGATTGATTTATTAAACTCTCAGCTCATCTTCCCTCTACACTGGCACTAAGGTTTCACTAATGAGTTAATGGAACAAATTAGTTTGTTTTTCTCCATACTTAGGTGCTTTTAATTAACAATTGAATTAAGCATGTATATGTGGCACTAGCTTTCACACACCCATTGCAGGGACCCTTAACCTGAGTTTTCTCTGGTTGGCCTAACTGATCACAACAGAGGTAGCTCTTTTTGCCTTAATCTTTATTAACCATTGCATATTGCGCGCATAAGTCATGACTTTTTTCTTTTTCAACAATAACAAGAATGATTTTTCGTTATGAACATGATAAGCATATATTCTTTTCTTTTCTCCTAAGCAAGATCAAACATGCTAATTTGCAAAAAATTAACTCTTTAGCTCTACCCTGCACCTATCGAGGTGACAACAAGCATATGAACCCAATAATTTGCTCCTAAGCTTTCAAATCCAAATCTAGCCAAGAAAAATACTCTACTCATGCAAGCCATCTCCTAGAAAAATTTTAAAAAGTCTCCCTTTTTGGGCACTCATGCTTACAACTCATCACAAGCTTGAAAATTGACAAGAAAGCCTATCCTAGGACATCATAATCATGCAAAAATACATCCAGACAACAACCATATGCATAATTCAAAGAAAGCTCAAAACTATAGCCCGAACTCAGATGCTCAAGGGCTCCACAAACATGCTAATCCACCCCCAAACTTAAACATGCATTGTCCTCAATGTATAAAGAAAATAAGGCACAAACAAGCATGAGAACAATAAAAGAATGAAAGGAGTGAACAATACTGGCCTGGAATAATGATGACTTCTTGACTGAAAGCATGGAATCTTGAAAGCTTGAAAGCAAAGGAGAGAAAGAAAACAAGACCTACAAAACAACAACAATAAATAAATCAAAAACAAAAAGAAAACACACTAAACTTACTTGGGTTGCCTCCCATAAGCGATTGTTTAACGTCATTAGCTCGACGTGTTGATCGTGCTTCAAGGGGGCTTTTGTTCTGTGAATCCAACATAGGTGCTCTTTCTTGCACCTTTCCTATATCCCATGAAAAGCACTTCATCTTTAGAGTCTTCAACTGCTTTAAAGATTTCTTTTTCGTTCTTGACTCTAATAGTGAGCTCCCTGCGCTCAATATCTATAATCACTCGCCCAGTAGCGAGGAATGGTCTTCCTAATATGACAGGCATTGAAGGATTTTCTATCATGTCCATAACATATAAATCAATAGGGAGAAAAAATCTACCTACTCTGATTAACACATTTTCTACAATACCAACTGGTCTCACCACAGATTGATCAGCCAATTGGAGCTTTACAAGAGTAGACTTAATCTCACCTATATCTAACTTTTTACACAACGATAGAGGAATGATATTAATGCTAGCACCTAAATCACATAATGCTCTGAAAGAATAAGTACCAAAACTACAAGGAACAGAAAAACTCCCTGGATCTGCTACTTTTTCAGGTACCTTCTGTTGGACTCGAGTGCTGCATGTGGAAGCAAGATATACAGTGTCAACCTTCTTTTCTTTTCGCTTCTTTGCTAACCACTCCTTCATGAACCTGTTGTATTGGGGCATCTCTAATGCCTCTGCAAAAGGAATATTAATATTCAGATTCATAAAAGCATTCATAAATTTATCAAACTGAACCTGATTGTTCTTTTTCTTCTTTTTCTTTTTCTTTTCCTTGGGAACCAACAGTGTGGGAGAAGGAATAGGAGGCTCAAGGTTAGGCTTTTTAGCCTCATCTGCTGATGTGTCCTCCTCAGCTTCCCCTGTAGGCGTTTCATAGTCCTCAGATTCAGGTTCCTCTTCAGATTCCTCCCGGTGCACAGTGATTGTTTTACAATACTCCATCTGGGGTTTCTCTTGTTCAGCTAGGGCCTTACATTTATTCATGGTGCTTACAACATTCACCAACTGTCCCAGCTGAGTCTCAATATTCTTGATGGCAGCGCTGTGGCCATTCACTGTTGAATTGATGGCAATGATTGCCTCCTCTAACTTGGTTGTCCTGTTACTTGACTCTGCAATGAAAGCTCCAACAAGATCCTCTAACTTTTTATTTTCTTGAGTTTGAGGGGCAAAACCAGGTGGGTTAAGAATATTCTTCGTATTTGCATAAGAGAAAATTTCATGGTTCCTATTGTTGGGGTGATAATGTGTAGGTGTAACATTATTATTATATCCCCTAAAATTAGAATTTGATACATACTGAACCTGTTCAATGGTCTCCTCTTGAGGTCTAGATGCTAAAGCAGCAGCTGATTCAATTGACTGTGCACTCCCTATACCTGAAAATTTCATAAAAGCATTAGCGAAGGAAGTCATCTGGGCCTGGAGTGCACTTACTTTATCAACCTCAAACACTCCAGCAACAATCTTTTTAGGTGTAGACCGCTCAGATGGCCACTGATAGTTGTTGGTGGCCATATCCTCTAGAAGTATGCGAGCATTTTCCACGGTCTTGGAAAACAGAGTCCCACCTGCAGCTGCATAAACAATCGTTTTCGTACTAGGAGTTAAACCATTATAAAACAATTGTACCTGGAGTCAGTCGGGGTAACCATGCTGAGGACACTTCCTCAACAACTCTTTGAATCGCTCCCACGCCTCGAACAATTGCTCATCATATTGTTGTTGAAATGTCCCAATCTCGGTCCTCAGCTTGACCGTCTTTGCAGGAGGGAAAAATTTCTTTAAAAAGGCCTGGACCAAAGCATCCCAGGTGGTGATGCTCCCAGGGGTAATAGACTGCAACCAATCTCGTGCTTTATCCTGCAAAGAAAATGGAAATAAACTTAAGCGAATAGCATCCTCAGAGACTCCATTAATCTTTACCGTCCCACAAATGTCCAAGAATGATTTAAGATGAGAGTTTGGATCCTCGGTGGGTGATCCTCTATATGCACAGTCTCGAGCCATCTGAATGAGACCGGTCTTCAGCTCAAAGTTGTTGGCATTAATCGGGGCATAGACAATCCCCGATTGTTGCCCCTGAAACACAGGCTGAAAGTAGTCTCTAATAGGCCTAGGCTCCTCAGGTTGATTTGGGTCGGCCATTTGACAATTTTCTCTAGTTTCCCTTCGAATCCTATGAATTGTTCTCTCGATCTCAGGATCCAAAGGTAGCAATTCTCTACTACTACGCATACAAAAACAAAACTACCTTAGAAAGGAAAGAAAACTATTATGGAAAGAAATAAAGGAAGAAAACAAATAATCTAAAAATGGAAAATAAAATCTAGAAAAGGAAACAAAATAACCTAATATGGAATGCAAAAACAAATATGACAAAACACAAATAAGGAAACTATCAAATAAGGAAAAACTAATCTAAAAAGGAATAACAAGAAACAAATAAGGAAAAGATTACACAATTAAAAGAAAAACTAAGCTAGAAAAACAAATATGGAAAGAAAAACAAATAAGGAAAAAAAATGCAATCAACCTAAAAAAAAATAAAAATACACCCTAAATTAAGATCAAACAATTTTTTCACAATATCAATCTAGCTAAATGTGCCAATCCCCAGCAACGGCGCCAAAAACTTGATGTGCAATTTGCTTACCGCAAGTGTACGGGTCAAGTAATAATATAGTGTTTTCGTGTAAACGAGTGTCGTCCTCTGGATTGGATTTTTAAGCAAATCAAGTATTGTGAATTATCTTGCCCAATTTTATTTAGGGATCAAAAAGTGATGAATGAATGATAAGAAAACCAAATCAAAGCAAGTAAAAAGTGTGGAATTTCAATCGGGAAAACTACTTAGGGAATTGATTTCGCCGATTTAGTTTAGGATTGATTTTAAGGAATAAGTTATTATGCACAATGGAATTATGAGCCAAAGACCCTTTAATCACAACTACCTCTCTCGAGTATAATTGATTCTCATGCAAATTAACCAACTTGATATCCCTATCTAAGTTTATTGATCATGCAAGGCAGTGAGATCTTTCAACCAATTCTAAAGTTAATCTAAAACCGTCACGAAATAGAAACTAAACTTTAGTCATGCAATCTTGAATAAGTCTAAATCAAATCCCCTCTCCCGAGCTAGATTCGAAACTTAAATCATCCAACTAATGGCCAATTAATTGAAAGCATTAAATCAAGGTTACAAACATAATAACATTGCACAACTTAAACCATAAATCAATCCATAAACACAATCAACTACATCAATCCCTAAGCTTACAAGTTTAGCTACTCATTATCAAAATTACAAGCTCAACTAAACATGTAAAAGCCATAAAAATCTAACTAAAGTGAGGGAAAGAAGAATTAAACTCGTTGTAGGCTGAGACCGAACGTCCCCGTCACGATCCCCATGAACAATGGGTTGATTTCCGAATTTTCCCTTTTGCTTCAGCCTTGAATTCCTCTGTTTTTCCTCTGTTTCCGGCTCCAAAAAGTCCCAAAATTGGTTCCCCCAAAAACCTAGCCGAAAGGATGCTTAAATAGCAAAATTTTGTCGAAGCGTCGAGACGCTGTCAAGACAGCGTCGCGATGCTGTCGCGATCCGCATTTTTGGAAATTTTTCTATAGCGTCGCAACGGTTTTTTTTTTTTTTTTTTTTTTTTTTTTTTTTTTTAGGATTGAACTCCATTTGACTCCAATTGCTGAATTAAGCTTCAAACATATACATCCTACAAATAAAACATAAAAATGCATAAATTTGGGCAAATAATTGTAAAAGACTAGCTTAATTAATAAGAGAAAAATAGCTAGCTATGCTCGCTATCAGCTAGCTAATGAGTTGAAGGCAAAACCTTAAGGGAAACTGTGGCACCACATCGCAATACCGCAAGTGCACGGGCCGCAAGTAATATAAAATGGAAATATTCTGAGTATCGAATCCACAGGGAGGTGAAGCGATATTAAGCAAAACAGCTAATTCTTGATCACTAAAAATACTTGGGCGAAATAATATTTAGGGACCAAATCATGAAAAATGAATTTTAAAATTAAAGCAATTAAAGATTTAAAAATTGATCAATCAAGGAGATAAAAAAAATGGAGAAAGAGTTTTGAGTGAGAAGCGGGGTCTTGAAAATCAATTAATAGCTAAAGAATTGTTACAATTATCCTATCTCATTGCCCAACTAATTATAATCCTAAAATCTCTGTTAGTCACATAGGTTCTCCTGTCGGTTTCCCCTAATTCTAATTAATCCATTTTAATAACCTAAGTGTCCTTAGCGCCATTAAAATTCGTTAATAATTACGCTCTGATTCATTTTAGGAATCTAAGTTTAATCAACTAATCTCGTTGTCACGATGGACAATTAAACTAGTTGCATGGACTATGATCTATCCTAATTTCTCTCCATCGAGTTTCCATTAAGAATCGGATCAATATACAATTGGCCAGATTGCATACAATATTACGAGCATCCATACAAATAATTAGTAAAAGATGGCAAGAGATAGGCAATTATAATAACATTTAACTATATATTTTCATTTCAAGACCCCAAATTGGGGTTTAGCTATACATGGCTAAAATATCCACAAGATATACAATGGAAAGCATAAATTTGAGCAAAATAAGAGAAAAGGAAATGACCACCGAAGACCCCGTTGCTAGCGCATGGAGTCCCTCCGAGCACGCCTTGAGCCTCCTAGAGTGCTCCCAAAAGCTCCCAAACTCTCAAAAAGGATAAAAAGCCTTGAGAGAAGGCTCAAAAAGAGCTAAGGAAGGAAAGGAAGGAAATGATGGAGAATTAATTGATGAGAAAAATGGGCACCAAGGGAGGCTATTTATAGGCCCGGAATAGAGACAGTGTCGCGACGCTATCGGCACAGTGTCGCGACGCTTTGACGTCACGCGACTTGTCCGCCAAGAAATGGGATTTGGGCTTGAATCTTGGGCCAACTTCTTTCTTTTTGGATTTTTCTCTTGGATGGTTGACCTTTGGGCTCCTCTTTGACCCATGGATGGAAATTTGGCTTGGAATGCTCATTTTTGGGCCTTTTTCCACCAAAAATCCATAATATGCTCCTAAAAACAAAATAGCAAATTATCTTAGATTTCTTCAATAAAAACACAATTAAAGCTCTCAAAAGCTTAATAATTTATGACTAAAATAGCGACATTTTTGCCCACTATCACACCTCCAAACTTAAGCTTTTGCTAGTCCCGAGCAAAATAAATTCGAAAGATGCATGAAATAGAATTACTCAAGCCTCAATGATTTTGGAACTTTAAAGCTAAAATGGAAAACATGCAAGTGAAATAAGCAAGCACCGCATACTCATGAAGAAATCTTAAAAGAGTTTGAACTTAAGATTAATGAATAGCATGCTCAAGACTTATCTAATAATTCTTTTACTAACCTAGATTAGTCTTATGGCTTTCTCCATTTGTTTTCCCCCTACACTGGCTAAGAGTCCCTAATAGGTCAGAGTTCTACTATCATGCAAAAAAACTAGGGCGCTTGACATTTTTCTTTTTCATGGGGGAGCTAAACTCACAAATATTTTTCATTTTCTTTTTCTTTTGCTACTCCCCCAAACTTGCTATCTAATGGTACTATCTTTCACACTACGGTGCAAGGACCCTTAACTCGAATTTTATCTTTCACACCGTAGGTAGCTCTTTTTACCCCTAACTGATCCGACGACGTTTCTCGAACAAAATACAGAGAGGGATCCAACGACGCCCTCTGCTTCTTCAGTAATTTTTTTTTCTTCAAAGGATGTCCCAATTATTCTTGGTTGTCCATTGTTGGCTACTGCTAGAGCATAGATAGATGTTCAGAAAGGGGAATTAACAATGAGGGTTTATAATGAGAAAGTGAAATTTAATGTTTTTAAGGCCATGAAGTATCTAGATGAAGTGGAAGATTAATCTTTCATTAGAATTCTGGAGAACACCATTGTTGAGACTGAAGGGATAAAAACCCCACGCAGCGGAAAGTATTACCGAACCTATTCAGAGTCTTAGATTCTAATTGAAATACCAATACAATTTGTAAAATATTACAGCAATAAATCTAAATTTAATGGGTTGTACATAGGCTATAAACATAATAAAAGATCAACTAGATTGATCCTAGTGATCAAAGATTTCATAGAAAACTTACTTTTGTAAAAAGCCTTGATCAATTTGCCTTTTCTTGCCAATAAGATTGAAAACACAGCAACCCTCTTGTGCGAACACCACCAATCGGCTACACCAGTATATCTCTAAGACTTCTTGCAGTAGAAGACTTGTGGGAGTCTTTTGGGAGAGATCTCTAAGAGAAGGAGAGACAATGAGATGCCTTTCACCCTACCCCAGGGGTCCTATATATAGGTAAAGGCCAAGACCTTTTCCTAATAGGAAAATGTTTAGGAATAAGTTCAAATCTATTATCTGAACAATATCTAATTTTAATAAATAATTAATTAATTACCCAATTAAATATCACATATTTAATCTTAGGGATTTTATTAAAATTAATATGAATCCAATTCATATTAAATTTATTTGAACTCTTTCAAATATTTTCTTTCCTAATAGGAAAATGTCTCTAATTAATAAATAAATAATTAATTGCATAATTAATTAATTACCCAATTAAATATCACATATTTAATCTTAGGGATTTTATTAAAATTAATATGAACCCAATTCATATTAAATTTATTTGAACTCTTTCAAATATTTTCTCTCAAGAATTAATTTTTGAAATTAATTTAAAAAATTATATTATAAAGTTTCATAAACTTTATATTATAATGCATCAATATACATTATACGATTCCCCAGATAAATTGAACACTTTCAATTTACAATTTATATTTGTTTGCTTCAAGTCTTTTTACGAGCTACCAGTGAAACATAATGGACCTACAGAACAAAAGCTCCAACGATACGAGACTAATCGGCTTAAACTCATTAACCAAGTTAGTCTCCATTCGTTAACTGTGGGTCACTCCACTAAAGACCCACATTTGCACTATTCTCACTGCAGAATATTTCTGTGTCCACGGATATCAACCAATACTACAAGTCAATCCTTCACGTGTGTTCGTATCCTAGTTGGGTCAAATTACCATTTTACCCCTGGTTTACATCTCTGTCCTTAAGTCCTCAGTGCTCCTCTAATGAACAACCTGTTTGAGGTCAAACCAACAAACAAAAGTCCCTCTCGTGCCATAGAGAGGGTTGAGCCCATTGTTCAAGTCCCGGAGACACCACTTAAGGGAACACACCTCTACTTACCCTAGAGTCGGGAAGAAGTGAATTCCATCTTGTGTGATTATGTTCCTAGCTCCCCACTCGGTATTGTCCTCAAAATGGTAGGGTTATTGAGTTGGCGTGCTGGCCACTCTCACCCATACAAATCAAAGGACAACCCCTCGTGAACAGGAGTCCATAATCCACTCAGGATTGAGACTGAGTTGTCTAGGTCATCCTAGTGAAATAGAAACCAAGCCAACTAACGGTGTTATAGTTAGTGGTTAACTATTTCGCGGTCCGGTCTTATGCAAACTCATTGCATAGGATACCCCTACTCGCATGTCAACTACATGAACGAGTTGGATCATTGCGTTTGTATCATAATACAAAGCGGACCGTATCCATAGTGTCACCAGGATAAGGTACCCAACCTTATCCTTGTACTATAGACCTTTTAGGTTGTTACTTGAACATCGATCCCCGTATGTCCCCACATACTAGTTCAAGTTACATACAAACAACCTGGGATCTTAGTTTATTGGATTTGGGTCAAATAGTGCAATATTTAACAATAACATTTTATTGCAAAAAATAAATAACACTTTATTAAATCCAAGTATAAAATTTGTTTACATTCACTATCTACGAGTTTTAGGGCATAAAACCCAACAGAGACAACAATGGAGGATTTAACAAATAAACATTTGGAAGATCATGGAGAGATTAGTGTAGAGGATTTAGAAGTTTGTTCTTTAGAAAGAAAAAATGAATAAGAAGTTTCTAAGTGCGAAGATTTTTTTGAGTCTTTAGATTTGGATGAAAGGAAGGCTCCTCTTATTAAGCCATCCCTGAGTGAGGCACTTACTTTAGATTTGAAGCCCTTGCCGGATCATCTAAAGTATGTGTATCTTGGGGAATGTGAGACGTTCCCCATTATTGTTGCATTAGATTTAATGTTGGAGGATGAAGTTGCTGCAGCAATATCGCAAAGCAATAGGTTGGACATTGGCCGATATTCATGGAATTAGCCCTTCTTTCTGTATGCATAAAATCACTCTAGAGGAGGGATCCTTTTGAGCAACAGAGAAGTCTTAACCCTGCAATGAAAGAGGTTGTTAAAAAGGAGGTGATCAAACGGTTAGATGTTGGGATTATCTATCCAATTGCAGATATCAATTGGGTAAGCTCTGTCCAATGTGTTCCAAAGAAAGGAGATGTTACGATAATGACTAATAAAGACAATAAGTTGATCTCAACCAGGACAGTAACTGGCTGGAGGGTTTGTATGGATTACAGGGGGCTTAACAAAGCCACCCGTAAGGACCATTCCCTCTACCATTAATTTTGAATACGTTGGCTGGTAAGGCTCACTACTATTTCTTAGATGGTTACTTTGGGTATAACTAGATTACCATTGCTCCTAAGGATAAGGAAAAAACCACTTTTGTAATGCCCCAGGTTCTCCAACCTCTAGCCTAATGGCGCTACTACTTACTCTAGACTCTTAAGCATTTAGGAAAACTCTTTAGACCGAATGTATCGAAAATTTTGGCAACATAACGACGTAAAACTAGTTATCCAAAAATTTTCAAACACCTGATAACGATTTTTAACACTTCTATATAAGCATCCAACCAAGCTCCACCAAACTACAGTCAGATTTTACAAGCCTATCTCCTCTAAACAAGACAACCCTCAATGCAACATTCAGAACTAAAATCATGCAACGGAACATAAAAACATTATTAAAAGGAAAGTTAGACCACTAGCTAAAACATTTATTAAACTTAATCAAAATAAACAAGTCTAGATTGAATCTCAGAGACAAAAATCTTTCTCAGGTGAATCCCTCACCATCACAGAACTACGAATTAAAATAATACAACTACCTACTAAAGAAACTAAGGAAAAATATAGTCACGAGAGGACTCAACGCCTAGAAATTTTCTTCATAGTCCTCCTCCTCGCCACCAAGGTTCGGATCATCCTTAACACCTGCAACATCTAAAATGTTGGGGGGAAGGTGGGGAAGGGGGTATCAGTACAACCGCGGTACTAGTAAGTAGCTCACACGAGTCAGATCACAAGCATCAAACAAGGAAAACAACATGCTTCTCACACGCATACAACATGCTTCCAAAAGCAGTAAAAACCAACATGCTCTCAAAGCAATAAACCAACAATGATAGCGAGCATAGCTAGCTATCTTTACTTATTTAATTTAGCTAGTCTTTTATGATTTTTAGGCCATTTTATTGTGCTTTAATGTTTATGTTGTAGGAAATGGTTGATTGGAGCTAAAACGCAATAGTGGAGTCAATCGGGTGCTCGAGACGCGAAAAGATGCAAAGGAATGAAAAAGAGTCAAAGAGGAAAAAAGTCAAAATTCGGTCAAATGCAGACTAGCGTCTCGACGCTAGCCCTTGAGCGTCTCGACACTAGCATTCCTTATCTGAATAGGTGCGAAACGGTCACAGCGTCTCGACGCTGCGACCTTAGCATCTCGACGCTGTGTAATTTCCTTTCCAGAACACGCGTGTTTAGAGGCAGCGTCTAGACGCTATGACGAAAAAACCGCATATAATATCTTTTGCGGCTAGGTTTTGGGGGATTGGCATTTTTGGGACTTTTAGGAGCCGTAAATAGAGCAGAAACAGAGCAATTAGGAGCTGAAGCAAAGGGAGCAAGTTGGAAATCAACCCATTGTTCGTGGGGATCGTGACGGGGACGTTCGGTCTCGGCCTACAACGAGTTTAATTCTTCTTTCCCTCACTTTAGTTAGATTTTATGGCTTTTTCATGTTTAGTTGAGCTTATAATACCAATCATGAGTAGCTAAACTTGTAGCTTAGGGATTGATGTAGTCAATTGAATTTATGGATTGATTTATGGTTTAAGTTGTGCAATGGTTATTATGTTTGTAATCTTGATTTAAATGCTTTCAATTAATTGGCCATTAGTTGAATGATTTAAGTTTTGAATCTAGCTCGGGAGAGGGGATTTGATTTAGACTTACTCAAGGTTGCATGACTAAAGTCTACTTTCTAATTTCGTAACGGTTTTTAGATTAACTTTGGAATTGGTCAAAAGATCTCATTGCCTTGCTTGTTAATAAACTTAGATAGGGATATCAAGTTGGTTAATTTGCATGAGAATCAATTATACTCGGGAGAGGTAGTTGTGATTAAAGGGTCTTAGGCTCATAATTCCATTGTGCATAATTACTTATTCCTTAAAATCAATCCTAGACTAAATTGGTGAAATCAATTCCCTAAGTGTTTTCTCAATTGCATATCCACTTTTTGCTTGTTTGGTTTAGTTTTCTATCATTTACTCATCACATTGTGTTCCCTAAATAAAATTGAGCAAGATAATTCACAATACTTGATTTGCTTAAAAATCCAATCCAGAGGACGACACTCGTTTATACGAACTCTTTATTATTACTTGACCCGTGCGCTAGCGGTAAGGAAAATTCCACATCAAGTTTTTGGCGCCGTTGCCGAGGATTGGCACATTTAGCTAGATTGATATTGTGAAAAAATTGTTTGATCTTAATTTAGGGTGTATTTTTACTTTTCTAGGTTGATTGCATTTTTTCCTTATTTGCTTTCTTTCCATATTTGTTTTCTTGTTTAGTTTTTCTTTACTTGTTAGTTTCCTTATTTGTGTTTGCCATATTTATTTTTGCATTCCATATTAGGTTATTTTGTTTCCTTGTTTAGATTATATTTTTCCATATTTAGATTAGTTGTTTTCTTTTCTTTGTTCCTTTCCATAATTGTTTTCTTTCCTTTTTAGGGTAGATTTGTTTTTGTATGCGTAATAGTAGAGAAGTGATACCATTGGATCCCGAGATTGAAAGAATAATTCATAGGCTTCGAAGGGAAAATAGAGAAATCATTCAAATGGCTGACCAAAATCCACCTGAGGAGCCCAGGCCTAGAAGAGACTACTTTCAGCCCGTGTTTCAGGGGCAACAGTCGGGGATTGTCTATGCCCCGATCAATGCCAACAACTTTGAGTTGAAGACCGGTCTCATTAAGATGGCCCGAGACTGTGCATATAGAGGATCGCCCACCGAGGATCCAAATTCTCATCTTAAATCATTTTTGGACATTTTTGGGATGGTAAAAATTAATGGAGTTTCTGAGGATGCTGTTCGCTTACGCTTATTTCCTTTTTCTTTGCAGGATAAAGCACGAGATTGGTTGTAGTCCATTCCCCCTGGGAGCATCACCACCTGGGATGCTTTGGTCCAGGCCTTTTTAAAGAAAATTTTCCCTCCTGCAAAGACGGTCAAGTTGAGGACCGAGATTGGGACATTCCAACAACAATATGATGAGCAGTTGTTCGAGGCCTGGGAGCGATTTAAAGAGCTACTGAGGAAGTGCCCTCAGCATGGATACCCTGACTGGCTTCAGGTTCAATTGTTTTATAATGGTTTAATTCCTAGTACAAAAACGATTGTTGTTGCAGCTGCAAGTGGGACTCTGTTGTCCAAGACCGTGGAAAATGCTCGTACACTTCTAGAGGATATGGCCACCAACAGCTATCAGTGGCCATCGGAGCGGTCTGCACCTAAGAAGATTGCTGCTGGAGTGTTTGAGGTTGATAAAGTAAGTGCACTCCAGGCCCAGATGACCTCCCTTGCTAATGCTTTTATGAAATTTTTAGGTACAGGGAGTACACAGTCAATTGAATCAGCTACTGCTTTAGCATCTAGACCTCAGGAGGAGACCATTGAACAGGTTCAGTATGTATCAAATTCTAATTTTAGGGGATATAATAATAGACATACTTATCCCAAGCACTAAACGAAACAAGCTCATCTCAAACAATTCAGAATGATTGTAAACAACATAACATGCTCCACACAAGCACTTCAATACATTTATATAGAACAAAACATGCTTTACACAAGAACAAGGGTAAATATAAACAAACGTCATGCTTCACACAATCAAACAAGATCGAGCAAGTAGAAACTACTTACAAAACGCGCTTCCAAATACCAACGAGGCAACATTTGCACCAAGCTCCACAAGCACCTCGAACTACAACCAAAAACGCTACCATCAAAGACTAAACTAAGAGGAAACGACCTAATAAGCTACTAGGGCCAGAACCACTTTACCCAGCTCATTTCTTTGCTGGATAGCCTTTAAACGTACCCCAAAATGAAAACCCAAAACCTTTAGACCATGGGCAACAATGTCTAAGGCACAACAGGCAATGGGTGTTTGCCAAACGGCTCTAGATAAGGCTTTTCAGTCGTTGGACAGCAAGTAAATGACCCACCTAAAGCACACTAAGAACTCCTAAGGACCGGGCACACTACTAAGACTAAGACAATTAATGGAGGCCTACTCTAGCATGCTTTTTAAGCCACAAACAGCAAGGAAAATCTCATTAACTCATGCTTCAAGAACCTATAATGGAACAGAAACATTCTAAGGCAACGAGACTTAATGGGCATTTGAAAACTACATGCTTCTAGCCAAAACAACCATGATAACTCATTTAAATACATGCTCTAGGACCTTTAAGGGTTGGGGCAACACCTAAGAACCTAGTTATGCAATGGGTAATGATAAAATCATGATTCTAAGGCTAAAATGGCTAATGGACAACAACTTTTAACGCTAAAAGCGAAGGGACAGTAAGGAACCTTACCAAACAGACTCGCTTCCGCATTAGACGGGTTATTCTAACCTCTAACGATGCGCTAGAATAGTCCTTGGGTAGTGGGTATTCGAATTAAAGTGTTTCGAACCTAACTGAACACTTAGACGGCGCTGCAGATCAGAAAATCAAACCAAACTCAATTTTCCAGCACCTAATACTAATGGGCATTTAATCCTAAGCATCAACTGAACATGGGTAAGCGTTTAAACTTACCGGAAACACTAATCCACGCTGAAAACGCCCAACGATGCTGCTAGACAGAGGCGAAAACACGAGGAAATGAAGACTCCGAGCTGCTGTCCGCACAAGATCTAACCAAACAACACAAGAACTCTCAGATCAGCCTTAAACCAATAAGAACGGAAAGGAAAAGGCTTACCCATGACTTTTCTCGGCCAAAAATGCACGGACAGAGAGACCTGCATGAGAAAGGAACCCACGCGGTGGCTGTGCTCGACTAGGGGTGGCGACGGCACGACAAAGGCTGGCGGCGATGCGAGTTGACGACAGCAGCCCCTGACGGCGGCAGTTGTAGACTCAGCTGGGGTGGCTTCCACGCACGAAGAAGAGGGAAAGACTGTCGAGAGAGAGAAACCTGCGCGATTCCACGCAACGGCAACCCACGGCTCGACCTTGACGGTAGCACGACGAGCGGCTAGGTTGCGTGACTTCAGACGGCGACAACACGACTTTAGATGGCGGCGACTAGGGAAGACGACGGTGCGGTTGAAGGGAGGTGGCGGCGCTGAAGCTTCGGTTGGGGCTGCCTCACGCACGAAGAGAGAAAAGAGATGGAGGGAGATGAGGCTTAAGGTTTCCTGCTTTTTTTCTTTCTCTTGAATTTCTTTTTCTTTTACCAATTACCTGTTGGGTTTAATGTCCTATAAACTCGTAGTTTGTAAATCATTAAACATATTCTATTTCCAATAAAGACGTTATTGAGGTTATTCAGTAAAAGATGTTATTGAATATATAAATTGCGAATGATTAACCTAAATCCAATAAACTAAGATCCTTGGCTATAAAATGAATACTCGAACTATATGTAGGGACATATCGTAGGATCAAGTTCAAGTTTATAGTCAAAATAGTCTATAGTATAAGGATATGGTTGGGTGCCTTATCCTGGAGACACTATGGACGCGGCCCACTTTGTATTAAGTACAAACGATGAGATCCTAAATCGTTCATGTGGTGACATGCGAGTGGGGGCGTCCTATGCAATGAGTTTGCATAAGACAGGACCACGAAATAAGTCACTTTCTCTTTATAACGCCGTTTACCGTAGAAACTGACTATTTCACATAGATGACCTAGGTAACTCGTTCTTAATCCTGAGCGAGCTATGAACTCCTGTTTATACGAGATTATCCTTTGATCTGCATGGGTGAGAGTGGCCAACATCGCCGACTCAACAAGCCTACCATTTTGGGGATAAGATCGAATAGATAGCTGGGGACATAGTTTCGCAAGACGGAATTCACTCCTACCCTTTTCAGGGATAGCAGAGAGGTTGTTCTCTTAAGTACTAACTCCGGGACTTGAACAAGGGGCCCCACCCTCTTGTTGAATCGAGAGGGACTTAGTTTTGATGGTTGGACCACAAACCGATTGTTCATTAGAGGATTAGTGGGACTTAAGGAACAAGAAGTACTATAGGGGTGAAACGGTTATTTGACCTAGCTATAGCTACGAACAACCTGTGAAGGAACGACTTACTAAACATGGTTAAATCAAGTGGACAAAAATATATCTATAGTGAGGGGAGTGCAACTATCGGGCTATAGTGGAGTGTCCCGGTAGTTAACGAATGTTTGCTAGTTTAGATAATGAGATTAGTTGGCTAGCTTCGAATCGTTGGAGCCCATGATCTATAGGTCCATTAGGTCCCCCTACTAGCTCATATCGGATTAAAGCCTAGAATATTTTGATAGGAAACTTTGAATCGTTCAAAAACGGGAAATAGGGTTTTATTGTAAAACGTGTTCGACACAATGATTTAATTATGAATTAAATTAGGAATTGAGAGATGAGGTATTTAAAAGTGTTTTAAATACCATATATATGTATTAGGAATCATATATAATTCATGGCATTAGGTGATAAAGATTGATTGGATCAATCATATCAAAATTACTTGGAAATGTCCCAATTAATTGCCAAGAAATCAATTTCAATTTTGAATTGAATTTGAAATGAATTGAAAGCTGAAAATTCACAATTAGGATTCAATTCATAGTGGATTTAGTGGTTTTTCCACTCTTGCATAATGATACATAGTGGAAAACAACACAAACATGCATTAGATGCATGTGTTGTAAAGTAGACACCTAGAATCCACTTTGAGTTGCATCTTGACCATGTGGCTAAGTGTCATGAAGCTTGTCTTTGCATGGGAGAGGTCTATAAAAGGGGCTTGAATTAGATTCAAGAGAGCAAGCTTTCTTTTAGTGTTATGCTGCAAATTTTCTCCCTCAAATTCTCTCTCATTTCATCTCCTTCCAAAAGCTTGTACCATCAAGCATTCCCTTCTATCTTTCTTCTATAGACTCCCACAAGTCTTTCTAGGTCCAAGAGAATAGTAGGGAAGACTCTAGAGGTTGTCCAAGGAGCATAGGAGAGGCAAACACCACAAGGAGTTCCACATAAGTGAGCTACAAAGGTTGGTGTTCTCTCAACTCTATATTCTGTCTTTTATAGAACATGCATGCTTTAGGAGCAAAATTGAATGTCTTAAATGCTTCCGATCTTCAATTGCTTCCGCATGTGTTATATGAACACCTTCATTACCAAAAGCCCAAAATTAGGAATTCACTCAACTAAAACCCATTATTCAGCGCAAACTAAATTATAACGCTTTCGCTTCTCAACCAACTCAGACCAAGTCCAAACGAGTTTTAGAGAGGGATTTTAAAACACGCTAATTTCCCTAGACACCTTAGTATATAATTAAATCCCTAAGTTCGAGCCAAAATAGAGTTTATATTTCTTCCAACTTGAAACATGGAATTTAAACACACCCAAATATGCACGGCGTTACAACTTTCACCTGCCCTTATGGGACGTTTGGCCTTTGTAATGCTCCAGAAACATTTCAGCGGTGTATGTTAGCAATTTTTTCTGATATGATTAAGTCCATTGTTGAGATATTTATGGACGATTTTTCAGTTTTTGGAGGGTCTTTTCATCATTGTTTGAACAATTTAGGTAAGGTATTAAAAAGATGTGAGGATACCCATCTAGTTCTTAATTGGGAGAAATATCACTTTATGGTGAAGGAGGGCATAGTGTTAGGTCATAAAATTTCAAAGAAAGGTCTAGAAGTTGATCGAGCAAAAATAGAGGTTATTGAGAAGTTAGAACCATCGAATTCAGTTAAAGGGATTCAGAGCTTTTTAGGTCATGCTGGATTTTATAGAAGGTTCATAAAGGATTTTTCCAAAATTAGTAAACCTCTTTGTAACTTGTTGTGTGCTGATAGTGTTTTTGACTTTAATGCAGATTGTAGGAAGGCTATTGAGACTTTAAAGGCTGCTTTAATCTCAGCACCCATTCTTTGTGCACCTAACTGGAGTTTGCCATTTGAGGTAATGTGTGATGCGAGTGATGTTGCAGTAGGTGCAATGTTGGGGCAAAAGCAGGGCAAAGTTATCCATCCTATTTACTATGCAAGCAGAGTTTTGAATGAGGCACAAATCAACTATACAACTACTGAAAAGGAGTTGTTAGCGGTTGTGTTTGCCTTTGAGAAATTCCACCCATATTTGGTTGGATCCAAAGTCACGATTTTTACAGATCATGCAGCAATAAGGTACTTAATGTCCAAGAAAGATGCAAAGCCTAGATTGATTCGTTGGGTTTTGTTATTGCAGGAATTCGACTTGGAGATAAAGAACAAGAAGGGATCGAAAAATGTTATTGCAGATCATTTGTCTCGTCTTGATCCAACATCATCTTTGCTAGAGCAATCTGTCATTTCAGATTCATACTCCTTGGTATGCTGATATAGGCAACTTTTTGGTAAAGGGAGTAACTTCTATTGATATGGATTGGAGGCAGGTGCAACGGTTTAAGCATGATGCAAAATTCTTTTATTGGGATGAGTCATTTATGTATAAGTAATGTTCTGATGGTATTATTCGAAGATGTGTTTCAGGTGATGAAGCAAAGGAAATCCTAGAGCAATGTCATGCTTCGTCGTATGGAGGTCATTTCAGCGGTCAGAGGACGGCTTTGAGGATTTTGTAATGTGGATTCTTCTGGCCTTCTTTATTTAAGGATGCCCATTGGTTCTACAAGCAATAAGATGCTTGCCAAAGGAGAGGAAAATTAGGACCTAGGGATGAAATGCCTCTTACTTATATCTTAGAATTAGAATTATTCGACGTATGGGGTATTGATTTTATGGGGTCATTTCCACCTTCTAACGGTAATGTGTTTATCTTATTGGCAGTTGACTACGTGTCCAAATGGGTGGAGGCCATGGCATGCCATCAGAATGACGCTAAGACGGTATCAAGGTTTCTCCAATCGCACATTTTTGCACGATTTGGGACACATAGAGCTCTAGTGAGTGATGAGGATACACACTTTGTGAATAATGTTTTAACTAAGCTTTTAGCTAAGTGTGGAATTAAGCATAGGATTGCTACCCCGTATCACCCACAAGCAAATGGTCAAGCTGAAGTTAGTAATAGGAAAATTAAATCTATTTTAGAGAAAGTAGTCCATCCATCTAGGAAAATTAAATCTTTTTGGTTAGATGAGGCTCTTTGGGCTTATAGGACAGCCTATAAGACTCCTCTAGGTATATCTCCCTATAGGTTAGTGATGACAGCAAAGTGCACGGGTCGCAAATAATAATAAAACGGAAATATTTCGAGTATCGAATCCACAGGGAGGTGAAACGATATTAAGCAAATAAATTAATTCTTGAACACCAAAGGTACTTGGGAGAAATATTATTTAGGGACCTAATCTTGATGTTAAAGTGAATTAAAAATTTAAGCGATTAAGGAAATCAAATTGATCAATCAAGAAATAAAAAATATGGAGAAAGAGTTTTGAGTGAGAAGCGGGGTCTTGAAAATCAATTAATAGCTAATTAATTATTACAATTATCCTCTCTCATTGCCCAACTAATTATAATCCTGGAATCTTTGTTGATCACATAGGTTCTCCTGTCGGTTTCCCCTAGTTAGAATTAACCAATTTTAACAACCTAATTGTCCTTAGCACCATTAAAATTCGTTAATTAATACGCTCTGATTCATTATCGGAATCTAAGTTTAACCAACTAATCTCGTTGTCACTACGGACAATTAAACTAGTTGCATGGATTATGATTTATCCTAATTTCTCTTCGTCGAGTTTCCATTAAGAATCGGATCAGTATATAATTGGCCAGATTATAAACAACATTACGAGCATCCATACAAATAATTAGTAAAAAGGGCAAGAGATAGGCAATTATAATAACATTTAACTAAAAATTTTCATTTCAAGACCCCAAATTGGGGTTAGCTATACATGGCTATCATATCCACAACATATACAATGGAATTCATAAATTGGAGCAAAATAAGAGAAAAGGAAATGACCGTCGAGAACCCCTTCACTAGCATTTGGAGTCCCTCCGAACACGCCCCGAGCCTCCTAGAGTGCTCACTTTACGCTTCCCACAAAAATTTTCACTTTTAAATCTCAAAAGGCTAAAAAGCCTTGAGAGAATGCTCAAGGAGAGCAAAGGAAAGTACGGAAAGGAAGGGTGGTGGAATGATTGATGATGAAAATGGGCACCAAGGGGGTCCTTTTATAGGCCCGGAATAGGGACAACGTCACGATGCTACGGGCACAGCGTCGCGACGTTGTGACGTCATCAGCTTGTCAACCAAGAAATGGGACAGCGGCGAGACGCTGTGCGGTTTCCAGAACATGCAGGCGCGGTTTTGGACTTGAAACTTGGGCCAGCTTCATTTCTTTTGGATCTTCACTTGGATGGTTGACTCTTGGACTCCCCCTTTGACCCATGGATGGAATTTTGGCTTGGAATGCTCATTTTTGGGCCTTTTCTCACCAAAAATCCATAATATGCTCCTTAAGACAAAATAATGATTTATATTAGAATTTCTCAATAAAAACACAATTAAAGCGCTCAAAAGCTTAATAATTTAGGACTAAAATAGCGATATTTTTGCCCGCTGTCAGTTAGTATATGGAAAGCTTGTCATTTACCATTAGAGCTTGAGCATAAAACGTTTTGGGCGTTAAAGAAATTGAATTTTGATTTGAGTCGTGCAGGGGTAATAAGAATGTTGCAGCTTAATGAGTTAGAAGAGTTTCATCAGTTTTCTTATGAAAATGCGAAAATGTATAAAGAGAAGACAAAGCGGTGGCATGATAAGAAGATAAAACCTAAAGAATTTGTTAAGGGTCAGAGTGTCTTGCTATACAACTCTAGATTGAAATTGTTTCTTGGGAAATTAAAATCTAAGGTCCCGTTTGATAACCGTTTGGTTTTTGGTTTTTGGTTTTTGAAAATTAAGCTTATACAAACATACTTCCACCTATAAGTTTATTGGTTTTAGTATCAATCTTCTACCATGTTTCCAGAAACCAAGTCCAATTTTGGGAACAAAAAAAAGTAGTTTTCAAAAACTTGTTTTGTTTTTAAATTTTGGCTAGGAATTCAAATGCAATCTTAACTAGGATAAAAGCCATGGTAGGGAATTTAGGAGAAAACAAGCATAATTTTCAAAAACCAAAAACAAAAAACCAAATGGTTATCAAACGGTGCCTAAATGGTCTGGACCATTTGTTGTAATTGAAGTTTTTCCTCATGGGGCAATTACTTTGAGAGATGAAAAAGATGGGCAAGTGTTAAAGGTTAATGGACTGCGAGTGAAACATTATTGGGGTGAGGAATTCCCTTCGAAATATCCTTCCCTAAAGTTGGTTGATGAATAAGCGAGCGAGAGTTTTGCGGGAGCATTTCATATTGCAATATTTTTAGCTCCCAATGATTGTTGCGATTTTATTTTATTTTTTGTTGATTTGATTTGATTTTAATTCGAATTATTTTGAATTAGATTCGGTTTATGTAGATCTTATCTTATTTGTTTTAATTCGTTGGTATTTTTAATTTTCGTAGATTTTATTTTCGCATTTGTTTTTAATTTGGCCAATTTAATTTTTAATTTAATCAGATTTATCTTTGAGTTAGTTGTATTTTTTTTATTTAAATTTCTGTTTAGATCAGGTTTTTAATAATATATTTTCTTGATTTATTCGGCTAAAAATAAGATTTGATTTGATTTTTGGCGGTTTGAATTTAAATTGAATTTTCCCGTGTAAAAGATTCTTCTAGAATGAAATCTTTTGTTGTTCAGTTTGTATTCGCAATCTTTTGGTTTGAGCAAACGTATCATCAGAATCTTACGGATTTGGTTAAGAATTAAATATTTTACCGTTTGGATTTTAAATTTTCTATGGGTAGGTAAACGCTTGGAGCATCGGTGCTTCCACGTGTCGCGCAAGGAAGATCCAACGGCCTAGTCGTTGGACAGCACATCAAGCATTTACCAGGCGATTAATTTTTACCGTTTGTAGGAATTAATTTCCCATGATTACATGCAGTTAAATGGTAATATTTTGATTAATGGAGGAATTTATTTCGGTTAGTATTTTCATTGCTCGAGATCCATTTAAATCAAACCCTGGTATGTTTCTCCTTTCATTTTCTTCTTGCCATCGTGCTTTTCTTTCTACTCTCTTTCTATTCTTGTGAGTGAAGAAATTTTCGATTCGAAAATGGCAAAAACAAGAGGAAGAAAAGAGAGAGAAGTGGAGGAAGATATTTCTGTTACACCTGAAGGTCCGAAGAAGAAGGCGAAGAAGAAAAGATCACCTGTTGAGAGGTAAGCCAAGTGGCTTAAAAGACTACAAGAAGCTGAAGTCTATGAAGTATTACAGAAGGTCATCGAGGACATTGCAGAAGAAGTAGTCGCTGAAGAAGAACCGAAAGTTTCTGAAAAAGAAAAAGATCCTGAGAAGTTTGTTGAAACATAGCAAGAAAGTCAGGAAAAGGCAGAAACGGATTTGCAGGAGCAAGGTAATAATGAAATAGTAGTACAAGAGGTTCTGGAAAAGATAGTGCAGGAATCCGCTGTCGCCGTTGCCGCCGCAAGCAGAAAGCAGGGTGGATTAAAAGGATTTGGACCGATACTCCATCTCCTCCTTCGACTGAATTGGAAAAAGAAAAACTTGAAAATCAAAAAGAATCCGAGAAGGAAGCAGCAAAAGGTGAAACTGAAAAGAACGCTCATGAAGATAAGGGCAAAGGTATTGCAAGGGCTGAGGTTGAAGCAGAAGTGGCAAGGCCAGAGGAACAGAGGTTACCGTATGAACGTTTTGTTAATTGTTTTGCTAGGGCAAAATATATTGACATGTTAAAGAGAGATTTTTTTTCGAGAGGGGGTTTAGTGGTGATCTTCCGCACTTTTTAAGAGCAGGCATCACGAACCATGGCTGGGAGTTACGCCGTTGAGGGTTGGCCTTACAGGAGATCGAGAGCCTTTCTTTCCCTGCCTGGTATGTTTTCCCGCTTATCGCGCAACTAGCCAACTAGCCACCCATAATCGGCTTGGAAGTGTTGCAGCTCGCATCCAGAAGACCTGGAAATCCGCTCTATTTCTGGAAGTCACTGGCCAAGCGGCGCTTTCGTGTAACATGCTATGGTCTCAACGCCCTTACGAGGTAGTGATGAGTTTCACGCGCTCTAAGCCCGGCCCGCGCGCGGTTAGGAAGATTGGACCTTTGAGTTGAGTCCAATATAGAAATTCTTCTATAGCTGTGATAAATCGGGATCACTCTCATTTTCTTATTCTTACTTTTTTCCATTGAACGACCCTGTTAGCGTTACCAAGAGGCAAACGTACGGTTGGCTGCAGGTGGGTATATACCCTGAAACACAAAGCTGATGGCTCTATCGAGAGGGCTCGTCTTGTGGAGGCACCGGCCCCCCACTGGGATTTGGCTTTCCTTATCTACGTGCGCACTGCGTCAGCACTGGCGAAAAAGAGGTCGGCTTTACTGAAGAAGAAGGAAGGGGCGGGCCGGGTGCTTGTGGGCCCCTCTGCACCCCTAACCACAACTCATCCGCTGATTCTTCAACATCAGTCGGACCTTTCTTGGACTGTGAGCGACGACACAGAGCTAAGCGAGAGACGAGAAATGCGATTCAACTGCCATACAGGCAAAATACCAGCGGGGGGAGGAGGCCCTTCTCACTTAAGCTCAAGCATTTACTCGTCTTGGGGCTAACGTGGGATCCGCTCAAGGACCTACCCACCGGTTTAGGTAAATATCTAATGCGCTCCCTAACGGGAGAGGTCTTTTTTTGAGGCGCCTCCCAGCGGCGGTCTTTAAAGTTCAGTCATTTCCTAAGCTAAGAAAGAAAAATCCTCTTATTCTACGATAATCCAAGCAGCAGCTCCATGAGTCCGCTCGGAACCAGTCGATTCCTGAGCCATTCGTTCTCCCCTCTCGGTTGGCGTTTGCCAGCCACTAGAGCAAGTAAGAGAACAATCAGTGTTCGGAAGGACAAAGCGGCTCAACCAGAGAGCCAAGAATGCGGCTAAGTCGTCTCACTTGACATAACACTCTCTATCGAATTGGTTTCTTGTACAACCACTCGATCTAGTTAATCCTAGGAGCGATTAGTCCCTCATGAATAGAGCGAATAGAGCCGGTTTAGAGACAGCTCTAAGCGATCACGAGCGAAGACGTGTCGAAGTGAAAGCCCCTGGGATTATTGAACGTAAATCTGTGCACGAGCCTATGCAAACAGGGTTAAAAGCGGTAGATAGCCTGTATTACGGGTAACGTAGGAGACATCTCTATTTTTCCCCTCGGGAATCCTTAGAATTACCACTGCTTAGCTTTCGCCTCTGACCATCAAATGAAAAATAACCCGTCCTCCTCTCTTTGAAACAGGGGACGCTTCTGGCTTCCATTGGGTAAGTAATAAGAAACCAGGACTAACTCAGTATCTTCACAGCACCATCCTTGAAGCTGAACCAAGTTCTTGTGCGGTAAACAACCCACCATTGTTTCAAACTCTGTGGTGAAAGGATTGCGCACGCAAGAAATTCCATTGAAGGGAGAGGGGAAGGAGCGAAGCAGCTTGACCGAGTTGACGAGGGGAAGGAGCAAAGCAACTTTACCGAGTTTACGAGGTGAAGGAGGAAATAACTATTTTGAAAACAGGGCAGGGATTTATTCTTTACAATGACCACCGTAGACCAGTTCTGTTTAGTTTTCTTACTAGTTCTAAAAGTGATCGTAAAGTTCCCCGCTATCGAGTGTGATAAAGCCAAGTCCAGTTCAGGTGAAAGGGAAGGGTGATCGAGGGGACCCAGACGTCGAGATCTCTTCTCTATGGCGGGAGGTTGATTTCGTCTCGACGAGTGTGTTGGGGGCCAGAGAGGGAGTACCTATGCCTCTGAATCGATAGGATGACCATTCTAAGCAGTCGTCATCAAGATGGATTGCCCTTACGCGGTCAACGAACTCATACTAATGCTAGGACTTGTCGCAAGCGAATTCGGACCAAGGCCTTTCAGCGATTCGACGCGCACCCCGGGCAGCTGTAAATGGCTAAAAAGGGCTTCCTCACTGCGCGGACTCCTACCATCGAAGTAAACTAGCCTGGCCCACCATGTAAACTTTCTCCATTCAATGGGCTTACCCGGAGGGCCAGGAGATTGATAGAAGAACCTGGTCGAAGCTTGACTAAAAAGGGCTTGTGTTCAACTCCGCGGGTTGGCTGGTTGGAAGGGATTGCTTTCTGCCAAACGTATCAATGAACTATATTCCATTGAATACTTTGAGGCTCGATGCTTGCATACGCACAGAGCTGCTATGCGTCGGATATGTTGGCTTATCGACAAAAAATCCACCCAACGCCCTCTCATGGATTGAGTTACATAGTGCCACCCAGGTTTGGAACCCACTTTTTATAAGTTCATGTGCACGCATGCATGTGTCATCACCTCATTGGTCGGAGGTCCAAGGGGTCCATAGAATCCAAATATTATTCTTTTTCTTGCTTGACCCAAAAGTCTGTACGATCTAGGCCTGTATTCGGAGGTCAGCGGCACATCATCAGGAATGGATGAAATCAACGGATTCCCCTTGCCTCCTGGATCCACTGGGTGAGTGGAAGACATTGAGAAGGGCTTCACATCCCTTGCAGGGCTTTGAGGGAAAGTTGCGCTCCGAAGATGGAAAGATTCCTGGAAAAAAAGAACGCCTTGAGGCGGAGGATTGTACTTGGAAATGGAAGCTCTGTCCCCCTCACACTATATTTTGAATTAGGGGCTTGCCTCTTTCTTTCTCTACCGCCTGTGTCTATCCCTTCTTCTTTCATCCAAGGGAGACTTCTCATATTTTGAATCTTTCTGCGGTGTGCTCTGTTTACTATCTTTCGATGGTGATACCGGAAAGCCTGTTAGTTTCCTTTCATGTGGTTACAGGCTAGTTAGCATTTGATTAGGACATTGCACAATGATCCGAACACTTTGTCGCATCTCTTCGATACGGATACAGTAACGATCATAGCGATCTCCTCTGGTACCTACTGGTACGTCTGCGTAGCAGAACCCTAAAGCTTGCATCTCACTCTCCAGGCCCTTTCTTTTATCTTACTAGAATAGTCATCCCAATGGAGAACGATCCTCTGGTTCTATCTTTCTTCAAAAACCGTCTACGAGGATAGAATCCCTTCCAGGTCATTGACCAAGGCACAGCCGGGTGAGGGTTCAGCTCGACCGATAGGGTGAGGAAAAAGCTCTGCTAAGGCACTAATAAGAGCAACAACTAATACCGTTCCTCCCTTATCTCTTAAAGCTTCTGCCTTCAGACTTGCCTTGCTTTCCTGCCTTCGGCCTTCAGACGGGATGCTCTAGTTGCTGCTGGCTGCTCGGCTTCGCTCCTTCCCTTCATAAACTCGGTAAAGTGGCTTCGCTCCTTCCCCTCGTCAACGAGACTGCTTCTCCTTTTCAATAGCACCTAGAAGGGATTAATCAGGCCTCCTGGTTTTAAGGTGCAAGGTCTACCCCTTCTTTAAACCTCTCCGGCGTATAGGAATGACTTAAGTTTTTCTCTTCCCTAGGCCATAACTTCGGATCCTGTGAGGCCCAGAGT